>CM040394.1:85864332-86464332 GCA_022702515.1 Ilyophis sp. 1 JC-2022
TGCTATCTGGCTAATATATAGTCAACAAAAAGTCAACCAGCGAGTAGTAGTTCCACTCAGCTTCAACCATCAAACCAGCGGAGACTAGCAAATTGGAAAAAATGTCTAACATGTATTGGCTCCACATAAACTAGGACAAACTATCCAGGTAAAAGCCAAACGAGTGGCTCATCCAGCCCCGATACTACTGATGCCACAATGACCAGATTGGGTCATAGGGCCTATTTGAGGTCAACAAAATATTAGCTACCTAGAATCTCTGGTACAACATAGGTGAAACACCTATTTCAATAGGTGCTCGTTAACTGTAGCTAGCCAAACTGTAGGTTGCCAACATCAGCCAGCTGGCTGGTCAGACAGCTTGAAGCTGGATGCTACAATTCGTTTGTCTTTCCATTAGTTAGCTTACACTGGCTATGACTAGGCTCGTGCAAGCTAAAGCACAACTGAACTTTGGTAGAACTTCAGGTTAAGTAGTTACCTGGCCATGAGTCTAAATGGTGGCGAAATACACTGCTCAAAGAAATTAAGGGAACACTTAATCAACACAGTATAACACCAAGTCAACTGCTTTGGTGCAAATGAAAGTGACAACAGATGGACAGGAGAGGCAACAGCAAGACAACCCCCAAAAAGTAAATGTCAGAAACAGACTCCATGAGGGTGGCATGATGGCCCAACGTCCTGTAGTGGGACCTGTGCTCACAGCCCAGCACTGTGCAGCTCGATTGGCATTGGCCAGAGAACACCAGAATTGGCAGGTTCGCCATTGGTGCCCCGTTCTCTTAACAGATGAGAGCAGGTTCACACCGAGCACATGTGACAGACATGAAAGAGTATGGAGACGCCGTGGCAAATGTTATGCTGCCTGCAACATCATCCAGCATGACTGGTTTGGTTTAATTGACTTGGTGTTATATTGTGATGATTAAGTGTTCCCTTAATTTTTTTTAACAATGTATGTTCGTTAGTTACTCTGTGCTTCCCTGGGGTGATAAGCCAGAATAGGGCATTTGTCGCTCTCCATTCGCTTCTATAGCACAGCTAAAATGAGGACTGGTTTTTGTTTGTATTGACGGAGGCCGCTTCGTCCTAGTTCGTATACGTGCTAGAAGTGTCATTTTGAGACTCTTTTAGTTGCCCTTAGAAGTGAATGGAGAGCGACAAATAACGTATTCTGGATTATCGCCACAGGGGAGCACAGAGTAACTAACACACATATTTCGCCACCATTTGGACTCATATTATGGCCAGGTAACTGCACAACCTAAAGTTCTACCAAAATTCAGTTGTGCTTTAAGCTTGTCCACAACCTTAATATTAAACATTACTGAAAGCAGCATTGCCACACCAATTTTTCACAATAGTGTAAAGACATGTTCCTTTGTCTAATTCACAACATTTCCTGTTTTTATTTTGTGACAAGGACCTGGCGGTGCAATTGTGCATGCTACTTCTGGTTTCATACTCGGGTCAGTTAACCCAGTCAGTCCACATCTCCGGATATACTGCAACTTCTACAGAAAAAGAAAGTCAGTATGTGGAAGTCACTTGACCCTTATGGAAAAAGAATATACTGCAGTATATTGTAAATATCAAAATTATCATCACAATATATTTAAAATATACTGCAGTATATTACACTGCTCAAAGAAATTAAGGGAACACTTAATCAACACAGTATAACACCAAGTCAATTAAATTCTGGGATATCAATCTGTCCAGTTAGGAAGCGTAAACAATTGTGAATCAATTTCACCTGCTTTGGTGCAAATGAAAGTGACAACTGATGGACAAGAAAGGCAACAGCAAGACAACCCCCAAAAAGTAAATGGTTCAGCAGGTGGTGGCCACAGACCATTTCTCTCTCCTTATCCTTCCTGACAGATTTTTCTCTAGTTTTGCATTTTGCTAGTGCCCTTGTCACTACTGGTAGCATCTATATGTGCCATCGCAAGGTTTGCTGTGTCTTCAAGCACAGTCTCAAGAGTGTGGAGGAGATACCGGGAGACGGGCCATTATACGAGAAGAGCTGGACAGGGCCGTAGAAGGGCAACAAACCAGCGGCAGGAGCGGTATCTGCTCCTTTGTGCGAGGAGTAACAGGAGGAGCACTGCCAGAGCCCTACAAAATGACCTCCAGTGGGCTACTCGGGTGCATGTATCTGACCAAACTAAGGGTGGCATGAGGGCCCGACGTCCTGTAGTGGGACCTGTGCTCACAGTCCAGCAGCTCGATTGGCATTTGCCAGAGAACACCAGAATTGGAAGGTTCGCCAATGGCACCCTGTCCTCTTCACAGATGAGCAGGTTCACACTGAGCACATGTGACAAGACGTGAGAGTCTGGAGACGCCGTGGCAAATGTTATGCTGCCTGCAACATCATCCAGCATGACCGATTTGGTTTAATTGACTTGGCATTATAATGTGATGATTAAGTGTTCCCTTAATTTTTTTGAGCAGTGTACATTTCCATAAGAGGAATTAAGGGGCAACACATGATAATTTAATAACGAACATAAGTTTCTGAGGCCAGACTCTAGACGAGTGTTCTGCTGTAGCCTGCATTACAGACCCACCACCTCCATGCAGACAGGTCAGGATAACAGCAAGGGGATTTATTTCCATTTTTAAGTTTACGGTCAAAAAAATTAATAAAAAGACACCATGGACTTCAACAGCACCAATGAAACAAATACATCTTAAATTTTTGAATTTAATATTTTATTGTCACTTTAGTTGCTTTAATAACAAGTGAACACCCGCGCACACCGCGCGTCCGCATGGAGTAGAGAAACCAATCTGGGTTTAAGCAAAGGGAGACATGTACAACCAAGATATTAACATGATTTTGGTTTCAACGGGTTAATTTTCAACAATTTTTTTCATCTTTCTTTCTCTCCTTTCTTTAAAATTATATTGGCATTCCAAGCGAAAACCCTGGTCCACATGTGTCATGTGACCAGCGGCACACTCTCTGAAGGAAAAACCAAAGAAAAATAAAAAACAAGCTGGAAGGGGGAGAAGTATCCGTTATAATCTTACTTGTTGACCGTGTGTGGGGTGGGGTGGGGTGGGGTGGGCCATGGGTGAAGGCCCAAAACAATGGCATAGCTGAGCTCTCAATATGAGAAAGCTGACACACGTGGACTCGTTTGTCTTTTCTTTTTCTCTGTTTAATTCGCTTAAAAACTGATTCGAAGTTTTCATTTTGAAGCTGGTCTTGGTCAGGCAGAAGGAGGGAGAGCCCAGAGAGAGGAGTGCTGTGTACAGTGGGGCTTGGCAGCGGTGCCCCCCTCCTTCCCTCCTCTCTCCCACCTCGTCAGGCTGTTTCACGGGCGTGCCGCCAACGCTTCAGTCCCTTTCCGCCACCAGCTTCAGCACCTTGCCGATGGCGATGGTCTTGCCTGCGAGACAGATGGGCGATTATGATGAGGGGGGGGGGGGGGGGGGAGCTACAGGGCACAGCAAGGCACGGGTTCATCCTGGGAATGCACATTTTAACTTTACTTCAGGTTTAATCATTTTATTATAATTATTTTATTATATAATCTTATAAAACAATAGTCCCCTTGGTCTGGTAGGGATATATACACCTGCTCTGTACCATTTAAAGGGTCCTTTTTTCTTTGTTAATTGACAAAATTACACATTAATCTCTAACAAAAGCAAAACCCAACAAAGGGATAGTTCAGTAGTTTAGTTTTCTTGTATCGCTTAGTTTGTGTTAGATTAGCCAAGCAGTTTTTGTATGCGATGAAGGATAGTAACAAAATAAATAACTTGGCATCGTTACCAAAACTATTTAGGTTAAACTCATAAAGCAGAACCCAACTAGAGAGCTGCACGGGGACAAACCCCATTCCCACCCCGTCCCCGCATGGACATAATTTAAACATTTGTCCTTGCATGTTTTTGTATTTTTATGAAATTATTTTTTGACTAGAGCAACAGTAGCAATTCATATTTTCATATGAATGTTCCTTTTACATTTAAAACTGGGACAACGGTGATAAGCGTAACGTAAGGCTACTGGATGTGTTTAATCTGAGCACTGAGCATGCATTAATGTGAGCCCATAGACCACTGGTTCCATCACGAGAGCTCTCGGCTATTTTAAAGTCGCGTGGCATTTGTTGCATTTGACGAACAATATTCCCGTCAACTTTAATCAAAGCAAACTCTTTCCATACACGCTTTTTTGTGTGTTGTTCCACACAAACTAGACGGTCACTTTTAAGATGAATGAGTACTTGTGTGTCAGCCTTTTGTATCTCCATGATTATTGACAGACGATTTTGTCACTTACCAGTGCAACTCAATAATGACCATAATATCTCATGACCGTTACCGCGGTGCTAACTGTAAGGAAAAATACATTTCCTGCTTCAATGTTCTTGGTTGGTCACCTAACACAATCAGCCTTACTCAATGATCAAAGGGGGGTTAGAAACAAAGCCTGGTGACGACGGCACCACTAGGGTGTGAGACGGAAGTTAGCCAGCTTACCTAGGTGACAATAACTATTTGGTTCCCTCCCATACCACATACAATGTCCATTTGTTTGCCTGTCACCCAATCAGGGACAGGAACCTGCATTCTATGTCAGCATTTGTATTTCAGGTTTTAGGTATAAAGCTTGTACCCCACACAACACTATTTTGTGATTGAACTGCCTTGCTATTACCCGGTATCTTGTATACAGTAATGAAGACTATTTTGCATTGTAATTAAATTGCTATTGACCTAAACTTAGGAACTACGAGTTTTACTGTACAAAGAACAGAATTCCTACATAATAAGTTACATGTCATTATCGTTCCTGCGGCAACACCGTAAAGCCCATCCTCAGAATATTTTTTATTTTGTCCCCAAACCCGCGGATTACTGCAAAATTCCGCGGTATTACTGCTGGCCCCATTCCTGTGCAGCTCTCTAAACCCAACCCCCGTCTTGATTTGCGCACATTATTGGGTCCTGGAGCGCAGAGGCCACACCCACCTTCATCTCTCAGGGTAAAGCGGCCCATCTGGGGGAAGTCCTTGAAGGTCTCCAGGCAGATGGTTCCTGCAGTCCTCAGCCGGGCGATGCAGACCTGGTCCTGCTTGACGAAACGGGGTCGCGTCTTGCTCTTCTCGCCCGACTTTTTGTCTACCAGGCAGATTAAGGCCTGCGGAGGAACGAGGGAGACGCACTCAGCTGTGTGTAGCGGCAGAAACTCCGGCAGTCTGGCTCCTATGTCCCTGCTAGCACCGCAATGAGCCGATGCTGCTGTAACGGACTTGGCAGGATATGCAAACGTTCCCTTTCTCAAATACAGAAGTGATGCATGCCATGGTGGCCAGATCCTTTTTTATTGCCATGGGTGGGGGGGGGTGTAATATGTAATTAAAACATTTTTTTATACCGTTTAATCCTGATTTACCAAATTTTCAGGCTGGGCCAGAAAGGTGACTTACTGTGATTTGCACTTCTTCAATGCAGGTATGGATGTGTAGAACTGCGTTGTACCCTGGGCAGATGATTGATTTGTGTTCGATGATTACGATCTTTAAAAAACAACAAAAAATGTAAGCAAAAAATAAAATAAAATAAGACAATACAATACAATATTACACCAGGAGAACAATTTTACATACAAATATACATACACTAGCGTTCAAAATTCTGGAATCACAGACATTTTTATGTTTTTGAAAAAATTTATACTTCTATTCACCAAGGTAGCATTAAATTGATCAAAAAATAGTGGACATTACAAACTACTATTTCCATTCCTACTTTAGCAACTGTAGCCATTTTCACACATAGTTTCCCCCCCCCACATTTTAGGGCACCAAAAGTAATGAACATAAATTTAAATAGTCAGCATATTTAACATTTGATTGCATATCCTTTTGTCTGTGACCCAACAACATCAAAAGACTCGATATCTCATTTTCAGGTACTCTTACAAGCAATAGTATAACCTCTGCATTTGAATGGATCTCTATGGGAATTTGGGGGTGGGACTAGATTTAGCTGTAAACTACAGTGGAACAGTATGGAACACATGATTGCCTAAATGGCTCCAAGTCATCAAGGGTCTGAGGTATCAAACGAGCCACAAACCATCACCCTGCTGCCAGATATGCAATGGATATGGATGGATCATTTAAAGGGTTGTTTCTCCTGACTTATTTTTCCATAGAGTTCAATAGGAAAATGAGGCCGGAGAAACAACCCTTAAAGTGATCCATCCATATCTACTGCATATCAGCAGATTAATGGTTTGAGGCTCGTTTGATACCTCAGACCTTTAGCCAACCATGTGTTGGGGGGGGACTATGTGTAAAAATGGCTACAAGTAGAAATGGAATGAAATAGTTGTTAACATTATCCATTGATCAATTTAATGCTAACTTGGTGAATAAAATAAATAAATTTATTTCAAAAACATAAAACATGTCTCAGTGATTCCAAACTTTTGATCGCTATTGTATATAATACATAAATATACCATATATGTGCAATGATCTTTTTTGTTGAGTAGATAATGGAAAGTTACAACTTTTATCTATACCAAGACTTGAAATGAAAGTGATGAAAGTGGCAAAAACAAAATGACACATACAGCACTGTGTGTGTGTGTGTGTGTGTGTGTGTGTGTGTGTGTGTGTGTGTGTGTGTGTGTGTGTGTGTGCGAGCAAGCAAACAGTACACAGTGCTATTAATCATCAACTCACAGAATCCAATTAAAAAGCATTCACCCTCCACAGCAAAGGCACTACCAGTGGTTTTAAATCCGAATAACGGATAACAGGTTTGGAGCGGGCGTTTTGGGTTCAGGGCGGGCGTTTTGGGTTCAGGGCATTACCGGTTGTCAGTTTCGTCTGTAGTGACAGAGGGTCAGGGCGGCTTCTGTGCCTACCTGAGCGTCGAAGGTCCGGCCGGAGTGGCAGAGGTTCTCAGCATTGCAGAGGATGAAGCCGGGCAGGATCTCCTCCTCCTCTATGCCTTTCAGTCGCAGCTTCAGGTTCTCTCCTGGAGCAGCGTCATCCGTCTCCACGTCATCGGAGAGCAGGCTGAGCACCTCCACCGTGTGCTGGGACACATATACAATACAGTATAAATATACAAGCAAACACGGCACGCACACGCGCTATCATGTTCTGGGGTAAGGGAGGGCATCATTCAGACAGACCATAGGGTGTAACACCAAGGCCAACAAGGCAGAGAAAGACTTTTTTTTTTTGTGCCCACTGGTCATAAAAGAACTCCCTCCCAACATCTCCCAAGTTCAAACAATATTTAAGGCCACACCCTTCATAGCTGGCTGTGGAATGCCTTACCCTGTTTGGCATCATGACGAGTTGCTGTGCTTTGCTGATAGACCCAGACTCCAGCTTGCCCAGGATCACAGTGCCCATGTCCTGCACAAGAGAGACAGATAGGGGGGTCACTGCAGCCCCATTTGAAGCATTCACTCTTGGAATACTCTATGCAAGAAGAAGAAAAGTTTGTTAGTTGCTATGTGCTCCCCTGGGGTGATAATCCAGAATAGGGTATTTGTCGCTCTCCATTCACTTCTACGGGGAAGCTAAAACAGTCTCAAAATGACACTTCTAGCAAATATACGATTGTGAACTAAGAGGATTCTGTCAATACAAACAATAAGAATTTCCCTTATGTATTTATGATTTTTTTTAAATTAAATGGTCCGACCTGCCGACATTTCGGTAGTCTTTTCTGGTAGCTTGCTAACAACATTGAAGAAAATAGTACTATATAAATAATTTTAATTGGCCTACACGAAAAGAAATATGTACGAAGAGCGATAAATACCCTATTCTGGATTATCACCCCAGTGGAGCACAGAGCAACTAACGAACATATTTTGCCACCATTTGGACTCATATCCTAGTCAGGTAACTACACAACCTAAGTTTTACCAAACTTCAGTTGTGCTTTAACAAGAGGGCGGGGTCCTTGTTCTCCGCGCTCCTCCTTACCTTGTATTTGTCCACGATGGGTAATCTGATCGGCCCGTCGATTGATCTGTTGAAATTTGGCAAACTGTCGAGATGTGGAATGAATGGCAACCCTCTGGAAAAAAAATAAAAATAAAAATAAATAAAAACGATTAAAAAAAAATAAGATTTTTTTTTAAAACATAATACGGGAAGCATCTTAACACCACTGCTCAGAGGTGAACCATGACCAGTGCTTTGGTCCAATAGAATAATGGAAAAATGAGCCAGGCTGGATGCAGCGCTACAGTGTGAAAGGGCTAAAAAGAACCAGTCTGGTTCTGGCCCAGGGGGTTCGGACGGGTAGGGATGACTTACGTATACCAAGTGCAGAAATCGGCGGGCTCCTTCAGGTTGGCGCCGGTGAGTCCAGAGCAGGGCATGAAGTGAATGTCCTTTTTGGGGTTGAATCCCACCTTCTTCAGAAATGGCACTAGTTTCTCCTTGCACTCCTCATACCTGCAGGGAAGGTTATAATATAAAAATAAAAAATAAAAAAAAAGAAGACACTTCTGACTCCATCTTCTTTCTGATACACAAGCTGACCACAACCTACTTTTAAATACTTTATACTATTTGGAAGTCTACAACAAAATAGAACACAAAAATTTCATAAATTCATAACGTTTTTCCTGTTTACCACCACCCTATAGTGATGGTGAGGTGCAGCCAGGCTCGTACTGATGGTCTGACTCAAGATTCTATTTGGCGGTTCAGTCACGATTGCCCACCTATCCAGGCTCCAGTTGACCGTGGGGTCGTCCATCTTGTTTACTAGAACTATCAGATGCTTCACCCCGGCCGTTTTTGCCAGCATGGCATGCTCCCGCGTCTGTCCGCCTTTCTCGAACCCGGTCTCAAACTCGCCTTTCCTGGCGGAGATCACCTTCAAGAACAAAGGCAAGAAACCACTTCAGCAAACGGTGGACAGGGCTGTGGTTAGAAACCGTTTTTAGCGCCTTCTCCGTCACCGTACCAAGCAATTATCAAAATCACAAATCGGCTCAGAATGACAAACCACTAAACTATGGCAGGAATTCAATCAACAATGTCTGTAACTGACTTACAATTAAATGGGAGTGTTTTTTATTCTTTCACACACAGTCTAGTAAGTCCATATAACCAGAGCCATCATTGAAAGGAACTTATCAAACTGGTTGTGAGGGGAAAAAACACTTGTATTCCTATTAGCCAAAGTTTAGCAAAGATGTTCATTGAATACAGGCCTGTGTGTGACAGGGTGAGTTATGGGCTGGGCTATTCTGAACCTTCCTCTCTCTCATCAAGGGTGGCGGGCCCTCACCAGCACGGCCAGGTCCGCTTGTGATGCGCCGCCGATCATGTTGGGGACGAAGCTCTTGTGGCCCGGAGCGTCCAGGATGGTAAAGTGCTTTTTTTCCGTCTCAAAGTAGGCGCGGCCCACCTCCACTGTCTTCCCCTTGTCCCGCTCCTCCTGGTTTGTGTCCAGAGCCCAGGAGAGATACCTGTGTGTTGGGAGGGGGAAACATTAAGCAAGCGCTTCACAAACATTACAGCAGTGTATGGGAATCACAACACCTCTTAATGTCTACTCCCAATTAACAAATTCAACAGGACACAATTCCATTCATTAATAAAAATCGGGAAAAAATACCTGAATGACCCGAGTTACCTGGGGGCCTGTAACCCCTTTGTTCAGATGGTCTCGCCGGCGAGACCTTTTTGCTCAACTGAGACATTCGTTGCTCCTGCAGCCAAACTATTAGTGGAAAACACAAGCACTGTGTTTTAACTTTATTGGTAGACGATTCGCGACGATTTCTGGCCAATGCTTAGTTTCTAAGTGTCACTATTTTTCTGTCCATTTAAAAGCACCCACCCACCCAGTCTATACCTACACATGCGTGACATAGTGGACAATAGCGTCTATGTTTTACTTCATAAATATATTTATTCATCGTATAAAATTAGAATTCCGTCATAGCAACAAGATAAACCAAACAATCGCCTGATCGTATGCCAGAAAAGCAGTGAAAAGCCCTGCTAACTCAAATGCAAAATAAACACGTGAAAGTATTCTCTCATTCTACCATGTATTCTACTACCAATATATGCAACTAAATATGAAATTAATATACAATCCTATTAACATCGAGATGTTCCTTTCAAAATTCAGTGGTCATTTATTGTCTGGTACAATCGGTTTGAGAAATGTACAGCACTTTATACCGCAATTACACTCTGAAACGTCGACTTGTAATACCCCCCCATGCTCTGCAAGCCTGTCTCGTTCATTATAGTTCGTTCTGGTTTAATTGTCGGCTCTTTTATCCAACAGAGTGCATTATAACCTAAGCAACGGTATATCCCAAGTCTTCCGGGGTGCTTTATACGATTTATTACCGTCCTGTGTATCGGTAGTTTTCATTTTCAAGGTCTCATATTATGCAAGCTGTATATAATAACGCACAAGTTAGAGAAAATTCCGCATGCCGACATTTAAAATATTTCACGTCTGAAATGCAGTTGGTCTCGCTGGCTACAGATAATAAGTTAAGTAAGCTCATTTTTCCACTCGAACACTCTTTCCAATATGATTGATAGACCCATTGTAATTTTCGCATTTTGAGCGCATTTCACATACTGTAGTGCAATCGTTAATTGTATTTTTGACGTAGCCAACCGATTTCCATTGAAAATAGAACATTTGGCAGCATTTTGCAGATGGTGGAATACCATTTTATTTTCATGTTATCGTACATAATATAGGCTATGGCGCATATAGGCTACTTGTCACTTGTGGAATAGCAACTGCTCATTCCAATTTCCTGTGCGCTGATATGCGGTAGATTAAGGTAAAGATTTCCACTAATCAAAATGACTAGAAATATTTAAAAACTACAGAGAAATGCAATCCCGGGGCAAAAGTATACATACTGTAGAGTACAGGAAAAAGTGATGTTTTATTGAGGTACAAGAGTGAATGATTGGGCTACATATTTAGGTGTATGTAACACTATATCAATATTTTATCTTAATCCATCAGAAGAAGCAAATGTATATTCTTTATAATGGATAAAACAAATTTTATTTATTTTATGACATGTTTTGCATAGGGGTTTTGGACACATAGATATCTACCCCCCTATACTGATGAACATATAGTCATTCCCACTTGAAAATGATGCAAAAGTGAGTTTTAAGAGCCAAAACTGTTGATTTGTAGTTAAATATATCTCTTTTTTTATGTAGAGCAGTACACAATTTAGCCATTTGGATAGATTTTGAGACACTAATGGAAAACAGGGTACACTGCCTATATTTTGCATCATAGACCTTTAGTAGTTCTGCATATCATCCTCAGATTTTGCACACTTGTTGACATGGAGTTTATATCCAGGAAATGTATATATTTACCAGTTTCACTTATGTAGCTCTCAGTATTTTGTTGCAAACTAAAGAAATAGTTTTGTTGCATTTTTACAAAGTTTTGCTTGCATTTGTGGCACTTTATTTTGACTTAAATTATGAAAATCTAAGTTTCTGTATAAACAAATCTAAGTTTATACTATAAATGGTACACCGGTCTTGTTTCATTTAAGCCATTTACCAAGTTCATGTGATGCTCACACCTGGAATTATAAAACCTTAAACAGAGCACCCCCTAAATAGATGAGAATTGTCAAAATGTGCCATCTGCTTAAAGGGGTTGATTAGCATTGCACGTACATTAGTAGGTCTGCTAGAGGTAGGCCGGGACCGGCCCAATGACTAATCAGTTTCCTTTACCCAACTCTAGTGATGGGACAACCAGGCTTAATGAACTACAAAAAATGGGTGAAGCAATCACTTTTACAGCTTGTTGCTTTGGACCAATCATACAGCTTTGCTTGAGTCAATTGGTGCAGACTATTGAGTGACTGCCAGCAAGTGGTACCCCCTCCCATTATAGGATTCATGAAGCCCCTCCCCAGTCAGTCTGCACTGGGGCATGATGGGGCCATGAGGGGCTGCTGGGTAACAGCATGGCTGGGGCTCACCAGGTTTCTCTGTTCTTCTCCTTGGCCTCCCTTTCGTATTTCTCCAGGGTCCTCTTCTCCACCATCCCTGTCAGATACCTGCAGGGGAACAGGAGTGCCCCGAGGGCAGCGTTCATTTCCCCCCAATCCAGTTGCCACGGTCACTACGCCAAACCCAACTGCCGGACAAATCAGCAGCAAAATTACCACATTAAAACTAGGCCTCCATCCACAAGGGAACAAAGTTAATTCTGATGTGTGGATGACTCGGAAAATAATTCCTAAAACTGTGAGAATTGGAGCCAACTCTGTCTGATCACAAGTATTTTTGTAAGTTTAATTTGCGACATTCACTGTTAAGACAGGCCCACTCTGATAACGGTTCATCTGATTTAAGGTAGTGTGTGGTAGGGAAGTTCAACCAAAAAAAAAGAAGAAAGGAAAATTCAACAAAATGGATACTGTAAGACAAACCTAAAAGCCAATTTTTGCTGCAGTTTTATCTGAGCTAATGCACAGTACTCACATGATCTGGCCACCAATTGTTGACTTTCCAGCATCTGAGAGAGAAGATCAGGCAGAGGGTGGAGTCAGCGAGGAGAGAAAGGTTGTAGTGCTCACTCACTCACTCACTCACTCACAGGCAGTAATGGACAAGCAAAAATACACACAAACAATCATCTCATGCACACAGTCACACTCCAACGTTCAATCGTAAGCATAGTCTTATTCTGGTTCTGAAAAACACCACAGGAGGCGGTGAGGGTGTGACGAGGATCAGTGGGCAACACTTACCCACATGCCCAATGAAGACCACGTTCACGTGCTCCTTCTTGGGGGCGTCTGGCGGGGGTGGGGCTGCTTTAGGCATTGGCACCTCCTCCTCCTCCTCCATCATGTCCTGCTGAGACTCGGGTGCGGGGTCTCCATCTCCTACGGGCCCGCCTCCCGGCTCCGCCTCATCTGGCTCCCCGCCCTTCTGCTCCCACGTCTCCTCTGTGTTCATCTCTGACTCCCCATTCTCCACCGGCACTGCAGGGAAAACCACGCCCCTTTTAAACCACACCCAGGCAGGACATCCTGCAACTCACTACCAGCAGACTCGCACAGAATCAAACATTTTGATTAAAAAATAATAAAACCCCCAAATTTTACAAAGCCCAGTCACACTGGAGGCCCTATATGAAAGTAACGGTGCAAGCCTAGTTTGGGCAAGGAGGGCTATTCCCTTTCATAACAACTTCTGCACTTAAATAAATGACTGGGTGAAATACATTACGACATTTTAGCAACATTTCTTGATAAACTAAGACTCCTTGTGTCCCGACTTAAAACACATTACTGTAGTCTAACCTGCAGTTAACCAGAATACAGCAAACCAACTAGCAGATCCAGGGTATTTGACAGAAACGGAAGCCACATACACACCAGCACTCCAGGAAAGCAGTTCTATACCCCAGGGGTAACTGTATGTTCCACCTTCCGCTACTGCCACACCCACGCACCACACCAACGGGACTATACAACCCCAACCCCAAAAGCCATCAGGGGTTTTTTTTGTTTTGTTTTGTTTGGAGGAAACAAATTCATTGTTACTGGCCAAGCAGAAACGCTGAGGTGATTTTTGAGGAAACTCAAACTCTGAGCGCCCAGTAGAGCAGACCGAGGGAAGGCTTTACCTATCCAATCAGAGGCTGCGCTCTGACCCAACTGCTGCCATCCAGGGCACAAACGTTTTAAATACACATAGACTTATCATCCCTGCTTCCCTCGGCACATTAAGAGCTGCGCTGCGTCGTAATTAGACGCTTGAGGCTGAAAGCTGAACCTGTGTCTGTGCTTTGCTGGAGTCAACCTTGAGTACCTCTTCTGTCCGCGGCGTTCCCAGAGCTCATCACATTACCGGCCCAGGTTCGTTAGACGCAGCACAAAGTCAAATTGCCTGAAGCAAAACACATTCAGTATGGTTTTTGCTTAAAAAAAAAAAAGGGACATTTGCTTAAAAAAGTGGGCCTACCAAATGCAAACAACCCGTTCATTTACTCTGCAACCTGTTCATCTGCATTGTCAACGGGGTCAGTGGGCGGAGTTCTTTGGAAGGGTCATAATGCCGGAAACGCCCGTTAGCACTGCATGTAATGCCGCTGCTGGGAGAGCCCTGTATCACGGGCACTGGTGTGACAAGATGGGATTTCTGAGAAGAGGCATCGTACCTCAAAGCTAGTACCTCATCTCTCAAAAACTTATCTAGTGGAACATATCTCGCATCTGTTCTGGAAAAAAGCCTTTCTCAGACAGGATTACTTTGAGGAACGACATTGACGTTTCAATTTGCAGACCCTCCAAAATGGCTGATTATCCTTTCCTATGATGATAAAGTCAAGTGACATCACGCACACACGGGGTACATACCGACGGGTTCCGACATCTCCATGCTGACAACCGTCTCAGTGCCTAGAAAAAGAGAGACAGAGAAAGAGACAGATTTAAACTCTGCAAAAAACATGCACGCACAGGTGAAACATCAGCTGGTGATGTCACACATGCAACTCTAATCTGTGGCCACAATTTGCTGTCGGGAGGCTGTGTTTGCAGGCCTGAATGTGATTCCCCAACAGGCTGACGTGAGGGTTTGCTTTCAGGAGCCGTTATAGACGAGTGCAACTGGAGCCTGGTAAAAGTTGCTGTCCTAACCTGCACTTTGCGCAGGTAAAATACGATCGGAGAACAGCCAGCCAACTTTAGCCTTATTACCATTTTGGCTGGGAAGCTAAATTCACCCTCAACAAAATAGACAGTAAACATTTTGTGTTTCTGCACAAACAACCACTAGCAAACCACTAGAAAAACTAGCGGAGCCTACGAAATGGACACATCAATGGGTACTTCAATTATGGATCAATATTCATAACCATGTGAACTTTCACAGCAAACACTCGTCAGCAGAAATACTGTTCATATTGGGTATACCCTGTGGTGCAGCGGATGGCAGGGAGCAGCAGACATACTGTTCATATTGGGTATACCCTGTGGTGCAGCGGATGGCAGGGAGCATAGGGTTGGGCATCGAGAACCGGTTCCAATTTGGAACCGGTTCCGAAATTTCGATTCCAAAGGAATCATTTAAAAATAAAAGATTCGATTCTTCTAATCGGTTCCTAAACAAATTTCACTCGCGCCGTCGCGCTAGTTTCAAGTTTCCTTGTTGGCGGCAAGGCGGTGTATTTTGCTTTGGTTTTCAGTCCGCCAGTAAAACCAACGAATAAGAAGTAGTTTCCGCCTGCGCGATTTGAATGGGCAGTCGTGCGCCATCATGGACCGAAGCAAGTGGCGCTCGAAAGTGTGGCTTCATTTTGTTGGGAGAAATGACGGGTTGGCAAAGTGCAACACCTGTGGCAAACTTATTTCATGCAAGGGAGGATGCACTACGAACATGACTAAACACCTTCGCCTGCTGCATGGTGTACTTATCAACGAATGTACCGTTTTTGATGTGTTGCGTGCGTCTCCCTCTGCTGTCCCCAGCAGCCAGCACCTCGTCTGAGTCGTCTCAGTCGGGTAAGTGAATATTAACGTTTGTCTTATTCTCAACAGCGAGACAGCAAACGAGTTCTACTTCACCCAATAGCTATGTGTGTCAAATGCTAATAGGCCTACTGTAGGGCTGGGACGATTCGTCGACGTTGTCGACGTCATCGATTATGCAAATTCGTCGACGCGAACTTTATGCGTCGATGACGTCGGTTCTAATGTGACAAGTTCAAAAGTACACAATGCTAACTGATGCTACACAATGCTCACTCGTTTTTGTACAGTTTGCATCGCACCATCTCCTTGGGCTCGTCTTGGGTGAAGTATTCCCACACAATCTAAAGCGAAATGTAAAATCCAGCGCGAGCCAAGTATATCCATGTAATGGCTGCGGACGGTGTACTGAGAATGCAGCATCTAAAAAATCTATTTTCTGCCGCGAAACGGTTGTTTTCATCAATCTGTCTTAATGAATCGCTAGTTGTGCTTACATTGAGCGAGGGCTTGTTGTGGTGTTTCACATGCCTCTGTAATATGATCTTTAGAAACGTCGCAGCGTAGAGAATGTGAGCCGCGAGTGTAACCTACAGACGGAGAATAGCCAGTTTGCGCGCTGTGCGCATGCGTGCTGGAGCAAGTGGGGAAGCTATAGTTTCTAAAGACGTTTCTAAAGATAATATGAATTAGACTCCTTACTAAAATAGTAAAAAGGGCTAATTTATATTGCATTTCATGGTTAAAAGTTAAAAACATAATTCATGGATGGATGTAGAATGTAGATTGTAGATAAGATAACCAATTAAGTGAATTATTGAAGGAATACTCTAGCTATACCTTAGATATTTAATACATTTTTAATGTTTCATGTCATTATTTTAAATTGGCATGAGAAGTATCTTGAAGGCAGAGATTGGACAACAGGGTGACATTTCCAGAGGTACAGACTTCAGTGGGTGAGTTAAAACATGCACTAGAGGCCGAAAGAGGAGCAGATTCAAGAGATTCAAGGCATGACCGGAACAAATGACTAATCGTGACTAATCGAAAAAATAATCGTTAGATTAGTCGATTACCAAAATAATAATTTATCCCAGCCCTAGCCTACTGTAATGTAAACATTTTGACCCCGCCCCTCAAAGAATCGGAATCGAGAATCGTTTAGAACCGGAATCGAAAACCGGAATCGGAATCGGAATCAGAATCGTTAAAATCCAAACGATGCCCAACCCTAAGGGAGCAGCAGACATACTGTTCATATTGGGTATACCCTGTGGTGCAGCGGATGGCAGGGAGCAGCAGACATACTGTTCATATTGGGTATACCCTGTGGTGCAGCGGAGGGCAGGGAGCAGCAGACATACTGTTCATATTGGGTATACCCTGTGGTGCAGCGGATGGCAGGGAGCAGCAGACATACTGTTCATATTGGGTATACCCTGTGGTGCAGCGGAAGGCAGGGAGGAGCAGAAATACTGTTCATATTGGGTATACCCTGTGGTGCAGCGGAAGGCAGGGAGGAGCAGAAATACTGCTCATATTGGGTATACCCTGTGGTGCAGCGGAGGGCAGAGAGGAGCAGAAATACTGTTCATATTGGGTATACCCTGTGGTGCAGCGGAGGGCAGGGAGGAGCAGAAATACTGTTCATATTGGGTATACCCTGTGGTGCAGCGGAGGGCAGGGAGGAGCAGAAATACTGTTCATATTGGGTATACCCTGAGGTGCAGCGGAGGGTAGGGAGCAGAAATACTGTTCATATTGGGTATACCCTGAGGTGCAGCGGAGGGCAGGGAGCAGCAGAAATACTGTTCATATTGGGTATACCCTGAGGTGCAGCGGAGGGCAGAGAGGAGCAGAAATACTGTTCATATTGGGTATACCCTGAGGTGCAGCAGAGGGCAGGGAGCAGCAGAAATACTGTTCATATTGGGTATACCCTGAGGTGCAGCGGAGGGCAGAGAGGAGCAGAAATACTGTTCATATTGGGTATACCCTGTGGTGCAGCGGAGGGCAGGGAGGAGCAGAAATACTGTTCATATTGGGTATACCCTGTGGTGCAGCGGAGGGTAGGGAGCAGAAATACTGTTCATATTGGGTATACCCTGTGGTGCAGCGGAGGGTAGGGAGCAGAAATACTGTTCATATTGGGTATACCCTGTGGTGCAGCGGAGGGCAGGGAGCAGAAATACTGTTCATATTGGGTATACCCTGTGGTGCAGCGGAGGGCAGGAAGGAGCAGAAATACTGTTCATATTGGGTATACCCTGTGGTGCAGCGGAGTGCAGGGAGGAGCAGAAATACTGCTCATATTGGGTATACCCTGTGGTGCAGCGGAAGGCAGGGAGGAGCAGAAATACTGTTCATATTGGGTATACCCTGTGGTGCAGCGGAGGGCAGGGAGCAGAAATACTGTTCATATTGGGTATAACCTGTGATGCAGCGGATGGCAGGGAGCAGCAGAAATACTGTTCATATTGGGTATACCCTGTGGTGCAGCGGATGGCAGGGAGCAGCAGAAATACTGTTCATATTGGGTATACCCTGTGGTGCAGCGGAGGGCAGGGAGCAGCAGAAATACTGTTCATATTGGGTATACCCTGTGGTCTAGAGGAGGCCAGGTGAGCCAGCAAGTTGCTGTGGGATATTCTATTGCTGTGAGGCTATTTTCTGCTGCTGGTTCCTGCATGGCCATGTTTTCAACAGGTAAAACTGAGGATAGACTAAATGCATAGAACAAATAGGGTTTCCCCGTCTCACACACAACTAGTGGTGTAACGGATCGTAGTTGATCCGTGATCCGTACGGATCGCCCCCCACGGTTCGGCACGCATGTGAACCGCGGATTAATTGCAAAATTTAACCATCATAGTGAATTACAGTTTTACTGCCGCTAGTACTTTTTAAAGTAATAATTCCCTAAATCTCGATGCAGAGTTGCAGTGAAAAGACAGATGCGTGCTGTGTTTTACTCTGAAGCGCAACGGACCTATCGCTAAGCCCCGCCCCTCTTCGCAGGGGGAGACAGTTTGAGAGCCAGCTCACCCACTGTAATGTAATTTTTCACGGATTTTAAACATTAAAATACTCGTCATTTTTTTGGGACCAGAGCTAGAAAAATCTTCCTCCAAATCCATCAACAAGGCCTGCCGTATGCACTGTAAAAATGTGTGCATGACTATTTTTTTAAAAAGCTGAGTTTTATGATTACAACTTAGCTCTGGTCCATAGCGTTAGAAGGAGCGTCTCCTTAACGCTATGTTACTTTCCAGTCTGTGCTTCGCCTCGTCAAACAATATTTAATGGAGCGCCCCGGGGTATTTAATTTTGTTATTCATATGGCCGGTATTTTTAATTTTTAATTTTATGGATAAGGCAAAGGAAGGCTAGTGATGTTTAACACACTCTTCTATTATTAATTATAACGTTATATATAAGGCCTTAACTAGCCTTGTTGGTACAAGCCTGACCGTCTTGATCCAAGGCTATGGCTAATGTTAACCAAGCCAGACTCACCTAAAGTATAATATTAACGTCAACGTAATATTAACGTCAACGTTTTACTAAACAATGGTTAAATCAATCGTCTAATAAACATTAAGTGTTTTACAGAATAAATGGAAAGCAAAGATATACTTGTCTCCCTTTTTTTTTTTTGCTGATCCGAAAAATGATCCGATCCGTGACTCAAAACCGTGATACGATCCGAACCGTGAGTTTTGTGATCCGTTGCACCCCTACACACAACCCTGTGCCAACTAGCTGTATTCATCTAACATGGCCCAGTGTCATCAGAGCCAAAACAGGGGAATCTCAGTGTTTCTCCTCAATTCTTTTTTCAGGCCTGGTGGTAACAGACATGATGGTAACACTGCCATTTATATTTGCGTTCACATTTTTGTTTGCGCTATATATTCAAAACTTAAAATGATTACAAGGTTAAGATGCCTTAATATGTGGAATTTACTGCATATAAGGCTTTGAAACCTCAGCCACTTTATAATTGCAATTATATAATTAACAATGTTAACACACTTCAGTAACAGAATTATTATTTATTTTTTTTTTTTTTTTTTTGAACATTCAATAAAAATATTAGATCAAATCAATTTAGATTAAATTAAAGTGCCTGGGAGTTGGTGGGGTAATTTATTTCTTAAGTATTGCTTAAAAAATAGGATATCTGCAAAATATTAGCACCTCATGAACATCTGAGTTCTCCAACAAGTTGGAGCCTTTTCTCCTTTCAGGCGGCGCCACGCCCACGTTAGCCATCAATTCTAGTAATGACTAGTATTACGGAGACATTACCTTTGGGCATGCAAACTCATTCAAACTGATCAATCACAAAATTGATAGCCAACGTTTGCTAGGCTAGCTACGAGAGTCTGTATCTGTGTAACGCTAGCCAGCTAGTTCATTATATAAATAGAGTTGATGCAATAATATTATGCTTGATTACTGAGGTAATGTTATGTTCAACCATATAAATGCAATGATCATTAACATGAGGTAATGTAGGGTTGTAGTTTTGCAACAATTGAGGTTTCACGAGAATATTAAACATCAGAAACTTACTTTCACGTTGAGAAGCCTTGGAGAAGAATCAATGAAGATTCATTTATTTATATTTATTTTAAAAGCCAGCATGTCGCCACCCGTGCGCTCGTGATCTCGAATTCGCTCCGCAGTAGCAGAAAGGGTGTGACAGCAGTTGCACTCTCATCGCGTCACGTTTCAACACAGATGCTGTTACGATAACGTAACATTTTTAGCCGGTATAGCTCAGTTATCTAAAAACTGTCACTCTCCAACTGCGCTGCGTTGGTAGACTTGCATTTCTGCTTTTTGTTTTCTCAGAGAAGTATCGGGCTATTTTAAACACTAACTAAATCCCTGGCTTGCGTGTTAAAATTAATTGTCCTGCATTGCCTCGGGTAGACATCCTTCTATTTTTGTTGCATTTTACCAAAAACAACTCTGTATATATTTATAGATTTTTAGCTGATAAACCATGCTTCTTAGCGTCCTATTTGTGTATATTTAGGCAATAAATCTTAAAAATCTCAGCCAACTATCTGGCTATTCTAAAGACAAACTTACGTAACGTTAATTGTCCAGCACAGCTTCGGGTAGACATCCTGCCTAGTCTCTTGCCTAATCTATGCCCAACCGTCATGTTATGTGTGAACAGACTCGACAAAGAAATTTTCCGTAAAGGAGACCCATGTGTTAACGGGGAACACCACTAGCTAACCGGGATAATTTAACCCAGCAACTTCACGGGTTCCGTGTGTGAAAGAGGATTTAGATTTCCCTCAAAAGACCACATTGTGCTAATATCTGCCGCGACACACAGGGGGCACCAGCTGACACTCTACTGCCATTTCCCTACCTCGCTGCAGCCACTACAAGAACGATAAGCTGCCCTGAGCAAGCATTTCTGCACAGACCAGAGCAGCACCCCTTAATGATAACACTAGAGACAGCGAGGCTGGCACTTATGGTACTGTGATAATGTGTATGGTGGCAAAATTATTATTTAAAAAATTTTTTTTTTTATCTGTACCATACAATTGCAGGGAGGAAGAAGAAACGATATGCATCCGCAGTTTCTCAGAAACCTCAATAAGCACTCAACAAGAAGGGGGGGGGGGGGGGATTGAATAAATAAATACAATTTAAGTCAAGGACACCAAACAACCCAGTACCCAATGGCATAGCCTTCATCCTGAGTGCAGTGCGACATCACTCCCTCAGAAGGACACCAAAGCACTGGACAACAGGTGAAACTGCACACCACAAAGTTACTGGCCCCTAATGCAGGTGGGTGTCCCACTGCACGCCTGCAAATCGAAGCTACTGTCCATTCGTGTCAAGGCGTTCAAGCTCTGGAGTGTGAACAACGGCCTGCGGGTCACAGGAGGGAAACTGAGAGATCAGCTTTTTTAAATGCCCATCACCGCCCCCTGCTCCAATCAAAAATAGTGATGCTGTAACCATGGTAATGCAAAAAGGAAACTGCAGCGTCAGTTAAATAGAAGTAGCCTAATCTTTTTATCGATGATTCAGCACTTATTTGTACTGTACCGTTTAGCTTTAACTGCATTGAATGGAGACAATACAATTCCCAACAAACAGTATGGACAGAGCTCTCAGGGTGGGGGCAGCATGTTGCCCAATCGCTCTCTCACCTTGCAGATGACGGAACTTCACTAAACGGCACTTCTGCTCTATCCTCATTCACAAACGGCGCACGCAAATACCAGAGTTCCCCTTCAGAATTCTTGGAGCATGTCCATCGTTCTACATCAATATCTAGCTTGCACAGCTCAATACTCAAGTTACTTAGCTAGCCTTCTTGTTCGGCAATGTAAAGATGGGTATAACAGCTACTTGCTATAAATGGAAGCAAATTGAAGCTTCATCAGAAAACCTGCCATTAAAACCGACTGCAGGCAGAAGCAGACTGTCAATCTAAGCTAATGCCTAGAAACCGGAATACTTTAGGAATTTTAACATGGACAGAAAATGTCCTCTACAATCACAGAGGCATCATATTACCCAATTACATTTAGGCTATTCCATGAACCGCAGACATTTTTTTGTTAACCCTCTGTAAAGCTAGTAGCTTCAGGGAAAGGAATGGAGTTATAAATACAGACACCGAAATACCTTCTTTTCCAGTGAGATTGCACTGTGTGGCCGATGAGACTCATTACTGTCCAACTGTAAGAAATGCTGCATACAGAAATGTGGTTTGGTTGTGGGAAATCCCTCATTAAAAAAAACTGTATATCAATTCAGAAAAGTAAATTAATTAAATTTGACTAATTTCAGAGATGACCAACTTGATAAAATGCCATCAAGTTATCCCTTTAGTCGTGTTCTGCTGTTCATAGATCTTCATACAATGATTATCTCAAATATACAGTTTTCGGTACAGTTTGTCATTAAATATAACACGCTAAACACTGTTGCGAGAACTACGTCTGATGGACAATACGCCTCATTCCAACTTACGTTAATGTAGCCGCCATAAACTTTGGGATTCAGTCAGATGTGCTCGGCTCGTTTATCATGTAGTTAAATCACCAAAATGTGTTTTTTAAATGAATGCGGGCAAAGTAAGAAACATCGGTGTAACGCGCAAGAAATCCCTGTCCAGTTCAGAAGCAAACACTCGCTACAAAACCCCAGCTGAACATCTCTATCCTGGTTTAATACCCAACTCAAAACAACACTGCTTTAGGGCAGCAGTTTAGTATAATGGGTAGGGAACTGGGCTTGTACCTCAAAGGCTGTGGATTTGATGCCAGTGGGGTCACTGTTGTTGTAACCTTAGGCAAGATACTTAACCTAAACTTCTTCAGTAAATATCCAGTGGTATAAATAGATAGACAATATAAAACGTAATATGTACAAGTCGTTCTGGATAAAAGTGCCTGGTAAAAGTCGAAATGGCGTCTTCAGGAAACACTATTCAACCCTGCTTCAATCTGAAGAAATGCTCCCCAGACCACAGTGCCACTGGCTAATCAACAGCCCCAGCATCCTACAGACACCCGGGACCCTGCATCCGGGTGTTGGTGCAGGACTGAGGGGCTCTGTCGCCAGCTTCCAACAGCTGTTGATAGATTTAACACACACTTACTCAGGTAGAACAATGTTGTCATCGATCTTTAAAGCAATGCAAACGGGATCAGTCTGAGACACAAGAGAAGTTGCGAGTGATTAATGAATAATTATTTCCCCTTGAAACAGCGGAATGGAAAAACATCTTGCAACGTATTGCCAAAGATTACTACACACTTGTATATGTTTTCAGTAGGATACCATATGGGAGGTATTGCAGTTACATGCAACATCGAGACATTTACTCTTACATTGTCTTGTACACGATGTTTGGGATTATATATATATATATATATATATATATATATATATATATATATATATGCACACATCAACGTAGCAAGTGTCTTTTACAAGCATCAAAATAAATGTTGCAATGGGTAAGCGATGTTCCATTTCAACCGACAGGAAGAGCGGCCAAGAACGCAGGGGAAATTAAAACGTTATTAACGTTATTGCCTGCGTAACGTTAATATTCCCATTCAGCCGACAGCATACGTTACAGGTTCACACAGAACGGAAGACTCCCCTAATGTGTGCTTTAGTACTACATTACTAGTGTCATTCAGTGAAATGCTATTTAGTCAAATTTAAGTCGGTAACACGAACGCACACGAACGTTAGCAAACTAAGTTAGCTAAATGCATGCATGTAGCTAGCCAGTTTTGTTAACATTACAGTAAAGACAAGTTTAACATAACCCACCTTAACGTTACCAGTCCGCTAACCTAACGCATTAAATACGTATAAACCGTTAGTTGGCTAACGTAACGTACCCAATTTTAATAATAAGCTGGCCGGGCAGCTAGTTCATGCCAACTCATAAATCACTCCTTATACGTCATGTTAATCGATATGTTAGCTAACGGTAGCTAAACCAGCACAAAGCTAACTGTACATATTGTCACCCTTTGTTAACTAGCTAGCGAACGTTATCTAACGTTAGCTAGCGTGTAGTATAGCAGGCTTAGCTAGCCAGCACCGCTGGTTAGCTAGCTCACAAGCTAACAGAGTAAGTTAGCTACCCAACACAGATGTCACTAAAGCTGGAGATGGCAAACAGATGTGGCATTTAACGGTGAGATAGCATGATATCAATGTTCAATGATTCGTGTGATAGCTGGCTAGACATCAATATGTTGATAATCTTGTAACGTTAACTTAGCTAGCTAGCCAGCTCACGCTAACGTTACCTACGTCTGCGATCTGAGATTTAGCGCTAACAGGCTAGCCAGTTGCCGAGTGTCTGAAAACGTGTACCGACTGTCATGCTATGTTAACGTTACGGCTAGCTAAGCTAAAACTGAACTGTGGTCGTAAGCTTACCATCGGAGTCTGGGTTTTCCGAAGGCCCTTTCAGTAGGAAGGCCGGAACGAATTCGGCGGCGTTTATATTGGGGACAAACGGCTTGGCGTCCACATTTAGGGCGGTGAAGGCGGTCTGAAGTTGCACGTCGGTCGGGGCCTCGCCATCGTCCTCCTGTTCCCACGAATCAGGGGCAGTGTCTCTAGGGTCCATCGTTGATCTTTCTATTTACTGTAATGTGGTGAAGACTACGCAGTTAGCTAGCTGTGCAACCACCCACTAGCGCGTTGCTTTTGTCACCTCTTTAAAATCTTTTTTTCTTTTTTTTACTTTTCTCTTCGTAGCGTGTTAATTTCTTTTTTCTCCAAATAAAATAGCGCCGGTTTCTCACGGCGGCACCAGAGAAAGAGAGATCCGACTCAGCACTCAACGCAAGTCCTCGTGTGTGCCGATGACTCTCTCCAACCGAAGGGAGCGACGTTAACGGTGCATTCTGGAACATGGTGTCTTTTGATCTCTGTTTCCAGTTTAGAAGAGCGAAGGTAGATGTACATAAACTACATTTCCATGCAACCGCCAGGCTAACTGACATCACCATAACCGACGGATGAGATTTTTTTATTTTATTAAAAGATTTCTCAACGCATTCGATTTTCATTGCTCCTGACAATACAACGTGACTCTTCCAAACCAATGGGATCCAACTCAGTGAGTATGTGTTGAATTTAAAAATACGCTCACGTTACAAAAAATGTCTGGGAACTGCAGTTTTATTCAAACAACATCCGGGTGGTATAACGAATTGACACCATTCAAGACAAAACTTATCACGAAACCAACATAGAAAGCAAAACTTGCATGAATCTCAAATAAATGACATAGGAAAGAACAAGAATATATATGTATATACAACTGGAGAAACATAATGAATTTAAGTGCATGCAAGAATAAAATAAATTAAACCTACATTTGAGAGTAGGAATTATCACATTTTTTCCAAGAATAACGTTAGCGAAGTAAGAAGTAACGTTAGGTGGTAAAAAGGGCAACAAATTGTGTGACATTTTTAACTGTTTTTGTATGAACACAAAAAAACTATCAATGTTTAGGAGTCTAGACAGACTATTAAGAGTAGCCATCTTATAAATAGTTCCTCACATGAATACAACCATATCTTAAAAGTTTTTACCGCCAGAACCTGTAATCCCATCTCTGGACAAAGCCGTGCCAGGGGTAGCATTGGCAGTTGAGCTGTGGTAGTTAATCTATGTCTTGATACAACAGCTTGCCAAAGTAATACCCTTCTGCAACAATGACGGACCATGCACAAATAAAGATCAAAGGGTCAGAGTGACTTAGATTGTGATCAAGGTCAATCTAATTAGCAAACATAAATCTAATTAATGGCATGTCATAGACAGTTTATTGCTTGCCTTGACACTCATATTTTGTCATCTTCTTTTACTTGGCTGCTTTTATTTATGATGATTATGTTTCCTTCACAATTCACCTATTTGCTTATTTGAAAAATAATTGTTTCACACTTACCTGCTGAAGCCCTCCACTCTAGGGGTGAGTTATTAGCCAGAGGTATGGATGGCACCATAATGTGCACCAGTGCACCGAAAAACAATGGTTTTACCTGGACAATCTAGCTAACAGCCCCATAAATCAGGTTTTTAGATTCCATGAGACGTAGCCACTGCGTTCCAAACAAATGTGACATATTGTTCAGAGTAGTACATTATTGTAAAACAGACATCAGCACCATCTGTAGACTCTGACTAAGCTATATTACCGACACTTGGGTAAACCACGTTCAGTGGGGTAAACTGCTGTTCAGAATGTGACATTTGCGCATGTTTTAAGATTGGAGCGTTTGTCACTGGTAATATTACCAGCAGCCAGTAGGTAGCAGTAAAATCAAAAATTTATAAAAAAAATTATTTAATTAAATTATGATTTAATTAATTTGGTGTAAAAGTTCTGTTTGGTTTTCTTTCGAATAAAGTTGAAGTGAGTCTGGTCTTTAATAACACTCAAAGTAAGGACAACAATGTTAACCATGGGTTTGAAAGTTGTGTTTACTACCTTTTAAACACAGTAGTAGGCTACGAGACAATCGGCTTATCGCGTAAAGATGTCACTTCGGTGACATTGATCTTCGGCGCTGACAAAACTGTCAGTTGTCTTTCTGTGTCATACCCCCCAAATGCAGTGGCGTATTTTACGCCGTCCATGCTGTCGATAGAGCAGAAAAGAGCAAACCACTGACCCAGAATATATATATTTTTTGGCGCAACATGTTTGAGGTCACATGGGTCGCTAGTTGATCATGGAACAGCGAGCTCTACCCGGAGCGCATCAGACATTTGTCTGGGATACATTCTGTTGCTTGCACTTATCTCTTCCCAGCAGCCGTGTCACCTGAATTAGTTGCTCTCAATGCAACCACAGAACCGACGATATAACAGTTTAAATCAGCGGTCGGACGCTGCGCTTTTGAGCTACACGTTCATTCTAGGAGTAGGTGTATTATGTTCTGGGTATTAACATCTGCGAATGCTTCCTGTCCCACGCACGGGGCACAAGCGGGACCTAACTGCGTGTGTTGTAAACGGCAGACATAGCAGAACACAGATTAGCAGTTGACGTTCAGCATTTGTGTAGCACCTGCTAAACCGGGTAGAGGACTCTGGATATTCTCAGGAACGCAAGAATGATTCGGCTAATGCACTGTCTGGTACAGATTTAACGTCCAGATATCAGCTATAACTTCACAGCTAACAAGCAGTGGTTATGCAGACCAAAATCGAGAGATAGCTACTGTAAGGTTGCTCTGTTTACTTTAAAATAAAATGTGGGGTATGTGGAATTCATGTCGCATGTTCAAGGGAGATCCGATGGATTATTTCGGATTGTGAAAGATTTGGTTTAATCTACAAACCGTTTCGTGAAATTATGTCAATTTGCTGACGAAACTTTGCTGTGTAGCCTAGTATTTAATTACATAGTTACCACGGCAAGTTTTAGACAAAATAATGAGAAGAGTCTTTTTAAAGAAAGTAAAATGGTTTCCATGGATAACTAACGTGACCTTGTACGGATGTCTTTTTGCTGGCGGGGACTTCGCGCACCAATATATAGCCCAAAGAGAGGAAATTGACTGGAATCACACGCGGAATGTCGCTGTGGTGGCGTTCGGTTTTCATGGCAACTTCAACTACTTCTGGTTACGGGGTTTGGAACGACGTTTCCCCGGAAGATCCGCCAGCATGGTCCTGCGAAAACTGCTTTTGGACCAAACGATCGCATCCCCTTTAGCGACTAGCGTCTTCTACACAGGTAGACTAA
The DNA here is from genome assembly GCA_022702515.1 of Ilyophis sp. 1 JC-2022. Taxonomy (NCBI): domain Eukaryota; kingdom Metazoa; phylum Chordata; class Actinopteri; order Anguilliformes; family Synaphobranchidae; genus Ilyophis; species Ilyophis sp. 1 JC-2022. The sequence goes on from CM040394.1 coordinate 85,892,163, forward strand.
TCTGTTTTTTTTAATTTGTTTTTTTATAGCTGTACAGATACTCAGATCTAACCTCAGATTAGAGGGCAAGAATAAAAAGTTATCTAGCCTACTAGAGACAGATTCAAGTAGGCCTGCCGCCTGCATAGAACGGCATCCTGATAGCTACCTTAGAACTGACAAGTTCGCTGACGTATAGCCTGATTGGCCAGGCTAGATTGCAACTATTATAATTACAGACATCGAGTGTTTCAGCAAAGTCAGCTGGAATTATTAATCGTCTAATAAAATGTATGTTTTTAAGTTAGTTATAGCTTCCTCCTAGTTCTGAAATCTACTTGAAGTATCCATAGAGCGCAAGACGGCAGAGCTGAGGTCGTAGGAAACTATTATGTGTGCCTGAGCGCTGGTGCAGAACTGTAGCCCATGTAGCTCTGTAACATCTGAAGCTCCGCTGACTTTTGGTGACAGCATCGCTCTCCTTTTCAGGGGTTAGTTTCCTAGAGGGTAAGGAGGACGTTCTCGAAGACTGGAGGGATAAATTCCTCAACACTTATAAGGTAAGGGTAAGGCTGCGTTCAGTGTAGGCTGTGAAAGAGGAAAGCCACCTTCTTTAGCTCACCAGCGATTTACCTACTTTATTTTTATTGTTTGAACCACGGGCAGAACGCCAGGGTCTTCATTAATTCCTGTGCTGGAGGAATACATGGGGCTGAAAAAAACAAATGTATTCTAATTGGAATAAATTGGAGATTGATATTGATTGGATTAATATGTCGGTATCTTTAGCGAGACATGTCAGGTGTCAGTTGATCTTTAATACAAGTGAGATCTCTCTTTCAGGCTTAGACCTGTTCCAAGAACACAAGAGTGGTCAAATAATTTGCTCATCTTTCCAATGCTTATTAAAAACAGTTTTTTTTCTGTATCTGTGTTCTGTGTTCCAGACTGGACTCATGTACTGGCCATTTATGCAGGTAAAGCCATCCTTTACAATGTACCTTACAATGTCAGTTTACAGAGAATATCAGGAATCATAACTGATCATTAAAAGTAATCGGTATATCTTCTTTTCTTTCTCCCCATCTCCTCTTGGCTCTTCAGTTCCTGAACTTTGTGCTGGTTCCACTGTACCTGCGGACAGCGGTTATGGGCTGCAGCGCCTTCCTGTGGGCTACATTCCTGTGCTTCTCACGGCAGAGTGGGGACGGCACAGCTGCCGTCGCCCTGGCCTGGGTCCTCTCCCCCCGCACCAAGCTCCCACCTCTGGACGATCGAGAGGAGAAGTGACGGCCAACACAAAATTCAGCAGGTTGTGCCTTTGTTTGTGGAAATATGCCTAAATATTATGCTTTGTCCTATCAAAGCTAAGGTCATGAACTTTTCCTGCTTTCCTCATGTTTGAGTAATGAAATAAAGCAGCTGCTGTGTTCTGGTGTACCTCTGGTTATGCACACTGTATTAGATGTCACTGTTCATCACCTTAGTGAAATTGGGAAATAAAATAAAAATGTACTTAATTCCTCAATCCATCTTAAGGATAAGATTCTCATGGACTGATTAGACCCTTTGATTATTGTTTAAGGCCTGTCCGTAGTCTTACTAACTCTTATTTTATTACAGCATTATGACCAACAGTCATAACAACAGCAACCATGACAACCATATAGCCATAACAAAACTATAGGTAATCATAATCCTTATGTTTGTTGAAGGAAAAACATAAGAGGCTGTTCTTATTTATTTACTTGTTTGACAAAGCAGAGATCAGAGGTATATTGTTGAGGTCTGTAGTTCAAGGAGGGGAAAAATGGTCTGTTATTTGAAATGTTTATTGAAGCACAATAGGTTGCCATTGACCCAGGTACTTTACACTGAAACATAAAGGTTTTTGAAGTAGCCTAGCAGAATAGAGCAGCACATTCTGAGTATTGCTGTTATATCTGCCCCAGTCTCATAGAAAAGCTTGGTGTTTTAGTGGATGGCACATGATAGTAATTGTATAAAGCATAGTTGAGGTCAACCAATCAGGTCCACCTCACATGTATAGCTTTTATCTGCTAACCTCTGTACCCTGTGTGTGTTTATGGAATAGTCTGTGGGTAAATAATGGATTTTAAGAACAAACTGTAACAAATGGTCAGTCATGTTCTGAGTGCAATTTGGCACATACTTTAGTTTGTAAACTGAAACAATGTTCAAGAAATAGAAGAGACTGAAGCTCTTTACAATTGTCAGTTAATGGTAAAACCTGTAGTGTAATGCTGTTACATTGGCACACGTCTAATACCAAAGCTTGGTGAATACGTGGATGGTACAATATAATTGTATAAAGCATACTTGAAGTCAACCAAATGGGCTGTGATGATGAATTTGATCATTTTATTTAAAATATAAATCAGAAAAAACATGTTCATGACATCTAACACTGTTTCAATAAGTTAAATTATACATTTTATTACAATTGGGCAAATACTTAAGTCTGTAAACAGGAAATAAAAAGGACTGTAGCTCATTTCAGTTTGTTGTAAAATCCCACTGCCAAAATGAATACAGCAGTGTGAGAGTCAGAATATCAGTCTGCTGCTGCTGACAGTCTGCTGCTGCTGCCGGTGGAAGGGGTGATGCGTCTTCGAGCCTGCAGTATGACACGGCCTGGCCGGGAGCTGGGCGCCACGGAAACGGGCCCGCTGAGAGCAGAGGCGGGAACGACCTCAGAGTCTGAACCTCTCCTGGGCTCCAATGCGCCTGCTGCATGAACTGAATGTTATACAGAGTAGTACGTTTCTATAAAGGCTGATTAAACATTACAACTCTAGAACACAGACTCTGGAAAACAAAACTCAACCAAATAAACAACCCCCACCTGTAGCATTAGCTGGAGCGGGTGCCACAGTCCTAAATTTGCTGGATGTTGGGGTGCTGACGGTCCCTGTGCTGGTAAGGGTGTGCTGAGCTGTGGAAGGGGTGATACGCCTGCAAGCCTGCAGTATGACACGGCCTGGCCGGGCGCCGGGCACCACGGAAACGGGTCCGCTGGGAGCAGAGGCGGGAACGACCTCAGAGTTTGAACCTCTCCTGGGCTCCAATGCGCCGGCTGCATGAACTGAATGTTACACAGAATAATAAGTTCCTATAAAGGCTGATTAAACATTATAACACTAGAACGCAGACTCTGGAAACTAAAACTCAACCAAATAAACAACCCCCACCTGTAGCATTAGCTGGAGCGGGTGCCACAGTCCTAAATTTGCTGGATGTTGGGGTGCTGATGGTCCCTGTGCTGGTAAGGGTGTGCTGAGCTCTGGAGGGGGTGAGACGCCTGCGAGCCTGCAGTAGCACACGGCCTGCCACTGAACTGAGCACCTTGGAAATGGGCCCGCTGGGAGCAGGGGCCAGGGCAACCTCCGGGACTGAAAATTACACGCCAGAATAATTTTATGAAAAGGCTGACTACACGTTACAACTCCAGAACACACCATGGGGAAAACAAAACTCCATTCTTAATAAACAACCCCCACCTTTTGCTTTGGCTAGCGCAGGTGTTCCATTTTCAAATTTGACAGAGAGGGCGGTGGTCTTGGTCCCGGCAGTGTCAACGGAGCACTGAGTTTGAAAAGGGGACAAGGTCTGTTTGGGGCCTTTGTTAGCCTGTTCTGCTTGGGTGCCTGAGCTCTCATCTGAGGCAGAGTTTGTAGTGAGGCTCTTTGTAGGGCTTGCAGTGCTGCTGGAGGTAGGGGCTGGAGACAGGAGGGATAAATAGGAACATAGTCAGGATATCGCTGCAGTACTGTAGCACAGGAGCAGCATAGCGGCTAAAGGTGTGCTGATCTTCTCACCTGATACTGATTCTGACCCTTCCTCCTTTGCTTTACGGAGCCTCCTCCTGCCATTTTGTATCGTTCGCTGGGGGCCAAAACATGACTCCTCACTCCTGATTGGTTTAAATGTTCCCTCAGGCTCAGTCGTTTTTTCTGTGGGTTTGTCCTGGAATGGCTTGTCATGTCTTATAGGAAGGATCAGACGGAGGGGCGGGCTTGTTTGTCTGTCTCCTTCTGGAAGCGGCACCAGTGGACGGGGTGGGCTGTAGGCAGGGGTAGACCTGGAGAGAGGGCTGGGGCTGGTGGGGCTCTCCCTGGATTTCCTGAGCATGTCACCGGGGGCTGGTGCTTGGGAAAAGTTCACTGTGGAAAACACAAGAAAATAAACCAACATGACAGCCACCAGCAGTCTTGAGATAAAAGTGTGTCTTGAGATACCGATGTTCACCTAGTGTGGTAAATGCAATAAGTAGCCGACTGAGGTCAGAGGGGTCAGCGTTTCTGCTGGACACTCTGGAGGGCAGGGGCAGGTGGTGGATGGTGAAGGAAGGAAGGGCCACATCACGAGGCAGATCCGGGATGTTCAGAATCTAAAAAGCACAAAATGCATTATTGGTGCTTCAGCATGCGTCGCTATGTGATTTATGTCCCAGAATTAGTTTGCTGTTGAATTCTCATAACCTTATTTCTGTCAGGACAACTCACATATTCAAATAACATGTTTTAATGAATGAGTGTGCTGCATAATTATTTTGGTTTGGCGCTGAATGAAGCTGCTTTAGGTTCTACACTGGAGCACGGGTATCTCCCCGCAAACCCCCCGTACCACAGCAGATCCAAACAACAGGTGGAAGCTGGGGTGCTGGAGGGTGATTGTGAATTTTAACACAGAAACAAACTGCTGCAAAGCAAATGAGGCAGCAAACAAATGAGCAGCACAGAGAGGTCTGATCCTCGGTTTTAAAAGGGGCGCTGAGTTAGAGGTGTGTGCTTACGATTGGTTGAGTATGAGACATGGTTGCTAAATGACCGGCAAGAGTTTCCCCAACAGAACTTGCTCTGGAACTATATGTTCGAGATGCTCATACGTTTTATGTGAATGTCTTGTGGATGATGATGCTAATAATGAATTAGAGTAAGACTAAAAACTGTTTTTTTAAATATAAGGACAACTCTAAAAATCTTTACAACAGCACTAAGTGACTATGACAGTGATGTTGGTGAACTAACTCTGCCAGAATGGGTCCCACACAACAATGGTTGAAAATATGGCTGACCTCGCCTTTCCAACATGTCACCTCAGTTGCACCCGCCTTCATCATCTTCCCTGTGGAGCTCAGAGAGGAGGTGGACTTGGCTGCAGGACGCTGGGTGCTGGTGCTGGGAACCAGAGTTTAGCAAATAATTTAGTACAGAGCTCCAGATGGGAACACCAGCATGTTCCATGGAGGGGTGAAAAAAAGATTACATGATCAGGAAGGGAAAATAATAATATCTTTTATTTTAAAAAGTCATTAAATTTCACAATTCTACTCGTCAGCATGATGTTAAGTGTGTGAGCAAGTGTGTCTCACTCTTGTGAGGTCACCACTAGAGCCTCGTCCATTTGTGCTGATACATTCGTCAACTTGATGGACTGAATGTCAGGAACAGCCCTGATCTGTCAACACAGGAAACAAAGAGAATATTTGAAACTAACTAATCAAGCAGACAATATATGGACACACTATACCAAAACAACACAATATATGAACAGTGTGTGTGTGTGTGTGTGCTTGGGTGTATGGGTATTGAGTGTATGACTCACTGAGCTGGACGAGGTCAGACCCTTACCTGGTTTTTGATGAGTTTCTCCTCTCTCTTCCTGCTCTGGGTGTCCCAGGGCCTGAGGGAGGGTCTGACGGTCATGGGTTGTTTTACGGTTCCCAGAGACAAGGCTGGAGTCACCTCCTTCTGCATAGAGGGGGACACGGCGAACTTCATGAGAACAGAAACGTTACACTCAGAGACGGTGGTAGTGGTGCAAGAGTGGAGACCACGGGACTTACGTAGATGAGCGTGCTCTCCAGCGACTGCCGTATGTGCTGTGCAGTCAGGCTGAACAGCCCACGGGATGCAGGGGGTTCTTGTACCTGCATCCTCTTTACTACCTGGATCACAGTTACCTGCTTCCTCCCTACAACCTCGGCCACCGGTAACTGTTTCTTTCCTAAAACCTGGGACAGGAACACAAAAACTCAACAATGCATATTTAACAAAAAACAGTTCAATTATATTGTTAGATTACAGTCTGCTTTTTTCCACTTGAAGTTTGTGGAAACTAACCGGAAAAGATGTGGTGGTTGGAATTCTGCCATAATTCCGGGTTGCTGTGGCACTACGTTCTGGTGGTTTTCCAGGAAAGAAGTGGGGCTCCCATAGTAGCCGGCTTTTCATTACCAAACTTTTGGCCCAAAGCTGCTCAAAAAATATATATATTTTTAAATTAAATAAATCAGGTTATATAGCATCACTTTCATCCCAGTGTGAACAAACACAGACAAATAATTGAAGGTTGTATATCAGTGTCAAGTAAATAAGTAACTAAAAATAAATGTGTTCCATTTGCTAAATTACATTGCTGGTGTGGTGGTCAGTGAGTTCATTGTCATTAGGATAACAGGATAACATTTATATTCATTTGCCCAAAGCAACTGAAAAGATGCATTTTTGAAAACAACAGCAAGTGCTAACAAGAGGCTGTGTGAGCAGGTATGTTTCAGGGATTTCATTAGCAAACTGGATGATTGCAGTGAAAGCACTCACCTTGTTTATGTTATTCAAGAATGTGAGTTTGTGGGGCGGTGGGAGGTATGTGACAGGGTTCACCTATGGAACAGAGACAGAATACTTAACAGAAAATAACAGCCGGTATTTTTCCATTCAGATTTATCAAGGGCTCAATGCCTTTGTGAGCTTGTTCACATCTTACTTTGCCAGGCTTTAATGTGACTGTGAAGACCAGGACTGTATAATCAGAATCGGACTGTATAATCAGAATTTGCCTGACTGTTAGCAGTAGCAGCAAGCAGTTTTATATTATAGACTGATAAACTGGCATTCTCTTTCATGTTAGTATTGCCTGATAGCTGAACGTACTGGTTTTACAAAAGTCCAAGTGTTGATAAGACATTGCCACCGACAGGACCGGCCTAAAGCTGGTCGGCCTGCCTTCACCCGTGACCTGGGCTGGACAAAACCACGCCCCCAAAAGGACAGGATCCACCGCACTGTGTCCACCACAAGAAAGATTGCGGTCAGCTGATCAGAAAAGAGAGGAATAGGAAAAATTATGAAAACATGAAAGAAGACAGGAAGTGATAGACAAGAGGGTGAAGCAGAGAATGAATCACATCAGAGATTATCAAAATGTTTTTTCGGCCACACTTCCACCATGCCAAAAATGATTAACATTTTTTAAAATACTTTTAATATAATTCATAAAGAATAGATAGGCAGCTATCTGTACCCTATAATACTAAATTGATATAACTTTAAAAGAATAATCAGCAATATAGCTAGCTAATGAAGTCGTAACAACTTGCTAGAAAATAAACTCTCTGGCTAACTCCAAAAATGGAATCAATCAATAAATAAATACAATTTAGCTTCTTGCCAGCAGAAGAGTTCTGCAGATATAGTTGGCAAGATCACCACGTAAAACAGACTCGCTACCTAAGATGATCTACCATTTATGAAGTACTAGCTATCTAGTAGGAAAACATCTCATATGGTTGCCACCTATCTCAAGCGACATTGCCATATTCGTTGGGAAAAATGTGTAGGGGTCCCACTAGGTTTAATGATGCTGTTGTACTGTGGACGTATACTAATAATGTTGTGTGTAGTTATAATGACACTTATATGACAATAGTGCTGTGCAAGTAATTCTGTAATATTATGTAGCTGTACAAGTAATGTATTACACAGATGGAGTTAAACCGAAGTTGTACATATATAATAATAATAATAATAATAATAATTGATAGGTTTTATATAGCGCTTTTCTAAGTACCCAAAGACGCTTCACATTTTTGATGAGGGGGAAACTCGTCTCTACCACCACCAATGTGTAGCACCCACCTGGGTGATGCAACGGCAGCCATTATTGCGCCAGAATGCTCACCACACATCAGCTGAGGTGGAGAGGGAGAGAATGATTTATTTTTGCCAATTAAACTGGGGGATGATTAGGTGGCAGATTGAAAGAGCCAGGTTGGGAATTTGGCCAGGACACCGGGGAAACCCCTACTCTTTACGAGAAGTGTCATGGGATCTTTAATGACCACAGTGAGTCAGGACCTCGGTTTAACGTCTCATCCGAAAGACGGCATCTCCTACAGCACAGTGTCCCCATCACTGCACTGGGGCATTGGGATTTTTTATTTGACCAGAGGGAAGATTGCCCCCTACTGGTCCACCAACACCACTTCCAGCAGCAACTTGGTTTTCCACAGGAGGTCTCCCATCCAAGTACTAACCAAGCCCACACCTGCTTAGCTTCAGCCATTCAGCAGGAGCAAAGTGCATGGTGGTATGGCTGCTGGCCATGATACTAGTGTGCTACTTTTACATTTTTTCTGAAATATTTATGCTATTCCTTAATGACTTAGCTACTACTACTTCAGTTACTGCTAGTACTTTCACTTTTCCTGCTCCTACTACTTATTATTACTAACACTACCACCACCACCACTACTATGTACACTACTACTTTTAATTGTAGTATTTTTACTTTTAACTCAAGTATTTATTGTGCTTACTGGAAGTAAAGATGTACTCTTTTAACTATAACATTTGCTGAGAAAGTTTCTTCTTGAACTATTTTCTAGTTTACAAATTACATTCTTGAATTTTTAAGTATAAGACAGCCCGCTGAAATATACGTAAGTGTTTCACTCACCATTATGCAAACCATATGGTACCACCTGGCTTTACAGGTCTCCCACATGGTCTACAAAATACAAAAGCTGAGTTTTCATGACAATCATCATGCTGGCATTAGTCAATTGTTTCACTGCTGAAAGAAATTCTGAGCCTATGTCCTATATAGTCTCTGTAGCAGGGTTCTATGCCAGTCAATGTCACAGTGTCAAAGTCGCCAAGATTCTGGAACACCAATTGTGACTTCACAAGTGTGGCTAGTAGCACCCAAAGTGTTTATGTATTTATATTTTAAAATAAAGAGTGAGAACTGTACAGAAGTCTCCGGTTTTCTTTATTTATTTCCAGATTTACTTTAAAAAAAAAATAATAATTATCTAAAAAGTCTCAAATTTGGCTATTGGTCAATAGTAAAGTTGGTAAAAAGGCAAGTTTATGAAAAATTTTCTCTTTCCATTACCCAAAAGCTGTATAGAAAATAAACACTGAAAACAAAAAACTGAAAACATGATGTAACCTTGAAGAAATAAATAACAAACCCTCATTGACCATTGCTTTGTAAAATCATTTGTCTTCAAAAATGATGTATCTGAGGGCAAAAACACACAAATCATACCCACTGTGGCCCCTCCAATCCATTTAAAAAAAATAAGCTAGAAATTGCATTTTAAGTAGATCTAAGTACCTGTAATAGAAGTAAAGAATAATAATAATTAAACCTAGAGTATACACTAAGGTCTAAACAAATGTTTTATATCAAATTCTCTACTCAAACCCCATTTGTGACTCAGTATTGAATCTCTATATACAGCTGTATATATAAACAATTCAAATGGGCTATTGTCAATTTATAAGAATCTTAACTTCAGTTTTTTTTTTCATACAAGACTTGCCTATACTGTAAACTGTAATTTAACTGTAAAGACAAATTCATGTCAGGCTTTGTTTAGTGTAATAATGTTCCTTTTATTCAAGGTTTTTCTCTTACAGAGTTTATCAGCAATAGTAAACACCAAATAGATCTCCTCTTGGCTCTTCAGTTCCTGAACCTTGTACAGGATCCACTGGAACTGTATCCACTGTAGCATCAGACCTCTGCATGTAATGGTTTCAGTAGCGGAGAATCAAATGTGATGGGGAGGGGGATCAGAACAAGTCACCCACAAAGGTGAGGACCACTAAGGGAGCTTAATCCGCTAATGGGTAGAAAAAAAAGAAATAATCTTAGTAGCTAAACAGCCAAATAATAATAATGCCAAGAAAATAGGGCGAACTCGAAAACAAGAGTGAGAAAACAAAACAAAGTCTCTCGAGCTCAAATACTAGAGCTGACACGGGAAAACAATAGAAAAACAACACCTTCGGCACGTAACACTAAAACGGCCGGTAAGAAGGTGAAATGAAAATTAAACAACAAAGGAAACTGTGTCAGGGAGAACAGCACAGACTAAGTTGAACAGTATTGCCTGAACAAGAAATAAACCTCTACGTAAAAACTCATATGAAAAAGCAAGTCCCTCATAAATATAAAGCAAGGCTTTAATATCACAAGGTCGCTTGTACCAAACTATACCTGGCTCAATGTAAGTAGGAATGACAAAGAAGCACCGGGAAGCAGAAGTGAGGAGCTGAAATACCCCGCAGGCAGTAGCACAGGTTAAAAGAATAATAGGTGAGGTGAAGCAAAACCCCGGAACAGAACGTGGGGAAAAATCAGATAGATTTACAACCGGAGAGAAAAGATGAGAACCGCAGCGAAAAAAGAAAGATAAACCACGGACCATGACACTGCAGCTCATCCAGAATGCTGCTGCTCATCTGATCTAAAACCTCCCGAGACTCAGCCATGTCTCCTTCCACTGGCTACAGATTTCAGCTCACATCAAATTCAAATCCTTCATACAAGCCTACTGGGCAGCTAAAGGGACCACTCAATTCTACCTTCAAAAGATCATCAGGCCCTACACACCTACCAGATCTCCCTAATCTGCTACCTGGATGTCTAGCACCTCCTCCATGCAGCTCATGTCTCCTGCTTGTTCTGCCCCCGCCACCGCCAGCCACCCCCCTCCCCCCATCCCAGTGGTGGAATAAGCTTTCCACTGCAGTCAGAAACAGCAGAAACCCTGCCCATCATCTTCCAATGTAAACCGTAGACTGAAGACTCACCTCTTCAGATTGTACCATGGCTCCCCTGACATCCTTTACATGTCCTTTCGTTTTTATGTTTATTTTTTATTGGATTTCCTTTGGGATGACGTTATAGGTATAACTGTAATAAGTGGTTTTTAGACTAAGGTTATCTGTCTAATAATACACTCGTTTGTTACAATAAAAATAACTTTTAGATTTTTTTACAGTAATCTTATATTCTGATTACAAATTGGCCTCTGTGCCTTCTCGGTGATACTGCATTTTTTATATTCCTGAGAGTAACACTCTTTTCCACGACGCTACCCTGGATAAGAGCATCTGTCAATTGATTGTAATACAGTGGACTGTATCTGTGGACAGCGTTTATCGGCTGCAGCGCCTTCCTGTGGGCCACGCTCCTGTGCTTCTCAAAGCAGAGTGGGGACAACACAGCCGCCATTGCCCAGGCCTAGGTGCTCTCCCCCCGCGCCAAACTCCCACCTCTGGACGACCATTAAGAGAAGTGATGTACCCGCGTTGTGAAACAGAAAACGCAGAAGGTTGTGCATTTGTTTGTGAAAAGACCCCTAATTAATGCTTTGTCCCATGAAAGCTAAAGTCATAAACCTGAATGAAATTAAGCAGCTGCTGTATTCTGGTACCCCTCTGGGTATAACTACACGTTGCATTTGATGTCACTTTTTATGACACTAGTGAAATTGTGAAATTATGAAAAAACAAATATACACTCACTCCATATTAAGAATGAAACATATTGCAGTTAGACTGAATTAATCCTGTTGCTTGTGGCTTAAAGCCACCTGTCTGTAGTCTTTCTCACTCTGATTTATTTACAGCAATATGACCAGCATATAGCCATAACAAAACTCGTTAATCATAATCCCTAGGAAGCAAAAACATAAGAGGCTTTTCTCATTTATTTACTTCTTTGACAAAGCGGAGATCAGAGGTATATTATTTAGGTCGGTCGTTCAAGGATGAAAAATTAGAACCATTGTCGGTTGCTTGAAATGTTTATTCTTAAATGTATCTTACACTGAAACAGAAAGGTATTTCAAGTAGCCTAGCAGAATAGAGCAGCACATTCTGAGTATTGCTGTTACATCTGCACTAGTCTCATAGAAAAATTTGGTGTTTTAGTGGATGGCACATGATAGTAATTGTATAAAGCATAGTTGAGGTCAACCAATCAGGTTATCCTCACATTTATATGTTTTATCTGCTAACCTCTGTACTCTGTGCATGTTTATGGTATAGTCTGTGGGTAAATAATGGATTTTAAGAACAAACTAACAAATGGTCAGTCATGTTCTGAGTGCAATTTGGCGCATACTTTAGTTTGTAAACTGTGAAACAATTTTCAAGAAATAGAAGAGACTGAGGCTCTAGTCAGTTAATTGGAAAACCTGTTCTGTGTAATGCTGTTACATCTTCACACGTCTAATACCAAAGCTTGGTGATTATGTGGATGGTACACAATATAATTGTATAAAGCATACTTGAATTCAACCAAATAGGAGGCGATGATGAATTTAATACTTTTATTTAGAAGATAAATCAGAAAAAAGCATGTTCATGACATCTAACACTGTTTCAATAAGTTAAATTATAAATTTTATAACAATTGGGCAAATAATTAAGTCTGTAAACAGGAAATAAAAAGGACTGTAGCTCATTTCAGTTTGTTGTAAATTCCCACTGCCAAAATGAATACAGCAGTGTGAGAGTCAGTAAGAATATCAGTGTGCTGCTGCTGACAGTCTGCTGCTGCTGCCGGTGGAAGGGGTGATGCGTCTTCGAGCCTGCAGTATGACACGGCCTGGCCGGGAGCCGGGCACCACGGAAACGGGCCCGCTGGGAGCAGAGGCGGGAACGATCTCAGAGTCTGAACCTCTCCTGGGCTCCAATGCGCCTGCTGCATGAACTGAATGTTACACAGAATAATAAGTTCCGATAAAGGCTGATTAAACATTACAACTCTAGAACGCAGACTCTGGAAAACAAAACACAGCCAAATAAACAACCCCCACCTGTAGCGTTAGCTGGCGCAGGTGCCACACTCCTAAATTTGCTGGATGTTGGGGTGCTGATGGTCCCTGTGCTGGTAAGGGTGTGCTGAGCTCTGGAGGGGGTGAGACGCCTGCGAGCCTGCAGTAGCACACGGCCTGCCACCGAACTGAGCGCCTTGGAAATGGGCCCGCTGGGAGCAGGGGCCAGGGCAACCTCCGGGACTGAAAATGACACGCCAGAATAATTTTATGAAAAGGCTGACTACACGTTACAACTCCAGAACACACCATGGGGAAAACAAAACTCCAGTCTTAATAAACAACCCCCACCTTTTGCTTTGGCTAGCGCAGGTGTTCCATTTTCAAATTTGACAGAGAGGGCGGTGGTCTTGGTCCCGGCAGTGTCAATGGAGCACTGAGTTTGAAAAGGGGACAAGGTCTGTTTGGGGCCTTTGTTAGCCTGTTCTGCTTGGGTGCCCGAGCTCTCGTCTGACGCAGAGTTTGTAGTGAGGCTCTTTCTAGGGCTTGAAGTGCTGCTGGAGGTAGAGGCTGGAGACAGGGGGGATAAACAGGAACATAGTCAGGATATCGCTCCAGTATTGAAGAGCATGAGCAGCATAACGACTAAAAGTGTGCTGATCTTCTCACCTGATGCTGATTCTGACCCTTCCTCCTTTGCTTTATGGAGCCTCCTACTGGCTTTTTTTATCGTCCGCTGTGGAGGAGGGGCTGAGCTGGTATCTGATGTCTCCTGAAGGAGTGGGCCAAAACATGACTCCTCTCTCCTGATTGGTTTAAATGTTCCCTCAGGCTCAGTCGTTTTTTCTGTGGGTTTGTCCTGGAATGGCTTGTCATGTCTTATAGGAAGGATCAGATGGAGGGGCGGGCTTGTTTGTCTGTCTCCTTCTGGAAGCAGCACCAGTGGACGGGGTGGGCTGTAGGGAGGGGTAGACCTGGAGAGAGGGCTGGGGCTGGTGGGGCTCTCCCTGGATTTCCTGAGCATGTCACTGGGGGCTGGTGCTTGGGAAAAGTTCACTGTGGAAAACACAAGAAAATAAACCAACATGACAGCCACCAGCAGTCTTGAGATAAAAGTGTGTCTTGAGATACCGATGTTCACCTAGTTTGGTAAATGCAATAAGTAGCCGACTGAGGTCAGAGGGGTCAGCGTTTCTGCTGGACACTCTGGAGGGCAGGGGCAGGTGGTGGATGGTGAAGGAAGGAAGGGCGACATCACGAGGCAGATCCGGGATGTTCAGAATCTAAAAAGCACAAAATGCATTATTGGTGCTTCAGCATGCGTCGCTATGTGATTTATGTCCCAGAATTAGTTTGCTGTTGAATTCTCATAACCTTATTTCTGTCAGGACAACTCACATATTCAAATAACATGTTTTAATGAATGAGTGTGCTGCATAATTATTTTGGTTTGGCGCTGAATGAAGCTGGTTCTACACTGGAGCACGGGTATCTCCCCGCAAACCCCCCGTACCACAGCAGATCCAAACAACAGGTGGAAGCTGGGGTGCTGGAGGGTGATTGTGAATTTTAACACAGAAACAAACTGCTGCAAAGCAAATGAGGCAGCAAACAAATGAGCAGCACAGAGAGGTCTGATCCTCGGTTTTAAAAGGGGCGCTGAGTTAGAGGTGTGTGCTTACGATTGGTTGAGTATGAGACATGGTTGCTAAATGACCGGCAAGAGTTTCCCCAACAGAACTTGCTCTGGAACTATATGTTCGAGATGCTCATACGTTTTATGTGAATGTCTTGTGGATGATGATGCTAATAATGAATTAGAGTAAGACTAAAAACATTTTTTTTTAATATAAGGAACATCTAAAAATATTTACAACAGCACTAAGTGACTATGACAGTGATATTGGTGAACTAACACAGCCAGAACGGGTCCCACACAACAATGGTTGGTAATAGGTCCCAAAAGGCTGACCTCGCCTTTCCAATGTGTCACCTCAGATGCACCCGCCTTCATCATCTTTCCTGTGGAGCTCCGAGAAGAGGTGGACTTGGCTGCAGGACGATGGGTGCTGGTGCTGGGAACCAGAGTTTAGCAAATAATTTAGTACAGAGCTCCAGATGGGAACACCAGCATGTTCCATGGAGGGGTGAAAAAAAGATTACATGATCAGGAAGGGAAAATAATTATATCTTTTATTTTAAAAAGTCATTAAATTTCACAATTCTACTCGTCAGCATGATGTTAAGTGTGTGAGCAAGTATGTCTCACTCTTGTGAGGTCACCACTAGAGCCTCGTCCATTTGTGCTGATACATTCGTCAACTTGACGGACTGAATGTCAGGAACAGCCCTGATCTGTCAACACAGGAAACAAAGAGAATATTTGAAACTAACTAATCAAGCAGACAATATATGGACACACTATACCAAAACAACACAATATATGAACAGTGTGTGTGTGTGTGTGTGCTTGGGTGTATGGGTATTGAGTGTATGACTCACTGAGCTGGACGAGGTCAGACCCTTACCTGGTTTTTGATGAGTTTCTCCTCTCTCTTCCTGCTCTGGGTGTCCCAGGGCCTGAGGGAGGGTCTGACGGTCATGGGTTGTTTTACAGTTCCCAGAGACAAGGCTGGAGCCACCTGCTTCTGCACAGAGGGGGGCAAGGCGAACTTCATGAGAACAGAAACGTTACACTCAGAGACGGTGGTAGTGGTGCAAGAGTGGAGACCACAGGACTTACGTAGATGAGCGTGCTCTCCAGCGACTGCCGTATGTGCTGTGCAGTCAGGCTGAACAGCCCACGGGATGCAGGGGGTTCTTGTACCTGCATCCTCTTTACTACCTGGATCACAGTTACCTGCTTCCTCCCTACAACCTCGGCCACCGGTAACTGTTTCTTTCCTAAAACCTGGGACAGGAACACAAAAACTCAACAACGCATATTTAACAAAAAACAGTTCAATTATATGGTTAGATTACAGTCTGCATTTTTCCACATGAAGTTTGTGGAAACTAACCGGAAAAGCCGTGGTGGTTGGAATTCTGCCATAATTCCTGGTGGCTGTGGCACTACGGTCTGGTGGTTGTCCAGGGAAGAAGTGGGGCTCCCATAGTAGCCGGCTTTTCATTACCAAACTTTTGGCCCAAAGCTGCAAAAATAAAATAAATCAGGTTATATAGCATCAGTTTCATCCCAGTGTGAACAAACACAGACAAATAATTGAAGGCTGTATATCAGTGTCAAGTAAATAAGTAACTAAAAATAAATGTGTTCCATTTGCTAAATTACATTGCTGGTGTGGTGGTCAGTGAGTTCATTGTCATTAGGATAACAGGATAACATTTATATTCATTTGCCCAAAGCAACTGAAAAGATGCATTTTTGAAAACAACAGCAAGTGCTAACAAGAGGCTGTGTGAGCAGGTATGTTTCAGGGATTTCATTAGCAAACTGGATGATTGCAGTGAAAGCACTCACCTTGTTTATGTTATTCAAGAATGTGAGTTTGTGGGGCGGTGGGAGGTATGTGACAGGGTTCACCTATGGAACAGAGACAGAATACTTAACAGAAAATAACAGCCGGTATTTTTCCATTCAGATTTATCAAGAGCTCAATGCCTTTGTGAGCTTGTTCACATCTTACTTTGCCAGGCTTTAATGTGACTGTGAAGACCAGGACTGTATAATCAGAATCGGACTGTATAATCAGAATTTGCCTGACTGTTAGCAGTAGCAGCTAGCAGTTTTATATTATAGACTGATAAACTGGCATTCTCTTTCATGTTAGTATTGCCTGATAGCTGAACGTACTGGTTTTACAAAAGTCCAAGTGTTGATAAGACATTGCCACCGACAGGACCGGCCTAAAGCTGGTCGGCCTGCCTTCACCCGTGACCTGGGCCGGACAAAACCACGCCCCCAAAAGGACAGGATCCACCGCACTGTGTCCACCACAAGAAAGATCGCGGTCAGCTGATCAGAAAAGAGAGGAATAGGAAAAATTATGAAAACATGAAAGAAGACAGGAAGTGATAGACAAGAGGGTGAAGCAGAGAATGAATCACATCAGAGATTATCAAAATGTTTTTTCGGCCACACTTCCACCATGCCAAAAATGATTAACATTTTTTAAAATACTTTTAATATAATTCATAAAGAATAGATAGGCAGCTATCTGTACCCTATAATACTAAATTGATATAACTTTAAAATAATAATCAGCAATATAGCTAGCTAATGAAGTCGTAACAACTTGCTAGAAAATAAACTCTCTGGCTAACTCCAAAAATGGAATCAATCAATAAATAAATACAATTTAGCTTCTTGCCAGCAGAAGAGTTCTGTAGATATAGTTGGCAAGATCACTACGTAAAACAGACTCGCTACCTAAGATGATCTACCATTTATGAAGTACTAGCTATCTAGTAGGAAAACATCTCATATGGTTGCCACCTATCTCAAGCGACATTGCCATATTCGTTGGGAAAAATGTGTAGGGGTCCCACTAGGTTTAATGATGCTGTTGTACTGTGGACGTATACTAATAATGTTGTGTGTAGTTATAATGACACTTATATGACAATAGTGCTGTGCAAGTAATTCTGTAATATTATGTAGCTGTACAAGTAATGTATGACGCAGATGCAGTTAAACCGAAGTTGTACATATATAATGATACTAGTGTGCTACTTTTACATTTTTTCAGAAATATTTATGCTATTCCTTAATGACTTAGCTACTACTACTTCAGTTACTGCTAGTACTTTCACTTTTCCTGCTCCTACTACTTATTATTACTAACACTACCACCACCACCACTACTATGTACACTACTACTTTTAATTGTAGTATTTTTACTTTTAACTCAAGTATTTATTGTGCTTACTGGAAATAAAGTATATATAAGTATAAGACAGCCCGCTGAAATATACATAAGTGTTTCACTCACCATTATGCAAACCATATGGTACCACCTGGCTTTACAGGTCTCCCACATGGTCTACAAAATACAAAAGCTGAGTTTTCATGACAATCATCATGCTGGCATTAGTCAATTGTTTCACTGCTGAAAGAAATTCTGAGCCTATGTCCTATATAGTCTCTGTAGCAGGGTTCTATGCCAGTCAATGTCACAGTGTCAAAGTCGCCAAGATTCTGGAACACCAATTGTGACTTCACAAGTGTGGCTAGTAGCACCCAAAGTGTTTATGTGTTTATATTTTTAAATAAAGAGTGAGAACTGTACAGAAGTCTCCGGTTTTCTTTATTTATTTCCAGATATACTTTAAAAAAAAAAAAATTATTATCTAAAAAGTCTCAAATTTGGCTATTGGTCAATAGTAAAGTTGGTAAAAAGGCAAGTTTATGAAAAATTTTCTCTTTCCATTACCCAAAAGCTGTATAGAAAATAAACACTGAAAACAAAAAACTGAAAACATGATGTAACCTTGAAGAAATAAATAACAAACCCTCATTGACCATTGCTTTGTAAAATCATTTGTCTTCAAAAATGATGTATCTGAGGGCAAAAACACACAAATCATACCCACTGTGGCCCCTCCAATCCATTTTAACAAAATAAGCTAGAAATGGCATTTTAAGTAGATCTAAGTACCTGTAATAGAAGTAAAGAATAATAATAATTAAACCTAGAGTATACATGAAGGTCGAAAAAAAATTTTGATATCAAATTCTCTACTCAAACCCCATTTGTGACTCAGTATTGAATCTCTATATACAGCTGTATATATAAACAATTCAAATGGACTATTGTCAATTTATAAGAATCTTAACTTCAGTTTTTTTTTCAGACAAGACTTGCCTATACTGTACACTGTAATTTAACTGTAAAGACAAATTCATGTCAGGCTTTGTTTAGTGTAATAATGTTCCTTTTATTCAATGTTTTTCTCTTACAGAGTTTATCAGCAATAGTAAACACCAAATAGATCTCCTCTTGGCTCTTCAGTTCCTGAACCTTGTACAGGATCCACTGGAACTGTATCCACTGTAGCATCAGACCTCTGCATGTAATGGTTTCAGTAGCGGAGAATCAAATGTGATGGGGAGGGGGATCAGAACAAGTCACCCACAAAGGTGAGGACCACTAAGGGAGCTTAAACCGCTAATGGGTAGAAAAAAAAGAAATAATCTTAGTAGCTAAACAGCCAAATAATAATAATGCCAAGAAAATAGGGCGAACTCGAAAACAAGAGTGAGAAAACAAAACAAAGTCTCTCGAGCTCAAATACTAGAGCTGACACGGGAAAACAATAGAAAAACAACACCTTCGGCACGTAACACTAAAACGGCCGGTAAGAAGGTGAAATGAAAATTAAACAACAAAGGAAACTGTGTCAGGGAGAATAGCACAGATTAAGTTGAACAGTATTGCCTGAACAAGAAATAAACCTCTACGTAAAAACTCACATGAAAAAGCAAGTCCCTCATAAATATAAAGCAAGGCTTTAATATCACAAGGTCGCTTGTACCTAACTATACCTGGCTCAATGTAAGTAGGAATGACAAAGAAGCACCGGGAAGCAGAAGTGAGGAGCTGAAATACCCCGCAGGCAGTAGCACAGGTTAAAAGAATAATAGGTGAGGTGAAGCAAAACCCCGGAACAGAACGTGGGGAAAAATCAGATAGATTTACAACCGGAGAGAAAAGATGAGAACCGCAGCGAAAAAAGAAAGATAAACCACGGACCATGACACTGCAGCTCATCCAGAATGCTGCTGCTCATCTGATCTAAAACCTCCCGAGACTCAGCCATGTCTCCTTCCACTGGCTACAGATTTCAGCTCACATCAAATTCAAATCCTTCATACAAGCCTACTGGGCAGCTAAAGGGACCACTCAATTCTACCTTCAAAAGATCATCAGGCCCTACACACCTACCAGATCTCTCTAATCTGCTACCTGGGTGTCGAGCACCTCCTCCATGCAGCTCATGTCTCCTGCTTGTTTGGGGCTCGTTCGATAGCTCAGACCCTTGAGGACTTACAGCCATTTAGTCAGCCATGTGTTCCATACTGTACCAGTGTAATTTACAGCTGAATCTAGTCCCACCCCCCAATTCCCATAGAGATCCATTCAAATGCAGAGAGCTTATAGTATCACTTTTAACAGTACCTGGAAATAAGATATTGAAAGTCTTTTGATGTTGATGGGTCACAGACTTCAGGACGTAACAGAATGCAAAGGATATACGACCAAATATTAAATATGATACTTAAAAAATATGTTAAAGCAAAGGGTATGAATACTTATGTAAATGAAAGATTTCAGTTTTCGATTTTCTAAAAAATTTTTTTTCTAAAAACATGTTTTCAGTTTGTCATTATGGGCTATTTTGTGTAGAATTTTGAGACAAAAAATGAACTCAATCTATTGTAGAATATGTCTATAATGTAATAAAACTTGGAGAAGGTGAAAGGGGTATTCAGACTTTCCGGCTTGACTGTATCTGTGGCCAGCGTTTATCGGCTGCAGCGCCTTCCTGTGGGCCATGTTCCTGTGCTTCTCAAAGCAGAGTGGGGACAACACAACCGCCATTGCCCAGGCCTGGGTGCTCTCCCCCCGCGCCAAACTCCCACCTCTGGACGACCATTAAGAGAAGTGATGTACCCGCGTTGTGAAACAGAAAACGCAGAAGGTTGTGCATTTGTTTGTGGAAAGACCCCTAATTAATGCTTTGTCCCATGAAAGCTAAAGTCATAAACCTGAATTAAATTAAGCAGCTGCTGTATTCTGGTACCCCTCTGGGTATAACTACACGTTGCATTTGATGTCACTTTTTATGACACTAGTGAAATTGTGAAATTATGAAAAAACAAATATACACTACCTCACTCCATATTAAGAATGAAACATATTGCAGTTAGACTGAATTAATCCTGTTGCTTGTGTCTTAAAGCCACCTGTCTGTAATCTTTCTCACTCTGATTTATTTACAGCAATATGACCAGCATATAGCCATAACAAAACTCGTTAATCATAATCCCTAGGAAGCAAAAACATAAGAGGCTTTTCTCATTTATTTACTTCTTTGACAAAGCGGAGTTCAGAGGTATATTATTTAGGTCGGTAGTTCAAGGATGAAAAATTAGAACCATTGTCGGTTGCTTGAAATGTTTATTCAAGCACAATCGGTTGCCATTGACCCAGGTATCTTACACTGAAACAGAAAGGTATTTCAAGTAGCCTAGCAGAATAGAGCAGCACATTTTGAGTATTGCTGTTACATCTGCACTAGTCTCATAGAAGAACTTGGTGTTTTAGTGGATGGCACATGATATTAATTGTATAAAGCATAGTTGAGGTCAACCAATCAGGTTCTCCTCACATTTATATCTTTTATCTGCTAACCTCTGTACTCTGTGCATGTTTATGGTATACTGTGGGTAAATAATGGATTTTAAGAACAAACTAACAAATGGTCAGTCATGTTCTGAGTGCAATTTGGCACATACTTTAGTTTGTAAACTGTGAAACAATTTTCAAGAAATAGAAGAGACTGAGGCTCTTGTCAGTTAATTGGAAAACCTGTTCTGTGTAATGTTGTTACATCTTCACACGTCTAATACCAAAGCTTGGTGATTATGTGGATGGTACACAATATAATTGTATAAAGCATACTTTAATTCAACCAAATAGGAGGCGATGATGAATTTAATACTTTTATTTAGAACATAAATCAGAAAAAAGCATGTTCATGACATCTAACACTGTTTCAATAAGTTAAATTATTAATTTTATTACAATTGGGCAAATAAGTCTGTAAACAGGAAATAAAAAGGACTGTAGTCAGTTTGTTGTAAAATCCCACTGCCAAAATGAATACAGCAGTGTGAGAGTCAGTAAAAATATCAGTCTGCTGCTGCTGACAGTCTGCTGCTGCTGCCGGTGGAAGGGGTGATGCGTCTTCGAGCCTGCAGTATGACACGGCCTGGCGCCACGGAAACGGGCCCGCTGGGAGCAGAGGCGGGAACGACCTCAGAGTCTGAACTTCTCCTGGGCTCCAATGCGCCTGCTGCATGAACTGAATGTTACACAGAATAATAAGTTCCTATAAAGGCTGATTAAACATTACAACTCTAGAACACAGACTCTGGAAAACAAAACACAGCCAAATAAACAACCCCCACCTGTAGCGTTAGCTGGCGCGGGTGCCACACTCCTAAATTTGCTGGATGTTGGGGTGCTGATGGTCCCTGTGCTGGTAAGGGTGTGCTGA
Source organism: Ilyophis sp. 1 JC-2022 (assembly GCA_022702515.1). Lineage (NCBI taxonomy): Eukaryota > Metazoa > Chordata > Actinopteri > Anguilliformes > Synaphobranchidae > Ilyophis > Ilyophis sp. 1 JC-2022. Next base: position 85,914,271 of record CM040394.1, read on the forward strand.
GCTCTGGAGGGGGTGAGACGCCTGCGAGCCAGCAGTAGCACACGGCCTGCCACCGAACTGAGCGCCTTGGAAATGGGCCCGCTGGGAGCAGGGGCCAGGGAAACCTCCGGGACTGAAAATGACACGCCAGAATAATTTTATGAAAAGGCTGACTACACGTTACAACTCCAGAACACACCATGGGGAAAACAAAACTCCATTCCAAATAAACAACCCCCACCTTTTGCTTTGGCTAGCGCAGGTGTTCCATTTTCAAATTTGACAGAGAGGGCGGTGGTCTTAGTCCCGGCAGTGTCAATGGAGCACTGAATTTGAAAAGGGGACAAGGTCTGTTTGGGGCCTTTGTTAGCCTGTTCTGCTTGGGTGCCTGAGCTCTCGTCTGAGGCAGAGTTTGTCGTGAGGCTCTTTCTAGGGCTTGCAGTGCTGCTGGAGGTAGGGGCTGGAGACAGGAGGGATAAACAGGAACATAGTAAGGATAGCGCTGCAGTACTGTAGCGCAGGAGCAGCATAGCGGCTAAAGGTGTGCTGATCTTCTCACCTGATACTGATTCTGACCCTTCCTCCTTTGCTTTACGGAGCCTCCTGCTTGATTTTTTTATTGTCCGCTGCGGGGGAGGGGCTGAGCTGGAATCTGATGTCTCCTGAAGGAGTGGGCCAAAACATGACTCCTCTCTCCTGATTGGTTTAAATGTTCCCTCAGGCTCAATTGTTTTTCCTGTGGGTTTGTCCTGGAATGGCTTGTCATGTCTTATAGGAAGGATCAGACGGAGGGGCGGGCTTGTTTGTCTGTCTCCTTCTGGAAGCGGCACCAATGGATGGGGTGGGCTGTAGGGAGGGGCAGACCTGGAGAGAGGGCTGGGGCTGGTGGGGCTCTCCCTGGATTTCCTGAGCATGTCACTGGGGGCTGGTGCTTGGGAAAAGTTCACTGTGGAAAACACAAGAAAATAAACCAACATGACAGCCACCAGCAGTCTTGAGATAAAAGTATGTCTTGAGATACCGATGTTCACCTAGTGTGGTAAATGCAATAAGTAGCCGACTGAGGTCAGAGGAGTCAGCGTTTCTGCTGGACACTCTGGAGGGCAGGGGCAGGTGGTGGATGGTGAAGGAAGGAAGGGCGACATCACGAGGCAGATCCGGGATGTTCAGAATCTAAAAAGCACAGAGAGCATTATTGGTGCTTCAGCATGCGTCGCTATGTGATTTATGTCCCAGAATTAGTTTGCTGTTGAATTCTCATAACCTTATTTCTGTCAGGACAACTCACATATTCAAATAACATGTTTTAATGAAGGAGTGTGCTGCATAATTATTTTGGTTTGGCGCTGAATGAAGCTGCTTTAGGTTCTACACTGGAGAACGGGTATCTCCCCGCAAACCCCCCGTACCACAGCAGATCCAAACAACAGGTGGAAGCTGGGGTGCTGGAGGGTGATTGTGAATTTTAACACAGAAACAAACTGCTGCAAAGCAAATGAGGCAGCAAACAAATGAGCAGCACAGAGAGGTCTGATCCTCGGTTTTAAAAGGGGCGCTGAGTTAGAGGTGTGTGCTTACGATTGGTTGAGTATGAAACATGGTTGCTAAATGACCGGCAAGAGTTTCCCCAACAGAACTTGCTCTAGAACTATATGTTCGAGATGCTCATATGTTTTATGTGAATGTCTTGTGGATGATGATGCTAATAATGAATTAGAGTAAGACTAAAAACTGTTTTTTTAAATATAAGGACAACTCTAAAAATCTTTACAACAGCACTAAGTGACTATGACAGTGATGTTGGTGAACTAACTCTGCCAGAATGGGTCCCACACAACAATGGTTGAAAATATGTCTGACCTCGCCTTTCCAACATGTCACCTCAGTTGCACCCGCCTTCATCATCTTTCCTGTGGAGCTCCGAGAAGAGGTGGACTTGGCTGCAGGACGCTGGGTGCTGGTGCTGGGAACCAGAGTTTAGCAAATAATTTAGTACAGAGCTCCAGATGGGAACACCAGCATGTTCCATGGAGGGGTGAAAAAAAGATTACATGATCAGGAAGGATGGGAAAATAATTATATCTTTTATTTTTAAAAGTCATTAAATTTCACAATTCTACTCGTCAGCATGATGTTAAGTGTGTGAGCAAGTATGTCTCACTCTTGTGAGGTCACCACTAGAGCCTCGTCCATTTGTGCTGATACATTCGTCAACTTGACGGACTGAATGTCAGGAACAGCCCTGATCTGTCAACACAGGAAACAAAGAGAATATTTGAAACTAACTAATCAAGCAGACAATATATGGACACACTATACCAAAACAACACAATATATGAACAGTGTGTGTGTGTGTGTGCTTGGGTGTATGGGTATTGTGTGTATGACTCACTGAGCTGGACGAGGTCAGACCCTTACCTGGTTTTTGATGAGTTTCTCCTCTCTCTTCCTGCTCTGGGTGTCCCAGGGCCTGAGGGAGGGTCTGACGGTCATGGGTTGTTTTACGGTTCCCAGAGACAAGGCTGGAGTCACCTGCTTCTGCATAGAGGGGGACATGGCGAACTTCATGAGAACAGAAACGTTACACTCAGAGACGGTGGTAGTGGTGCAAGAGTGGAGACCACAGGACTTACGTAGATGAGCGTGCTCTCCAGCGACTGCCGTATGTGCTGTGCAGTCAGGCTGAACAGCCCACGGGATGCAGGGGGTTCTTGTACCTGCATCCTCTTTACTACCTGGATCACAGTTACCTGCTTCCTCCCTCCAACCTCGGCCACCGGTAACTGTTTCTTTCCTAAAACCTGAGACAGGAACACAAAAACGAACTCAACAACACAACTTTAACGCAAAACAGTTCAATTATATGGTTAGACTCTAGTCTGCTTTTTAACTAATGCTGTGCAGGTACAATAACTGTAGTCTTATGTAGTTGTACAAGCATTTTTTACACAGATGCAGGTAAACTGCACTGGTGTACCTGTATTGTGTTTTTTTGACGTTTGTGGAAACTAACGGGGAAAGTTGTGGTGGTTGGAATTCTGCAATAATTCCTGGTGGCTGTGGCACTACGGTCTGGTGGTTTTCCAGGGAAGAAGTGGGGCTCCCATAGTAGCCGGCTTTTCATTCCCAAACTTTTGGCCCAAAGCTGCACAAAAAAAAATATGTTTTTAATAAAATAAATCAGGTTATATAGCATCAGCATCATCCCAGTGTGAACTAACACCAAAAATCATTGAAGGTTGTTAGTCAGTGACAATTAAATCTGTAACTAAAAATGCATTTGTTCCATTTTCTAAATGTCATTTCTGGTGTGAGCTAACTATCATGTTAGGATTTTTTAAAAATTCATTTGCCAACAGTTTTGTCCAAAGCAACTGAAAAGATGCATTTTGGAAAACAAGAGGCTGTGTGAGCAGGTATGTTTCAGGGATTTCATTAGCAAACTGGATGATGGGAGTGAAAGCAGTCACCTTGTTTATGTTATCCAAGAATGTGAGTTTGTGGGGTGGTGGGAGGTATGTGGCAGGGTTCGCCTGTGGAACACACACAAAAAATAAAAAATAACAGCCAGTGTTTTTCCATTCAGATTCATCAAGGGCTCAGTGCCTTTGTGAGCTCAGTCACATTTTACTTTACCAGGCTGTAATGTGACTGTGCAGAGCAGGAGTGTATCAGAATTTGCCTGACTGTTAGCAGTAGCGGCTAGCAGTTTTATATTAAAGACTGATAAACTTGTCTACTCTTTCATGTTAGTATTGCCTTATAGCTGAACTTACTGGTTTTACAAAGGTCCATGTGTTGATAGGACCTTGCCGCTGACAGGACCGACCTAAACCTGGCCGGCCTGCCTTCACCCGTGACCCAGGCTGGACAAAACGCTGCCCCCTGGGGCGAAAGTAACCACGCCCCCAAAAGGACAGCATCCTCCGCACTGTGTCCACCACAAGGAAGATCGCGGTCAGCTGATCATGGAAAAAAATTATAATGGAAAAAATGAAGGAAACATGAAAACAGGCAGGAAGTGATGACAAGAGGGGGAAGCAGAGAATGAATCACACCAGAGCTTATCAAAATATTTTATTTTTGCCACACTATTTCTGTCAATAAGAATCTTATAATAAGCTCTAAAATCTGCTTTGTTCTTACAATAGTTAGTGGAACGCTTCAGAATAATCTAGCAACAAAATGGTAACTGAGAAACTTTGGCAACTGTTCTTAGTCTAATAGCCATAGATATAGAACCCATAGATATAGAACCATAGATGTGACATGTCATGTAATTTCGTTCTGATATGGAACAATTTAGCAGCCATCTACCTTGATACAGCTATAATAGGAACCTATGGCAAAAGTGTCATGTACTTTCTAATCCACTGTGATGTTATAATCGGGTCTCAAAAGCCAGATAGCTGATGATTGGCTCATAGATATAAAACTATGGTTACTGGCCACCATCTTACCTGTGTATGGTCTCAAAAATTGTGCCATTAACTATGGGTGCGTTAAGTAACTGAGCGCTCACAGTGAGAATGCTCAGTGTGATCACTGAGTGGATTTTTTAATCACTTAACGTTCTGCTCTACATGAACGCGAAGCAAGAGTCAACAACTATCTGAGTTTGGAAAAAATGGCAACGTACAAGATTCAAGCATAGCCTACTTATTTTAGGTTGAATCGGGTCAGTTGTTAGCTACAACGTCAGCTTAGCATTATCGCTAACTTACCATTTCCTATAGCTAATATAAATAAGCTATAAAACTAGGCGCATATGGTTCGTGTGGCAAACAAAAGCACGTTTCGTTCCTGCCAACCCCAGTAGACCAAAAACTTGGGTTCCTAGCTAACGACGTACTTCCGTATTGCTCCTCCCTGATCCACATCCAAAAGTGCTCAGCTACGCTCTGAGCAGCTCAAAGTGAACGAAACTGAGCAAGCCGCTCAGTTACTTAATGCGCCCACTCCGCAACTTTGCATAGAACCATAGTTACTGGTCACCATCTTACCTGTACGGTCTCAAAAACTAAACTATGTCGTATGACTAATCTATGGTTCTATGTCTATGCTAATACTGACTAATATTGATCTCGCCATCCTTACTATCTCACTGACATTTACTGAACCACCTCTATTGCCATCTTTTTTTGTCATAACTATTATGTAACACTTGTTGTAAACTTGCAATGCTCGTATATGAACTCCTACCTACTGTAACTACAGCTAGAATAGATATTTGTTTTTCAATTATAATAGAAAGTTGATATGACATTGAAACTAACAAACTCTTAGCAACTTGCTATGAGAAACATGAATGCTCAGACTAACTCCAAAAACGCAAAAAATAGCTGGGTATTTTACAGGCCTAAAATTACAATGATGTAGTGCACAGGTATACTTATTTTGTGAAATACATTTGTAAAGTGTAATGATGCTGTCATGCTGTAAAAGTACTAATGTAGTATGCGGATACAATGACACAAATGCTGTGCAGGTACAATAACTGTAGTCTCATATAACTTTAAGAGTAATTTATTTCACAGATGCAGTTACTGTACCTGTATTATATTTTGTACAGGTATAATGATGTAATAGTGCGGCACATTTAAAGCGGCAGTAGGCAAGTTTGAAAATATAAAAGGCAAAAAGACTTTCCCCTTTTGCACTCCTCCCTCTTATCTCTCTTTTAAGCCCCTCCCACCAAATTATGCTCCACTGTGCGTGCGGAGACACAGACAGGGAGGGGTTTATTCTGCGGGGAGGATATTTTGCTTGTAGATAGTTGCACTTATTGGTAGCTACATAGCTAGTAGCCCTGATTGGTTGGTTTTTATAAGAGTGGGTTGAGATTTTTTGACAGCCGAATACAGAGCCCAGGACACTCACAGAAACCGGATTTATTCTCAGAACACTTGATTTATTGATAGTTGCTGGAACGTAATGAGAAGATTTAGTAATTTTGCCAAAATTATATTGAAAAACTTCTATTAGACATCGGTTATTTTTTGACTACTTTAACTACACTTCATAATTTTGTAAGGACAACAGTCTCTTCTGAAAATAGTTTTTGAATTAATTTAATTAATGATTCAGGACAGTCAACTGAAATACCATATGTGTTTTACTCACCATGACACCAACCAAGTGGTACCACCTGGCTTTACAGGTTGCCCACATGGTCTACGAAATGCAGAGCTGAGTTTTTCTGATGATCATCATGCTGTTGTTATTCAACTGCTTCACTGCTAAATGAAATGCTGAGCCTATGTCCTATATAGTCTCTGTAGCAGGGTTCTATGCCAGTCAATGTCACAGTGTCAAGGTCACCAAGATTCTGAAACCCCAATTGTGACCTCACAAGTGTGGCCATTAAAACTTTTTTTTGCTAATTATTTAAAAAACTGAGATAAAAGTATTGGTTAACACTAAAGAGACCAGAATTACAAAAAAACATACAGAAAATAAAAACTTTGATATGTATCGGAGAGCATAAACCCACAAATAATAGCGATTGTGGCCTGTCACCCCACCCATCCACAATAAATGAATTAGAAACTGTATCATGATGTAATCTCTGAACTTGAATAGGAGTTCTAGAAATATATAAAGCTATGAGCTAACAAAGGTCTAAAGCAGTGGTTCCCAAACCTCTCCTCGGGTACCCCCAGTCAGATCCAGTTATTTAATGCGTTCTATCCAAGCACATCTCATGCAAATAATCAAGGGCTCGATTACTTGGGTGCGTCCCAATATTCTTCACTCTTCACTTCCTTTCCTGCACTCTCCCACTACCACTTGTCTTCTACCTGAAAGTATGCAAAACTGCCTGTCGGTTTCAAGTAAAATTAGTTGCATGTGCAGCGTACAATGTACCTGACATTGCGGTTTGCTTCGAGGCATTAATTAATTTGTAACCATTCATATGTAATTCACATGTAGTGAATGACATTACATTATCACACAATGATCGGTTTCCGGGGCACGGAGGACAGGAGGTGGTAGTGGAGGAAAGGAGGGTGCATTTTTCAAGTACTGGTGTGCTTGGGATGGACACATCAAATAGCTGGATTCGGCTGGGGGTATACAAAAAGAGGTTGGGAGCCACTGGTCTAAAGGAAAGGTTTATATGAAATTCTCAACTGAAACCACTTTTGTGACGGGGTATTGAGTCTCTTATCCAGAAAGTTTTATGTTTGTGACTAAAGTATATTTCTCTAATGCTATTACATGCTTTTGAAATACCTGGCAACTCCAATATACTGCATGAGGTACAGTCTTGAGCTCATTTGTATTATTATATTGTGTTTTGAGAAGGTGTTTTATATTTTAATTGTCAATGAAATGCATGTTGACACATCACACGTTTGTACTTGTTCTCAATCACTTGTGTTTATTGGCTACAATGAAATATATTGTCATAGTTGCATGAGTTGTTGAAACCACTGAGGTCTATGGACGTGAAGTGAGGGACTGATCAAGCCCCTATCATCGCAATCTTTAAGTGTTCCGTTGTTTTTTTAAATAGTGCACATTCCATCATCGAATTACATCTGCAAACATAATTGCAAAATATCATATAAGGTACGATTTATGACTTTCACGTTCGATGGTTGGCAGTGCAGTTTTGAAAAGACAACAAATTTTCTCACACATGACTAGCGACAATGGAAAATATGTCTGCTTTGAAATTAGACCCTTTCTGGTAACATAAATTGGACCCTTTCTGGGAACAGTGTGTCAGTTACCAGGATCACTCTCCAAGCATAGTCACTTTTCAAAACATGTGATTAGATTACGTCACTTTTGGGGAGTTTTTTTTTTGTGGACCCCTAATTTCACTTGTGCAGACCGGTAGCGTCTGGACCATGTAGTGTGTGTAGTTTCACTATTTAGTTCCTTTTTTCCCCACTTTAAATGGGTGGCTAGCACTAAACTTAGTTTTACACGGCACTTTTTAATCTGGTAACTAAACACATATCATCACCAGAAAAAGAGCCAGAACGAAGACAGAATTACTGACTGCAGTACAGGTTAGATCCTATCGTGTGCGTGAGATTTAAATGTTCACAAGTGTGATAACGTTACTGTGACAAAGGACTCGCTAACTGTTAGCTAACGTTAGCTTGCGCTACTTAGTTAGCCAGCTGCGTTAGCTGGGGTGTGGATCAGGAATAAATTTGTAAGTTGTGCTTTTCAAATGAACTGTTAATTATCTAACGGAAAGATCCCGGGTACACAGTGTCGTCATTTGTTATACAACTTTTTGTGGAGCTAGCTAACGTTAGCTTCTTTCGAAGTTCTCCACTTTGGTGTTCGGCTCAGTTAACACGTCATCTAATTAAGCCAGCTAAGTTGGCTATGCTAGCTAACTTTGAATTTTAAAACCGTTTCTCTCGCTAGGCTAAGTTAATGTTAGTCCTCGGTCCTGTATTTGTAAAGTAATCAACTTCTGGTATTAATGTCTAACATAAAATTTCCACGAAAGCTAAGTTGGTATCCGTATGCTGAATATATCAACCAGCAACAGCTGCCGGTTTGGTAACGTTGTCACAAAAGCATTGTCTAATGTTATTTCTCATTGAGCAATTTGGCCAAAGCAAAGACTTGCACTGTTATTGACTGGCAATATCAAATCGAGTTATTGATCTATGTCCCTGATATCAGCAATGTTTACTGATTTTCTATCGTTAGGCTGTGTGTGTGAGAGAGAGCGAGAATAACGAGAGGAAATTACATTTATATTTCTTGCACTTAATATTTTTCATTAAGGTAGGTGTATTTACTGAACGTGGTCCACAAATGTCTCAATGTGTACAATTCATATGCAAAGTTTTGAGTCGCACCAAAATATGTGAAACCAGTTCAGTTGTAACCAGCTTGTAAGGATGTGCAATCCTTTCTCAGACCCACCTTAGTAGTAACCTGTGAAACGTTAGTAGCATATACTGAGGAAATTACTGACATTGTTTTTTCTGAAATTACCTTTTTGGAGTTTTTTTTTTTTTTTTTTTCCCCTTCTCTCCATCTTTGCTGGTGACAACTCAAGAGTTGTCTAGAACCCCCTCCCATTGTACCTGCCAAACGTTCTGTAGTCATTTAAGTCTGCACTTTGTATTTCCTGATCATCACTTAGCTAGTCCTACCATTTCACCAGTGACATTTGAGCATAGCCCTCTCCTTCCCTCTCAGATCCTGCAGGTTCAGGTGTGCCTCACTGCACAGGAATGGGGGAACCCAAATCTCCCAAGTTCCCCTCTGCAGAGGAAGAGCTGAGTTACTGGAAGGAGCAGTCTGCAGAACACCAGCAGAGGTAAAACACCCCATTCCTTAATGTATGTATACACACACACACACGCACTTTCACAATTTGTATACCGTATGTCCGAAGGTGGGGGGAGTATTGTAGCTGGTTGGTAATAGGATGTCCCCCTCCCCCCCCAGGGCAGCGGAGGCTCAGGAGGAACTGCAGGAATTCCAGCAGATGAGCAAGGACTACGAAGCTGAGCTGGAGGCGGAGCTAACGCAGTGCGAGGCGCGAAACCGCGAGCTGCTGAACCAAAACAACCGCCTGCGTATGGAGCTGGAGAGCTACAAGGTACTGTGCTCTACTGCAGGATTAACCACGTTTAACGACAGACTAACTGCACTCGACCGCACACTAACCACATTTAGTCACACAGTAAGACACGGGCTGAACGGACTAACTGCACACGACCACAGATGAACCACACAGCCACAATCGTGGCTAACTAGCCTGACTGAAGCACAGATTAACCGCGCTCAGCTGCAGATGTGCTACACTCAGCGGCTGGCTGTTGTGTCTCTCCAGGAGAAGTACGAGGCGCAGCACTCAGAGGCCTTCAGACAGATTTCCACTCTGGAGGGGGACCTGGCAGAGACTACGGCCATCAGAGACCAGCTTCACAAGTACATCAGAGAGCTGGAGCAGGCCAACGATGACCTAGAGAGAGCCAAGAGGTGTGCATATGGGCAGGCTTTCACTGAGCTGTGCTCTGATTGGACCGTTGAGGGCAGCATGTGATGTGATTAAATAGCCAAAGTCCTCGGCTCCAAGACAGGAGAGAACTGGAAAATTCTTTATAAAACAACCCCAAATCAGTTTAAGTAGTGTGGGACACTAGTTATGGGTTGGAGTTCCAGATGTAAAGTGGCTCTGTTTCATTAGTTCTTTACATTAAATGAGATATGGGTGTGCTTTCAAATCAGAAATTGACCCGTATTTGCTGGAAAAAGAAGTTCAAGTTTGCTGTTTTCCCACTAGGGCGCAGCCATTTTGGAACAACTGCGGTCGTGATGTCACTAGATTGGTTGGTCTCCACTGCTCAATGTATTGCTATGGGAAAATAGCTGCCTTTCAATGAGCTCAACAATGTATCGTGACCAAAAAATAAAACAAAAAACGCACAGGCGGTCCTTTTGTATTGCCCAGAGATGCTCAAATTAGTATCACTGAACAAAACTTAGTTTAAAATATTTTTTTTACGAACTGCTTCTGACCATAGGCTGTAGCCTCTGGCGAGCTGGCAACTGCGCCGCTGGCTTGCCTTGATATAACGTAGCCTATTACGGTAACGTTAGTTAACAGCCTGCAACTATACCTACCACGACCTAGCATCATAAGGTAACGCTTATTTTCTATAGGCAATATTAGCTAGACACTAATGTTACGTTACTTTAGCGACTTTAGCTCCCAAATCGTTTATTGAGGCAAGGCAGCGGCGTAGTTGCCAGCTCGCTAGAGGCTACAGCCTATGGTCAGAAGCAGTTTGTGAAAATTAAGTTTTAAATTAAGTTTTGTTCAGTATATAAGTTTAAGTTTATCTCATTTAAGTTAAAAAGCTAATGAACCAGAGCCACTTTACCGAGTGCTTCATGTCCCCTTCAGGGCTGCTGGTGTGGGCCCTAAATACTGCTGTGCACATGGGCTGTGGAATGCAGTTGTAGCATGCTCAGAATTTGGGTGCCTGTCAAACAGCCCCCCCCCCCCCTCTCTCTCTGTTCCCCGCCCACAGGGCCACCATCATGTCTCTGGACGACTTTGAGCAGCGCATGAATCATGTGATTGAGCGGAATGCCTTCCTGGAGAGCGAGCTGGACGAGAAAGAGAGCCTGCTGGAGTCTGTGCAGAGGCTAAAAGACGAAGCTCGAGGTCAGGTGGCTATGCTAGCTAACTTTGAATTTTAAAATAGTTTCTCTCGCTAGGCTAATTGTGTGTCTAATAATATGAAAAGATAATGGCCGTAAAGGCTCATTACGAAACTCTGTCTGCACAGACCTGTGTTGTGTGCTCATTATGTACTCTGCCTGCGCAGACCTGTTGTGTGCTCATTATATACCCTGCCTGCACAGACCTGCGGCAGGAGCTGGCTGTGCAGCAGAAGCAGGACCGGAGGCCGCCTCTCGCCCTGGCCAAAGACACTGACTCTCTGCCACGCCCCCTCACCAGCCTCCCACCCATCCTGGCCATGCCCTCAGCTCCGCCCCGTAGCTCTGCCAGCACCTACACTGCACCCGTATCCTCCTACCAGCGAGGTGAGAACACCACACGAGGAGTGATGAACACCAGTTATTGTAGATAACTGCTGTTTATATGCCGGTTTAAATACAGGGAGTAGCAATCAAGTCGGCAAAAAAAGAAAAAACTTTTAATTGAAGTTTATTCTGGGAAAAAAAAACCCTCATCAAGAAATAATAATTTTTAACAAAACCACGTGTGCCACAATTATTGACACCCCTGCATTTAATACTTTGTACAACCTCCCTTTGCCAATAAAACAGCACCGAGTCTTCTCCCATAACATCTAATAAGGTTGGAGAATACAGAGCAAGGAATCTGAGACCATTAGACTTACAGAATCTCTCCAGATCATCCAGAGTCCTAGGTCCGCTCTTGTGCACTCTCCTCTTCAGTTCAGCCCACAGGTTTTTAATAGGGTTTAGGTCAGGGGACTGAGATGACCATGGCAGAAGCTTGATTTTGTGTTCAGTTAACCATTTTTGTGTTGATTTGGACGTATCTTTTGGATCATTGTCCTGCTGGAAGATCCAACGATGACCCAGAGGCAGCCAGATTCAGATTTAAAATGTCTTGGTATTTCATAGTTCATGATGCCATGTACCCTAACAAGGTTCTCAGGGCCTTTGCAGTTAAAACAGCCCCACAACATCACGGAACCTCCACCATACTTAACAGTGGGGATCAGGTTATTTTTGGTATAGCTAACCTTATTTTTACGCCAAACCCACCTTGAGTGTTGGTTGCTGAAAAGCAAAATTTTTGTTTCATCTGGCCATAGAACACAGTTCCAGTAGTGTTTAGCGAACTCCTGGTGCTTACGTTTGTGGTGAAATGACAGGAAAGGCATGCCTTCCAAATAATTTGTTAGCATGGAGGTGACGTCTAATGGTAGTTTTGGAGACTTGATGAGTCCAAGATGCTTTCCTCTGTAATTCTCGTCTTTAATTGCACCTGACAGCCACTTTTACCCTGACAAAGCTAAATTGCAACTCAGGTCGAAGTGACCAGTATTTTTGATTTTCAAAACATTCACTCGTACAATAAAATTAAATATTCCAAAAAATTTATTCAAGCATGGAACATGGTTTTGCAATGCTGACATGTTATGTAGCCAGATAGCAAGCTTTCAGAAAAGCAACAGCATGCTCTTCCATTTTGTAAACCTGTTAAGAGAAATTTTTTGTGTGTTCAGGTGATGGAATCACTACGACCCCCCTCACCACGTCCGCCCGGATTTCAGCACTCAACATTGTCGGGGAGCTGCTGAGGAAAGTGGGGGTAAGTTCCACACAGATTCTCACACCCCCATCACCACCCTTTTAAAATAAGAGCCTGAAATTGCCTCCATCACTCTTCCAAGAGCCTTTAAAGTGGCTATATGTGACGTTTAAAAAATCCTTCTCATTACCGACACCGGTGGCCAAAAGTGATCTACAGCCTGCCGCCAGGGGTTGCGTTAGGCCGGTAATTTTGCAGTTTTGACCGTTTTTTTATGACAAAGGCCGGAAAATGTAATTCCTTCCGGACATTCGGGCTGGTAAAAATAAATAAATAATTGTAACTTTGCAATATAGTAATTTTACATATTTAGTCTCAAAACCACGGCGAATTATCATTAGGCCTATTATCACTGCAAATCAGATTAAAACGCTACTCTCACGAAATCCACTATTTCTAATGGTCTGTTCCTCGGCACTCAGCGGAGCGTGCAGTGACGCAAAATGCAACGCTATTCCAATGGTGACAGCTCTCCGGGGCTACGGAGGATTAAGATTTCAAACAGCCTGTGAAGTTTTGATCTGAGAATTTTCCCACATTTATCCCGACTGGGCGAAGGTGGCAAAGATGGCCTGTGTCATTCCCGTGTCAAATCTGCTAGCAGAGTGGGGATTCTCACTCCAAAACCGGATCAAAACTGCACTCAGAAGCCGCCTGCAGGAGGAGAAGGTTACGCGACTCATGCGTATCTCAAGCTGCGCTAAAACTTACGAGACATTCGATTTCAAATCAGCAGCTGCTCACTTCCATGAAATGAAGCATCGTCGCTAATGAAAGGAGCCTATATGGATTGCTTGTTTGTTTTTTTTTGGCCAGTTAGAAAAAGGCAATTTTTAACTGTCAGTAGGCATAGGCTACTTGAACTTATAGGCTATAAGCTTGATATAATCAGCATTTTCCCCCCTTGTTAAATCAATAACCTACACTTCTGGTCTGACTTTCCCGAAAGCGTTGTGTGTTCTAATAAACTAATGATGCAAAATCAAGACAGCTTCTTTTGTTGAGAAAACATTACGCACACAGCTGTTAGCTATGAACAGATGATGGGAGTGGCGTGAGTTTGGCGTTATCCTGGAACGTTAGCTGGTAAAGTAATTAACATTACAGGTTTGAATTGATGTAACTTCCGAACGTTATCCGCTCGGGCCGTATTTTGCTAGTGATAACGTTAGCACGCGTGCTAGCTAACATTAGCCAACTAGATGTAACTTAGCTAGCTTAGCAATATCAATCAAGTAGGCTAAGCAACATCTCACACATTCCAAGCTAACATCGTCATCACAATATATTTCACATGCTTTGCAGTAACGTTACGTTACCTGTCCAATAATAAGAACACCAGCTTGTGGTCGGTTTTGATCCCCAACAACAAACGTAGGTCTCTCTATGGCTGGAATACCCGGCCGATGTTCACATTTCCATTTTGACGGTAAAAAAAACCTTATACCGTATGTGAATGCGGAACAGGACGACCGCAGCAGTAATCTACACGGTAAACGCCATGGAAATGTTACTACGGTGATTTGTCGGGATAGTTTTATTATTTCGGAAAGGCGCTCATTAGTTTACCTTTCCATACAAAATAAGACCGGGACAACAAAAGTCCACGTTGTTTCCAGAAAAAATATATCCGGTTTGTCCCTCCGCGACGGGATGCATGCTGTGAAAATTGTTGTTTTTGGCAGAATGTTCTGTCGGCGGTTTGGTATGCAGTATTCAACGCTGTTTCATTGAAAAACATGGAACATCAGGCTTGCCGTCAACTGCATTATGCTACCATGTGAACGCAGCAGCCAACCACAGATTGGGAAGCCACTCGGGAGCGTGCTTTGACGTCACATCCTTCATTTTCCCGTCAAATCAGACCCGAATTCTTAACATAAAAATCAGCCCATAGGCTCTTATACGCAACGGAGAAAGTCAGGGAAGGTCTCATTTTTTAAGTTATGTTACAATCTGTTCATACATTGGCAATTGAAAGCTATTCAAAAATGTAAAAATCTTACATATAGCCCCTTTAACTGCCATCATGTACATTCAAAATAAGAGCATCAAATTAGTCATTTTACTTTCAAAATAAAAGCCTCAAATCCCATCACCACCTTTTCAAACAATGAAACTGCTGCCTTTTGGTTTCAGAACCTGGAGTCAAAGCTGGCTTCCTGCCGGGATTTTGTGTACGACCATAAGGCGAGCACGGCCAAGCCCGCTGCGGTCCCGAGGACACCTGCCTCCCCCCAAGACGGTGCAGAAAACCCACCCAGTGCCAACGGTGTGCCTGTATTCGAGAAGGGGTGAGGGGTTCTGCCTGTACGCCCATTAAGTTACATTCTTTTCTGCAGGAGTACCAATTTATGGACACTCATTTAGATTTTGATATACTTGTCTATATAAAATATACTTAAAAGGGTAGCAGTGTAGTATAATGGTTAAGCAACTAGAGGTTGCAGATTCAACTCTCACCTGTAATTATTTTTAAGAAGTAGATTTGTATAAAGATGGCTAGTAAGAAAATTTATTGCATTAATTTGTAGAATATTTATGCTGTATATGTTATATATTTGTGAATATCAATGTGTATGTGTAAGTTATGCACAATGTTTGTGGTGGATGCAAGCCTCTGGGCTGAGTTCCTGATAGCTTTGGGTTGGAATAGGTGCCTGGTTCTGATGAGGTTACGGTAACAGCAGGGTGAATGTGTGTTGCAGGTTATCGAAGCGGCTGGAGTACGGACCGGGCCCCAAGATTCTCCTGTGATCACCCCACACCTGCCAGACACACACACACACACACACACACTACCATGCACTTTGCCGCCTCCGCAACACACACGCCTGTCCCAGAATTACCTTTGGCTAGCCCCTCCCCTAGGGCCCACCCCTTCAGATGTCCCCCCAAGATCTGGCCATTCCTCCTGCTGCTCAGAACCTGGGTTTGGATTGGGTTTGCTCACAGATGGACAGGAGACCTGAAATTAACCAGCCCGGAGATCATGCCTGTTTACCCGCAGAGCCCCCACCGGCCTTCCGCAATTTGAAAAGATGTGTGGAGGGGCGGAGCCTGTCACTGATTGGCATTTGGCTGCTGCCTTATGAACTACGTTTACCTTTCGTGTCACTTTACAGCTCTGGCTGAGTTCAGCCAAGCAGCCTTGAGATGGAAACATGCGCAGAAACTCCCAGAATCTGCTGTGCGTTTGGCCTTTTATCCCCTCGGTGCCACGTATGTCTGTTTGCACATCTGAGACAAAGACACCGAGCGACGTTCGGAGAACAGTATACACCATCATCTGAAACCTACCGTTTGATTTTTGTTTTGTCTTTTTGAATGGGAAGACGTCAGGCCAACAGTGTGGCAAAGTGCCCAAAGGCCAGTCACATGGGCCAACACTGATACCCAGTGGCCAAAGGGCAGAACACGACGCACTGAGGCAACCCTGGGTGAATTTCACGTCAGGCTATAGCCCCTCGACAAGGACCAAACCACATTTCTGTGGGCTCTGCTCCTGTCGTCGCCGCTTCTTAACTGCAGGAGATTCTGGTTGTTAGCAGTTTTTGGTGCTGTGTTACTGTACAGAATGCTCATGGAGACAGCGTTGGACTTGATCCCAACCCTTAACAGAAATTATTCAGGAGCTGATCGCTTTTCAACCTTTCGGCTAAGATCAAGTTTAGATAGAGCACTGATCTGATTTGTAGCATCTTAGAGAAGTGGAAGGTAACGGTTTGGATTGGAATTGAGTAGATTTAATAATAAAAATATAGTCATGAGCTTCATCGGATCTGAGTTAATTTTTTATTTTGGCGGTAGGGAGACAGCACTTAGAAGGTTAAGAAGAATGCAGAGCTCAGTTGTGGCAGGTGTGTAGAATTTGGGCCTTGGCTCACTGCCAGGCTGTAGAGAACAGTCACTTTAGTGTTAAACGGGTCTTGCAGACGACTCCTCTTTAGTCTGAGGAATCTTCGGCTGCTTTCTCCCTCATGGTGAAATACAAGATTTTCCTGAATCGGAATTCACCTAGGAATCTTAAATACGTTTGTTTTTTTTGTTTTTTTGAAAGCTGGACAATGGCTGGTGTTGGTGACAGCCATGCCCCCTGCACCTGCCTTTGATAACAGTGTTTTAAAGTGACGGAATGTAGAAGGCGTCGTTGTTAATCAGGATAAAAGTCTGGTCTTGCAGCTCTCGGAACACATTGTTACTTCTGATGAAACTCTTGCCAAGAAATGTGCTGTTGCATGTTATTCAGGGTGTTTTTCGATTGACTTTTAGTAATATTTTTGGGTTGTGATGGTGCATTATGTGTAATTGATGCCTGCTTTGTTCCTGTGTCAGGGGCATGTAAGCAGTTAGCCTTGCAAGAGTGGAATTGGCAGGCAGGGGGTGAGCGCGTGATGCGATGCGGCACGCTACTCTGTGTTTCGTAACTTTATCTGCCTGGAATTACCCTCCCCTTTCCCTGCATGCCACGACCTCTGTAACCACGGGTGACGGAGGCTCCGTCAATCCCAGTGTAGGTGGAGCCATCGTCACTCACCACTTTGGACCAATGGCCACGTGTTGCTGTAATTGTCTGTACCTTGTTTGGTTCTTGCATGTTAGTCATTGGCAGGATGCCATAGCTCCGCCCATGACAGGAAGGTCAGGAAGCCTCTCTCCTGTCAGTGCAGCTGTGAGCCCAGTCTAGTTTCAGTGGAGTGATGAGACAACTCTCTTCCTTGGCGATGGTTCAGAGGAGACTGTATCGTACCCTGGAGTTGTACGCTCTTTCCAGCTGTGACTTCACTGTAAGGAAAGGATGCCGTTTTAGAGGTCCTTTCCATGCAACTGGAGAGGACATTGTCCTGTTTTGTCCGTTTTTTCTGTTTTGCTATGCTCATGCTTTTGAAATACTGGGGGTAGCGGGTGAGAAACAACATTAAGCATGTTGTTTAGAGTTGAGAAGCATGCTGCGCTTAGACTGAACCTGTCCTACACCACAGGTTAATTCTGTAAACTCAGACCCACAGAGCGTGAGAGGAGAGAAAGACAAAAGTCAAGCAAACCACAGAATATAACCAGCTGGCCTGTGCTGTAGCGCTGCTCTAAAAGTCTTCCTAATAGTATTAATATGTAATTAAACCTGTTTTTTTAAATGATTAACAAAAAGGTAGACTCACACATTGTAAGCGCTCGATTGCGCCCGCTCTTGGCAGGGTAGATCTAGCGTATGGATAACCCCTCAATCAGTGTACTTTACTGAGATACTTAAACTCAAAATGTTATTTGAACTCATGCCTTACATGGGCAGTTATTTTGGTCATAATGGTCATAATACGTGGTTTGATAGTGTTTCCAATATTGGACCTTTTTGTGATCAGTAATAGGCGTCTTACATTTTGAACTATTTTGGTCTTCAAGGAGATTTGAACTGATTTGAATGAAATGTGTGTCTGTGCCAATACCCATGCCATATATTCTTCTTCTTCTCCCAGAAAGGAATATAAATCCCATGTTATATTTTGTAAAATGTGGAGATGTGAATACTTCCATGAAGGTTACGTGTTTTATGTTAAAAGATATGAATTTGAGGATGTTTAGTCCCAGATTAAACCTAACTGCAGTGTGCCTATGTCCTTCGGTGTGAGGGGGAGGGACTCTAGTGCGACTCTGGTATTCCATCACTCACACCACAGTCTGACTGAATTATAAAAATATATATATTTGTTCACTTTAATTCTGTTGCTTCAGTGTTGAGGACTGAAACGCACTGCAGTTAGTGTAGACCCATTCCTGCCCCGGGCCATTTAGTTAGCCTTTTGGCATGAGGGCACTATTTAACAGGTAGTGTTACTAATGGTAGCTAGGTGTTGGGTTAGTGAGAGATGGAGGTTAGCTATTGGGTCAGTGACAAGTGGAGGTAGATAGGTGTTGGATTGGTTCAGGGGTGGGGAACCTCATCCGAGAAGGGCCAGTGTGGGTGCAGGTTTTTGATTTAGCCCAGCACAAAGACACCTAAAGGGCTAAATCAAAAAACCTGTACCCACACCAGCCCTTTTGGAATGAGGTTCCCTACCCCTGGGTTAGTGAGAGGTAGATGTATGTACTGTAGACCGAAAGGTACAGGCTTGTTCTCAGGGTCACTTTTAAGCCATATTTGCACACATGCCTTCCAGAAGCAGGTAGTAGAAACCCAGATGGGACGAGTGAGAACTGTAGAGGTAATGGAAACCCAGGTGACTGGGACAGGTGTACATGTATGTTTTCTGTGGATCCTGCTGTTAAGTTTTGAGATTTCTGCTCCTGTTTGCAGTGACTGGATGAGCTACGTCATGTCGTTCCTGACCACGACTGTGTTCACATCACAGCCCTGCTTGATCAATGCCTTTGTGGTCTGTCACCAGATGTGCTGAAGTCTGTAAACGGCAGTTAGATTTTGATGCTGTTATTTTCATGTTGTTTTGTTTTTCTATTATTTTTGTTTTTGCATTAAAAAACTTCAAAGTGTAACGGTGTATTTGAAAAGTGCTGAACTAAACAAACACACACCAGCACACCAACAAACCCACAAACCCACAGATGGGACTGGTGGTAAAAAAAATAAAGCTGGCCATCGGCTTGCGTGAGCACACCAAGGTTTTATTTTCTCATTTTGATTCTGAAGTGGGTTTACAAGACGGCCATTGGGAGGAGAAATATAGAATAGAAATATGACTCCAGTTATGCACTGATTTATGTAAATCAAGCTTACATAAGAGCTAAATAACTGAAAAGCTACATTAATGGTCATATTATTCCTTGCACAACATGCTATATCTCTATTAGGATGTTTTTATGACAGGGTGTTGCTTTCTGCCTTAGTGTTGTAGTTCAAATGTCATTATGAGCTGTGTCTAATCTGGATATTGCACAAATGTGGCCCCTACAGTTAGCAGTGGGAAAATGAAATGCTAAAGCTACAGGGGGCAAATCACTAGGGGTGAAAACCTGAAATGCCTCTAATCTGGAATAGTCTGGCATGTTTTGAAAGTCCCTTTCTGAACACGGATACAGAAACCTGCGGACTTGGAACCCCTGCCAATGTGACCCTTTAAAAATGTTCTCAATCAAAATCTGCTTAGCGTGTTTTGGAAAGATGCACAGATTCAAACCCGTTGTTTTTTGTTTTTTTAAAATTATTAACATATTGCTGAACTATCTATATACTTGCAATGTGTGTGTGTAGCGGTGAGAGAAAAAGAAATAGTTACTCAAACTAAGCAAAAACCTTTGACTTATTGAATGACTGAAACCATGAATGACAGATTTTGACCCCAGTTTGCTCTTTAATGGTAATCTTTGACAGTTTGCACACACGCATAAATCTAAACTATATTTAATGCTATTAGAATTTTTCATTTTTATATCAGCTGGAAGGGAAATTAAAATAATTCTGGAGCAGTAGATTTGATTAATCTTTATGAGTGCCCAGTACGACCAATCAAACACTTTCCCTGGGTAACTGTTCCTCTGGAACAGTGGTGCCCAATCATGTGGCGTGGAATATTCAGGTTTTCATTCCAACCAATCACTCCACCTGCTGATTTCACTAATTAGTTCCCTCTTTGGTTTGGAGGTGCGTTAATTACTGAAATCAGCAGGTGCAGTGATTGGTTGGAAACCCGCATACTCTCGGCCCTCCATGGCACATGATTGGGCACCATTGCTCTGGAAGGAGCCCCAATTGTTGGTCTGTTGACATTTGAAGCGGTATGGGAATATTGGAAGGCAGAGATGGGCTGGAATCAAAGAGTGGACAGGATTACATGGGGCAAGAAAGTGGGTTGGTTTTCTGAGTGGGTGGGGCCAGTTGGCAGGCTGAGTCAGAGTGTGGGTTGGGCCTGTTGGGGGAGGTCTCTAATCGGCTTGATTGGTTCCATTGACATCCCCCTCCATGGGAACAGGGTGATGGTCAGGCTCCTCCTCAGGTGCCAGCGCCCTCCAGGCTCGTCCTGATGCCCCTCTCCCAACACGGCATGGGGGGCTGCTGTAGGACAATTCCGGTCTTCTCCTGCAAGCCCAGAGAGGCCGGCATCAGCCAACCACCACAACGCCATGAAACTCTCCATTTGGCATGAACAAAAACCAGCCTGGCAATGCTTCAGAGTTACCACACAATGCACTGAAGGATTATATTTAACATGACATGCCCAAGACGAGATATGCTGGCTAACAATAAAAGTGGAAGACTTAAAAAAAACAATAAACAGAAAAAAAGTTTACTTAGAAGAAGAAGGGAAAACAGCATAGGGGGATTTCCAGTGTTTTTCCATGCTCTTTAATAAAGACAGACAGGCTTTGGTATCTGCTAAGGGAATCTGCTAGCGGTTGGCAGAGTCATGCAATATGCGAGTCATCATATGGTAAAAAGGACAGCAATTCAAAATCATGAGTACATAATACAAATTAAAATATGCTTCATGTATTTGGCGGTTACTGTAAATTCATATATTAATTTTAGAAATGGAATTTCAAGATAATTTTCTTTAATTTATGCACTGCAGCATATTTACCATAAAACACTGAAAAATGTGATCCTTAGAGTCAGTATAGGATTTAGGATTATATATTTGAAAATACTCTACTTTTTTCTAAGGGGAAGACTGAAAATATCTGGTGAGGAGCAAAATGCTAAAAGCCCCACCCCCCAATTAACAGTTAAATAGAACCTAGGTGCAGGGACTGGTGGTGCATAGAACAATGGCATTGCAGGTGGCTTTTTCTCCAAGCTGCAGGGTGGGAGGTCAGAGGTAGGAGGGAGAGGTGGAGGTGTTGTTTGTCCTTCCAGGGTGTTTCTTGAGAAATGGGATAGGTGACGGGTGCAGGGACAGGGGGGCGAGGGCCGAAACAGGGACCCAAACGAAAAGTCCCGCTTAAAGACAATACCTGAAAATACAGACATGAGTCACACTCGACGGGTATGTGTGTATGTGCGTATATGGTCAAAATACACCTCGGACACTATACGTGTAAATTAACATTTTATAGAAGTGAGAAAGTTTTACCATGCAGTATACACATGTGATATACAGTCATCAGCCAATCAGAATCAAGTATTTATCCATGCCATGGTATACCACTCCAGGCATGCATATACTGTCTATCCACAGAACACAACTTTTCGTGGTGTATTTTTTACACACACACAAACACACACATACACATTACAGACGTAAAAATGTAAAAGTATACAATACTAGTAATAACTCATGCAGCATATCTTGACGCTATTAAACTACATTCCTTGAGGTTTGGTAATTCCGGGCTTATTGTGGTTTTTGTGAGGTGCTGGCTATTTTTGTGCCCAGTGTTTGAGTGTATATTGGGCACTGACTCATACCTGAGTTTGCTCTTGAGTGAGGACACCTCATGGCTCAAGACGTCGTTCACCTCGCTGGCCTCCTCAAGCTCACGCTGCAGCTTCCTGCGGGCAGCAGTGACGCGATGAGACTCCTCCTCCAACTCCTCCAGCTGCCTCTTCAGCTGCTTCACCCGCACAGAAGCCTTTTCCACCTGTGACGGCCACAGGGGGCGCTGTTATCAAGCTGCGCTACACAGCCCGCATTCACACACTCTGGTGAATTCTCATGAGTGACAGGGGGTGCTGCTATCAAAAATAAATGTACTTGTTAAATACAGAAAATGCTCATAGCTTGGAAATTAGAAATCAGAAGTTTAATGTGCGTGTGTGTGTTTCAGTGGTGTGTCTAAGTGGATGTGTGTGTATATGTGTGTATGTTTCAGTGGCGTGTTTATGTGTGTGTGGTACCTGGTCTTTGTAATGGAGTGCTTGATTCCTTTCTTCCTCCACCTGGTTGGTCATATCCTTCAGCTTCTTATCTTTCTGACGTATTCCTCTACCAATGGCCTGTTTCTCCCTGAACAGAACCCAGTTATGTACTCACATACACACATGTACTCAAAGAAACACACACACTCTCACACCACTGAAACAAACCCGTAAACGCACACTCTGCCCTCTTTTGCTCACCTGCTCTCTTGTTCCAGAAGATCCCCCAGCTGTAGCGCCTTAGCCTCCAGGGCGGCGATAGAGGCCTTGAACTTGGACTTGACCTGGCTCTCCATGTCCTGCAGCTTGGCTCTCAGGTTATTATTCTGCCTCTCCGCCTGCTGCCTGCTGCTCTCGTTTTTCTGACCAATGGCCTGCTCCACCTGCAGCTCGCCGCTCAGCTGGTCCGCCTGTGGCGGGGCGTGGCCCGTACACAGCATTCACAATGTTCACTCACTGTCTGACTGCATCAACATCTGTCCTCAATTTGGACAAAGGCAAGTATTATGTTCACTCACAGTTAAATTCCAATGTCCCTTTATATCTTCTTCACAAACACAGCTTTGAGAGTCCGTTGAGAGTAGGCTTGATGACCTCACCACAGTGTTTTTGTGTCAGAAATATAAAGGGACATAGAAATTAAACTGGGAGTCAAAGTTAAGGACAAGTTCAGGCAAAGACCTGATAGAGCACATTTATAGAGCCCTATGTGATCTGGATGGACTGGATCATCACACCCTGTACCTCAGTTTAGCCCATCTACATAATGTAATGGATAAGTGGAGGAGGTAATAAGGTAACTTCCCAAACAAATGTCAAACCTACATCCTATATATGCTATATGCATGAGGTGTCACTCTGTAGAATTGTAGAATGCTGTGATAATGTAAAAAATTAATTCACAAAACTGACATTGTCATGGTTGTATTGTTCACCTGGATATTTCCTTGGCCACCTATGCATAACAAATAAATGTTTCTTAAAAGGTAACAAAACACACTGGTTTAGCTAGACTCGCCCCCTTTTGAAATTCGAAAAATGCCGCAATCAGGGTGTAATAAGGAAATAATAAAAGCTGAGCTCCAGGTATCAAACCACGCCCAAGCGAGCCCCAAGAAGCTAGCAATGGTGGAGAATGCGACACGCATAGCCTCGTTTGGGCTTATAATGATGCGGCCAGTAAACAACAAATCACACGACGTTGTACAAATAGTTACCCATGCCATTTATTTTTAATAAACTATATATTTTAAAAAAAGAAAAAAAAAAACTAGCTAGCTACTTGCTAAGCTAGACTGAAAAACGAACTATCAAAAAAACAAGGTACTATCAAGCTAACTATAAAGAATATACCAAAAATAGGTCACTATAACTTACTACAATATTCAAAAAAGCTAAACTGTAAGCTAGCTATATATATCGCTCGTTCGCTTGCTCTCTCTCCTATCTTCTCTCCCCGTCCACAGCACACAGATCAACCGCTGAGATTCGCTTTTATAGCTCGGGCGTAGCCCACCCTCGCTCCAAAACTTCCGGGCGTAGCTGTACAGATTTCTATTTTGTCACCGAGTACCAAATACGTTAGGAAAGACCTTTCTGGCCAATCACAGCCTAACGTTTTACCACTGGAGACACTTTTGAGCCAGATTCTTAAAGTTTCTGCTTTTTTGCACCGACTGCAGTAATTTGTCAAGATTTGGACCAGGATCAATGAGAAAAACCCAAATGTTTCAGTTATCCTCTAAAATAAGTGGTTTTAGTGCTTTGTTACCCTTTAAAGGGACAAGATTAGCAAAAAATCAAATTTTTCTCATGGTTCTCAAAACTGGAAACTCCCCCTATCTGGGGGACTTTCTCAGCACCACTTCTTCCTCTTGGGCGTGGGCCCTACCTGCTGCACTGCCCTCCTCAGGCGGTCATGCAGGATCTCCATGTTCCCCTGTTCCTCCTCCAGCTCCTCTTCCAGGTACGCAATCTTAGCCTCCAGATGACGGTGCTCATCATTGAATGCTGACCTGCAACCGTGTGTGTTACCATTGGTTATACAATTGTATCCCTCAATAGATTGCAGGTGTGGCATTTTGCATTTAGGTGATTGGTTGGACACCAATTAAATGACCCACAGACCCCTTAAGCTAGACGTAACATTAACTGTGGGTGCTGAAAGCAGCCACTCTCCTTGTATTTATGAATGGGCAGTTCAGGCCTGTCTCCCTGGCTGTATTCGGATTGTCAAGAAAATATGGATTATCACAAAAAATGACTACAAAAGGCGTATCATAGCCTACTGTATTTCACTTGAACCGTCCGTATTATTTCGGCAAAGAATTTAATGAATTTGTGTAATAAATTGTGTCATTAGTTGTTTACGTTATATTATAAGCCAATGGTAACCAACAATACTAGATATTCACATTTATTTTTTTGGCATTTCTCAGAAGATTTTCGCTCATCCATTGTTGTTTGAATTTGGTAACCCTCGGAAAACTCAAATACTACCTTCCTTCTGAAAAGTATAGTCCAGAGTATCCTTGGTGAAAGGACGGATAAAAGGAACCGTGAAGCTCCTTTCCTTCTCAATATAAGGAATTTGAATGGTCGTTAGCATGACTGCCTGGGAAATATTTCCGGGTCATGCGATCTAAAGGATCCTTCCTTGCTCGAATCTGACAATTGGAATGCAGCCCCTGTATTTGTGAATGGGCAGCTCAGGAAGCAGCCTGTCTCCCTGTGTTTGTGACTGGACAGGCCAGAATGCAGCCTGTCTACCTGTGTTTGTGATTGGACAGGCCAGAACGCAGCCTCTCTCTCTCTCTGTTCATGATTGGGCAGCTCAGGATGCAGAAGTTCTACTCACTTTCCGGAGGAGTTGTTGACAAGCTCCTCTACCAGCTCATCCCGCTCTGCTTCCACCTGCTTCTTAGCTCTTTCAGTTGCTGCCAGCTCCTACACACACACACACACACACACACACAAGCACATGTTCATATTTTCATATGAATGAGTGCCAATATTGATGTTAGTGTATATAAGTTCATTGAAATATTCATGCCATTTCATAAAACCTACCATAAACAACAGCTCTGTCCCACTGTTCTTCAGAAAGACTGTAATACAGCCTTTTACAACCTCACTTGTTGCTTTAAAATAATTTTAAAAAAATTAAATCTTACGTCTTTGTGAATGCCATGTTTTTTTGCACCCCCAACTATAGCATAAATTGAATTATTAAAAAAAAAACATTCTAGCTAGGTCGCTATTGGTAACTTAACGTCACTATGAGGGTGAGCGGGAGGCTCATGTGGAGAAAAATAGCACTGGAATCTTTGTTTACGTGAAATTGTGACGTGTCAGTGAAAACAACCCATTGATATTTGTATATGTGATATGCCACTTGGCAGAGTAGACTGCACCTCCTGTAGCTGGATGAGGTCAGCCTCCAGGCCCTTGGCCTTCCTCTCAGTCTCTCTAAAGGAGGATAGCACCTCCTCCCGGGCTGAGCGGGAGTCATCCACCTCCCTCTGAAGTTCCTTTGCCAGGGTCTGAGGGAGGAGAAAGAAGGGGGTGCATATGAGAGGATGGGCCAATCTGCGAGGGGCAGGGCCCACATGTGAGTGGTTGGGGCCAACCAACAAGAACTGAGTCAAAAGAAAAAGAGAGGGACCAACATGTGAGGGGCAAGGCCACTCCATAAGGTGCAGGGCAAGCATGGGAGGGACAAATGAGTCTCATTAGGGGTGGGGCGGAGCCAGCCTGTGGGGCGCAGAGGCGAAGGTCGGAGCCTACCTGCAGCTTACGCAGCTGTTTGATAGCCTCATCACGTCCTCGGCTGCTCATCTCCACTTGGTCCTCCAGGTCCTGCACTTCCCCCTCCAGCTTCTTCTTAGCAGCCGCTGCCGAGGCCCTCTGTTTCCGCTCATCCTCCAGATCCGTCTCCAGCTCCCACACCTGCAACGGCAAAGAGACTTAATTACAAACCCTCATTGTCATTCATTTACACATCAGATCTAGTCACTGATTGAATGATGAAGTGATTAGTGATTGGTTTACTGATGGAGACTATTGATTGATTGATGGAGTGATTGATTAAGTGGTTGATTGACGGAGTGTTGATTGATTGGTTCATTAACTGATTGACAAAGTGACTGGTGGTTGACTGACACTGTTATATTGATTGGTTAACAAAGAGTTGATAGATTGGTTGGTTGACAGACAGGCTGAGTGATTAGCTGATTCCTTGACAGACAGAGCGCAGATTGGTCGATTGATTGACAGAGTGTTGATTGGATAATTTATTTCATATACAGAGCGTGATTAGTGGATTGATTGGCAGACAGAGTGTGATTGGTGGATTGATTCACAGACAAAGCATGATTGGTGGATTGATTCACAGACTGCTGGTTGGTTGGTTGGTTCGGTTACAAGTCCAGTCCCTTAACCATTATACCACACTATTGCCCCTGTACCTGTTTGAGCAGATGTCGCTTCTTCTCCTCGCCCTGCTCCTCGCGCCCCTGCAGGTCCCTCTCGTGCTGCACCTTCATGGCCTGCATGTTGACCTCCAGTCGCAGCTTGGCGTCCTCCGCAGCCTGCAGCTCGTCCTCCAGCTCCTCCACCTGAATGAGCGTCTCGTCCACCTGTGCCTCCAGCCCTCGCTTCGCCTTCTCCAGCTCATGAACCTGTCGGACACAAACCATGGATTCTCAACAGCCTGGCATCAGGCTCATGAGGTGTGTGGTGGCTGGAGCATGTACACCGGTGTTTGAGGTTGTGCAGGAGGTGTACAGGTGTACACAGGTGTATGAGGTGGTATATGAGATGTACATATGTGAACAGGTGTATGGTGTATGAGCTGTATGAATGTATGAGGCGGAATGCTCACACTCTTGCCGACGTCGTCCTTGGAGCTGACCACATCCTCCATCTCAGCACGGAGGGCCTTATTGCTCCTCTCCAGCTCCTCACGGGAGTCCTGCGCCTCCTGCAGTGCCCGTGTCAGCGACAGCACCCGAGTCTCCTTCTCCCGCACAATCACCTCCGCACCGTCACGCTCCTGCGCATACTTACAGGAAACACTCTTCTCCTCTGCCAACATCTACCACAGAGAGAGTAATAATAATAATAATAATTTCTATAGAACTTTTTTTCACTAAACAAAACATGACAATGCAGATACTGTTGGGAATTCCATTAAATCCATTAGTCACCTGTGATAATATATATTGACTATATTTGAATATGTATTACCTTTAAACTATATTACCTGTGATAATATGTATTGATAATATTTGAATATGTATCTATGAATGTATTAAGAGCAATATACAGACTGTATAAATGTATTAAGAACAGAGAAATGCATTCATAGGCACAGTAAAATATTATAAGAGCAGAGAGACATATTCTCTGTCTCTCTGACTAGAGGGAGCTGAGGGCCAGTCAGGGGCTGCTGTTTTTCGGAGAATCTGATAAGATAAGAGAAGTTGGCGCCTGGACACCTGCTGTCTGACCGACCAAGGCTCAGTACAAAATAAGAACAACACATTCCAATATACTAATTAGCTATTGTTGTTTTTGCACACAGTCAGCAGTCCAGGCATTTGAAGAAGAACTTGGATAGTAGCCAAGAAACCAGAGTCTGATAAGAGATGGTTCCCAGGCCTAAAGGGCGATGCCAGGGGGGGGGGGGGGGGCACGCAGCTGGAGATGGGTGGCTGGGGATCTCAGGGGGGGGGGGGGGGATTTTAAAGCAATCTTTGGGGGGCGGCGCCGGGTGATTGAGAATCCAGGTGTCACTTGGATACAATCCAATAGGAGTAGGCCCTACAAAGGAAAGTTTGTAAAGTTCTCGAAGAAAGGCGGGGATAGAGATTGCCTGTGTTTGTATGGTCAAATAGGTCAGATGGACAAATAATGAGATGTACAATCTGATAAGAAACTGTATAAAGATGGACTGTAAACCAAGAATAATTGAGAGTGTCTCTGGGGAGAGGCACTGCCCTGGGAGTGTCTCTGGGGAGATGCCAAGACCTTGATCGTGCGGTGTATGGGATAGGGTCTGGCATTTTTGATAGTCTCTGCGGGGGCACTCCGCTGGACTTTTTGTTGTATATTTAATGAAATAAAGTCTAGCATTCTCTGAGAATTATTGCCTCGTCCTCTTTGATTAAACACTTAGAGAAATTTGAGAGGTAAAGTTGAAAAACTCTGAATTCTGAAAACAACTCTGAGATATTTTCACTCGGAGATCCACAACAAATTGGCATAATCAGACAGGTTTGGATCCAGTATCCACAACAAATTGGCGTAGTCGGCAGGATAGGTCCAAGGTCAGACCGGTTGCGGTGTGAACGGGAGACGGAGAGAGAGACCTTTTTTTCCAGCCGGCTGATTAAAAGAAACCAAGGTAAGCGAAGTTAATTTTAGAATGCTTGAGAAGACCTTGTTGAATATATGTATAGATATAGTGTGGAGAGAGGAGGCTCTCTTTCGCCTTCCATGTTCTGTAAAACCAGAAACCAGAGACCTTGCCTATTAAAAAAAAACCTGTGTAAAAGTAAAATAGAGATTAATAAAATTGTATAAAAGAGGACGGCAGTAATTTGGGAGAATCAATGCGCAAGGGATATAGGTATTAGAAGTTTTAACGGTTGGAGTTAAACTTGTAAGTTTTGGCGGTTGGAGTCAAAAACTTGTTTCCGTGGAAAGGCGTGCGGAGGAAAGGGGGTACCCCCGGATAGAATAGTTAAACGTCTTGAAAGTGTTAACGGTTGGAGTTAACCTTGAAAGTTTTAACGGTCGGAGTTAAACTTGTAAGTTTGGGGCGGTTGGAGTTCCAAACTTGTTTCAGCGCAGACATACGGTTGATATTTACAAATTGGTGGGGTAAATAAACCAGTGATGGGTAATGTGAATAATATAAAGAAATAGGGGTATGTCTAGCGCGGTGTAGGGTAAGGTTATTATTATTATTTTTTATTTTTTTATTTTATTATTATTATTTTTTATTTCTTTCTTATTCTTCTCTTTCTTTCTTCTTTTTTGATGTATTGATGTAAATAAAGTGTGTTATAAAAAAGTGTTGAAATGCAATATGCATTATAGTATATTACAAAAAAGTTACATGAAGGAGGTGGCATAACTGATAGGTGTATTAACGGAGAGGGTTGTACATCCAGAGAACAACTTAAATATATGATCGAGAGAAAAATTAGTGAAAAAACAGAACTTGCACTTGAAAATACGCGAAGTGAGTGACATGAAGAACAATTAACGGGTAAATGCTACACGGAAGGTGTATGCAAAAAATTTTAACTAATAAAGAGTTATAAAAAATTAATAAAGACAAAGAAAATAGAACAAATTAATAACTTAATCTGTTGTGTGGATAAAATTGGGGAAATAAGGTAATAAAAAAATAATTAAAAAATGATAAGCTAATAAACCGGAAAAAATTAGAACTTGTATTTGAGAAAATACACAGCATGAGTAGCACGCAGAAAAAATTAAAGTGATATTACAAGGAAGGTTTGTTCAGAAATTTGAAATAACAGAAAGTAATAAAGAAAAAATAAGGTAATAGGAATTAATGTCATAATATGAAAATGTGTCTGTTGTCTGAACGGGCATGTGGTGTCTGAGTGAGAAAAGTGTTTTGAGCATTTAAAGTGTGTTGAAGAAGAACTCGGATAATTTGAAAAACAAGTTGAAGGACAACATAAGATAAGGAAGGGGGGGGTTTGTGTTTGGTATATTGTTTCTCTGTTGTGGCAGTGCTTCTTGCGGTGAATTTTGTACCGTTGGGGTCCTGTTTGTTTCCCTTTTGGGTGATACTCCATTTGTGGGGGGAATGCGTTTGTGGGAGGAGAGGATTTGTCGGGTTTTGCGCGGGCATGGCCCGCGCTCTTGGCTGTGCTGCTTGTCCCGCGGGTGTGTGTTCCTTACGGGTGGGAGTGCTATTTGCGGGAGGGGGGGGGGTGGACGTGCTTTCCGGCGGTGTGGGGTTTGTTACCGGGAGCCGTTGTTGCGGCGGAGGGGTGGTCTGCCAGGCACGGGTTTCCGAACTTTTTGTTTTAATGTTTAAAAAGGGAATATAGAATACTGCCTTTAAATAAATGCCAGTGTGAAATAATTTAGAGAATAAATTGATTGGAATAAAACGAAAATAAAATAAGAATTAAGGTAAATTAAAATTTTATTTTCTGTCTGAACAAACAGAAAGTGTCTAATAATTGAGACATTGTATAAATGTGTCCATGGGCCCCATATATAATCAATTTTTACATTCTTTACTCATGTATTTTTTCAGTGCTGCATGGATTGAAGCGGGATGGACGGCCGGGAAGTGTCAGTGCATCAGAGATAAACGGAAGGCAGAGTGGTACTACTGCCTTTGAAACTGCGTGCAGACCCCTCGGCTGTCCGCCTGCTGAAAGTCCTGCAGTACAAAATTAAGCATATTTACTCTTATAATCATATAAATGTATACTAGCGCCAGATCAGATAAAAGCGGCGGCCAGGCATCAAGGACTACTGGCTGCGAGATAATTGATCTCATTTTGCAGTATACATAACATAATCAATTTCTTATTTTTTTTTTTTTTACTTTTAAATTTTTATTTTTTTTATTTTTTATTATTATTATTATTTTTTTATGTTTAGTTGCTGCAGGGGTACAGCAGTATACCTGTAGGCGGAGACACTCTGCAGTACAACTATAACTGTATGTAAAACTTAGATAAGGTATGTATTTTAATACATCCCTTATTTTATGACAGTGACAGAAAGGTGCTTAGTGTGGCTGCAAATATGTACCCAGAGTACGCTTGTTGCTGCCATACACCTAGAGTAAGTCGTGGAAGGTTGATTAAAAGCCGGTTAGGCAGGGGGTAGGCACCCCGAACCTAGCCGGCAACAGGCGGCGGCGGAACTGCAAAGTTCCGAGGGCACGTTAAAGACATTATATAGTGCAGGGGAGAAGACTGAAGGCCCCCGTGTCTGATGAAGTATGAATGGACATACTGCCGTGGTACCGTCTAGTCGGCATGGCTGTCGCATGTAAGTGTGCAGGCAGTACGTGGTACGTGGATGACAGTCCACACCTAGCAGAGGGGAGACAACCTCTGTGAACAGGCAAGGCTGGTGAAAACGGTCAAAGTTTCTATACCCATAGCAAAGTGGGATAGGGATCAGACCGTCGGTTCCTAACCGGGTGGTTAACAGCTACTAAGGGGTCCTGATTAGATGCAGGACTGGAGATCGCTATCGACTGGGTCACCGGCCGGTCGGATCGCAGAGGGTAATAAGACCATGAGAGATGGCCGCCGCATCCGGCTCAATGTACAGTCAAGCCACTATAAGCTGAAACCGAAAGTACAGTTAGTAAGCGAGTAGTGCTTTCTGTGATCAGTGTTTTTGAAAAGAAAGCATTGGGAAGCAGGAAGGCTGAATTTCTTGGGGGAAAGGAATTCAGCGGAAAGGGATCTAGCCTGGAGCTGCGCCCCAGAGAGAGGGAGGCTTGAAGGATCAAAGTGGAGTTAAAAAACAAGAAACATTGGTAAAGAGGGGGTCGGATATATGAACGATCCCCTACAGCACTGTATATTTATACTGGAATTGGTAATGGTGAGGCTATTTAGCCTCAAAGGGGGGATTGTTGGGAATTCCATTAAATCCATTAGTCACCTGTGATAATATATATTGACTATATTTGAATATGTATTACCTTTAAACTATATTACCTGTGATAATATGTATTGATAATATTTGAATATGTATCTATGAATGTATTAAGAGCAATATACAGACTGCATAAATGTATTAAGAACAGAGAAATGCATTCATAGGCACAGTAAAATATTATAAGAGCAGAGAGACATATTCTCTGTCTCTCTGACTAGAGGGAGCTGAGGGCCAGTCAGGGGCTGCTGTTTTTCGGAGAATCTGATAAGATAAGAGAAGTTGGCGCCTGGACACCTGCTGTCTGACCGACCAAGGCTCAGTACAAAATAAGAACAACACATTCCAATATACTAATTAGCTATTGTTGTTTTTGCACACAGTCAGCAGTCCAGGCATTTGAAGAAGAACTTGGATAGTAGCCAAGAAACCAGAGTCTGATAAGAGATGGTTCCCAGGCCTAAAGGGCGATGCCAGGGGGGGGGGGGGGGGGGGGGGCACGCAGCTGGAGATGGGTGGCTGGGGATCTCAGGGGGGGGGGGGGGGATTTGAAAGCTATCTTTGGGGGGCGGAGCCGGGTGATTGAGAATCCAGGTGTCACTTGGATACAATCCAATAGGAGTAGGCCCTACAAAGGAAAGTTTGTAAAGTTCTCGAAGAAAGGCGGGGATAGAGATTGCCTGTGTTTGTATGGTCAAATAGGTCAGATGGACAAATAATGAGATGTACAATCTGATAAGAAACTGTATAAAGATGGACTGTAAACCAAGAATAATTGAGAGTGTCTCTGGGGAGAGGCACTGCCCTGGGAGTGTCTCTGGGGAGATGCCAAGACCTTGATCGTGCGGTGTATGGGATAGGGTCTGGCATTTTTGATAGTCTCTGCGGGGGCACTCCGCTGGACTTTTTGTTGTATATTTAATGAAATAAAGTCTAGCATTCTCTGAGAATTATTGCCTCGTCCTCTTTGATTAAACACTTAGAGAAATTTGAGAGGTAAAGTTGAAAAACTCTGAATTCTGAAAACAACTCTGAGATATTTTCACTCGGAGATCCACAACAAATTGGCATAATCAGACAGGTTTGGATCCAGTATCCACAACAATACATACATATACATGCAAAGAGATACAATCTATAAATATACTGTATTCATATAAACATACAAAGGTACAAGTAATAAAAACAATATGAGCAGCAGAGTAAAGCAAGTGGTGGGGATCGTAGGGTAATAAGAGATGCTCTTCTCCTTTTCCAAAAAAAGTTTTCACAAAAGAAGAAGAGCACCACTTTGCATTAACATACCGCACCGCTTGCACAAAATGAGAAGCATTAAAGACGAGGCTTACACAGGAGACACAGGTGAGGTGTCCTTAACGACATGACTCACCTGATCAAACTTCTTCTGCTTCTTCTCCAGGTTGGAGACGAGCTGCCGCTGGTTGTCCTGGTCCACCAGCAGGTCTTCCAGCTCCTGCTGCAGACGGGTCTTGCTTTTGTCCAGCTTGTCGTAGTTGGAGGCCTTCTCCTCGTACCGCAGGCCGGCCTCCTCTAGGTCGCGCTGCAGACGCCGCTTGCTCTCCTCCAGGAACTCCAGGCTGCAGCTCAGCTCGTCCGCCTTCTTCCTGGAGTCTGACAGCTAAAGGGAGAGGGGGAGGGGGGTCAGAGTGGCGCAGATGCCATACACACAACCACGAACACTGGCTGCACAGTCACCATTCACCAACTCTTAGATCAGGTCAAGCCCCTAGCCCCGCCCCCCCCCCTGCCTTCTAGTCCCGCTCCTATCTCCTTCAGCTCTGCCCTGGCAAGGAGCTCACCTGTCCATTGAGGGAGGACACCTGCCTCTCCACGCTTCTAACGGCCTCGGTCTCCTCATCCAGCTGCTCCTGCAGGGCGTTGCGGTCCTCCTCCATCTGCCGCAGGCGCGTGGAGACGTTCAGCTTCTGCCGCGTCTCCTCTGCCAGCAGCTCCTAGGAAAGGGAATGTTTAGATATACAGCTATGGAGAGACAGACCTTTCAGTATTACAAACATGGAGCACACCATCTGGTTTGTGTATAGAATCTGTGCGGTTACCAGCAGGACCCTCCTGGGCACAGACATAGGAAGGAAAGTAGCTGGCGGTGTGTGCGGTATGGCCTGTGTGCTGCTGTATGTGTGTGTAATCGTGTATGATGTATGTGTGGTGTTGTATGTGCATGGTATGAAAAGTGTGTAATGGCTTGTGGTGTGTGGTGCTGCACAGTGCATTGTGTATAATGTGTAATGGTGTATAATTTGTAATGGTGTATAATGTGTAATAGTATATAATGCTTAATGATGTATAATTTGTATAATGTGTAATGGTGTATAATGGTGTATGGTGTGTAGTAGTGTATAGTATACCTGGCTGTCTTGGAGCTGGGACTTGAGGCTAGCCACGTCTTTGCTAAGTTTGATGTTTTTGCTCTCAGCTTCATTCAGGAGATTGGTCACGCTGTCCAGGTCCGCCTGTCAGAGGACCAGAGGGTTAGGGGTTTACATGATCATAGTATCTGAGCTCCTAACCAGAAGGGTAAAGGTTCATATCCCTGGTGGTCCTCGACCTCTGTACCTTCTCATTAAGGTACGTATCCTTATCCATTATCCACCTGGTGTCCAAATGATTCGTATGACCTCATCTGTCTGTCCTTGTCTATTTCATCAATTATTTTGTGGTGTGATCTGGTATTCCCATTTTCCCTTGAGTTGTTTTGTAATAACATTTAATAATAATCAAAAAAGATTGTGTAAAATATAATTGATTCCATTCATATCCAGCTGTATGATAATATTTAACCCGTTAGATTACTTAACTTGGCAACTATGACTGCTATACAGTCATACACTACTACAATTGTTCCATGTAGCTGTTTTTTGGGTGCTCACTGTTGACTTGGAGACGCGCTCCCCCAAGTCAGCTCTTTGCCTCTCGCTGTCGCTGTAGTGGACCTGCAGGTCGGCCAGCTGCCCCTCCACCTTCTTCCTCTTGTTCTCCACCTCCTGCTTGGCACTGGCCAGGGAGTGGACATCAGCGTTCAGGTCAGCTAACTCCTGCTCCAGTGCCACCTTCACCTTCTCCACACTGCTCTTAGCCTGCAGGGGGACATCAGCAGGCACACTGTGCATTTACACCCTGCAATACAGATATAGGTGTGCTTGTACCTGTCTGGACTGTAATACAGGTAAAGGTGTGAACATACCTGTTTGTACTATATTACAGGTAAAGGTGTGCTCATACCCGTTTGTACTATATTACAGGTCAAGGTGTGCTCATACCTGTTTGTACTATATTACAGGTAAAGGTGTGCTCATACCCGTTTGGACTGTAATACAGGTAAAGGTGTGCTCATACCTGTTTGTACTATATTACAGGTCAAGGTGTGCTTGTACCCGTTTGGACTGTAATACAGGTAAAGGTGTGCTCATACCTGTTTGTACTATATTACAGGTAAAGGTGTGCTCGTACCCGTTTGGACTGTAATACAGGTAAAGGTGTGCTCATACCTGTTTGGACTGTATTACAGGTAAAAGTGTGCTTGTACCCGTTTGGACTGTATTACAGGTAAAGGTGTACTCGTACCCGTTTGTACTGTATTACAGGACAGGTAAAGGTGTGCTCGTACCCGTTTGGACTGCTCCAGCTGCTCACTGAGCTCCTCTACAGCCTGTGTATGTTTCTGCCGCAGCTCCTGCACCTGCGCCTCATGGCTCCGCCCCTCTTCCTCCAGCGCATGCTTCAACAGAGCAACTTCCTGTTCCCGCTTCACCCTGCAGTGAACATCCCATACACACTGTTACTATCTAACCACACACACACACACACACACACACACACACACACACACACACATATACACACACACATACATGCACACAGACATAGAAACAAACACACACACACACACATACACACACTACCTGCCTCAATCTCTGAGCACAGACACAGTACACCTTAAATTAACATACTCTCCACACTACCGCCACGGGGGGGGGGGGGAGTTTAGATCCTCATCTAATGTGAGATTAGAACCTGCGACCCGCTGGTGAGCACTCACCGGAGCTCTTGCTGAGCAGCAGTGGTGTCGAGGGTGTCCTCCAGCTCAGACCTCAGTGCCTCCAGCTCCTCGCCCAGGTCTCGCTGGGCCTTCTCCACCTTCACCCGTGTGGCGCTCTCCGACTCCAGGTCGTCGTGCATCTCAGAGAGCAGCCCCTCCAGCTCCCTGTTCCGCTTCAGAGCACTGCTGTTCTGCACTGCCTCGTCCTCAATTCTGCAACACACACCAGCCGGAACACACACGGTCAACAAGAACACACACACACTGACCAGAACACACACTATCAATGAGAGCATACACCCCAGAAACCACCCAGATTACACATGACACGCACACAAACACACAAACACATCTTCATTCTTCAAAACACACATCATAGGGTGGGGTAAGAGTGTTAATGAATAAGGGGGCAGATCAGGGCAGGGCAGAGAGGGGTGAGGTAGGGTGGGGCGGAGAGGAGTGGGGTAGGGCGGTGCCATGCATACCTCACAGCTGCAACTTGCAGCTCCTCATCTTTCTTGGCCAGCTGGGTCTTCAGCTCTTCTATCTGGGCCTGTATGTCTGCAATGTGCTCCAGCAGGTCTGCATGTTCCCCCTCCAGCTTCCGCTTGGCCTTTTCCAAGTCCTGCTTGCCCTTCTCCTCTTTCTTCAACCGCACTGCGAAAAGAGCAGGGCCACTCAACCATTACTCAACCGCACTATGTAAAGAGCAAGGCCACTCAACCATTACTCAACCACACTGTGTAAGATACAGGGCCACTCAACCATTACTCAACCACACTTCATAAGAAGCAAGGCCACTCAACCATTATTCAACTGTACTGCAAATGGAACAGGGCCACTCAACCATTACTCAACCACACTGTGTAAGATACAAGGCCACACAACCATTACTCAACCACACTGTGTAGGGAGCAGGGCCACTCAACCATTACTCAACCACACTGTGTAAGAAGCAAGGCCACTCGACCATTACTCAACCACACTGCGTAAGGTACAGGGCCACTCGACCATTACTCAACCACACTGCGTAAGGTACAGGGCCACTCAACCATTACTCAACCACACTGTGTAAAGAGCAGGGCCACTCAACCATTACTCAACCACACTGTGTAAGGAGCAAGGCCACTCAACCATTATTAAACTACTGCAAATGAGCAGTCACTCAGCTGTTACTCAGTATTTACTCAATCACACTATGTATAGAGCAGGGTCACTCAGTAGTAGACACACATTAGGGCAAGGGTGCCAAACTCTAGTCCTGGATGGCCGCAGTGTCTGCAGATTTTTGTTGTGTTTCAGCCTGAGTGATTAATTTAAGTCATTGATTGGCTAAAGAGTTCACACACCTTGTTCTCAAGGCCTTAATTGGCTGCTGATTGAAGGAAAACCAAAAATACCTGCAGACTCTGTGGCCCTCCAGGACTGGAGTTTGCCTTATATGTGAGTGTTCATGAATTAGAGCAGGGGTGGCCAATTCCAGGCCTCGCGGGCCGGTGTGTATGCAGGTTTTTGCTGCCGCCAGTTAACAATTATTGAATTAGCCCAATCGTTTACACGATCTGATATTTTAATCTACATATCCGCGATATGAAAAGCAGCTGATGAATGTTCTTGTGCCGGTATGCGTCAATGCGTGTATTGTAGCATTTTATCGTTCTGTAATTTACAAGTGAATCGGTGATTGTGTGTATGACTAATTAGCTGATTGAACCGTGGTAACTGGTGGCAGTAAAAACATGCATACACACCGGCCCGCGAGGCCTGGAATTGGCCACCCCTGAATTAGAGTGTATAGTAAGTGTAAGTGAGTGCTGATGAATTAGAGTATATAGTGAGTGTCAATGAATTAGAGTGTATAGTGAGTGTTGATGAATTAGAGTATATACTGAGTGTAAGTGAGTGTTGATTAGAGCATGTAGTGCCATACTTTTAAGCATGTGTTTACTGACCCTCCAGTTCAGATATCATGGATTCATGCTTGTTCTTCAGCTTGGTCAGGTTCTTCGATTTCTCCTCTTCCTCGGCTAGATTGGCGCTAAAGTCCACTATTCGTTCCTCTAACAGCTTCCTCTCCTGAAATTCACAGCACAGCTTAATTATATTGGAAGGGCCTTGGTTGAATTGGGAGAAGCTTGACTGCAGAAGGAGAAGTGGAAGGGCCCTGACTGAATTGGAAGGAGCTTGACTCCAGAAGGAGAAGTGGAAGGTGGTTGACTGTAGAAGGGGAAGTACGAGAGCCCCAGAGTGGGCGCAGTCTCAGCTCAGCCCTTCCTGTGTTTTTTACTGACCTTCTGCAGCTTGCTGTTCTGGTCTTCCATCACCATGATGTCATCTTCCAGCTTCTTAATCTTCCCCTCAGTCGTCACCTTCTCCAGCTGCAGCTTCTGCCGGCCATCCTCCTCACCCTCCAGTTGCTCCTCCAGTTCCTGGAGCCAGAGATGACACAGCCAGAGGTAACACATCCAGAGATAACACAGCCATAAATAACACATCCAGAGATAACACAGAAAGAGATAACACAGTCAGAGATGACAAAACCAGAAATGGGGAGTGTGTAGGTGTGTGTACCTGTGTGAGATGGAGGGTGGAGGTGTGTGTACTTGTATGTGCGGGATGGTGTAGGTGGGCATGCCTGTATGAGAAGGGGGTGTCGGTTAGTGTACCTGTATGAGAGGGAGGTGTCAGTTGGTGTACCTGTGTGAGAGAGCGGGGTGTAGGTGGCGTACCTGTGTGAGAGGGGGATGTAGGTTGGCGTACCTGTGTGAAAGGTGGGTGTAGGAGGGTGCATCTGTGTGAGAGGGGGCATACCTGTGTGAGAGGTAGATGTATGTGGGCGTACCTGTCTGAGAGGGAGGGTGGAAATGGTTCACCTGTATTTGCTGCTGCATTTTCTTCCTCTCTGCCTGCATGACCTGTTCTTGCTCCTCCTCCTCCTCCAGTCGTGCCTCCATCTCGTGCAGGATCTCCTCCAGCTCTTGCTTCTTGGCCTCCAGCCGAACTCGCATCTCCTCTGCCTCGGCGAACAGCTCGGTCTCTGTCTGCAGACGCTCCTGCAGCTGGTTCTTCTCCTCCAACAGCTGAGAGATGGAAGGAGGGAAGGAGGGAAAACACTTCTCACAATCACTTCACTTGTCCCAAATCACATAAATGTAATAAACACTGAAAAGACAAAGAGCGCCAAAACCATAGATATAGAACCATAGATATGACATATCATGTAATGCAATAGTAATTTGGAATTCTGAAATGGAACAATTTAGCAGCCATCTTACCTGGGTATAGATAGGAACCTATGGCAATGTGTCATGCACTTTCTAACCCATTGTGATGTCATAATCGGGTCTCAGAAGTCAGATAGCTGATGATTGGCCCATAGATATAAAATCATGGTTACTGGCCACCATCTTACCTGGGTATGGTCTCAAAAATTGTGCCACTAACTATGACATACTGTATGTCACAACTATGGTTCTATATCTATGACCAAAACACACCAGTGCAAAAACCTTGCCATGATTTCACCTACAAAAACTGCATGCAGAAACCTCCATGTATGCTCTATGATCTTGCAGTGTATTGTTCTGTCATGCCGTTTTCATGTACAAAACTTGAGAATTTGGATTTCATGGCCAGGAAACAGTGAATAATAGAGAGAGGAAGAGAGGAAAGGGAGGGATATGTGGAGATATAATGAGGGAAGGTGACTCGGTGACTCTATGACACCTGTGGTGTAGACACGCTGAAGAGCACGGTAGCTCAACTGTGGTTAGATTGTGATCAAGGCTGTAAGAAAAGGGTGGTTATATCACGGTCATGGTTACGGTCAGGAGTGCTCCACCTGTGCGTGCTTTTGGGTTATCTCCTTCAGCTCTGCCTCAGACCTCTGCGCCACTTCCTTAGCTTTCTGGAGCTCCTCCTGCTTCTGGCCCATTTCCTCTTCCTGTCGAGTGACCTGCAGCAGAGGCTTCACCTGGGAATCAACAAAAACACATTCAATTAATTAAAACTGTACATCAATGCACTGGCACCACTGCATACGTTTATCCACTCTACAGAACACTACCGCAGACAACCAACAACCTCTTACTACTTATAGATTTGGAGCAACAGGTGGTAAACTTCTCAGTTGCTAAATTACAGCCCTACATTTATTATAATTGTTGCTGTTATGATGATTATTATGATTATGAATCCATGTAGTCTCTGTTTCATTTGGCAGGTGTAATCTCACCTTGGTAAAGAGCCTCCACCACTGCCAGTTCCTCAGCTTCAGGTAGGCAGCACAGTTCCTCTGGATCACCCTCATGGCCGTCAGCTGCTGCTGCCTCTTAGCAAATGCCCTGTGCAAGAAAGAGGCATTCTGGGTAAGCATAACCACAATTCACAGGGTGCAAGAGAGTGAGCAGCATTCTGGGTAAGCAGGACCACAATGTGCACGGTCACCCCTATGAACAATCCGTCCCTGGGAGGGGTCAAGCAAAGGTCAATTACACTAGCCAGATATTATCATCCTGACGCCACCCATAACTGCTTTAAACTTGAAGGCAAATGATAAAATACACTGTTAATAGTAATAATGATAAAGTATGGCCCTTATGTTCATGAGTATACTGGATGTTAGTTCAGCGGACTCCGATCTGGGCCAGAGGTCCTACAGAGTCTACCTGTCTCCCCTGATTGGCTACAGTCTCCCAGCAAGGGGATTTATGGGCTGAATTAAGCCAGTGATTCACTGAATCAAAATGTCGCATGCTACAGTCATTAAAAAAGACATCAAAACCTTCTGGATTGGCTAGCCTCTATTGGCATTATTATTTGTAAAAACCTATTTGCATAACAGGCATGTCTATTCTGACAACTGACTTTTCCCACATACTATCCAGTCTTACATGCAGTCATTTCTTTTTTCGAAATCTTTATGATCCCCTCGGGGCAATTTTCTAGCAGCACGTAAAACAAACAAGAACCATTCACAACAAAAGACATCAGAGCTGGTGCTGGTGCTGGTGCTTCAGGGTACGACAGAAGTGCCCCGGCTGGGGTTTGAAACCTCACATCTCTCAGCTACATCCCACATCCGTAAATGCTACACTAGCCTGCCACCCGCAGAGCACGTGGCCGCACGCAGGGAGGAGAGAGAAGGAACGTAAGAATCTCACTTCCTGGCCAGGAAGCCGCGAGCCTGGGACTGGAAGGCGATGATCACCACGGTGATCTTAATGTCCCGCTCCTCCTCCAGGTGGGCCAGCACACCCGTGCGGAAGAACATCTTGCTCTGGCCGATCCGGTACAGGTTGGGATCCAGATCCAGGTGTTCGACCTATACGGTGAGAGAATGAGGCGGGGAGAGGGAAAATTGATATGGGACATATGAATACATGGGAGATAAAGCACAAAAACCAAGCAATACACCATGTACTGACAAAAATATACGTCATGCGTGACTGAATATATTTATCGTGAGCATAGACATTAGCACTCTCAGTTATGTATTTCACTGCATGTACTAGATATATATTTTTTTTAGCATATTTTACATTATATTTTTTAAAATTTGCCTGGAATGATCAATTTATTTGTATATTTTAATTTGCATGTTTTTTTGTGTATAATATGTTCCATAGATTTTCACATATTATGGGTTTTTCTTGAGGGTCTTCAGTGCAGTGCTCTTTCTGATTGTAACTCTACTGCTTTTAGCCGAGACCCACAAATGGGAAGTGTGAAAATTCCAGAAAAACCGTGAATGTTTACATTCTGTTAAATAAGCGCTGGCAGTCTCACCATCAGGGTGCAGGCCTGTTTACCGTCCATAAAGCCTTTAGGAATGGCACTGGCAGCCAGGATCTCATATCTGTGTGCAAAACACACCAGAGACTGCATAAAACACCATACACACAGTTCACCTCTAACAGACCATAGACTGCATAAAACACCATACACACAGTTCACCTCTAACAGACCATAGACTGCATAAAACACCATACACACAGGTCACCTCTAACAGACCATAGACTGCATAAAATACCATACACACGGTTCACCTCTAATACACATGTGCCTGCTCTGCTCTGCTATAGTACAAGTGGGCCTTATATGCTCTCCTATAACACTCCAGAGATTGGTCTGCTTAAATATAAAACATCGAAGCCATTTGTACTCACCTATAACACACCTGAGCTTTCTGTACTCACCTATAACACACCTGAGCCTTCTGTACTCACCTATAACACACCTGAGCCTTCTGTACTCACCTATAACACACCTGACCCTTCTGTACTCACCTATAACACACCTGAGCCTTCTGTACTCACCTATAACACACCTGAGCCTTCTGTACTCACCTCTAACACACCTCAGCCTAAACTAATAAATCAAATGATGACAATGCAGATTAATAAACATGTCTAATAGTGATGTCTGTTCACTCACCGCTGGCGGAACTCCTGGAAGACAATGCGGTTGGGGAATCCTTGCCGACAGATTCTGATTCCCTCCAGCACCCCATTACACCTGAGCTGCTCCAGGACCAGGTGAACATCCAGCTTCCCAGCCTGCATACAGAGCAGTGTAGCTTAGTAACTGAAGTGTCGCTAGGCAATCACTCTTTATTTAGCTTTTGTCAGTTTCTAATGCGTACTGTACACAATAATCTACCTTATACTTGAGAGTATACTCTTCTGTGTGTGTAGTAATACAGTGCTTACTCTCATGTGTGTAGTAATACAGTGCATACTCTCCTGTGTGTAGTAATACAGTGCATACTCTCCTGTGTGTAGTAACACAGTGCATACTCTCCTGTGTGTAGTAATACAGTGCATACTCTCCTGTGTGTAGTAATATAGTGCATACTCTTTTGTGTGTACTAATACAGTGCATACTCTTCTTTGTATGTAGTAACGGAGTGCGTACCCTCTTCTGGTGGTTGGGGATAATGCAGCGTACGAAGTTTGGCTGTGTGTTGTGCAGGGTGGTCATTAGCTTGGTCAGGGACTCCTTGTAGAGCTGGCCAACAGTGCGGAACATGCCCTTCTTAGACTTGGAGGGACTGCGCATGGAACTGGCTGACATCTTAGTCATGGTATCCAGGCCAACCACACGATCCGCTGGGAAGAGGGATGGGGTGAGTGTAAGCCACAGCATCGACCAACTTGGGTCGAAGCACCCGGATAACTACACACACCAACCGCACACATCAACAAGAGAACCACACACCAGCAGGGACACTCACTGTCTTTCCAGAGTTCCTGTATGAAATTGATGGAAGAGTTATTGAGCAGCTGAGTCACGTTGTCGTTGAGCGGGTCCATGTTCTTGGTCAGCCAGTTGGAGGCGTTGTAGTCCACCTGCAGGGAAAAACAGGACATTAGGGGTCACCTCAGGTCA
Organism: Ilyophis sp. 1 JC-2022; assembly: GCA_022702515.1. Lineage (NCBI taxonomy): Eukaryota > Metazoa > Chordata > Actinopteri > Anguilliformes > Synaphobranchidae > Ilyophis > Ilyophis sp. 1 JC-2022. Next base: position 85,958,014 of record CM040394.1, read on the forward strand.
CTTGCTGAAAACCACCACAAATTTAACTATCTCAGAATCATACCAGGGATTGTTTTACAGTACACTTAGCCTTTTGTAAGTTTTAAAAAGGTCAGTAATATGTGGTTAAAGACTTTTTAGGTTGTCATTTCTGGGTCCAGGCATAATTTTAATGCATTTAAAAATCACCAGTGTGCTTTAATGTTGCCTTAAATTGGGCAGGAACACAATGTAAGCTACATAAAAAACACAGAGGCTGATGGGAGTTTAACCGCACCTTGCCCGCATAGTGCTGCACGGAGAACTCTGGCTGGCATTTCAGCTGTTTGGGTTTGGATAACTTGGGGTGGTTGGTCTGCGTGTTCATCAGCTTCTCCACGAAGGAGACGTCCGTGGCCTTTGGGAACCAGCACTCCTCATCCACTAGGGCCAGGATACCTGGGGGATTATTCTGCAGGTACACACACCTGAGTTAGGTACAGGTACACCATCACAATGGTACACACACCTGAGTTAGGTATACCATATCATAGGTACAACTGAGTCAAATATAGGTACACCCATCACTCAGGTACATACTTCTGAGTCAGACACAACCTCACTCAGGTACACAGACCTGACTGAGTCAGGTACAGGTACACCATCATACAAGGAAAGAGACAGGGATGGACACACGGACCGGCCGCTCGATGAGGTCGATGCAGGGCTGCAGGTCCAAGCCGAAGTCGATGAAGCTCCACTCGATACCCTCCCTCTGGTACTCCTCCTGCTCCAGGACGAACATGGTGTGGTTGAAGAGCTGCTGCAGCTTCTCGTTGGTGTAGTTGATGCAGAGCTGCTCGAATGAGTTATCCTGCAGTAGATGGGGATAACGCAACGGTAACCTACCTTTTTTCTCCGCAAAAAATAAAGCACTTAACCGCTCCTCACGACTGCCATTAATCACGCTTTGTGAAGGCTGACCCATCCTCTTAATGAGAATTTTATCTCAGGATTTCAATATGCACTTCATTTTTTCCTAACATCACAAGAGGTTTTGAACAACTGAGGGCTGGCAAAGTTGTAATCCAGTGTAAAACAGCTTGTAGTCACAAGATAATGAAGAGCTGGTGTGTAATTCCATGACGGGTTTATTTGGTGGTCGATTTTAGGGATGATTTCAAGACCTGTTTTGCCAACCTCAAAGATCTCGAAGCCGGCAATGTCTAGGATGCCGAGGAAAGAGGCGCCCTGCCTCTTGGTCTTGTCCAACGCCTTATTGACGCGTGCCAGAATCCAGCGGAACAGACGCGCGTACATCGCCTTGGCCAGAGCCTCCACGGCAAAGTCCGCCTGCAGGGAGGGCAGGGTTATTTACATAGAGCACACAGACATGCACACACGTGCACACACACACATATCCACACACATGCACTGGTGCACAGTAAACACATGACCCTCACTCACACACATGTACACATGCGCACACACACACACACACACACACATATATCCACACACATACACTGATGCACAGTAAACACATGACCTTCACTCACACACACGTACACGTGCACACACACACATGCACTGATGCACAGTAAACACATGACCCTCATTCACACACACATACACATGCACACACACGCACACACACACACAAACACACACGTGCATACCACTCAGGTGTGTGATATTTTTTAGGTATCAAACATTTTCTGGAGTGTGTTGCATTTCTGTACCTGTTCCTTGGTCTGAGCCTTCTGAACCACCTCTCTGCCCACCTTGATGCGGGGGGTGAGTATGGCACGGGCGAAGTCCATCACATTGATGCCCTGCAGGTGGCACACCTTCTGCGCCGCTGAGAGAGAGACAGAGCAAAAACACAAACGGAAGCTCGTCGCCATGGTTACATCTATGCTGGGACTCACATAAGTTATTATACCTATAATTACAATAACATCAAAGCTGTAAACTCAAAGAAAGAAGTTGGTTCACACCGAGATGCTTATCGACCACCACTGTGTGGACTGCCTGCTCGGCGAGTATTTTATCCAACCAACTTATTCCCAGAGTTTGAATTCCAAAAGCTAAATGACTCTCTTCACTGAAGATACAGCACTATTAATGAGGTTTTGCTGCAATGGTACATTGTGTTCATTGTCAGGTCAGGTATTAACAGCCGTTTCAGAGAGCAACCTAAAACTGTCTACACCTGTGTCCCTCGCTCACTTGTGTTGTCAGGCATGGTGGCCTGCTCCTGGTTCCTCTCCTTCTGAAACTCGATGTTTCCCAGCTGCAGAACCGTGGAAACCACCTTCATAATACCTGTGGGGAGGGGGAGGGGGGAGGGGGGAGGCAAGGTTGCGTTGTGACCCTGAGTGGTGCTTTATAAATGACCATCATCAATGTCAGCGTCATTGTTATGACTGTCATCGGCATCACAATCTTCATCGCCGGTGTGTCTGTAGAGTGGTTCGTACCGAGCTGCTCCTCCTTGGTGAAGCCCAAGATGTCCATGGCCACCAGCGTCTCGTCGTACATCTCGTCATCCTGTTGTCCTGGCAACTGGACGTGCCCCGCAACCAGGAAACGGTAGCTGCTGAAGTCCTCCAGCAGCAGCTCCTCTGCATAACACACCCGTCTGGTTACAAAAGAGCACTGGTCCTGGAGAGCCACAGGCTCTCTGATTGGATGATTGTTGTTACTCAGGTGTTACAGACGGTAATATGTGATCAGGCGAATAAGGTAGACAGGTTAACACATGAAGAGTGTGACGTGAACAGTGAAACGTGAACAGGTGAGCAAGCATGACACAGTGGGCCACATGTTTAAAACTCTAAAAGTAAAAGAATGCGTGAAAGAAGGCTCAGGGTGAAAATCGGAAATCTGCCAAAAAAAATTTGCATTTTCTACCTCTGCCTTTCTGTCACGGTGCCGTCATATCACACAAACTCCAAACATTGCGTACATATGGTGTTTATCGTGTGCAGAGGTACGCAGATTCTCACAGCACATGTTACAGTATATTATACATCTGAATTTCTGCGTGGAGACTCGCTTACGCGGCTTTCTGAGGGCATTTTTCTGCTCAGCACTGTTTATACATGTGGCCCCATGAGTTGGTGAATAGGTGAAAAGCAACATGAGGTGAACAGTAGAGCAGTGAAACGTGGCGAGCAGGTGTTCACCTCTCTGCTTGTCCTTGGCTCCAGCCACCATGTAGTAGAAGATGTGGAAGGAGCGCTCGATCTTAGCCTGCCGGATACAACGAGATTTTTCCAGCAGGTCTGTAGGAGTGAAACGGTTAAGGAGAGAGCCTCTTAACCAAAAGATAGCACAACCTAAACCCTGCCCCTTCACATCACATTAAAACAGCCCCCATCCCTTACCCAATATATAATACACATCCAAAGTCACAGCCCTGTCCCTTGTCAAATACGTAATACACATCCAACACCTTGAGCAGTACAGTGTGCGTTGTTTTTATTTTAACCACAGCCAAGCTGCTTTTTCAAAACCCTTGGGTAGGTGCACAGTTGAAAAAAACTGGAAGCACTCAAGCAAATCTTTAGACAAAACCATGAGCAATACTAGTGCCAATGGAAGCTCTGTCCTATATCACTTCTCTTCATGAACATTCATAAACTGTAATATACTGTATCGCTGTAAACGTATCTTCTCTCGACCAGAACCATGGAGAGTAAGGAAGCAGAGAGGATGGAAGTAAAGTAGGCGATAACCATCTGGCTACTATAGACAATACATGGAAAAGACCTCATATGGCAGATCTCTGAATGCTTAGCCTGTCCAATCAAAGACTTTCCCTGGGTTTGACTTTATCACATGAAACAGCTAAGGGCAGGCTGAGCTCTTAGTGTCACAGTTTCAGGATACACGTCTCGATGTTGGCTCCAACGATGTAGCCTGTCACGTCAAAATTGATTCGGATGAATTTTCCCTGTAGAAAGAGTCAAGTGGCTCGATGTAAAATAACTCAGACACTGTGCTGCTGATAGACTGTGTTAAAATGGAAAAAAAGGGCAAGATTGTTTTCACTCACGAATCGGGAGGAGTTGTCATTTTTGATGGTCTTAGCATTTCCAAAGGCCTCCAGAATGGGGTTTGTCTGCAGGAGCTGCTTCTCCAGCTCCCCCTGGTGGACAGGAATAGGACACCATGTCCACATGATCGGGTAATGAAATTAAACACAGAAATTTTAGGCATCACACACCAACAAAATTTAAATGGACAAATGTGCAAACAACAAAAACAGCCAAAACCCATAATAGCAGGCATGCTAAAGCATATTGACAAAGGTAGATTGGTGATTGGAGGAGAGACAGAGCGTTTTTTTTCCACGTTCATTTTCGGGGTTTGCTTTCCCTCATCATTGTTTTCACCTGTGCATCTACCTGCGGGGTATTTAAGTTCTTCACTTCCACTTCTCCGGTGCTTCTTTGTCATTCAATATTGCATTGAGCCAGGTACAGCCAGGTACTAGCGACCTCGTGATATTAAACGCTGTTTATGTTCGTTGATTTTCATTTGGCTGTTTAGCCACAAGGAATTAGTTTCCTGTCTTTTCTTTCTTTGCATTTATTTTGTTATTCCCTTTATTGGTCCTCACTGCGAGGAACTTGAGGGACTTGTTTCTGATCCCCCTAACTTCGCGTTTGATTATCCTCCACTAAAATCCATTACACACACAGGCAATATTCACAACGTACAAGATCTACACTGATGCTTCAGGCCTGTTTAATTCACCTTAATGATGCAGATCTATTCTATTAGTGTAGGAAAGGCTTGTATGGATCTTTCATGAACACATCTGGCTTCCATTTGTTTACAGCAAAGTATAGTGAGCATATAGCTGCTTGAAATTGACTTTCAAAAACTTGCTTTGCACTCTCTCTGTCAAGCTAATGCACAGATGATTAATATCACAGTCCAGAGTCTACTTTCATTTAGTGTGTTTTTTTATCAGAATGACAAGCTGTAACATGCAGTGTTCTACCTACACATGCCAAGCACACGTGAACACGCTGAATCTCCCCCTTTGTACTCACATAAGCTAACTGTGATCCTCACTGCTGCATTTAGGAGAGGGACATGGCATAGAGATTAAAAGCAAACTGTCAATCACCCACAGGCACACCTCTGATATCTGTTGGACTAGTTCAGTTCAATTGGACCATGGTTGAAAAGCCCTGCAGGCACTGTGGCCCTCCAGTGACCTTATTGTAGACTATGTATGATATATGAAACACTTTGTAAGCATCAGAGCAGCAGACACATTCACCAGCGAAGCCCGCAGACACCGACAACCACCATCACCATAACTTCCTGTTTCTTCGTCACTTCTTATTTCTGATTTTAAAAAATCCATACCTTATTAAAAGATGGCGAGTTTGCGTCCTGTTACAATAAAATAAAAAAAACATATCACCTCAGAATCAAGTGAAATAACTGTTTTGATACTTAGGTAACCCTGAGATAATATTTGCTCTTTTGGTAATCTGAGCTCTGACTATTATTACTTTTTACTTGTCCTGTAAACTCAAACTAACTTCAGAATTATTTGTTCGATGATATGGACAGTGCTTAGTCTGGAGGGTAAGTATGGGTGTATGAGGGTGGAAGTATGTGTATGGGGGTAATATCTCTGACTATGGGGCAGGAGAGGGTGGAGAGGACTGATATGAGAAGATGGAGAGGGATAAAACTCACAGAGCTTTTGCTCTTCTGTGAGGAAGCCACTACTGCCAGATACTGGATCACCTTCTTAGTATTCTCCGTCTTTCCTGCACCAGACTCCCCCCTACAGGGCAACCACACACACAGACATATCCTTACTTGCTACTACACACGCGCGCGCGCACACACACACACACACACACACACACACATGTACACACACATCATTCTTCTGCACACGTACACAGACATGCCATTCTATCACACACAAACACACAACTTTACCCACTACCACACACACACACACTTAGCCAGAGTTGACTGTTACTGCGTAATTTTCAACATCCATAATTTTGTGTAGACTGAAGGGTTAAAGCTTTGTGAAGGACCCAAGAGTTCTCAGTGTGCCTGTACTCACGTGCAGAGAATAGACTGGTCATCTCGATCTGCAGAGAAGCAACCCAAACAAGCACACGTCTGTCACGGTTTACACATGGTTTACATACAGAGTTTCCATGTGGTGTAGAGACACAGTTTGGATATGATTTAGACATGGTTTAATACATGCATGCAGTAAGATGTACAGATAAATGTAAGAAGATTGATTGCATTCATGTAGGTTTGAACATATGTTTCTGTGAGTGACGTGTCCTACCCTGCATCATGTTCCTGTAGGCATTATCAGCGATGGAGTAGATGTGGGGAGGGACCTCGTGGCGTTTCTTCCCTTTGTACATCTCGATGATCTTCTCTGAATATATGGGCAGCATTTTATAGGGGTTTATCACCACACAGAACAATCCGGAGTACGTCTGAAGGAGAGGAGAGTCACATACTCATACAATACTCACACACATATTACATACTCATATACAGTGTTGAGAAGTAGTGAACTACATGTAATTAAACTCGTAGTTTAACTACATTTTGCAGTAGCTTGCTGGTAGTTCAACTACATTCATATTTGCATAGTGATTCAAGTACTTAAATTACTTTTTTTTTTTTTTGTGTAGTTAACACCTGAAACTACAACTTGCAATTTTGTCCTTGTGAAAAGCCCAGATGGGATTGTTTTGTTTAGGACAGGTTTAGGTCTCAGGGGTATTCCAGGAAGCTGAATTGTCAGCTCATCTGTGAAAAATATTTGGCTATAGGTTTTAATGTTTTAAATCGGAATTTGTAAAACAAAACTTGAATATATTAGGTGTCAATTAGTCATAAGTATTGATTATTGCTATGTATTAACAAATGTTCAGAGAAGTTGTTGCATGCTATTTTAGAAGTTACCTGGCAAATTGAGTAATCCTGCTTGGTGCAATACCCCCACCTGGACTCTAGTTTCTGGAAGGCAGGTGTCTGACTGATGGACATTGTATACAAAACCAAAGCTGACATTCCTTGCACTTTCCCATGAATAGTGGGGTTTTTAATTTCTTTGGTTTATGTATGACCTGTGAACAAGTGGGCACTTTTTGAAATAAACTCAATTGAGTGCCATTTTTTGCTGGCATGTGACTTTTTTGTATTATATTTTGTTATAATTTCGTATCACATGTATATTGTCAATTTGATCAGTAGTTTGAACTACTTTTTCTAAGTAGCTTTAGTTAACCAAACTAGATTTCCCCCTAGGGTAGCTTTGCTGTAGTTCAACTCTTTCCAGTGTGAAGTAATTGGTAGCTTGCAAAGCTATACTTTCAAAGTAGCTTCCCCAACACTGCTCATACAATACTCACACTATCACATACTCATACGATATTCACACTATCACATACTCATACAACACTCACACTATCACATCCTCATACGATACTCAAACACATATCAAATACTCATACAATACTCACACACATATCACATACTCATACAATAATCAAACACATGTATTACATACTCATTCAGTACTGCAACATGTATCATACTCATACCATATTAAAACACATATCACATTCATACAATGCTCAAAGTCAGGTATCACATACTCATCCAATAATAGAACATAATAGAACAATAATAGAACAAGATACTGAAAAATACTCACATGCATATATCATTTACTCAAACAACACACACACACACATACCATATACTCAAATGACTCATGAACACAATGTATAGTGATGTGTACAGTGGGGTACACGAGGCAGGCAAAGGGGCTGTACTTACATAGATGAGCCCAGAGAAGTACCTCTCCCTCAGGTTGTGCAGTACGGAAGCCTCGTTCAGGCAGGTCAGCTCGGCCATGTCCTCTACCTTGCTGAACTTGGGCGGGTTCATCTTCTGCACGTCGTCCTTGCTGACGGTCAACTTCCTGCTTCCGTCGGCCAGCTCCACCTGGACCTCGTCCCCATGCTCCTCCTGAATGGAGGCTGCCTCGAACCCGTGCCGCTCAGACGGGATCCACACCAGCTTCTTTGCGGTCCAGTCGGCCTGTGCCGCGGGACTGTCGGTGAAGCTCTTGTCCAAGAGGAACTTCTCATTTTCACTCGTGGTGCCGGCAGCCATCTTGGATTCCAAGGTCAGCTGCTGGAATTTTTGACAGGGTCGTTACCAATCACAAACGCAGACACACAGAATTATGATGTCACTGGTTCATTCATCGGTTCATTAGCTTAAGAGTTGTTTTAAATTATTTATTTATTTATGTATTCCTTTTTTTTTGGCAAATAAAAGCTGAGAGGAGATATTTGGTATTCCAAAACTGAGACAAATAATACAATTCAAATGTACTGAAATGGTATATTTTATGTTAAGGCTGTGTTGATTGTCAATATGAATACACTTATAAATACACACAATCTCTCACACCCACAGGCAAGCAAGTATCCATACATGTCCAAACACTCTTTCTCTCTCTGCCTCACACATACACACACAGATATACAGAATAGTGAAATGAGACTGTTGCGTGAGTGTGAAAGGGAGAGACAGTGTAATTGTTACGACCCGAATATGGACTGGACTCAATCGCATGACTCAGACACAGGAATGCCAATACTCAGATATTTTATTGCTTGACCAGGGAGTATTCCTGAAGCATGGGGAAAAAGGCAAGCAGCTATAGTTCCAAGCTGGAACTGGACTTGCAGACAAGGCAGACAATGTTCCAAGCCGGAACTGGACTTTACAACCAGGCAGCAATAGTTCCAAGCCGAAACTGGACTTTACGACAGACAGACTGACAGACAGAGGGGAGCGCTAGGCATCCAATAAATTATGCTTCAACAAAATCTCCTGAAGCATAGGGAGAACATATAAGATGGACAGTCCGAGTAATGGGGTCAGCAGGAGAGCTGCAGGGACAGGAGAGGCCAGGGGCTGTAGATGGAGACGGATAACCAGGCAGGCTGAGCAGAGGTGGAGCGGGAGCGGGAACAGGGCTGAGTGAGGTGGCAGGAGAAGTGCAGAACAATAGAGCGGAGCCCAGGCAGGACGCAGGCGTGGCAGCAGGGCAGCGGCAGTAGCGGCACAGCAATCAGCAGAGCAGCAGCAGCAACAGCAGTGGCAGAGCAACAGCACATCAGCAGCAACCGTAGCACTGGCAGAGAGCGGTCACCGCCGGAGAGTGGTGATCAGGAGCTCTGGCTGTATGCACAATGTCAGATGGGTGGCGGGGAACCGCAACACAGGCAGGGATAGCAAACAACTGCAGGTTGGCAGACTGAAGCAGACAAAGTTAGTACAGCGAGACAGGGCAAATGAACAGCGGGAAATGCCATTCCTGAAAAGAGCAGACTTCGACTTAGACAGAGTAGCAGGGTGAGTTAATGCCGGCACAGAACCAGACTTTAGTTTCTACAACTTAAACTGGATTCTAGGACATTAAGACACGACCAGAGGTTTCAGACAAAAAGCATTAACGAACTGGCACAGGACAGAGAACACCGGGTGACTAAATACAAACATTAATTGATATCAATTAGATGCCGCGTGCGAATGTATGCGAGGATGATTAACAGAGTCGAGATTGTGGAATGCATGCAAAACGGGGGAATGGGATAGGCTGAGAGAAGAGTAGTGAAACAGAGTGACACGAAAGAAAAAACCACGCCCAACCTGCAGCTAGGAAAAACGGACAATGGAGAGACGAACACGAGACTGGGGGAGAAGGAAAACACGGGAAACAACAGGATGGGAGTGAGATCATCACAGTAATTTCCTTAAATATTTTCCTTCACCTGTACAGGTGGGCACTGATAGCACACATTATCTCACAGTACTGTGTGTATGGTAGCCATGATAACAGAAGCTTGGGCTCTCTACAGCTGTGACCATATAAGGAGGCACCTCTCCATCCCTCCATGGAAGCCCTTATAGGGAAGAGCCTGCATATGTCACAGTGTATGCCATGCCATCAGGCAGGGATCACTGAGGTCACACGCTCCTCTGCCTCCACCAGACCACTGTCCCTCCTTCTTTCACCCACCCAGAATGCCGATCAGCAGTGTGACAGGCAGTGTGACAGATGGGCATTGTAGAGCTGTGATATCGCAGGTAAAAAAGATACACTTAAGTTCTGCTATATTGCCCGCTGATTGGGTGTTTTGAATGCTGGACTGTCATCTGACTCATAAAGATAATAACCTGATAATATCATGGGAGTGACTGCCAATTCACTGGCCCAGATCAGCGCGGCTGCCTCTTCGTGGGTTATCAGCATTTAGGAAAAACGGCTCCTTTTGTTTGAAATGACTGTGCCATATAATAATTTACATGAGATCAATGCTTCCAATGAAACCAGTCTACACTTGTACAGGTGGCGAATGCAGCCTGGATCTCCTGTGGGGCTCAGGTTTTAGCTCTGCTTCTGTGAGGTGGCGTGGCCCCAGCTGATTACCCACAATCCCTCAGGTTTACACCAAGTGCAGAGCAGCCCCACAGGGCCAGGACAGGTGGGACCCAAACATGCTTTCATAAGTTGGGTTTTAAACATTTATAGTGAAACTCATGTGTCATTTTCAATCGCAAATTAATTCCAATGAAAATTTCTGGAACCTAAAAAAAAATTTTATTGCGTAATTTTTCATGCTGATTCAACAGAGCTCAAAACAATTTAAATGTATGAATATTTAACACACCTGACTTGCTTTGTGTGAAGCAGTGACAGGTTTATTTTTCTGACAAAGATACATAAATGATGCATAATGCAAATGCTACTATGCAGATAGATTAAAAGAAAATGCTTAAAAAGTGTGTTCGATAGCAAAGCTTGACTCATTAATGTACAAACGTAGATCCAAACAAAGCATCATATGACTATGGAATGATGGAATGATGGTCAATGTGATCCTTGCATCAAAGATACCCAGGGGTTCATATGACTCATTTTCTACACTACAGGGATTGAAGTTTAACTCCATGCCTGTGAGAAGTGCATTCTAACCTAGCCTTCCCCTCAGACCCTGCCCCACCCAGTTGATGTTATTTATCTAAGCGTCTTGTTTTTCACATTGTCTTAGTAAGCAACTTTGTTGTATGACTTTTATGCGTCCCCTTTGACCGGGTCTCTCTTGTAAAATAGATCTTAATCTCAATGAGACTTTTACCTGGTTAAATAAAAGTTTAATGAAAAAAATGTAATTAAATTATTGCAGGCCTATAAACTCAAGAGGGACTCCATGCCCCAGCTCCCCACCCACTACACTGCCCCCTCCAATTCTGAGACACTCAGCTATTGACTCGCACCAAGGTAAAATAGGCCAATCTCTCCATCACCCCGTTTCACTGAAAATGTCCACTTTTTACCCTAAAAAGGAAATTTAAAAAAGCAGGTTTTTTTCAGATGAAGAAGTTCAGACAGCTATAAACTCATTGTGGTGACTCAAGTGACGCAGAACATTTTCTAAACAAACCCAATATCTAATCACACACACCACTGTGCTTTAATCCAAAAGAACCGTTTCTCTTAAAAATCCATTGATATCAAACAGCTGAAAAAAGGCAGAATGACAACCCATGATAAATACAGACAGAAATTAGATTTTTCTTATTTAGATTATTCACAGGAGTATTGAACCAAAACCAAATACTGGAAATTCTCTTAACCTCAATTAACCCTCCTATTATGTTAAAACTTTATAATGTTTGGGGTCAAATTGACCCCAGCAGTTTAAACAGACAAAAATTATTGCAATAGAAAAGCTTTGACACTTTGTGTGTCGCCATCTTAATGCCTTCCAATTGACTAACCTTTTATCCCTAAATATTAAAAATCTGTGATTATCTTCTCATTTTAGGGCTGAAGGTAAGTTTAAGTTTGCGAAGACCCAGAATCACCCACAAAAAAATCTGAGATAAAAAATAAAAAAGGTTGTATTTTTTATGCTGCAGCAACAGAGCCTGGGGTCAAAATGACCCCACACATCAACTTTGGAGTACGAAGTCTCCCCAACCGCCCTCTATTACAGCAACAAATTTTTTTTAAAGAAAAGATAAACGAACACACATAACTGACATTATTATAAAAATTAGGCATGAGTGCTGTAAGTGTTATTCTCGTTAATTGGTTTAAATGAATACTAATTTAGTGAAATATATAGCCCCTGTGTATAGTCGGTATTAACGGTCCATTGTGTTTATAGAATCTATTATCTTGCAGTTGCCTTACTTCATATGAAATGGGCCACTGTCATTTAACAGGATAATGGAACTTAACCTATACAATACCTGGAGAAATATATAACTGTTAAAAAAATAAATATGGATACTCACAAAACCTACTACTTGGAAACTTTTAAGTCCTGGGGTGTACCTGAGGTAGTCCACAGACGAACAGTTCAAATGACCCAGGTATCATACCCAATCAGGGTATTTAAACCGAGCTCCCTGTCCCAAGGGAGGAGCGCTGCGTGCATCCAGTCCGTTAAACGCGCACAGCATCCTCTTATTGGAGCGCATCCAGATTCAAACCCACGCAGAGAACGAAATGGGGGCTGCGATGTTAAAAAATGACTTTATGACCAGTGTAAAGATTTTTTATCACAAACACGCATATGAGAACCAATGTCACAGAAAATTATAATAAAAACTACAATAATTAATCGCCCCGGGTGGGATTGATAAATCGGGTACCAAATTCCAAAACAAACTTTTCTCTGCGTTTGTGTCGCCCTCTAAATTGCACATGTAATAGCTACATTCCAACAATAGGCTATGTAGGCCTACACATTACAAATAGTTTTGGTTTGTATATTCAGTTCTGCTGTTCAGAGCTGAGTTTGATTTAGTGTGCTATATTGACATTGACATGTGTAATGGAATACAGGTAAGAGCCTAGTGATACATTGTTGAAAGCATTGTATACATATTCTGACTCGAGCTTTCGACACCCTCCGACGTGCGCACAAGAAAGGGGGGGGGGGGGGGGCACATTGGTTTATGATATGGAAAACGCGTTTGATATGAAAATTACCCACATTATAGGCTACTCGCCTGCAAGGTTTAGCATGTGTGGAATCAATCAAATGTGAATAGCTATATTGTGAAACCACTGTAGGCCTAGTTGTTTTTGCATGCATATTACCTTGTTTCAGCAGCGTTATTTTTATGATTGGGGATAGCCTGTACAGGAACGTGTCGGACGACACCGATTGTATTTCTGTTTTCATGCTCTCAATTTCTTTTAATCTCTCCAAGAGCGGTGTAGGCTATAGTTTATTTAGACTAATTGTGTGACGCTTGTGTTATTTATTTATTTAGGATTTATTGTGGGTAGATAGATCATCACTGAACATTTTTCGTAGCTACATTTTGCGGCAAGGCTGTCTCGGCTGATGATTTTGTCTAGCCTGGCAGAATTGTGTTTCTATCTGAGAGACACATAGCCTACCCAGGATGGGTTATAAAGTTAGACATGTGAAGTGATAGATTTATACAGGTGGATTTTAACAGATGCGTGTAAGATATTTTACCTGTAAATGCTCAATATTGTAGCAGTGTTGCAGGCTGGAACCTATCAAAACCTTAGTCATGATGCCCTCTTACCGTGTGTGCCCCTAGCACAGCACTGCTCTTCCAAATAGCTGCTGTTGTTGTGGGTGTGAATTTCTAATCATTTCGACGGCAGAAACCGCTATTGCTTCTTTGTGTTTCTCATCAGTTGTACATATAGCTATATAGACTACGCGAATGCATTGTGTTTAATACAGGCGAAAGATAATTATTTGACGTATAATCATATGAATTACATTTTAATTAACATGTAGGCCTATACATGAGTAAGAACCACTCTAATGTAGCTACGTATAACATATAACTACGTGTATGGTTTAATCTTTTTCACTGGAGAATACATTTGCCTAAAGGTGGAATTGAAAGGGAGCATTCATAAAGCGATAGCAATAACAGACTGAGCTGTTTTGTATATTTACTGTCAGTGGTTTTGTGGTTTTGACATCGAATAACTTTAAACAAGAACAGTAGTAGCTTATGGGAGCGTGCTTTTAAACACCGGGAATGCACTGTAACAAATGTAAGACTCCTAACTACAAAAATGAGTTAGTACAACTAGAGTTTATCATTTGTAATCCAAAGAACCTTGAGCCAACCAAAAATTGAGCCAACTTACATTGTAATCAATTATTTACAATTTATTTTTTATTTTTTTTATAGTGTAGCCTTGCAAAATTCCAGAAAACTAAATGATTAGGCTACCAATATATTTTGAGATATAGCATTATTTTTCTGTGCATCATAAACTTGTTGCATTTTTTATATCAACATTTATGATGACGTATTATCATGTGAATATGTCGACTTTTAAATGCTCCATGTTTAAATGCTCAATGTTTCGTAAATTGTATATTTGTTTTTCTAGCCTTAATTATGCGTTGTGGTCAACGGTTTGAAACACTTAAGAGGCTGTCCGCTTTAAATATGCTTTCTCTTGTTTAAATCGCTTTGACTAATTTGAATGCCGTTTTAAAATTAATTACATTCCTGAATGCCTTCAGATTATTGCCTGATTCTTGTTAAACAAGGTTAGTTCGTTTGTCGTTGTCATTTCTTAATCATTATAGGCTATGTCTACGTATTGGTATTGATTATTCGGCGAATTAACTGTTTGATTGTTGGCTAATCAAGTTAAATAAACGGAATCAAGCCTATAGGCCTACCCCCGCTTTTTCCAGCTCACCAGCTATCAATATAGGCATATAATAAGTCAGTGTTACACATTTTATGACACAAAGCTATGTGCTGGCACAGAAAAACTTGCTCTATTCAATGATAGCTATTTGTTATTCGGTTAATTGCTTGATCGGTAAATATATAAACTATAAATGGAAACAGGTTTAAATTAATATCTGTATAACGGTAATTAGCCTACATAAGACAGTGAGACAGAAGATGTCAGGGAATGATAGCCTATACCGGAGGCCACGGAGTTGGATCATTTGTCCACTAACCGTCCACATAAGGCACTCGAGTAGCCTACTGTTTGGTTTATTTTGCCAAAATATCTTTAGGAAACAACTTTTCAATGTAATTTTCTGACATTACAATAAAATAACAACGATAGTTAGCTTGATCTACGATGATCCCTATTCAGAACAGTGACAAACGCGGCATTGTTTTTCCCCTCGCTGGCCCCGCCCCTCAACTATGACAGACGCCTGTATTGTAGCCTAGAGAAGGAGAAGGGTGTGCCTGCAATACCGGAGCGGTGCCGTCTCAGGGCCGGGACAGTCTCAGGACCGGGACCGTCTGAGGACACTACAGTCCTGCGCATGCACAAGAGAAACAAAAAGATGGACGACAATCTGAACTTGAGGACAAAACTGAATGTGAATCAAGTTTTATTTGTTTAATGTTAAAAACAATTCTGGTGTCTTGAATACGACAACAAAGTTAATGTTAGCTAGCTGTTAAGTGTGAGTAGCTTACTAGCGTTATGTATGTAACGTGAACTTTAGCGAGAATCTGACACGGTTTCGAGAGTTAGGCAGAGTGTATGGCTATGGATATAACTTTAGCATTAGGTTGGGCATGTAATGTTAGCTAGCTAACGTTACATAAATAGATATTGCCAGCTAACGTAGCCTATCTAACGTTTAGCGAAATAGAATTGTACGTTACTGCGGTCAAGCTATCACGGGTTCGGAAAATGACGGTCAAGCTATCACGGCTTAAAATTTTTGTTCGCAAATATACAAGAGATTACGTCAGTAACGTTGTCATGTGCTGCGTTTGCTGGAAATTAAATTGCTCAGAGAAGCAGCGAGTATTGGACAACGCAGAATTATTGCCTTTTTTTCTTTATTTCGCAGAATTTTAAACGTTTACACAATTATGCTTTGCTTTTACAGTGGGGATCTTTAAAGTTGGTACAGTTTGCTGTTTGAATGGGAAAAATCGCTATGTGTACCACATTGGAAGCCCAATAACTTGATCAAATCAAAAAGTT
Organism: Ilyophis sp. 1 JC-2022; assembly: GCA_022702515.1. NCBI lineage: Eukaryota > Metazoa > Chordata > Actinopteri > Anguilliformes > Synaphobranchidae > Ilyophis > Ilyophis sp. 1 JC-2022. The sequence continues at coordinate 85,974,071 of CM040394.1, forward strand.
TGTTCATGAAAACACGATTACTATAAACTAGATGTGCTATACTCTAGGTACAGTGAATATCAGAAAAAGTTGTTTTGGGAATTTTTAATAATTAAGCATCAAAGTTGGTACAGTTTGCTGTTTGAATGGGGAAAATCGTTATGTGTACCATATTGGAAGCCCAATAACTTGATCAAATAAAAACGTTTGTTAATGAAAACACGATTACTATGAACTAGATGTGCTATACTCTACGTACAGTGAATATCAGAAAAAGTTGTTGTGGGAATTTTTAATAATTAAGCATCAAAGTTGGTACAGTTTGCTGTTTGAATGGGAAAAATCGTTATGTGTACCATATTGGAAGCCAAATAACTTGATCAAATCAAAAAGTTTGTTAATGAACACACGATTACTATAAACTAGATGTGCTATACTCTACGTACAGTGAATATCAGAAAAAGTTGTTGTGGGAATTTTTAATAATTAAGCATCAAAGTTGGTACAGTTTGCTGTTTGAATGGGAAGAATCACTATGTGTACCATATTGGAAGCCCAATAACTTGATCAAATCAAAAAGTTTGTTGACAAAAACAATATTACTATAAACTAGATGTGCGGTAGTCTATGTACAGTGAATATCAGAAAAAGTTGTTGTGGGAATTTTTAATAATTAAGCATCAAAGTTGGTACAGTTTGCTGTTTGAATGGGAAAAATCGCTATGTGTACCACATTGGAAGCCCAATAACTTGATCAAATCAAAAAGTTTGTTCATGAAAACACGATTACTATAAACTAGATGTGCTATACTCTAGGTACAGTGAATATCAGAAAAAGTTGTTGTGGGAATTTTTAATAATTAAGCATCAAAGTTGGTACAGTTTGCTGTTTGAATGGGGGAAATCGTTATGTGTACCATATTGGAAGCCCAATAACTTGATCAAATCAAAAAGTTTGTTAATGAACACACGATTACTATAAACTAGATGTGCTATACTCTACGTACAGTGAATATCAGAAAAAGTTGTTGTGGAAATCTTTAATAATTAAGCATCAAAGTTGGTACAGTTTGCTGTTTGAATGGGAAGAATCGCTATGTGTACCATATTGGAAGCCAAATAACTTGATCAAATCAAAAAGTTTGTTGACAAAAACAATATTACCATAAACTAGATGTGCGGTAGTCTATGTACAGTGAATATCAGAAAAAGTTGTTGTGGGGATTTTTAATAATTAAGCATCAAAGTTGGTACAGTTTGCTGTTTGAATGGGAAAAATCGCTATGTGTACCATATTGTAAGCCCAATAACTTGATCAAATCAAAAAGTTTGTTAATGAAACCAGGATTACTATAAACTAGATGTGGTATACTCTACGAACAGTGAATATCAGACAAAGTTATTGTGGGAATTTTTAATAATTAAGCATCAAAGTTGGTACAGTTTGCTGTTTGAATGGGAAGAATCACTATGTGTACCATATTGGAAGCCCAATAACTTGATCAAATCAAAAAGTTTGTTGACAAAAACAATATTACTATAAACTAGATGTGCGGTAGTCTATGTACAGTGAATATCAGAAAAAGTTGTTGTGGGAATTTTTAATAATTAAGCATCAAAGTTGGTACAGTTTGCTGTTTGAATGGGAAAAATCGCTATGTGTACCATATTGGAAGCACAATAACTTGATCAAATCAAAAAGTTTGTTCATGAAAACATGATTACTATGAACTAGATGTGCTATACTCTACGTACAGTGAATATCAGAAAAAGTTGTTGTGGGAATTTTTAATAATTAAGCATCAAAGTTGGTACAGTTTGCTGTTTGAATGGGAAAAATAGCTATGTGTACCATATTGGAAGCCAAATAACTTGATCAAATCAAAAAGTTTGTTGAAAAAAACACTATGACTATAAACTAGATGTGGTATACTCTACGTACTCTAGTTACTGACGTTTCTGTAATCTTGTGTTTTCTAAAGGAACAGGTGATCGACCTGTCGCCTAACCCCTCACCTCGAGGACCAGGGACTGTTCTTAGTCAGGTCTCTATCCGTCAACCAATCCAGCAAGGTTGAGCCTGTCAGTGACTGCGGTCATCTTATGGTCATCAGAACATGCAAGCTTCACCAACACAACAAGGTGTCAGCTGAACTTGTTTTCCTCTTCACTGTCAAGAAAGCTGTCCATTCTGCCAAATAACATCCAAACAAAATACTGAATGAAGGAAGCATGTTTTTTATAAATAGTGCTTAAATTGTGTTTGATTAGTTAGAATACTATATTATCTGCCTCAAAACGCTGACAGTTAAATAGAGTGAAAAACACTTCACGTCATTACTCAATTTTGTCAACATGTTTCCAAGAAGAAAAACACTTGGGTGAGTTGCCGTTTATTCATTGTTTTACAATTATTTATTATTAATTGAGCATCTCCCTTTCACAGTAAAATGGTGGTGTACATTTAACAACCTAGAGTTTTTATATGAGACTGTGGTCTCTTATAAACTCCCTAGGTTATTAAATGTACACCAGCAGTGTTAGACTTACACTGGCACTTTTGTTGTGTTTGCACTGTGGTCCTTAATTTTGTTGACCGATTACTATGTTGAAATTAAGATATTTTAGGCCAAATTATATGCATTAATTGATAAAATGTGAGGAATGAAGACCGGAAAAAATATTATGCTACAGACCTTACCTTAATTAGTTTTTTTGCAAGTTATTTGTTCTTTGACATATGTACAGGTATTGTTAATGTGTGCATGTTCTTGAAATTATGCATATAATACACAATTACTTAACTGTGGTTAAGCTATTCTTTCAAAAATATTTTATACAACTGCCTATTTCCAGAAGAAGTACAAGTTGTACATAATTAGATTTTGGGACACATTTTCTTTTGTCTTATTTTTTAACACTTTATTCCAGAATCCACTACTTCAAAAAGTTTGGACATGTAAGTATCTGATTTTGTCAAATGTTGTATTTAAAAAATAAAAAATAAAAATGAATTGCATTTTGAAATCTACAGGCATATTTTTTCAATATTCAATGCATGTAGAAATAATTATTTCCAAATAAATTTATTTATTTGTTTATAACAGTGACCATCATGAAAGCAGCATGAAAAGCACTGTGGAAAATGTTACTGATGGTAACTGTTACTGGTGAGGCACTAATGTTATCTCAAGTGATTTCACTATTTACACCATTTCAAATTCATTTCTGGTTTTCTGGTTATCAAATAATCATAATAACATGATACAGACTATATACAAAATATATATAAATATATAATCAACACCTTACAATGTTAAGCTGTTATTATAAGATTTGTTTCAATTTATTGTACCCTTTGTGCTCCATTCAATAGCCCAGAAAAGTGAAGATAACTGCAGAAGGCATTGAGAGGACTGTTAGGCATCTTCAAAGGACATCATCTCTGCTCAGTCCTGAAGACTCTCCATATCCTCAGCATGGGTTTTGGTCCTGTCTCTGTACAGAGTTAGCTATTCCCAGCAATGTCTTAAATCGTTTCAGATTACGAACAATACATTTGCAACAACAGAAGGTGATTTGTCTACATTCAGTTTTGTTGATGTTCATTCACATTATTTTACTCCTCCCAAGTATATGGGCCAAAACATTTAATGTAATGTAAAAAGAAGGCCTGTATTTATATTAAACAACATGAAATATGGTATAATTGCAAAATAATTTAGAAATATCAAGTGTTATATGAGAAATTATTTTTTTTCAATTTTATTTCTTATTAAATGTTTTTGCAACTTGATTGCCACAGTAACACGTGAATGAATAAACTTCATTCATAAACTCATGTTCATTCATGAAAATATAAACTTCTCAGGAATACCTTCCAGTATCTGAAGAGGAGGAGGAGGAGGAGGAGGAAGAAGAGGTTATTTTCATTCCGAAAGAAGATGATGCCCCAGACATTGAGGTAAGATCTATCACCTAATAATATGCACAGCAAATTGCACTTATCCAAAGTGGAATTCATATCAGAGATTTGATTGTGAACACTACGGTCTCTCAGGATTACTTTCCAGTTTCTGAGGAGGAGAAGGAGGAGGAGGAGGAGGAAGAAGAGGTTATTTTCATTCCGAAAGAAGATGATGCCCCAGACATTGAGGTAAGATCTATCACCTAATAATATGTACAGCAAATTGCACTTATCCAAAGTGGAATTCATATCAGAGATTTGATTGTGAACACTGCGGTCTCTCAGGATTACTTTCCAGTTTCTGAGGAGGAGAAGGAGGAGGAAGAGGAGGTTATTTCCATTCCGAAGGGAGATGATACCCCTGAAATTGAAGTAAGGTCTTTCAGCAAATCATTTGATTATCACAGTGAAATAGTGTTGTCCCGTTTGTGAGTTCAATAGATTAAACCAGTTAATTCCTTTGGTCTTTACAAAAAACATTTGAAAAATATGTTTTCCTGTAAATTATACAGTCAACGGATATATTTAAGGACATCATGGCATGCAAAAGAAATATGCAACCAAATATTCAGTATGATTACTTTAAGTTCATGTTAATTTGCCCAATTACTTTGGGTCCTCTAAAATGGGGAGGGGGGACTACATATCAAAAGGGCTACAATTGCTGCATGGTTCACCTCATATGGATGTAAATCCCTCAAATCTAAGCTGAGTACTTTGTCTGTACTTTATCCCCATAGTCACTGTTCATTTCAAATCTAGTGTGCTGGAGTACAGAGCCAAAACAATAAAAAATGTGTCACTGTTCGCATACTTTTGGACTGCACTATAAATACTGAAATAGATTTCTCTAAAATTAATGAAAACAGTGGACCAAACATTTCTGGACAGTCTTCAGCTGTCAAAATTCTGGTAAATAGCTTCATAAAGATAACACAATTTTTCCATGTCACACCCTATTATATACTAAAGGAAAGCTGATTTTAGCATGTCACACCCTATTATATACTAAAGGAAAGCTGATTTTAGCATGTCACACCCTATTATATACTAAAGGAAAGCTGATTTTAGCATGTCACACCCTATTATATACTAAAGGAAAGCTGATTTTAGCATGTCACACCCTATTATATACTAAAGGAAAGCTGATTTTAGCATGTCACACCCTATTATATACTAAAGGAAAGCTGATTTTAGCATTTGCTCATGCTTGTGCTTGGTGAAGGTTGGGCCCTGTCTCTTGATCATAGTAGAGTACTAATTGATTTGTACATTTGGAAAATTAACATCCTTATTATTTACAGGGTACCAAAGAGAAGAAAATCATACAAAAGGCACCTTCAAGCAAATTTGAAGATTTTGATAAGGAAACACAAACTCTGTACAGCCATAGCCTTCCACAATCACCTCTTTTTTTTTCATTGATCCAAGTGATTGGCACATGCTAAAAACGAAACAGAGAAAAGATCAGTTTAAGGGACTTGAGTGGACTAATTTCAAAAGGCATAAGGTCAGTTTATCCACTGTGCACCTTTGGTTTTGAAAGGCATAGCGTCAAAGTAATTGGTTCAATACGAAGCACACCACCTTTTAAATGCAAAGGGTATTGCCTTTTTGATGACTGCCCAGTACAAACTGAGGTCACAGTATCTGATGAAAGGACACTGAAGGCCTGTGTCGTTCTATCTGGTGGTGTGGCTCTACACAACTCATTGGACTTACAAAGACGGCCTGTACGTGCAGGAGAACGTGACAGGGTGGGGAAAGACTTAGAAAACAAGTTCCCAAGAAAATTGTACCTGGAAAAGTTAAATGATATGGATCAGGCTATAATTGATTCAGGAAATAGGGATGGTGCACCAACCCCAGCAGTACTGAAGACTATTTCTTGGTCCTGCCGAAAAAAACAACGGATGGACAAGAATGAAGTGTTGAGTCTGCAGAAAATGGTGGAAGAAAAACATAATACTCCAGAGGATGTACTTCAAAAGGTACTGCTACATCCAAAAGGAGTAATGCTGTGGTCCCAGAGAAGTATTGCTGTTTTTCAAATCAGATCCAAAGAAGACATAGTTTATTTGGATGCCACAGGAAGCATTATTCAAAAAGAAAAGGGAAGTACATCACCATTCTACATATATGAACTTGTGGTGCGCAACCCAAAGAAAGGTGCATCACCTTTGCCTGTAGCAACTTATGTGACATGTGATCACACTACAGCCTCGGTACAATATTTCCTTAATGCTTTTCGCACTGACCACATCAGGCACTATGGAAAGAAAAATGCAACAACTCCAAAAATGGTGGTTTGCGATGGCTCAATTGTACTGCAGCAAGCAATTTCACAAACATTTTGCAGCAATAGTTTAAACAATGTGCTCTGCCACTATTACAAAGTCGTCACAGGACAAGCAACTGCAAGTGACTTTGAAATTCCCATCATACATCGATGCCTAAGCCATGTGATGAAAAATGCTAAAACATTCTGCAAAAAACAGTAAGTATAAATATTATAAAATTTTATCTTGCAGACATACTGTGAACTTATTAAATGATAAGTATAATTATTGTGTAAATAACCTTTTGCATATAATTTCAGCATTCCAAACCATTACCGGTTATCGATGCACATCTTTGGCCTTCTGACAAGTGCAACTACCTTGAAAGATTTTGAGGATATGGTTGTTAGTGCAACTGCTGTATTCTCATGCCCATGCAGTGGATCACAAGTACAAAAGCACTTCAAAAACCTTCAACACAAGATGACATCTATGGGAAACCCTCTTTCAGAGGCGTACTATGCTCAGGTTGATGACTATGAGGTAACTATTTATCTAGTACAAATTGTGTGTGCACATGTGTGTGAGAGGGAGGGAGAGAGAGATAATGCATATATTGTGCTTATTTTTCTGTATGTATTTAAAACATCTTTGATCCAGTTTATGAAATGCTGCTCAATTTTAGGATGTCATCGGACCAACTCCTTTTGATGAGCACTTCAGAGTGATCATTGCCAATGTCCCTCTTGATCTGTCAGGAGAGGAAAATCTGTACTATTCAAAGACTTTCATTCCTGCCTTGACAACATATTTCATACCTCAGGCAGCACTTTGGTCCAGCCTCATGTTAGGTAGGTCCTGGTTCTGTTTTAACGTTACTGTACAGTTTCACACAATATAAGCTATGTAACCACATCAAGCAATATAATGCATATACTGTCTGTATATTCTGTTACGGTTCTAACCGTTCCACGCCATGTTTTATGTTTATTGTTATGTCACGCCCCTTATTTGTATTCACGTTCTGTCATAGTTTATTAGTTTGCATACATATTTCCATGTTTTTCCGCAGCCTTGCGTTCATGCTGTTTCTTCTCTTGCTGTCACTCACGCTTCCCTAATTGTTTCATTCTCCTTTGTCTAATTACTAATATACTAACATTAGATCAGGATTGGGTAATACTAACTATCTAACCATGTGTTCATGTTTACCTTACGTTTCTCGTACATGTTAATTACTAATTTACTAACGCTAGGTCAGGATAGGTTAACTACTAATGATTTACTAATTGCCTCGTTACGTGACTCATTTTCTCAAGCTGTTGTGAATTTCCTGCTGCTCTCAAGCTAAGTGTCTGCACCTGTCTACACCTGCATATAAGATCAGTGTTCATGTCATGTCCTTGCGAAATTGTTGCCTCACTAGCACTCTTAAGCATTTGTCAAGTTTACGTTTTCTGATTTTCCTGTTTTGATCCAAGCCTGTTTTTTGACCACTGTTTACTGCCAGCCTTTTGTTTTCACTGCCTGTCCTGACCACGATTCCTGCTTGCTGATTTTGTACTTTTGCCACGCGGCGAGGACTCCGGTCTGACCCTGCTTGTTTTTTCGACTATTCTTTTGCCTTCTCCCTTTTGTACCTCTGCCACGCTGATTGCCTTCCTGGTTCCGAACTACTGCCTGGCTTACCGACGACGAGACTGCCTTCTCCCTCGGTACTTTTGTTTATTGGCTGGATCTTTTTTGTGTATGACCTTTGCTTGTGCTAAGACAACGATTACTGGACTTTCCTTAATAAAACCCTTGCGGGTATTTATTACATCTGTTGTTCTGAGTTGTGCTTCTCGGGTCCAACCCTCCACGCACTACGTCTCATATTCATGTGTAAACACAGACTTGGCCATTGTTGTGCATCATAATTTACAGAGCATTGTATTACAATAACATATATCAAATGTAATACAAATAAATGACCGTGAATTACATTATTTTGTGCAATATTTTTTCCAATATTTTAATTTAAATAGGAGACCTTGGAAGACATGGAGAGGGGTTGCCATACATCAATTTCTCCAAGTCATTTGAAGAAATTGCAAAAAAAAGCACACAGGTAAAACTCATGTGTTACTGGAAAGAATTGCACACGTAAGCTCTTTCATTCTCAAATGTACAAACTGTATGAATAATGTATATAAAGTTTTATGCATATTTCATCCGCAATGTATGATATCATATAGTAATGAATTATGTGTAATCTTTCAGATTAATTATATGATTGTCATTACAAATTTATGTAATAAAGTAATGTACTGTCTCTATATTTCTTTCATAGAATTTCACCAGAGACAACCGGACACAGGGGATAATGGAGAAAAGTCAATGGGATCTTAAGCAGATAAGATTTCAGCGACGCAAAATAACAAGGCTGGATGACTTTGTTATTTCATACCAGAAGTCACACTGCTCTTCTCAGAGAGTATGCTCTTCTCAGAGAGTATGCTCTTCTCAGAGAGTATGCTCTTCTCAGAGAGTATGCTCTTCTCAGAGAGTATGAAGACTCACAGCACTCCATGAAGGCAAAGGTGAGAAACATTTATGAATGAGATTATGTTATTAATGTACTAATGTAATTGAAAGTACATCTGTTTAATTGAATGTGATTTTGTACTGAATGCACAAAAATGCCTTGCACAATTATTTAATCATCTCGAATACAAAAACCTAAATTCTATTGTGAAATTAAAGATGTGAATAGAATTACATGTGAGGGAAGAGTAACTGAAATTTTATCTTATCTTTTCTCAATACATATGTTTGTAATACTCCAGTTACACAGGGTGGACAAAGAAAAACGGAAGCAGCGGAAACAAAAGAAGAGAGGAGTCTACGTGTCGCCCATTAAAAATCCATTTGTTTTTAAAAGCCCATCCACAACAAAGGTAATATGGTACATTTAATTTATTACCAAATTCTTACACTGACACATTGAAAATAGTATGGTTTGTCATGATGCCCTGAACAGTAAACAATATTTAAAATTATGATCATTTTTTTATCTAGATAAAAAGCCAATAGTGTACTTTGTTGCTCTACCACTAATACTGTTCAATTCATACAACAAAAATTATAGGATGCAATACAATTGACATAATAGAAAGAAAAACAGAGGGAGATTCAGAAAATAACTATGACATCTTTGACACAGCTATTGTTTCTTATGGTTTCAGCTGGGAACAGAACAAAAAAGTGATAGTTTCTTAAGTGGAAGTGATGGTTGTTCTTAAATGATAAAACATGGTTGGTTTTCACATGAAACATGTGGAGCCATTTCACTATGTCCTATGGAGCCTAATCCACTGACTTGTCATACAAACTACCCAGAAAATCCCACAGTCAACTCTGCCATCTCCTTCACCAAAAGATGAAATATCAAGGACTCTCAGGGATATGGCTGAACTTTCTGGTGCTCATTCTGAGGTAACCTAAATTTCATACATTTGTATTGAATATGAGGCATTTTCTACAAAACTTAAACAAAAGTATATGTAGATCAGCAGTATTCTGTGTTATTCATCAGTTAAAATGTCAATATGTTTGCCTCGTTACACCAACAACAACACGCAAGTTCTCCTAAACTGACAAACCTTAACTTAAAGTGAATGTTTCTATTCATGTTTCTGTGGATAATAATACCAATTAATTTCCATACAGAGGAGTTCAGCAAGGCTTGAGTCAACACCAATCAAACATCCACAAAGGACTTGGATTCCAAAGAAAAATGATAAAGACCTGGTGGTAGTTTGTCAGGTATATTTTTCATTACAATTCAAAATGTTGTTGTTACTTTTCGTGGCATGATATGAAAAATAAATTGTACTACCTTGATATTTAGGCAATTCATCTAGAAATAAACAGGGTTCCTACGGGTGCTTGAATTCCTTGAAAGTGCTTGAATTTTAATGTGATGTTTTCAAGGTTGGGAAAGTGCTTGAATTTTGAATGAAATGCTTGAATGTCCTTGAAAATTGTAATTTCACGACTTTAATAATAAATCGCTATCTGACTGAATAGTTTGCTTTAGAAGAAAAATAAGTCAGAGACATACTTGTGGTTGTTTATAGCACAATAACCAATAACATCTGATGAATGATGAAGTGAAATTATAATTTTGAGTATAAACAGTATATAAATATGTAATTCAACCCAGCCGAGTAAGGTGCTGGAAAAGCTTGAAAATGCACCATGAAAGTGCTTGAAAAGTGCTTGAATTTGACTTTGGAAAAGGTGTAAGAACCCTGAATAAAGTACCAACAGTTAATCTCAGGGTCTGATTCCCTTGAAATCCCATAAGGAACAACAGCAATTATGTAATCAAGAAAGATAAAATACTCCAAAGTAATGTTTTTTTTGTTCAGTTTGTACTTTGATTGGTACTAACATCAACATTTTAAATGTATTTTCAGAAAACCAAAGAAAGGACAAAGAAGGGAAGACTTGGGCCTATTTGGGAAAGGAGTTCCCCTGAAGATGTAATCCCTGCCAGAAAACTTAGAATTGCCCAGAAGCTTCATCATGATCAAATAATTAATATTTTAGATCAAAATTATTGGCTTTCAAGCGACGAAATAGATTTGGCCTGTTATTATTTAGCACAAAAATACCCAGATATGGATGGGTTTCAATCAACATTGATTTTTCAAAGTCTGAGACACGGCGGGATTGTCGGAACACCAACACAAGATTTCATACAAATTATCAATGTAAATGAGGATCATTGGCTCACTGTCAGCAATGTTTTCAGTGGACCCAATGAATTGTTTTTTTATGACAGCCTGAACACTACAATTCACAAGGGCATACAACAGATGGTTTCCTGGATGATCCGCCCTCATGCTCAACAGTTTACCTTGACAAAGCCTGCGGTTCAAAAGCAAAGACCAGCCAAAGACTCTATACAAATTGATGTGCACTGTTTGTGCAGAACAGCACACAATAACGAAGTTATGGTCCAATGCGCCTCATGTGCAATGTGGTACCATCCGAACTGTACCCCAGTACCAGATTCTGCCCTAGAAGAAAGCCTGGAGGAGTGGAACTGCAGAAGCTGCACAAGGTTTTGATAAAAAATTACGCAACTGAACAGAAAACCAATCATGTGGGCCATTTAAAAAAAAACATTTTATGGTTGAGGTACAGTGTGTAATAAAGGGAAAAGAGTGTATGAAGCAATGGTTGCATGTTTTGTTTTTGTAATTTGTTCAAATGCTTTTTGGTGTTACACTTACCAGTTGTTTTTTTTGTACAAAGTAAAGGTACCAATTTTGATGTTGATTTATTAAAAAGTTAATGTAAAAATCCGATTTGGAGTTTCATTACACGAGAACACACATATCACATGCTTGTAGTGAGGTTTTGAAAACACCTCTTGACCTTGTGGTAACATTAATAGAAAGATGGTACCCAGTTTCAACCTGTAAACAGCAATAGGTACCAATATAGATGCTCATTTATAATGGGATTACCGTTTCATTTGGTGGAGTATCTCCAATATGGTAGCTATAGTATTTTCCCCCATCACAAAGCAAATGTGTTGCTCAATTATTAAAAATTCCAAAGGTAACAAAATGTCATATTAAGGTTCCTTACAAAGAGGTAGATCTACAGTATTAAGAGAGTCCCTTTTTGGTTTGGACACACGTTTTGATATAGTGCAGTAATAGGGCTTCCAATATGGTACACATGGCAGTTTTCCCCATTCAGATAGCAAACTGTACCAAATTTGATGCTTAATTATTAAAAATTCCCACAACAACGTTTTCTGATATTCACTGTACATAGACTATAGCACATCTAGTTTATAGTAATAGTGTTTTCTTGAACAAACTTTTTGATTTGATCAAGTTATTGGGCTTCCAATATGGTACACATAGCAGTTTTCCCCATTCAAACAGCAAACTGTACCAACTTTGATGCTTAATTATTAAAAATTCCCACAACAACTTTTTCTGATATTCAATGTACGTAGAGTATAGCACATCTAGTTTATAGTAATCCTGGTTTCATGAACAAACTTTTTGATTTGATCAAGTTATTGGGCTTCCAATATGGTACACATAGCAGTTTTCCCCATTCAAACAGCAAACTGTACCAACTTTGATGCTTAATTATTAAAAATTCCCAGAACAACTTTTTCTGATATTCACTGTACATAGACTATAGCACATCTAGTTTATAGTAATAGTGTTTTCTTGAACAAACTTTTTGATTTGATCAAGTTATTGGGCTTCCAATATGGTACCCATACCGGTTTTCCCATTCAAACAGCAAACTGTACCAACTTTGATGCTTAATTATTAAAAATTCCCAGAACAACTTTTTCTGATATTCAATGTACGTAGAGTATAGCACATCTAGTTTATAGTAATCCTGGTTTCATGAACAAACTTTTTGATTTGATCAAGTTATTGGGCTTCCAATATGGTACACATAGCAGTTTTCCCCATTCAAACAGCAAACTGTACCAACTTTGATGCTTAATTATTAGAAATTTCCCACTACAGCTTTTTCTGATATTCACTGTACGTAGAGTATACCACATCTAGTTCATAGTAATATTGTTTTTGTCAACAAACTTTTTGATTTGATCAAGTTATTGGGCTTCCAATATGGTACACATAGCGATTCTTCCCATTCAAACAGGAAACTACCAACTTTGATGCTTAATTATTAAAAATTCCCACAACAACTTTTTCTGATATTCAATGTACGTAGAGTATAGCACATCTAGTTTATAGTAATCCTGGTTTCATGAACAAACTTTTTGATTTGATCAAGTTATTGGGCTTCCAATATGGTACACATAGCAGTTTTCCCCATTCAAACAGCAAACTGTACCAACTTTGATGCTTAATTATTAGAAATTTCCCACAACAACTTTTTCTGATATTCACTGTACGTAGAGTATAGCACATCTAGTTTATAGTAATCCTGGTTTCATTAACAAACTTTTTGATTTGATCAAGTTATTGGGCTTCCAATATGGTACACATAGCGATTCTTCCCATTCAAACAGGAAACTGTACCAAATTTGATGCTTAATTATTAAATATTCCCACAACAACTTTTTCTGATATTCACTGTACGTAGAGGATAGCACATCTAGTTTATAGTAATCGTATTTTCATGAACAAACTTTTTGATTTGATCATGTTATTGGGCTTCCAATATGGTACACATAGCGATTCTTCCCATTCAAACAGCAAACTGTACCAAATTTGATGCTTAATTATAAAAAATTCCCACAACAACTTTTTCTGATATTCACTGTACGTAGAGTATACCACATGTAGTTTATAGTAATATTGTTTTTGTCAACAAACTTTTTGATTTGATCAAGTTATTGGGCTTCCAATATGGTACACATAGCGATTCTTCCCATTCAAACAGGAAACTACCAACATTGATGCTTAATTATTAAAAATTCCAACAACTTTTTCTGATATTCACTGTACGTAGAGTATAGCACATCTAGTTTATAGTAATTGTGTTTTCATGAACAAACTTTTTGATTTGATCATGTTATTGGGCTTCCAATATGGTACACATAGCGATTTTTCCCATTCAAACAGCAAACTGTACCAAATTTGATGCTTAATTATTAAAAATTCCCAGAACAACTTTTTCTGATATTCACTGTGCATAGACTACCGCACATCTAGTTTATAGTAATATTGTTTTTGTCAACAAACTTTTTGATGTGATCAAGTTATTAGGCTTCCAATATGGTACACATAGCTATTTTTCCCATTCAAACAGCAAACTACCAAATTTGATGCTTAATTATTAAAAATTCCCACAACAACTTTTTCTGATATTCACTGTACGTAGAGGACAGCACATCTAGTTTATAGTAATAGTGTTTTCTTGAACAAACTTTTTGATTTGATCAAGTTATTGGGTTTCCAATATGGTACCCATAGCGGTTTTCCCATTCAAACAGCAAACTACCAACTTTGATGCTTAATTATAAAAAATTCCCAGAACAACTTTTTCTGATATTCACTGTACATAGACTATAGCACATCTAGTTTATAGTAATAGTGTTTTCTTGAACAAACTTTTTGATTTGATCAAGTTATTGGGCTTCCAATATGGTACACATAGCAGTTTTCCCCATTCAAACAGCAAACTGTACCAAATTTGATGCTTAATTATTAGAGATTTCCCACAACAACTTTTTCTGATATTCACTGTACGTAGAGTATAGCACATCTAGTTTATAGTAATCCTGGTTTCATTAACAAACTTTTTGATTTGATCAAGTTATTGGGCTTCAAATATGGTAAACATAGCGATTCTTCCTATTCAAACAGGAAACTGTACCAACTTTGATGCTTAATTATTAAATATTCCCAAAACAACTTTTTCTGATATTCACTGTACGTAGAGTATAGCACATTTAGTTTATAGTAATCGTATTTTTATGAACAAACTTTTTGATTTGATCATGTTATTGGGCTTCCAATATGGTACACATAGCGATTCTTCCCATTCAAACAGCAAACTGTACCAAATTTGATGCTTAATTATTAAAAATTCCCACAACAACGTTTTCTGATATTCACTGTACGTAGAGTATACCACATCTAGTTTATAGTAATATTGTTTTTGTCAACAAACTTTTTGATGTGATCAAGTTATTAGGCTTCCAATATGGTACACATAGCTATTTTTCCCATTCAAACAGCAAACTACCAAATTTGATGCTTAATTATTAAAAATTCCCACAACAACTTTTTCTGATATTCACTGTACGTAGAGGACAGCACATCTAGTTTATAGTAATAGTGTTTTCTTGAACAAACTTTTTGATTTGATCAAGTTATTGGGTTTCCAATATGGTACCCATAGCGGTTTTCCCATTCAAACAGCAAACTACCAACTTTGATGCTTAATTATAAAAAATTCCCAGAACAACTTTTTCTGATATTCACTGTACATAGACTATAGCACATCTAGTTTATAGTAATAGTGTTTTCTTGAACAAACTTTTTGATTTGATCAAGTTATTGGGCTTCCAATATGGTACACATAGCAGTTTTCCCCATTCAAACAGCAAACTGTACCAAATTTGATGCTTAATTATTAGAGATTTCCCACAACAACTTTTTCTGATATTCACTGTACGTAGAGTATAGCACATCTAGTTTATAGTAATCCTGGTTTCATTAACAAACTTTTTGATTTGATCAAGTTATTGGGCTTCAAATATGGTAAACATAGCGATTCTTCCTATTCAAACAGGAAACTGTACCAACTTTGATGCTTAATTATTAAATATTCCCAAAACAACTTTTTCTGATATTCACTGTACGTAGAGTATAGCACATTTAGTTTATAGTAATCGTATTTTTATGAACAAACTTTTTGATTTGATCATGTTATTGGGCTTCCAATATGGTACACATAGCGATTCTTCCCATTCAAACAGCAAACTGTACCAAATTTGATGCTTAATTATTAAAAATTCCCACAACAACGTTTTCTGATATTCACTGTACGTAGAGTATACCACATCTAGTTTATAGTAATATTGTTTTTGTCAACAAACTTTTTGATTTGATCAAGTTATTGGGCTTCCAATATGGTACACATAGCGATTCTTCCCATTCAAACAGGAAACTATCAACTTTGATGCTTAATTATTAAAAATTCCAACAACTTTTTCTGATATTCACTGTACGTAGAGTATAGCACATCTAATTTATAGTAATAGTGTTTTCTTGAACAAACTTTTTGATTTGATCAAGTTATTGGGCTTCCAATATGGTACACATAGCAGTTTTCCCCATTCAAACAGCAAACTGTACCAACTTTGATGCTTAATTATTAAAAATTCCCACAACACCTTTTTCTGATATTCAATGTACGTAGAGTATAGCACATCTAGTTTATAGTAATCCTGGTTTCATTAACAAACTTTTTGATTTGATCAAGTTATTGGGCTTCAAATATGGTAAACATAGCGATTCTTCCTATTCAAACAGGAAACTGTACCAACTTTGATGCTTAATTATTAAATATTCCCAAAACAACTTTTTCTGATATTCACTGTACGTAGAGTATAGCACATTTAGTTTATAGTAATCGTATTTTTATGAACAAACTTTTTGATTTGATCATGTTATTGGGCTTCCAATATGGTACACATAGCGATTCTTCCCATTCAAACAGCAAACTGTACCAAATTTGATGCTTAATTATTAAAAATTCCCACAACAACGTTTTCTGATATTCACTGTACGTAGAGTATACCACATCTAGTTTATAGTAATATTGTTTTTGTCAACAAACTTTTTGATTTGATCATGTTATTGGGCTTCCAATATGGTACACATAGCGATTCTTCCCATTCAAACAGCAAACTGTACCAAATTTGATGCTTAATTATAAAAAATTCCCACAACAACTTTTTCTGATATTCACTGTACGTAGAGCATACCACATGTAGTTTATAGTAATATTGTTTTTGTCAACAAACTTTTTGATTTGATCAAGTTATTGGGCTTCCAATATGGTACACATAGCGATTCTTCCCATTCAAACAGGAAACTACCAACATTGATGCTTAATTATTAAAAATTCCAACAACTTTTTCTGATATTCACTGTACGTAGAGTATAGCACATCTAGTTTATAGTAATTGTGTTTTCATGAACAAACTTTTTGATTTGATCATGTTATTGGGCTTCCAATATGGTACACATAGCGATTTTTCCCATTCAAACAGCAAACTGTACCAAATTTGATGCTTAATTATTAAAAATTCCCAGAACAACTTTTTCTGATATTCACTGTGCATAGACTACCGCACATCTAGTTTATAGTAATATTGTTTTTGTCAACAAACTTTTTGATGTGATCAAGTTATTAGGCTTCCAATATGGTACACATAGCTATTTTTCCCATTCAAACAGCAAACTACCAAATTTGATGCTTAATTATTAAAAATTCCCACAACAACTTTTTCTGATATTCACTGTACGTAGAGGACAGCACATCTAGTTTATAGTAATAGTGTTTTCTTGAACAAACTTTTTGATTTGATCAAGTTATTGGGTTTCCAATATGGTACCCATAGCGGTTTTCCCATTCAAACAGCAAACTACCAACTTTGATGCTTAATTATAAAAAATTCCCAGAACAACTTTTTCTGATATTCACTGTACATAGACTATAGCACATCTAGTTTATAGTAATAGTGTTTTCTTGAACAAACTTTTTGATTTGATCATGTTATTGGGCTTCCAATATGGTACACATAGCGATTCTTCCCATTCAAACAGCAAACTGTACCAACTTTGATGCTTAATTATTAGAAATTCCCACAACAACTTTTTCTGATACTCATTGTACATAGACGATAGCACATCTAGTTTATAGTAATAGTGTTTTTTTCAACAAGCTTTTTGATTTTATCAAGTTATTGGGCTTCCAATATGGTACACATAGCGATTTTTCCCATTCAAACAGCAAACTGTACCAACTTTGATGCTTAATCATTAAAAATTCCCACAACACCTTTTTCTGATATTCAATGTACGTAGAGTATAGCACATCTAGTTTATAGTAATCCTGGTTTCATGAACAAACTTTTTGATTTGATCAAGTTATTGGGCTTCCAATATGGTACACATAGCAGTTTTCCCCATTCAAACAGCAAACTGTACCAACTTTGATGCTTAATTATTAGAAATTTCCCACAACAACTTTTTCTGATATTCACTGTACGTAGAGTATAGCACATCTAGTTTATAGTAATCCTGGTTTCATGAACAAACTTTTTGATTTGATCAAGTTATTGGGCTTCCAATATGGTACACATAGCGATTCTTCCCATTCAAACAGGAAACTGTACCAAATTTGATGCTTAATTATTAAATATTCCCACAACAACTTTTTCTGATATTCACTGTACGTAGAGTATAGCACATCTAGTTTATAGTAATCGTATTTTCATGAACAAACTTTTTGATTTGATTATGTTATTGGGCTTCCAATATGGTACACATAGCGATTCTTCCCATTCAAACAGCAAACTGTACCAAATTTGATGCTTAATTATTAAAAATTCCCACAACAACTTTTTCTGATATTCACTGAACGTAGAGTATCCCACATGTAGTTTATAGTAATATTGTTTTTGTCAACAAACTTTTTGATTTGATCAAGTTATTGGGCTTCCAATATGGTACACATAGCGATTCTTCCCATTCAAACAGGAAACTACCAATCTTGATGCTTAATCATTAAAAATTCCCACAACAACCTTTTCTGATACTCACTGTACATAGACGATAGCACATGTAGTTTATAGTAATAGTGTTTTCATGAACAAACTTTTTGATTTTATCAAGTTATTGGGCTTCCAATATGGTACACATAGCGATTTTTCCCATTCAAACAGTAAACTGTACCAACTTTGATGCTTAATCATTAAAAATTCCCACAACAACCTTTTCTGATACTCACTGTACATAGACGATAGCACATCTAGTTTATAGTAATAGTGTTTTCATGAACAAACTTTTTGATTTGATCAAGTTATTGGGCTTCCAATATGGTACACATAGCGATTTTTCCCATTCAAACAGCAAACTGTACCAACTTTGATGCTTAATTATTAAAAATTCCCACAACAACCTTTTCTGATACTCACTGTACATAGACGATAGCACATCTAGTTTATAGTAATCATGTTTTCATAAACAAACTTTTTGATTTGATCATGTTATTGTGCTTCCAATATGGTACACATAGCGATTTTTCCCATTCAAACAGCAAACTGTACCAACTTTGATGCTTAATTATTAAAAATTCCCACAACAACTTTTTCTGATACTCATTGTACATAGACGATAGCACATCTAGTTTATAGTAATAGTGTTTTCATGAACAAACTTTTTGATTTGATCAAGTTATTGGGCTTCCAATATGGTACACATAGCGATTTTTCCCATTCAAACAGTAAACTGTACCAACTTTGATGCTTAATCATTAAAAATTCCCACAACAACCTTTTCTGATACTCACTGTACATAGACGATAGCACATCTAGTTTATAGTAATAGTGTTTTCATGAACAAACTTTTTGATTTGATCAAGTTATTGGGCTTCCAATATGGTACACATAGCGATTTTTCCCATTCAAACAGCAAACTGTACCAACTTTGATGCTTAATTATTAAAAATTCCCACAACAACCTTTTCTGATACTCACTGTACATAGACGATAGCACATCTAGTTTATAGTAATCATGTTTTCATAAACAAACTTTTTGATTTGATCATGTTATTGTGCTTCCAATATGGTACACATAGCGATTTTTCCCATTCAAACAGCAAACTGTACCAACTTTGATGCTTAATTATTAAAAATTCCCACAACAACTTTTTCTGATACTCATTGTACATAGACGATAGCACATCTAGTTTATAGTAATAGTGTTTTCATGAACAAACTTTTTGATTTGATCAAGTTATTGGGCTTCCAATATGGTACACATAGCGATTTTTCCCATTCAAACAGCAAACTGTACCAACTTTGATGCTTAATTATTAAAAATTCCCACAACAACCTTTTCTGATACTCACTGTACATAGACGATAGCACATCTAGTTTATAGTAATCATGTTTTCATAAACAAACTTTTTGATTTGATCATGTTATTGTGCTTCCAATATGGTACACATAGCGATTTTTCCCATTCAAACAGCAAACTGTACCAACTTTGATGCTTAATTATTAAAAATTCCCACAACAACTTTTTCTGATATTCACTGTACATAGACTACCACACATCTAGTTTATAGTAATATTGTTTTCATGAACAAACTTTTTGATTTGATCATGTTATTGGGCTTCCAATATGGTACACATAGCTATTTTTCCCATTCAAACAGCAAACTGTACCAACTTTGATGCTTAATTATTAGAAATTCCCACAACAACTTTTTCTGATACTCATTGTACATAGACGATAGCACATCTAGTTTATAGTAATAGTGTTTTTTTCAACAAACCTTTTGATTTGATCAAGTTATTGGGCTTCCAATATGGTACACATAGCGATTTTTCCCATTCAAACAGCAAACTACCAACTTTGATGCTTTATTAAAAATTCCCACAACAACCTTTTCTGATACTCACTGTACATAGACGATAGCACATCTAGTTTATAGTAATCATGTTTTCATAAACAAACTTTTTGATTTGATCATGTTATTGTGCTTCCAATATGGTACACATAGCGATTTTTCCCATTCAAACAGCAAACTGTACCAAATTTGATGCTTAATTATTAAAAATTCCCACAACAACTTTTTCTGATACTCACTGTACATAGACGATAGCACATCTAGTTTATAGTAATATTGTTTTCATGAACAAACTTTTTGATTTGATCATGTTATTGGGCTTCCAATATGGTACACATAGCTATTTTTCCCATTCAAACAGCAAACTGTACCAACTTTGATGCTTAATTATTAGAAATTCCCACAACAACTTTTTCTGATACTCATTGTACATAGACGATAGCACATCTAGTTTATAGTAATAGTGTTTTTTTCAACAAACCTTTTGATTTGATCAAGTTATTGGGCTTCCAATATGGTACACATAGCGATTTTTCCCATTCAAACAGCAAACTGTACCAACTTTGATGCTTTATTAAAAATTCCCACAACAACCTTTTCTGATACTCACTGTACATAGACGATAGCACATCTAGTTTATAGTAATCATGTTTTCATAAACAAACTTTTTGATTTGATCATGTTATTGTGCTTCCAATATGGTACACATAGCGATTTTTCCCATTCAAACAGCAAACTGTACCAACTTTGATGCTTAATTATTAAAGGTTCCCACAACAACCTTTTCTGATACTCACTGTACATAGACGATAGCACATCTAGTTTATAGTAATAGTGTTTTCATGAACAAACTTTTTGATTTTATCAAGTTATTGGGCTTCCAATATGGTACACATAGCGATTTTTTCCATTCAAACAGCCAACTGTACCAACTTTGATGCTTAATTATTAGAAATTCCCACAACTTTTTCTGATATCCACTATACATAGACTATAGCACATCTAGTTTATAGTAATCGTGTTTTCATGAACAAACTTTTTGATTTTATCAAGTTATTGGGCTTCCAATATGGTACACATAGCGATTTTTCCCATTCAAACAGCCAACTGTACCAACTTTGATGCTTAATTATTAGAAATTCCCACAACAACTTTTTCTGATACTCACTGTACATAGACGATAGCACATCTAGTTTATAGTAATAGTGTTTTCATGAACAAACTTTTTGATTTGATCAAGTTATTGGGCTTCCAATATGGTACACATAGCGATTTTTCCCATTCAAACAGCAAACTGTACCAACTTTGATGCTTAATTATTAAAAATTCCCACAACAACTTTTTCTGATACTCACTGTACATAGACTACCACACATCTAGTTTATAGTAATATTGTTTTCATGAACAAACTTTTTGATTTGATCATGTTATTTGGCTTCCAATATGGTACACATAGCTATTTTTCCCATTCAAACAGCAAACTGTACCAACTTTGATGCTTAATTATTAAAAGTTCCCACAACAACTTTTTCTGATATTCACTGTACATAGACGATAGCACATCTAGTTTATAGTAATCCTATTTTCATTAACAAACTTTTTGATTTGATCAAGTTATTGGGCTTCCAATGTGGTACACATAACGATTTTTCCCATTCAAACAGCAAACTGTACCAACTTTGATGCTTAATTATTAAAAATTCCCACAACAACTTTTTCTGATATTTACTGTACGTAGAGTATAGCACATCTAGTTTATAGTAATCGTGTTTTCATGAACAAACTTTTTGATTTGATCAAATTATTGGGCTTCCAATATGGTACCCATAGCGGTTTTCCCATTCAAATAGCAAACTGTACCAACTTTGTTGCTTAATTATTAAAGATCCCCACTGTAAAAGCAAAGCATAATTGTGATAATTGTGTGAAATAAAGAAAAAAAGGCATTAAATCTGCGTTGTCCAATACTCGCTGCTTCTCTGAGCAATCGCTGCTTCTCTGAGCAATTTCATTTCCAGCAAACGCAGCACATGACGGCGTTACTGACGTAATCTCTTGTATATTTGCGAACGAAAATTTTAAGCCGTGATAGCTTGACCGTCGTTTTCCGAACCCGTGATAGCTTGACCGCAGTAACTAGTTGACTATGATAACGAATTCTAGCCAGCACATTGAGTAAACTTCAAAAGATAAGAGCATGTCGATATGATCTGTGTCTGTCAGCTACATTACATCAGCAGTACTGTCTTCAGTGTAAATGTTTGTTTACTAATTGTTTAACCATTTTAATTAAGTTTAAATAATCGTAATAATTAGCTAAACTGTGCTGACTGCCTGTTTACCCCCACTGTATGTGTTATCAGTCAGTCTCTTCACTTGGACATTGTTTTGTAATGTTGGGTATTTTTAATAGTCAGTTATTATGTATTCTGCATCTATAGGCTTACACTACTTACACGTGTTCGATTCTGTCATGTGCTGTATATATGAAGTGATTTCACAGACACAGATTAAGATCAATCCAGGGCAGAATATTCAAAATGTCTTTTGGTCCAGTATTAGGCTGAATTTGTGTCAGTGAAATTAACTCTTAAGTGTTCAATTTGACCAATTAGGCTTTCTCTTTTTGAAGATTCACATAACAATACAAAAAGAAAAGATCCTTGCCACTAACGAGATGCACCACATGCTGCAATAAATTTCACTGCCCGGTTTATCATCACAGGTAAGAGTAGAGAATGTAATTTTATTTACACAATGCCATAAAATCTATCAACTATTTACTAATATTACTTAATACCTTAATAAAGAAGTAGACCATTAGCAAATGTTAGCTAAATATGAATTAACTGTTATTTAATGCTTATAACTGTAAAAAGCAATGTTAATGAATGTACCCTTTTTTATTTTATTTTATTTTAAGTGTTACCAATATTTATGTTAACCTAGCAGTGATTATGTTGTCCGTCTTCACTATTTCAGTGAAGTGGAGGAATTTAACCGAGGGATATACCGGCAATTGAGGACAGAAGGGAGACCATTCAATTGGTAGGTAGTGCTGTTACCGATTTCACAATCTGTGGTTTGAATATTGAAGGCTCAGGAAAAGTCAAATGTCAATAACATGTTATTTCTATTTTGTTTTCTATTGTATTATTGCATCTCTCTCAGAACAGGAAACCAGGCCCAACAGGCGGAATGTACAGCGCTGGAGCCTCTCAAAATTGCCATGTACCCTGTTCAATTAAAAGTTATTTCTTTTAAATTTTGTGCACAAATTTGTTTACATTCATGCTACTAAGCATTTTCCTTCAATGAGATAAACCACCACCAGTCAGGGTGTGACCATTAATTACACTGACACAACTTTTGCTGGGGACAATAAAAGACCACTCAAATATGTGTTTTTGTCACATGACACAATGCCACAGGTGTTGCAATTCTTGAGAAAGCATGCAATTGGCATGCTCAATGCTGGGAGCTTTTAAAAAATTTTCAACAATTGACAAATTTCTTGTGTGAAATATTACTTCTCATTATATTTTCAACTTGGAAATCACTTCCATCTTATTTAAAAAGATGAACACACACGGGAGCTGTACTAGCTTAAAGGAATAGACGTTTGCGTTTTATTCTGGACACCGCCATTGGTGGCTGTGAGAAATCTGCACCTTGGCATATTCTACAAGTCTCTGGAACTCTACTGGAGGGAAGCAACACCATTCTTCCAAAATAATGTTAAATTGGGTTGAGATCAAGTGGCTGCAAAGGCCATAGCATATGATTCCCATCATTTTCGTACTGTGAGCCACTGTATTTGCCTTGTAAAATATGCATTTTGGGGTAAAATGAGTTCTATGTTACATTACATTACAGGCATTTAGCAGACGCTCTTATCCAGAGCGACTTACACAACTTCTTATTACATTTATCCATTCAGCTGGATATATACTGATGAAATTCAGGTTAAGTACCTCGCTCAAGGGTACAACAGCAGTGTCCTACCTGGGAATCAAACCTGCAAAAGTTCTAATCTAATGCTAAAATTATGAGGTCAAATTTTTTATACAGCTTTATTATTGACATGCAAGAACTGCAGTCCTGCCATGGTTGCACTGCAATTCGGTAGGTGAAATGAAAAACTAGGGTCCTGACACTGTCCCGGCCCTGAGACTGTCCCTGACACTGCACTGCTCCGGGCCATGGTTGCACTGTTGCGGTCATCCAATTGGGTAGGTGGCGCTGTCGCGAAAAACTAGGGTCCTGAGACGGTCCCTGCTCCGGTATTGCAGGCACATACTATTGGAGAGAAGCGCGCGTAACATAGCTTAGACCAGGGGGTTTCAAAAAGGGGGGCGCCAGGGGGGCCAATTGGAAGGGAGAGAAAAATGGAAAATGCAAAAAAAATAAAATAATAATAATACATTTCAATTCAATTCATAGGATTATTGTGCCGGTTTAAAATAGAATATAAATTGTTATAAATCCTTTCATATCGAAATTAGGTCTTTGCCATGCCCTTCTTTCAATCGCAGCCAATAACTAACCATCTGCCTGTCAGTCAAAGCGTTACGTTGAGCTGCCAACGGCCCGATTATGGAATCAAAATAGGGTCAAAAGTATTGTGTTGTGTATTAAGAAGCTGTATGTTGGATTTTTTTACATTTGCCAGTGTAATTTCAAAGTTTTTTTAAAAGCCATTTCGCAAAAGGGGGGCCCCAGCCAGAGGCTACGGCTATTTGGGGGTCCTTGGCATGGAAAAGTTTGGGAACCCCTGGCTTAGACTATGGTTACACTTTCTTTGTGTAAGGCGAGCCTAATTGATTTGGAAAGCAATATATTTCAGTATAGCCCCTTATTATCACATTGTAATTCAGTTTTTAACTATGTTATCCATGTCAAGGCGAGGGATCCTCCCTGCTTTTTGAGAATTGTAATTCATAGATAAATAATAATTCGGTTATTTGTAGCCTGATATTGTAATGCTTGTGGCTCAAATAAAAATTGTGATAATACATTATTTCTATTTAGTTATTTAGATGCCAAAACTCTCCCACACACGAGATATAAGTTGTCATAAAAGTTATTTTTAAGCAAATGTGCACGCCAAAAAATAAGAACAAAAAATAATAATAACCTTTATTTCAGTTACTATAATCTATACTAACGCCAAAGCTATGCATTTGATCGATATTGCTAAATTACAGCGCAACTGTCAACAATTACGATAGACTTCACTGCAACACTAAAAACGGAACGTACATGGTATCTCCACTAGATGGTCTCATTGCTTCATACGCGTTTAAGGGATTCATGGGTAGGGTTGAGGGATTTCGTAGCAGTTTTGCCAGGTGGCAATCTCCTCACTGCTGTCATGCTGACATTCAAGTGAGACTTCAATGTACCAATGTAACTGTGGTGATTAAACCCAGATATGTTGGCATGCCAACCATTTAGAGATCTGCGGATCAGCCTTCACAGGCAGATTTAATAATGTGTGCCACAGAAGTGCAAAAACTCCCATTGCAGGTTAACACTCCTGTTGAGCTGTAGAAGAGAGGAAAACATTTGCCTTTACTGCAGTTGCATGCAAAACTGTGTATGGCTGAAATTCTGTCCTTCCTAGTTCTCACAATGAATCTCACCATTTATCTGCAACTCCTCAACGTATGTTTTACTGAATATGCCCCAGCACCTATAAGATGTGAATATGTAACATAGAGTGCAAAAGAAAGGCAGGTCATTTACAAAGTGCTGGGTGAGTAGGCTACTTGAACAATATCTATAAATCACACGAAGCAATGCAAGCACAGCCTTAGAATGTTATTTAGATCTTTCAAGTTAAAAAATAATTTGAATTGTGAATGGTCAAAAATGTAAATTTTATCATAAATGTTAGAATTTAAACATATCTGCCATATCAAAAAGTTTATTCAGAACATTCTTAAAATATATTCATTATGTTGAGTTAGCTGTGCAGCAATCTACTTCTTAGAAAACCACCCAAATGTTGAAGTTAATTCTATTTAGCCCCATTATGCCATTTTGTGAAAGGGATGCTTGGTTTCTAAACAGTTTTTTTCTAAACAAATTGAATTTATTTCAAGAATAGTTACGCATATACATGATAGGTATATATAACATATAATCATGATAGGTGTGTGAATTTTGCATATATATATATATATATATGCAAGTGTAAGAAAAAGGAAGTACGTCTTCGATGTTCGTTGAAAATGACAAAGTTTATTCTTCGTAACAGCAGTTGACAGAGATACAGTAATGCACTCTGGATTCAGCGGAGTTAATCTGAATCCTGTTCTGTGAATTGTATCACTTTAAATACCATTTTCGGGCTTTGTTTTCTACAGGCAGGAAACCGAAATGTATATTCAAAAATGATGTGATTGATTTAAGGAAGCCACTGTCTGGCTCCCCTAGATCAATCAGTCTGCTCATGAGTAGGGGGGTCTGAAGGTGCAACTTCCCGTGGTCTAACCAGGAACCAGTCTATTGTATTGTTAATCTAACTTCCTTGGTTGGAATAGGCCTTGATCACTCACTCCCAGCTGCTATCCTATAATTGAATACTATGCCTATCAGTGGCGAAGAGTCTGCTTACACTTGCCTGTTAACCTTTCATTGTATTTATGATAAGTTGGTTGATTCGGCTGGCCGCATGGTTGATTTGTCAGCGTTTGAGTGGGTCACATAGATTTAGAATCTTACACAAGTTAGTATGTATGTGTGGCTTTTCTTGAAAGAGTGCACTTAAATCATACAATTGTTTGCATTTCAGCTACTTATGTAGAGGTATACAGGTGCAGCTCAAAAAATTTGAATATCGTGAAAAAGTTCCATATTTTTTGTCACTCATGTCAGAAAGTGAAACTCGTATATTATATAGATTCATTACACAGAGTTAAATATTTCAAGCCTTTATTTCTTGTAATTTTGATGATTATGGCTTACAGCTAATGAAAACCCAAATTCAGTGTCTCAGAAAATTGGAATATTACATAAGATCAATAAAAAAGGATATTTTAAACAGAAATGTCAGCCTTCTGAAAGTATGTTAATTTCTATGCACTCAATACTTGGTTGGGGCTCCTTTTGCATGAATTACTGCATCAATGCGGCGTGGCATGGAGGCGATCAGCCTGTGGCATTGCTGAGGTGTAATGAAAGCCCAGGTTGCTTTGATAGCGGCCTTCAGGTCGTCTGCATTATTGGGTCTGGTGTCTCATCTTCCTCTTGACAATACCCCATAGATTCTCTATGGGGTTCAGGTCAGGCGAGTTTGCTGGCCAATTAAGCACAGTAATACCATGGTCATTGAACCAGCTTTTGGTACTTTTGGCAGTGTGGGCAGGTGCCAAGTCCTGCTGGAAAATGAAATCAGCATCTCCATAAAGTTTGTCAGCAGAAGGAAGCATGAAGTGCTCTAAAATTTCCTGGTAGATGGCTGCGTTGACTGTGGACTTCAGAAAACACAGTGGACCAACACCAGCAGATGACATGGCACCCCAAATCATCACTGACTGTGGAAACTTCACACTGGACTTCAAGCAACATGGATTTTGTGCCTCTCCACTCTTCCTCCAGACTCTGGAACCTTGATTTCCAAATTAAATGCAAAATTTACTTTAATCTGAAAAGAGGACTTTGGACCACTGAGCAACAGTCCAGTTCTTTTTCTCCTTTGCCCAGGTAAGACGATTCTGACATTGTCTCTGGTTCAGGAGTGGCTTGACACTTGTAGCCCATGTCCTGGATTCGTTTGTGTGTGGTGGCTCTTGATGCACTGACTCCAGCCTCAGTCCACTCCTTGTGAAGCTCCCCCAAATTCTTGAATGGATTTTGCTTGACAATCCTCTCAAGGCTGCGGTTATCCCTGTTGCTTGTGCACCTTTTCCTACCACACTTTTTCCTTCCACTCAACTTTCTATGAATATGCTTGGATACAGCACTCTGTGAACAACCAGCTTCTTTAGCAATGACCTTTTGTGGCTTACCCTCCTTGTGGAGGGTGTCAATGACTGTCTTCTGGACATCTGTCAAGTCAGCAGTTTTCCCCATGATTGTGTAGCCTACTGAACCAGACTGAGAGACCATTTAAAGGCTCAGGAAACCTTTGCAGGTGTTTTGAGTTAATTAGCTGATTAGAGTGTGACACCATGAGTATCCAATATTTAACTTTTTCACAATATTCTAATTTTCTGAGTTTTGGGGTTTTCA
The DNA here is from genome assembly GCA_022702515.1 of Ilyophis sp. 1 JC-2022. Lineage (NCBI taxonomy): Eukaryota > Metazoa > Chordata > Actinopteri > Anguilliformes > Synaphobranchidae > Ilyophis > Ilyophis sp. 1 JC-2022. The sequence goes on from CM040394.1 coordinate 86,002,691, forward strand.
TTAGCTGTAAGCCACAATCATCAAAATTACAAGAAATAAAGGCTTGAAATATTTCACTCTATGTGTAATGAATCTATATAATATATGAGTTTCACTTTCTGAAATGAGTGACAAAAAATATTGAACTTTTTCACGATATTATAATTTTTTGAGCTGCACCTGTACAAACAAACAATCTACATTCCGGATTTGTGAGCTTGGCTAAATAATGGTTAAGTAAATACTGCTATTACATATGTCTTACTGCTTAAAAGCTAAATGTAGCAAACAAGACAATGCCTCCTTTATAAAGTTCACTTTTATTTATTTTGGACAGTAATCAACATGTTCTAAACATTTAATTATATCAGAATTAGCAGCTATTCTGTAGTACCTTAAATCGATACAGTGATATCAGTACAATAAAAACAGAATAGAATAACGTTTATTTCCCTTTCGGGAAGTAAGCATAGTCTTAATTAATTGAACAAATATGTATCCTATAATAAAGAAAAAGCATTATAAAAACGGGAATAACTGGTTATATGTAAAATGTATGACTTGATATAACTTAATTCATCCCACAAATAAAGGCTTGAAATATTTCACTCTATGTGTAATGAATCTATATAATATATGAGTTTCACTTTCTGAAATGAGTGACAAAAAATTAACTTTTTCACGATATTCTAATTTTTTGAGCTGCACCTGTATATGCAAAATTATTTGAGAAACTTAATCGGTACCCCTGGAATAGCCTACTTTAAATCATTTTCACATTTTAACTAAGACTCACTTTTATACCATCATTGATCCGGCCATATTACCAATTAGCTCTGCTTCAAGCCTCTGCGCATAGTTTATACTTGCTACTGAAGTTACAAAAACTTGCGCACAGTCGGGAGCGGTGTATCCTGCCACAGACACGCGGACGAAAATAGGCAGCTGTTATGGGACATTGACGTCATCCAAGCGCTCATACCGCCCCTCGCGCCGCCTTTGCGCCAGTGCTTATCGGAGCTGCATTCATTCAATAGGTCTATTGCGTATTATAACTGGTTATGAAACCGACGGAGCACAGAAGTAATATTTTCTCCTGGCTACTTGACAAAAATTGAGAATGGATATTGACAGATTCTGCAGTCTAGACGGGTCTGATCCCTTTTGGGTAAGTAGTGTATCATCGAAAAATGTCAATGACCATTGCCTAGTTAATAATGTTAGCGGGCTAGCACCACCTGAAATGTGTTTTTGTAGCTAACATTACGGTAGTCCTGCCAAACTCCTCTTTTTAAGGTCAGCCCTGTACCTTAATGCTACAATCGGGTCCAAGCAATAATATTATCCGGATTACACAACTTTCCAAGTGTTTACATGCAATATTTTTGGTGGTTTAATGCTTCGTTGAGCATAATGCTTTCGCTGCCGTTAGCAACAATGCTAGGCGCAGAGATTAGCTAAACCTACCAAACCTACATAACTCCAGCTAACTAACAATAACATTAACTAATCCTTTCAGATATGCGATTAGCTATACCGTTACATCTAGTTCGCTAGATGCGTAGCTATGTAGTAAGTACGTTACAGAGTACAGATAGGTCATCTGCACAAACCTCTGCCAGGCAGTCAACACGTTAACGTTAGCTAAACTATTTTAGCGCTAGCATTATTTTGCAAAGTAAACCTGCAGTAGGCTAACGTTAGCTAGCTAACGTTAATTTGTTATCAGGCTGTAACGTTACCTGGCTAGCTAAACCATATACACTAAATTACGTTATATCTAGGCTAACAATATAAACTCCTGAAACGTTACGTTAATTTGCTTGCTGTCCTGATAGATTAGACAACGTTACTCGTGTATTTTCAAACATTTTGTAACGTTTAGAGTCAGCAATTAAGGCTGGCAAAATGCTTTTTTCACTGCCTAGCAACAGGCGTAACAGTGATTTTAAGGGCTAAATATGTGGTCAGCCCGCTAACCTCGGCTTTGTAACAAGAAGCACTACTACCCACAAACGTCATTTCCAACGCTCTCATCGATGGGCCAGAATCCAGATTCTCCCACTGCCCCCACAATTCTCACTGGTTTAGAAGTTGAATAGCGTCTTTTCTCAGTACCCATTCTTCAAAGAGCAGGTGACCGGGTAAGACCGTAATTGTTACTTGCACAATACAGCAAACTCCGGCATAATCGACCTCAATAAGACCAGGATGAGGGGCATACGCGACAGGTCTGATAAACCGGTAAAAATTTAAATAAGCCGGGCTGCTGACACTAATTCAAAATCTGAAGGCAAAAATGAATTGATTCAACAAACCGTATTTCCATAATTTTTTCCCCTTGTTTTCACACAACGCAGGCCAAGTAGACTCAAGTCAAGTAGTTTGTTTGCCATTCATTTGTAAAAAAAACGACTTTGGGATTCTTTGTCACAAGCCTCTCGTCATCCGAGGACAATTAACTTAGACAACATACAGTGGGAGCAATAATTATTTGATCCCTTACTGATTTTGGAGGTTTGCCCACTTACAAAGAATGGAACTGTGTAGAATTTTAATCATAGGTACATTTTAACATTGAGAGACAGAATATCACAAAATAATCCACAATAACAACATCATATACATTTATTATCGTATTTTCGCATGAAATAAGTATTTGATCCATAGAACAATAGGACTTAATACTTGGTGGAGAAACCTTTGTTGGCAAGCACAGAGGTCAGACGTTTGTTGTAGTTTTTCACCAGGTTTGCACAGATCTTGGGAGGGATTTTGGTCCACTCCTCTTTGCAGATCCTCTCCAAATCCTTAAGGTTCCGAGGCTGTCGCTTGGCAACTCGAAGCTTCAGCTCCCTCCACAGATTTTCGATGGGATTTAGGTCTGGAGACTGGCTAGGCCACTCCAGGACCTTAATATGCTTCTTTTTGAGCCACTGCTTTGTTGCCTTGGCTGTATGTTTTGGGTCATTGTCATGTTGGGAGACCCATCCACGACCCATTTTCAGTGCTCTCACTGAGGGAAGGAGGTTGTCGCCCAAAATTTCCCGGTACATGGCCCCATTCATCCTCCCCTCGATACGGTGAAGTCGTCCTGTCCCCTTAGCTGAGAAACACCCCCAAAGCATAAGGTTTCCACCTCCATGCTTCACAGTGGGGATGGTGTTCTTTGGGTTGTACTCAGCATTTCTCTTCCTCCAAACACGGCGAGTCGAGTTGATGCCAAATAGCTCTATTTTGGTCTCATCTGACCACATCACCTTCTCCCAAGCCTCCTCTGGATCATCCAGGTGTTCTTTGGCAAACTTCAGACGGGCCTGTACATGTGCCTTCTTCAGAAGAGGAACCTTGCGCACGCAGCAGGATTTTAATCCTTCACGGTGTAGTGTGTTACTGATGGTTCTCTTCGTGACTGTGGTCCCAACTGCCTTCAGGTCATTAACAAGCTCCTCCTGTGTAGTACTGGGCTGATCCCTGACCTTTCTCATGATCATTGATATCCCACGAGGCGAGATCTTGCGTGGAGCCCCAGACCGAGGGAGATTGGCGGTGACTTTGTGTTTCTTCCATTTTCTAATAATTGCTCCAACAGTTGTTAACTTCTCACGAAGCTGCTTGCTTATTTTCTTGTAGCCCATCCCAGCCTTGTGCAGGTCTACAATTTTGTCCCTGATGTCCTGAGACAGCTCCTTTGTCTTGCCCATGGTGGAAACGTTGGAATCTGATTGATTGTGTGGACAGGTGTCTTTTATACAGCTACATAACGATGTAACGAGTTGACACAGGTGTTTTGGGTAATGAGTTGAGATTAGGAGTGCTTCTTAATGGAAAACTAACTGGTCTGTGGGAGCCAGAATTATTGCTGATTGGTAGGGGATCAAATACTTATTTCATGCGAAAATACGATAATAAATTTATAAAATTTATATGATGTTGTTATTGTGGATTATTTTGTGATATTCTGTCTCTCAATGTTAAAATGTACCTATGATTAAAATTCTACACAGTTCCATTCTTTGTAAGTGGGCAAACCTCCAAAATCAGTAAGGGATCAAATAATTATTGCTCCCACTGTATATGATCAATGAAGTGTAGCTGCTGATACATTTCTGGTGTCACTGATTCAGAAACCGAATAGCCTTGGGGTAAAAACTGCCTCGCTACATCCTTAATATTGTCACTAAGACAAAGCAGATTATTACAGTAAGTCAAAAGAGATTATTTTACTACAGTCACATACTGCGAGGGAGGTCTAGTGTCCTCGCTTGGTCCAAGTGCAAGTCATGGGTTTACCCATAATGCACAGCACTCGTAACAGTTCAGTTCAGTTTAGTTTATTTACCATTTGTATAAAATAAATTGGAATTCTTAGTAACCATTCAAGGATATTTAAAGCACTTAAAACACATGAACAACTTGGACAATAAAAACAATAAATAAATAAACAAATCAATAAATTGCAGTAGTTACAGTACTGTGGTGTCACTGATTCAAAAACAGAACAGCCTTGGGGTAAAATATGTCTCTAAACACTTGCACTAACTTGTTTACCTGTCTATCTAGGTAACTCTCACAACAGTAGCGACTTCCTGATGGATGCAAAATACTCAGGCCATTATGGCTAGGGTCCGCTGCTATCTTCTGGGCCCTCACGGAACCTATCAGAATAAATGTCACCTATACATGGCAGCTCTATAGCAATATTTTTTTGCACTGTTCGAACAACTTTATCAATCAATTTCTGATCCTTATTAGAGCAATTTCCATACCATTCAATTATAAAACCAGTGAGAACGCTCTAGGTCTGTAAAAACCGACCAATCTCTTGGTGGTTACACCAAACGTCATTAGGCGTCTCAGAAAATAAAGCCGTTGCTGGCAATGACTATGTGGTTGAGTGACCATTTGGGATCCCTAGAGATCAGAACTCCTAAGTATTAGGTCCACTATCTCTACATCAGCCCCATATGTTTTTGATAAGTTTGTGCTTTTCTCTGTTTGTTCTAAAATCAACAATAATCTCCTTTGTCTTGGTGACATTTAGTGCAAATGTTGGCACTTTGCAAGGCTGTCAATTTCTATTGGAATTGGACATCAACATGAGGGAATGTTAAGTGAGGGCATCGGATAGGTGGCTTATGTTTGAGAGGGCTACGCGGGCGTGTCGTGTACTTGCACGATAGTACTGTTTGCAGCGTACAGTAGACATTGTTCCTTTGTTGTGAGGAGAATTTTCAGCTAATTTTTCAGAAACATAAAGGGCATAATATTTTTTTCTGTCCGTTTCACCACTTTCTTACATTTCATCCTTAAACCGGCATTCCATTGTGTCCCTCCAAAGACGCTGTCTCTGGTAAAGTAGTATTTTCAGTTGGGTCTACTTGGGTGGCCCTGCTGTCTCTGTTGACTGATACTTAATGGAAGATTGGTGTTTGGGACAAAAAATAATCCTCATTTTTATGGCTTCTATGACAACACTTTTATAGGTTCTATGACAACAGAGTGATGGTTGTACCAGTTTAATGGTCTGATTGAAACTGAAATGGTTAATTAAGGCAGTTTTAATTCAGCTGGGTGAAAAGCTCACGCTCATATTCCTTCTTTCTGATTGGACCTGACTGGGTTTGACGTACCTCCTCCCGATAAGACCCCAGTCTCTGTTACCACAGCAGGAGAGCCCAGTCAGGCCCGGATATCTAATCTTGGCTTGTCTTGTGGCCGTTTGCTTTCAGGACTGGAACCGGACGTGGCACTCGTCCGTCCCAGACCTGACCCAGTGCTTCCAGAACACGGTGCTGGTGTGGGTCCCCTGCATCTACCTCTGGCTCTGTGCACCCCTCTACTGCCTGCACCTCCGGCACCACGACAGAGGGTACATATGCATGACCCACCTCAACAAAGCCAAAACAGTGAGTGTGCTCACCCAGTTATCTCAGTCCCACTTCCTTCACCTCAAAACCCTCATTCTTCTCTCAATACCTCCACCCCCTGCCCCCCCCCCCCACCCCCACCCCTCCGGTTCCAGGGAAGAGTTGGATTTCCCACACCCCTGTGTCTTGCAGTGCATTTTTACTCTGTGTGTGAAACATGCCAAGGCTCTTGCTGACTCTCATAGGTAAAACCTGTGAAACATACCAATACTGTGGTATGTCAGAATCCTACTGTTAATTTCTGATAATATGCAGTTATTACATTATGCACAGTTATGACATTATGCAGTTATTACATTATGTGCAGTTATTACGTTATGCACAGTTATTACATTATGCACAGTTATTACATTATTACATTATGCACACTGCACAGTTATTACATTATGCAGTTATTACATTACAAGTTCCTGCAAAACCATCCCGTGTCCCCAGGCCACAGTCGGCACTCACACGGTCCGGATTCGGTCCGTGACTGTGGGGCTCATCCATGTGCCAGAACGTTATCTTAACCGGACGTGCTACCTAGGAGCCCCACAGTAGGATATTTCTATTGGATCAAAATACTGCTTTTAGCTTAAGGGCAAAAAGCCAGTGCATCCCATCCCATATGTTAACAAGTTTTCTGTGACACGGGCCTGCCATTCTTCTGGATCTCAAAGAATATTTTCAAGGCCGTCAGAAATTCCATATCTGTCACATGTCCTATTTCTTCTGACAGACGTGCAGGCAGCCCGATTAATCCCCTGCAGCCGGTTGTGCAGGTCTGTCTTGATCTACTGGTAAATAATTCCAGGTTAAAAAATAAAAAAAATAAAAAAGTTAATGCTACTGTAGCTGCCAGGACTGTGCTAACTAGCTAGCCTATAAAATATATAATTTGTTTTTCAAAGTCTAATCTGGGGGCCCGCTCTCAATTCCCTTCTCTTGCAGTACCGCTCTCAAATCCCTTCTCTTACAGTACCGCTCTCAAATCCCTTCTCTTGCAGTACCGCTCTCAATTCCCTTCTCTTACAATACCGCTCTCAATTCCCTTCTCTTACAGTACCTCTCTCAATTCCCTTCTCTTACAGTACCGCTCTCAATTCCCTTCTCTTACAGTACCGCTTTCATTTCCCTTCTCTTACAGTACCGCTCTCAATTCCCTTCTCTTACAGTACCGCTCTCAATTCCCTTCTCTTACAGTACCTCTCTCAATTCCCTTCTCTTACAGTACCGCTCTCAATTCCCTTCTCTTACAGTACCGCTCTCAATTCCCTTCTCTTGCAGTACCGCTCTCAATTCCCTTCTCTTACAGTACCTCTCTCAATTCCCTTCTCTTACAGTACCACTCCATTCCTTTCCTGAGTGTCTTTCTCATGAGGGCTAAATGCACCAATATAATTTTCCCCTCCGGTTTAGTGATTGTGTTCATTAGTGCCCTCTCTGTCCAATGAAGCCTTGCATTGAGTGCTCTGCTCCGCTCAAACTCCCAGTGTGGCTCGAATATCAGGAAATGGTTGCGGCTGAATTGCTCAGCCTCATTCAGACTGACCGTTTGAACGAGGTTGTTTATTTGAGGAATTTAAAGGATCAGTTTTCAGTTAACCTCAGTCATAATGTTACTGGATGATGGCTGGGGTAATCAGATGTGCCGGTTGCTCTGTTCCCTGCAGGTTTTGGGGCTGCTGTTGTGGGCTGTCTGCTGGGCAGATGTCTTCTATTCTTTCTGGGAAAGAAACCAAGGGATTGCTATAGCACCCGTCTACCTGGTCAGCCCCACCATTCTCGGCATTACAATGGTAAGCCTGAACCCCGCACTTCTGCAGACACACAACTACACACACACACACACACACCCATGCATACACACACACCCACGGATACACATACTTCTTACATAGACACATGCACACATTTACCATTCACATACAAAACACACACATCCTCACATACATACACGCTTCATACACACACCGGTAGTAAAATGGGAATTGATTTTTGTATCAAATACCATCTTAATAAGACTTGCCTGTAACATAACCAATATGAGAGACAGATTTTAGAAAGCTCTCAAGTGCATGGGCTAGCGTCCAAGAAAGTTAATTTTGCGTTTCTATATACACTCCTCAAAAAAAGTTCGGAAACGTTATTTCGGTCGATTATTCCTCCCCTTTAATAATACCAATTGGTATTGTATTTTATATCGTTGGAAAGCCTGATTAGTCACCTTTACAACGAGGTACAACTTGTAAGGATCGTGCATTCGTGGAATGAGCAACACAGCTAACCGTGTGGGTAGCGGCCCAAAAAAATGTGCCAAAATCCCCTGCAATATTCTTCTGTTGGTATTCACTCTCGTTTTGAGTTGCTTGGTGGACTGGATGATTGCACTCTCCCACAGTAATAAGGAAAAAACAACACACATTGGCCATTTTTACACTTTATTCATTTTACACTGTCAGGGACCTCAGTAGCATGTGGAAGATCCATACGCAGCCACAACAGCTTGGCACCTCCTCCTCATGCTGGTCACCAGCCTGGTCACACACTGCTGTGGGATGGCATCCCATTCCTCGGTGCCAATCAGGTGCCAGTCACACACCTGTGACTGGCATACACCTGCCAGCACTTGAAGCTCAAAACGAGAGTGAATACCAACAGAAGAATATTGCAGGGGATTTTGGCACATTTTTTTGGGCCGCTACCCACACGGTTAGCTGTGTTGCTCATTCCACGAATGCATGATCCTTACAAGTTGTACCTCGTTGTAAAGGTGACTAATCAGGCTTTCCAACGATATAAAATACAATACCAATTGGTATTATTAAAGGGGAGGAATAATCGACCGAAATAACGTTTCCAAACTTTTTTTGAGGAGTATATATATATGTGTGTGTGTGTGCGTGTGCGTGTGTGTGTGTAGCTGCTGGCGGTGTGGCTGATTCAGTATGAGCGGATGAAAGGGGTTCAGTCCTCAGGTCTGATGCTCAACTTCTGGCTGCTGGCTGTGCTGTGCGCCACCGTCGCCTTCCGCTCCAAGATCCTGCAGGCACTTGGCCAGGTGAGAGGCCACGCCCACACACCCCCTTCTTACCTGTGGACTCTGTCCTTTACTGGGTCTGGAACCTCCACTATGAGGATGTGTGTGTTGTGCTCTAACAACATGTTGGTACAGGCTCCAGTGTGGGGTGGGGGGTGGGAGGGAGTGGGCAGGGTTGGGGAAGGTGAGTAGGCGGGGTGGGGGAAGGGGAAGGGGAAGGGGAGTGGCCGTTGCAGGGGATTGGGTGGGACAGGGGAGTGGCAGGGCAGAGGGTTGGCTGATGCAGGGGAGTGTTCCCATGTGTTACAATGTGTTATTCACAGTTCTCTTGCAACTGTATGTTTTGATGGCATGATCACAGTGAAACGAGCTGTTTCTCATGTCTTTCTCTCTCTCTCATTCTCTCCCTTGCTCTCTTGCTCTCTCTCTCAGCCATCCAGCGCTGATGTATTCCGCTACACTACCTTCTACACCTACTACATCCTGCTGCTGCTCTCCCTGCTGCTGTCCTGCCTGTCCGACTCGCCTCCTCTTTTCTCCCAGGCGGTCAGAGACCCGGTGGGTGTTCCCCGGCATGTTGATTGGCAGGCACAGGTTCCAGGTTGTCCCATCCTCCTCCTCCATGGCCCTGGAGCCTTACTGAAGGCAGTGGGAGAAGGTCGAATTTTGCTGGCAGCACATGCTGTTTTTCTATTGTTGCCTTTTTTTAAACCAGGGAAATTGAGGACGTTGACTTTGTTGTTGAAGTTGTGTTGAATTGCTGTGATGGTGAAGGCTGTTTGTGGTTTGGTTTGAGTTGTGCGTTATGGCAGTGCAGTGAGCTGTGTGTTGTGGAAGTGCACAGATGGACTGAGCTTTGTGTGTTTTTTATCTTTTTTCCCCTGCAGAATCCCTGTCCTGAATTTGGAGCCTCCTTCCTGTCCAAGATCACCTTCTGGTGGGTCACCGGGTAGGTACAATTTTCCTATGGTGGCTGGGGTTTGGCTTCCGTTTTTGTGTGTGCAGTTGTGTGAACAGGCATAGACTGTATGTATAGGATGGTGCAGGTGTAATTTTCTCTCTCTGTAGGTTGTTGGTGCGTGGGTACCGGCGCCCCCTGGAGGAGAGTGACCTGTGGTCTCTAAACCCAGCCGATCAGTCTCAGAGCATTGTCCCCCAGCTAGTGCGCTCCTGGCACCAGGAGTGCAGCAAGGCCAAGAGGTCAGAGGTCACAGGTCTCTTACACCAGCAACACCCAGGTTCAATCTGCCTCAGGCTGCATCCCTACCTTGCTTCTGCTCCAGTGTTCTGGTCATTGGGCCAGCCCGGGGGTGGGCAACCCTGATCCTGGAGCGCCAGTGACATTTCTGGTTTTTGTTCCATCTGAGCTAGATCACACGAGTTTGATTGATGATTAGAAGTCTGAGCCTGAATAGTCTGAATGGTGCAATGCAGAGTGCCTCCAGCACGTGTCGACTTACATTCATTAAACATGATGAATTAAAAATGAATCCAGTTATATAGTTAAGGTTTGGATGGAGCAAAAAACCAGAATCATCTCTGGCACTCCAGGGCCAGGGTTGCCTACCCTGAGGACAGCCCTTTTGACGAGGGCCTGGGAAGTACAAGTCACTCCCAGTGCAGAGCAGTTTGAGCCACTTCAAGTCTTACTGGAAGCAGATTCCACTCCGTACAGTCCTGTGCTTGTACTAAGACCTGGAGCGGCTCACGCTGACGCACACCCGGAGTGCAGTTTCCTCCCCTGTTCGTCCACTATGCTACAAGTCACTTCCTGGCTCCGCTAACGTTATGGTTTTTTTACGGGGACTATAAAAAACAGGAACCAGCTTCATCCTGTGATAGCATTTGAGTCTGCCCTCTTGCACATTTATGTACACCCAACCAACCTGAGTTACTGCAGTGGCATTATGTTACCCGCTTGTGTCATTGAATGGAGAGGGGGGAAAAAAGTGAATCTGACTAGCTAGATTCTGCACAGATGCAACTGATTATATATCGTTTTCTGACATTGCAAAGTGAAAGATTGCAAAATGCGACCAGCCTCACTCTGGAGTCTCAGAGAAAAATGGTGTAAACTCCAGACATCACTCACCACATCACTAACAGACAGACTCATGTGACAGGTCATCCCCCCTTCACTAACACGTGTCATGTGACTCCCCCTCCCCGCTTTGATTCACTAACACGCGTCATGTGACTCCCCTTTCTACCATGTGTCCCAGGCTGTCCGAAACGAGAACATACTCCCCGAAGAAGTCGGCGGGGGGCGGGGCCCCGGATGAGGGGGCTGGGCAGCCTGTGGAGGAGGAGGAGATTCTGCTAGTAAAGACGTCACAGAAGGGCCGCGAGCCCTCTCTTCTACTGGCGCTCTGCCGCGCCTTCGGCCCCTATTTTCTGGTCAGCTCCTTCTACAAGATCATCCATGACATCCTTATGTTCATGGGGCCTGAAATCCTCAGGTGAGCACACATACAAACATACATCCTCAGGTGAGCAAACATACATCCTCAGGTGAGCAAACATACATCCTCAGGTGAGCACACATACAAACATACATCCTCAGGTGAGCACACATACAAACATACATCCTCAGGTGAGCACACATACAAACATACATCCTCAGGTGAGCACACTTACAAACATACATCCTCAGGTGAGCACACATAAAAACATACATCGTCAGGTGAGCACACATACAAACATACATCCTCAGGTGAGCACACATACAAACATACATCCTCAGGTGAGCAAACATACAAACATACATCCTCAGGTGAGCACACATACAAACATACATCCTCAGGTGAGCACACATACAAACATACATCCTCAATACATCCTCAGGTGAGCACACATACAAACATACATCGTCAGGTGAGCACACATACAAACATACATCGTCAGGTGAGCACACATACAAACATACATCCTCAGGTGAGCACACATACAAACATACATCCTCAGGTGAGCACACATACAAACATACATCCTCAGGTGAGCACACATACAAACATACATCCTCAGGTGAGCACACATACAAACATACATCGTCAGGTGAGCACACATACAAACATACATCCTCAGGTGAGCACACATACAAACATACATCCTCGGGTGAGCACACATACAAACATACATCGTCAGATGAGCACACATACAAACGTACATCCTCAGGTGAGCACACATACAAACATACACACGCTGTTGTACCTTGAGTCTACCGACATGTTTGGTTTTCAAAAAGAATGAAAGGCTTTAGTGTTACTGGCTTTTAGCACCATGTTTGAAAGTTGGAAGATTTTTTAAGGAATGAGTCGTTGCAGCTGGGTTTGTGATTTGCTGCAATTTACAGAAAGAAGTGGAGCAGTGCATTCTGGGAATTAGTTTGCTGTTTTTGTTTTCAAATTGGCTTTTGTTCACAGTAATAGAAGCAAGTCTTTCACGACAGGGTCCTTTGGTTGTGAAGCTGACATTCACTGTAGGTTAAGCTTATGCTGAGGTTGTGCTCTGAATATCTCATGATTTTTCATTTTGTGAAGCATGTTCAATGTGTTTCTGTGGTACGACAGGCTGCTGATTCAGTTTGTTAATGACTCGAGCGCCCCCTCCTGGCGTGGGTATTTCTACACCGCCCTGCTGTTTGTGTGCACCTGTGTGCAGACGCTCATCCTCCAGAAGTACTTCCACGTCTGCTTCGTCACCGGCATGCGGCTGCGGTCTGCAATCGTTGGCGCTGTCTACAGGAAGGTGAGCCAGCACTTCCTGTTTCCTGCACGGCTCTGTCAGGCCAAAATGTGTCCGGGTGCCAAAATGTGTCCGGGCACGTCATCGGAATGCTTGGAATTTCGTTGCTATGCCAACAGACGCGCTAGCATTGTCTATATCAGATAACCTTTATAATTTCCTTTTGTATAGGCTACTGTGCTTTATATTGTTAATTGTTTTCGATTTTAGATTGTGTTAGCTAGTGATTCATTTTGAAGTAGATAGTCTTTTACTGAAACTAACTAGCTAGCAATACTACATAGTAGTTTCCTGGTCAAATGTTGCTTTATAAAAAAACGAGCATCCGTTAATAATGTTAACAACGCCGGATTAAAAAAAAAAAAAAAAAAACTAAGAAAGAAAACAAAACACATTAGCCTGTTCGCACTGCAAGTTAAACCAGCGAGGTGGAAAGAGTAAGTAGGCCTATCGCGTTGTTGAATAGCCCAATAAAACTAATCTAATGTCACGTCGATCAGTACGCCTAATTGTTATTTTTTTGTGGGCCTATTGGTAGTTTTTCTGATGACCGATTATTCTTTTTTTACTGTATTTGCTATGCGATCGCGTTCACCCAATGAAAATGCCGTTGTAATAATCAGGCACGTTTCCTAAAAATGTTTTGTTACGTTGAATATTGTTTTCAATAAATGTTATTTGTTAACTTTTGTTTAGTGAGTTGTCATGTTTTGTAGGATAATGTGCAATGTTCATAATGAAAGGCGCAAAGTGCCACACATTTCAGCAGCATTTAAAATACGAGGATTTTAGGATGCTAACAGCGTTAGCTAGCATGCCAACAGGGTTACCCATTGTTAGCTAGCAAGCCAACAAGGTTAGCTAGCATACGAACGTTAGATTATGTTAGATTTATTTTGAAGTAGCTAGATTAGTCTTTTACTATTCTTGTTGGTATAGCAACTACATTCCAAGCATTCCGATGACGTGCCCGGACACATTTTGGCGATGTGCCCGGACACATTTTGGCGATTCTGAGGTAAAAGCAAGTGCGAGCTCGTCACAATGCTAGCGCGTCACAATGCTAGCGCATCGTGTTGGCATAGCAACGACATTCCAAGCATTCCGATGACGTGCCCGGACACATTTTGGCCTGACAGCTCCCTGGTTGCCTGATAACTTGGCTCATTTTCTTGCTAAGCTGACCCTTGTTCCCCCGGTGATGACGTCATAACCATGTGACATTATTGGCCCAATCAAATAAAATAGGGGTGCTGGAGAGCTTCTTTCCGGCCAAATATAGTGATCATTGGTGGTGTGATAACCAGCTAAAATGCTTAACAGTGGCTAGAATTTCAGCAGGGATCTCGTGTCCCGTTTGAGGTACAGTCGTTTAAATATGTACATATGCACATCTCCTCATGTGAAACAAGTTGGTAATGTGGCATGGAAGGAATTAACATTTGGTGAATATCAAATTGGCATGTCTTGACAATTGCACAGTATCGGTGCAGGTATGCGCTCTACTAGTTTTTTATAAATATAATTTAGCACCCAACATGGGGCTGAGTATGCCCAATTCCCACCCTAATTTGGAATATCCAGTTACTGTTTGTTAGGGCCAGACCGATATGAAAATTTTGTGGCCGATACCGATTGCTAGAAGTAATAAACATTCTAATAACCGATATTATCTGCCGATATGAAAGAGTGCTTTATCTAGTCAATACAAACATATTTCACAAAAATAAAGGAAAAAATAAATGTATAATACTAAAAATAATTATAACTATTATTATTACTATTATTATAAACTCAACATTTTAGAGAACCTCCCTCATGAGAATTAAAAATGCTCTTAGACATGAGAAATCAGATTTTAAAGAAAAATAATCAAAATTAGTTTGTTGATTTGGAACAAAAGTATCTCACAAATTAACTGTGTTCTCACACTTTACTAAACAACAAACTGTGCTGTACAGTCACGGGTTCAACATGACTTCCTGTCCATAAGTTTCTGTCTGCCAGCAATATTGAATTTTGCAGTGTCAACAACACTTGGGTCATGTCAGATAATTAACTTCCTAATAGTCTCAGGCCAAGACTGGTAAGCTGTAATGCAAGAAGAAATTGCAGTTAAACAGGATTGGGATACCGTGCAGGTAACTAACACTCACTCTGACAAAACCACGTTCTGTGGACAAAACAAATGAACATGTTGGCTGCTTGATACTTTGACGTACACAACACATATCTCGGTGAACAACATTACCGACTTGGCATATCGTTATTCGTTAGTGGTTTGACAGCGTTCACAAAAGCGAATGTTCGCTATTTTTACTTTATACAACGCGTTTGAATGATTCAAAATATTTAGTCTGATGTTTGGACTCCTGTCACCGTTTAAAGTGGGGAGAAGCCTGTGTGCAGTGCAGCCACACGTTATACAACTCTGCCAGCACAGGTGTCTCTTTAACTCACAAAACGTCTTCAATGTGATAACAGATGGACCATTAAGTGAGATGGACCCTGATACCCCATATTAGAGAAGGGAGTTTGTAGTGCCCTCTATGTGTGGGTATTATTCAAAATAGCTGTCATGACCATGAATATGGTTTTCTCTTCTTTTTTTTGACATTACAAGAGATTTTATCGGTGCGATTTCCCCCGATATAGATATACAGACGGGTGACAAATTAAAGGGAAAAACCTGAATAAATGAATGGAGAAACATGACGAATGCAGATGCTTCCATACAGGCATACCGCATGATACGATTAAGCAATTAACATCCTATACATGACATGTATGAGCAAGAGGAAAAGACGGCAAGAGGAAAAGATAAAAATTTAGAAAGAGGGTTCATTATCGGGGCACGGATGGCAGGAGCTTCAGCCACAAAGACTGCTCAACTGGCCTCGTGTTTCAACAGGAACGGTGACTAAAGTGACGTCTGCATTTAGATCCGTGGGAAAGACGTGAGTAAATGGGGTCGGAAGTTGTGGTCGACACGTGGTTGTGGTTGTGGATGACCGTGATGCTCGTGCATTAGTGCGACGTACGGAAAAACAGAAGAGAAACTCCTTCCTCAGGTGACTGAGAATGTCAATGCAGGACGTGATCAGACTGTGAACAGTCTGTCGACAAATGCATAGAGAGGGATGTTATAGTAGGGTTGCAGTGCGTAAACCCCTCGTTACTAAGAGGAATGCACATTTGAGAGTTCATGTGCGCAGAAAACATAAGGTCAGAGGAGTCATCCTTCACCATATTCTCGACAAGTGAGCGAGTGCATGTGTGGCGTACACCAAGAGAACGATACAGGCCTGAATTCTTGACCCCTACAGTGAGGGGGTCTAGTGACTCTGTTATGCTATGGTGGGCATTTTCCTGGCATGGTTTGGGTCCAATTGTCCCCTTTGATCGAGGGGTTACTGCAAATCAATACAAAGGTCACCAGATGAACTTCGCAGTCAGCAGATCTCAACCCAATTGAACACCTATGGGAGATTTTTGTCCGACGTGTTTACAGCGCTCTCCACCACCATTGTCAAAACACCAAACGAGGGAATATCTTTTGGAAGAATGGCGTTCCATCCCTTCGGTGCATTTCCAGAGACTTGTAGAATCTATGCCCAGGCACATTGAAGCTGTTCTGGCGGCTCATGGTGGCCCAACACCTTACTAAGACACTATATGTTGGGTTTTCCTTTAATTTGTCACCCGTCTGTATATGTGTAAGCCCTGTATCGGCCGATGTTTGATCGGCCGGTCGATATCGGTTGGGCCCTACTATTTGTAGCTGCGTTCATGCCTGATTCTTCAGTACTGATTCGGGAGAGTGAAGACATCCGCGGTTCTCCCCTGAAACGCATGGTGTCACCAGCCTGCTTCTTTTCACACCGCAGCCCACAAATAAGCTCACATGAGTCTATGGGCACCCGTCCACTCTCTAGCGCCCCCCACTGGGTAGTAGTGGGTATAGTTGGTTAGGGGCAGAGTTGTAAAATCCAGGGGTCAGAAAGTGTTTCTTCAACCCATGAACTCAGCCAGCTGATTTAACTAATTACTTCTTCTTCCTGGCTGAAGAATTGTGTTAATTAGCAAATACAGGTGATTGGAACCAAATACTGGGGATGACCTTTACTTTCTGAACCCAGATTTTACACCTCTGGTTAGGGGACCCTAACTATCTGTCTCCTGGGCGATGCTATCACCCTATGGGGCTACCAGCCACAGTCGGCACTGGCACTGCCCGGATTCAATCCGAAACAGTGGGGCTCATCCATGCAGAACATTGTGGTGCCTTAACTGAATGCGATCAATTCATATTAGGTAGTTAATTTAAGCACTAGGAGTAAAGGGCAGGACCATGTGACACAGTCTGGATTCTCAGTACATATGCTAATCTCCCTGTTATGGCCATGTGTGTGATTCCCAGGCACATGCTGTCTGTATCTCTCTGTATCTGTCTGTACTAGGATTGTTTTTGCCAGCGAATGTGTCCTGACAGGTTTCAGTTTGTCGGAAAAATGATTAAAGTTCCAGCCGTATCTATTACTGATGTTTGCATAATATGCTGGGGTTTTAAAGATACATAACGATGTGACCTTGCATTTTTGGACTTTCAAAACTACTTGAAAATATTAATTATCATGAAGATGAAATATGCATATTTCCATTTGTGTTGCGCAGCAGGATGAATTGTGTAAAAAAGGCCATTTCCAACTGTGCATTTAGCATTTATACATTAACCTTTTCTCAACAAACGAGGCTGTCGTGATCTTGCATCAATAGTTGTTTACTGCAATACATGTTTCTTCTGAAAGAGGAATATATGTATCTACTAAAGAGGAATCATCTCTTAAGGAATATGACAAATTTTGTAGGCTAATAAAAGCCATTTCCTCTATTAACCACCAGGAAAAGTGCATATTTGAAATGGTAGTCGCCATTATGTAGCCTCTAGTCTGTAAGTATTTAAGTATGTGTTTAGTTTTAAATCGGTTAATGTGAACTCTGATCTGTACATGTAACCCTCTCTGCTTTCCCACTGTCTGAATAAAGTTGAACAAGTGTAGCATGTGTGTGTGTGGTTGGGTCTGATCTCTCTCTCTCTCTCCCTCTCCCCCTGGTGGCAGGCCCTGGTCATCACCAGCGCAGCTCGGCGCAGCTCCACTGTGGGTGAAATTGTGAACCTGATGTCTGTGGACGCCCAACGCTTGATGGACCTCGTCACCTACATCAACATGGTCTGGTCCGCCCCCCTACAGGTGGTCCTAGCCCTCTACTTCCTTTGGCAGGTAAGTGCGGCCCCCACTGATGCTGGATCAGCCCCCCTAATTCTCCACGTATGGTTGAGGGCAGGACAGGGCTTGGGTAAACTGATCCTCGATCAGCTGTGCTGCACTGTGCAGCTGCACATTTTGTACGCACGCACGCACGCACGCACAAGTCTGAATGTGTATTACCAGGAAATCAAAAATGTTCTTGAATTTGTTTTTCCCCCCCTTGGAACTAACTTCCCACTTGTCAGCAACTTCTGTCAACAAAAATCAACATTGTTAATGACATTTGGCAGCTTTTTTCTGCAGACTTGGCAAAGTCCCTTTTATAAAGGGAAAGCAGCGGGTTGGTTATTAGAAGTGGCCATAATTATACTGAAGGGTTTTGTTTCCTTTGGACGCAGGTAGATTTTTCTGTGTTGCTATGGAGATGTGCCACGCTTGTTTGTAAGTAAAAATTCTCCTGAGATGGAGAAACTCCGGGATATTGGTTGCCGTGGTGTTTCCTGGCAATCTACAAACTGTTGACGTAGCAGTGGCCTTTCCAGGGAAACCATGGGGTGAATTAATGGCACCTTCAATGCCAGCCAAGCTCCTTCTTACTTTTCATCTTGGGGCGGTTTTCACAACCTTTTTCATTGGGAGAGATGACTCTACACGTGTATCCAAAGGCCGCCAGTTGGACTTATTTATCTGACAAGGACAGGTTTCAAAAACTGTCACAGCGCCCCTGTCTTGGTAGGTAGACCTTTGCCAGGCCTCCTCAGGACAGAGTAATTCACCTAGTTCCATAAAAACTACTGTGCGGACTGGGAGGACTGGTTTGTTATATATACAATACAGTCCAAAACTATTTGGACAGTGACATTTTTTTGTTGTTGTTTTGTTTCTACTCCAGCACATTGGATTTGAAATGTAACTGTGACTATGAGGTTAAAGTTCAGACTTTCAGTTTTAAGTTGAGGGTGTTTACATGCATATCGGGGGAACCGTGTAGCAGTTGTAGCCCTTTTATACATAGTCCCCCTATTTTAGGAGACCAAACATAATTGGACGATTGACTGCTCAGCTGTTTCTTCGGCAGGTGTGATTTGTTTGATCGTTATGTCTTCCACAAGAGAGCTAACCAAACGTCTAGAGTAGTGTTGAGCAGAGGAATTTCTCCTTATTATTGCCAGGCACGACCAGGTACAGTAGATACACGAAGAAAATTATTTATTTCTCTGCAGAAAGAGTCCAGTACTTGCACACACGAGGTGGTCAAGCATGAACTGAAGAGATGGAGGCAGTCTCCGCCATATTTAATCAAATTAATACATAGATTATCTTACTTCTGATTGGTGCATAGTTAATACATAGGCATAGAGTGGAATATAAATAATTCTATGCTGATTGGTACATGGTTACATATTATCATATAATAAAATGTTCAAGTCAATGATTGGTTAGATCTTATCATATAGCATGCATATTGGAGGAGTGCACAGTGACCCCTAGCCCTTAACGTCACACAAACAGTTTCGATAAATATTTGGTCTTCCAGAGTCGTCTTGTTTTCAGGATTCAAGATGAAGTGTCTCCTCTGGCTCTCTAGCGATAAGACGTGCCTTGCGCCTGTGATGTGGGTCAGAGGCCACAGGCCTGCAGTTTCATAGAGAAGATAGACAGAAGGGAGAGAGAGATAGAAAAAGAGACAGAAGGATGCACATACACACAAGATATAAGCTATATATTTTGTCTTCGGTTCACTTTGGCTGACTGAGAGATGGACAGAGATTCTAGATAAGAGAGGCTGCCGACTGCTATTTCTCTGTCTCTGCAGACTTATTTTTATATTTTTTTATATTTAACTTATTTAATATAAGTTTTACATTGAATCTGAAAACACCCTTCTCTTCAGTAGATTCTATGTGTGACATTTGCATTTGGAGTCTATTGTTGTCTCTCAACATGAGGACCAAAGAAGTGTCAATACCAATAAAGCAGGCCATTTGGTCTGCCATGGTGGTGTTTCTGTGCTGACTGTAGTGGTGGTGTTTCTGTGCAGTCTGTTAGGCAGTTGACTGTAGTGGTGGTGTTTCTGTGCAGTCTGTTAGGCAGTTGACTGTAGTGGTGGTGTTTCTGTGCAGTCTGTTAGGCAGCTGACTAGCGGTGGTGTTTCTGTGCAGTCTGTTAGGCAGTTGACTGTAGTGGTGGTGTTTCTGTGCAGTCTGTTAGGCAGTTGACTGTAGTGGTGGTGTTTCTGTGCAGTCTGTTAGGCAGTTGACTGTAGTGGTGGTGTTTCTGTGCAGTCTGTTAGGCAGCTGACTGTAGCGGTGGTGTTTCTGTGCAGTCTGTAGCGGTGGTGTTTCTGTGCAGTCTGTTAGGCAGCTGACTGTAGCGGTGGTGTTTCCCTGCAGACCCTGGGTCCGTCTGTGCTGGCCGGTGTGGCTGTCATGGTCCTGATGTTCCCAATCAACGCCTTCATTGCCATGAAGAACAAAACCTTTCAGGTGAGGGGGTTGTCCATTTCTCCCTGTCTGCGTATGTTCCATGCTCTTTGTGTTTGTGTGTGTTTGTGTGTGTGTGTGGGGGGGGGGCACTCTGTGCGTGTGTCCATGTGCGCGTTGGATGCTCTGTGTGTGCATGTGTTGGGTGCTGTGTTTGTGTGTGTGTGTGCGCGCGTTGGGTGCTTGGGTAAACTTAATTACAATTATTTAATGTTTGTCACCATTGGTCATGAGATTAAATGAAAAAGTCATGCATCAGTGTGAGAATTTATAACATTTAATGAAAAGTATGGAAAATGTTTACTTTTACAGTATGAGCCAGGGGCAGCGCCAGAGATGTTTTGTTGCTGGTGCTATGGGGGCGGGGGGGTGCTCCGGGATTGGTAGTAAATAAATGCGTATGCAAGGCTAGGCGCGGAGTCAATTTTCGAGCGTTATACTACTAACACTTCTGTTGATTCACATGTACACATAATAGTTAGATCTATCCAATATATGCATGGACTCTGAGCAAGCATCAACAGGCTATATAAACATAAGCAAACCAACCGAGCTAAATTGATGCTGGAAATAATGTTTTAAACCATTGTAACCACATTCACATTGATGTAGCTGGCGAATAGATAATTACTGCAAACGATGTTGTCTCCTGAAAATGCGTTCTGGACCGCAGCTGAGCTGAAGCGACGGTGCAAAGCGGATGGCTATCTTATGTTTATTATGAGAGTAAAAATAAAGTTTGGCTTCATTCTGAAACTGGCGAAACAAGGGCTGCCACAGTTAAGTTACCTGTATGTAATTTATCGCACGCCAAACCAAAAATACAACTTTAATAGTTATATTTCATCCATAATTTTGCAAACAGGCATGTCTAGCCAGGATATTGGTGTGGGGAATCTGATTTACTAACCTCGCTTGTTGGGGGGTTAAAAGCCTAATAAAATTTGAAATTCTGCGTCCTCCATCGGAGATCTTTGTTCCACACGTTTTGCATACGGCCGGTTTTTTTTTCCGTTGGAGTTTGGTGGCCTCGTCTTTATATCCAAACACAATCACACGTATTGCATAGCATGCAGACATGGCGCTCAAAATGATGATAGCACGGACACCATAGAACAGTTTTGTGACAGACACGCATGCACACACATGCGTACCATGGCTACATTGTAACCAACTGTAGCCTAATGCAGCGCTCATGCTTTGTGAACATTAGGTAGGAATATCACAAAAATATAGAAAAAAATTCAATAGTCCCACTCAGGAATATCACAAAATACTGATGAAAATTGTGCCACAAGTAAGTCGCAAGTCAATTCATCTAAGTCCAAGTCATGTCGCAAGTAATTTCTTTGGTGACTCGAGTCCAAGTCGCAGACTCGAGTCTCCAACTCTAGTTGACGCTGAACATTGTTACACTCTGTCCTGTACAGGTGTCCCAGATGAAGAGTAAGGATAACCGGATCAAGCTGATGAACGAGCTTCTGAACGGGATCAAGGTTCTGAAGCTGTACGCCTGGGAGCTGGCCTTCCGGGACAAGGTGTCTGAGATCCGTGAGACCGAACTGCGCGTGCTCAAAAAGAGCGCCTTTCTGGGGGCCATGTCCACTTTCACCTGGGTCTGCGCACCCTTCCTGGTAAGAGAATATATACACACATAATACACACACACGAAACACAGTTCACACGGGACAGGGGAGTGGCAGGGCAGGGGGTTAGCCGGTGCAGGGGAGTGTTCCCATGTGTTACAACGTGTCATTCTGTAAAGAACTGTATGTTTTATTGGCGTCATCACAGCGAAACAAGCTCTCTCTCTCTCTTTTTCTCTCTTTCTCTTTCTCATTCTCTCTCTCTCTTTCTCTCTCTCTCTCACACCCACCCACCCACCCACACATACACCGCAAGACCTGTAATGATCACATATTAAATGGCGGTATTCTCTTTCAACCAGACTCAGTGTGCCACTCAGACTGATGCTTACTATTTTCCCTGCAGGTTGCGCTGTCCACGTTTGGGGTGTATGTGCTGATAGACGAGCGGAACATTCTGGATGCTCAGAAGGCCTTTGTGTCTCTGGCTCTCTTCAACCTGCTGCGCTTCCCGCTTAGCATGCTTCCCATGGTCATCAGCAGCATGGTGGAGGTCAGTGCCGCGCACCGCCCCTGCCCCGCCCCATCCTGCCACTCCCTGTGTGTCACGTCCCCCTGCTCTGCTTGCCCGTTCCTGTTTCTCTTTTCCTTCAGCAGGTTAGCGAGGCTGTGGAGTGAGGGGCATGGCCCTTGATAGTATTTATTTAAAATGAACTGTTGTGGCGTGTCTCATTTTCCTGTTGATGACTGACAACGAGCGGTCGTAACAGGAAAGTGGGGGCTCGTCCGGGATATTTTGTTACATTGACCGTAACTAATGGGTTTTTATAACTTGTTGGTTACTAAGGTGGTCGTTCCTTGTTCTTGATTGGAGTACGGGGACATGTATTGGCAAATCAGAATCAACGTCGGTATGCTGGCGAAAACGTCAGAAGTAGATTTGGGGCATAATTTGCGCATGTTGCTCGGAGACACGTTGTGTTTGTATAAGGGATAGAAATTAGCAAAGTAAAAGTTAATTGACTAAGGGAAGACTAGGGGAGAGCGAGCTAGTTAGTTTGTTTTGGGGTTGCTCCATTTGCTCTGTCGACATTGCAGTGTTGCTCCTCAGTCTTATTTTTCAATTGTGTCGGTACCGCGTATAAGAGCTAGAGCTTTGTAAATAACGTGCTTATTGAGCTAGGGCCGTTTAAGCAGGTAACCACAAATAATAGCAAATAATAAAAAATTAAAGTGAGAGAGTAAAATATTTTTTGAGGATAGTACCTTTTTGGCCTTTAATGTTGCAGAATTGAAACGGCTTGTGGTATATTGGGATGGCAATCCTCAAGGGCTGAGAAAAGCCGAGTTGCAACAGCTGTTGCAGCGATTAGCTATTGAAAATGATATTCCTGTTGACATTGTAGAGCTGGCATCTGATAGTTCTGACGTTCAGTCGGGTGAAAAAAGCTGGGAATTGGCACTATGTGAAATTGCATTAAAAGAACGTGAAATGCCGTTAAAAGAACCGGCCTTCAAACGTAAATTAGCTTTAAAAGAAATGATGGGAAAAAATGAACTGGCCTTGAAAGAAATTGCTTTAGAACGGGAATTGGCATTAAAGGAAAAGATTGCAACAAAAAACTTGGCACTAGAGCAAGATAAATTGATAGTGACGTCAATCTCGTGCAACTTTGTTGGCTAGGCCAGACTTGGATGTGTCAACAATTAGCTCTATGTTAATTGACGACAGCTCCGTATCACGTGGGCCATCAATGTCTGATAGCACAGGCAACCTGCGCTTCATTCCAAAATTCAACAAAAAAGATCCAGACACATTCTTTGTGCTGTTTGAACGGTTAGCCACATCTCGTAGGTGGCCAGAGGACTAAACAGGTAAATGCTGTTCTGACAGGTAAGGCCCAAGAAGCATATTCTGCCCTTTCACCAGAACAGATATTGTCACATTCTGCCGTTAACACTGCTGTCCTGAAAGCTTATGAGCTTGTTCCAGAAGCTTACCGTCTCATGTTGAGTTTGTAAGAGAACTACTGCTTCAGTTTTCCCGTTGGCGTAGTGCATCGGGTGTTGACACATTAGAAAAACTGTGTGACTTAATAGCGCTTGAACAGTTTAAACATCAGGCACGTGAAGCGGCCGTGTACGCGGATTAATTTATGCTGATTCGCCGATGCGGGTTTACATATAATCGCTTGAGAAGCGATTCATTTTGTAACGACTCTGCTCATGCTCACTTCTCTAAACCCTTTGCTGCGGGTAGGCGTAGTCGGGTAAAAGACGTGGCTGGCACGAACGGGAATCTTGATCTTGCGAGGACTTGTTATTTATTCCATCACCGAGGACATTGGAAAATCGAATGTCCTAACAAGTCCAACAATACCACTAATACCTCCATGCATACTGGTCCGCCCTTTAAGCCAGTTGGTTTTGCGGCAGTGATATGCTCTCCTGTTCTGTCTGAAGTAGATTTTTTATCAGTAAAGTCAAAATTTACATCCAAAAAAGTGGTTGGCTCTGACTACGCTCCGTGTACATCAGATGGTTTGGTGTCCTTTGTAGGTGAGCGCTGGGACAAACCCATAAAAATCTTATCTGACACTGGAGCTTCACAGTCGGCGGATGTGTTGCCCTTCTCTTCAAACTCTTTCACTGGGAGTAGGGATGCAAATTTAAAGGAATTTCCTTAATCGATAGTTGTTAACCTTAACAAACAATAGTCGATTAATTGATAACATAAAAGCTAAATATAGCTTATGATATACAGAATACAAAATGCATGTTATATTCCTCAATCAAAGATTTATTGTAGCATTTGAGAAACAGGCATTATTGTAGCGTAACAAAAATAGAATATGAAGGCGTGTATAGGCTACTTCAACAGAAAAGAAATTGCGCTCCGTCATCTGTTGCAAGCGAAACCGTTGCTCTGCTAGCCGCTAGCAGCATTAACATAATCTCTCTTGAAATGGAAAGGCGACAGTTAAACTAGTAGACCTAGCCTTGAACAGTCAACTTAAATCATAGGCTGTTATGTTTTGAATAGGCTCCTCATATGCATACTAGATAGACCTACATATTTTTATTCAAGAACATTTAAGCTATGTGGTCGGGAGCGAGTCGTGTGCACAGCCCGTTTATTAGCTCTCGAAATCCCTCACCGTCAATGGTGCTTATTGGCATCATGTCCTTTTCAACCATCAACCTCTGAGTAATACCCTCCGCTCATCTATCGTCACATACCCTCCGCTCGTCTATCGTCACACACCCTCTTTGCCAACACTGAGGTGATGGTAGGTTGCGATCCACTTTGCCCTGACAGCACGGTTGGATGTACGCTTTTCAGGTGGTAGGCTACATTAACGAAGTAGTTATACTTCAAAACAGCACCACAGGTATTGCAATGGGCATCATAGTTTTGCCCGCTTCATTTTTGTGTCTTCTTGTGTTGGCTCAACTTCACGGCTTACCCTGCGTTCTCACATCCAGCAACTTCGGTCGCCCAGTCGCCGGAAGTCCATTCATTCTCTATGAAGTTGAGCAATGGTCAGCGACCTGAGCGACTAGGAAACTGAGCGACCAAAATCGGCCGATAAATGTTGCCCGCAACTTAACTTTTGAGCGACCATCGGCCGTAACAGCCAATCAGAGTTCCACACTTTATATTTCCCCAACCGACACGAAACCATTTCGTGAATAATTGTTCCGCCCGATTTCACTCAAATTGCAGCAATGGAGTAGCAGCTAATAATAATGGTCCAAGCCTACCACGTCCTGTTCAATGTATAACATAACCTTAAAGGATATGTGTAGCTGTTCTACCAATATCACATTGAGCCAAAACATACATGTTGAGTTTTATACATACATCTATCTATGTATCTAGCGTAGATAGATAAAGATCGGTAGCTCGCGACGAAGATAGATATAGGCTAGCCTATCGCTAGCTAGCGAGAACACATCATTATCAGTGTCATGACATAACTATAAAGAATAGGATGCATCGCAAATATGTCTTTGTTATACGTAGGCTATTTCCGTTGTTTCTCTTTATCAAAAAATTGTAGCTGCACGAACTGACTTGGATGACACAACGGCAAGCTCTTGCCCCGCCCCCAGCCTAGTAGAATTGACCGACTCAGCGACCAGTTGCTCGCTGTGAGAACGCAGCGTTACACTAGGCTGAATTTGGCGCCCTCGCGTGGAGAACTTAAACCTTGATTACATTTCACACAAAAACTCCCGTTGAAACAAGACCGCAGATTGTTCAGTTAATTGTTTCATTTGAAATCTTATCGATTAAATTCTTATTAGCAATTAATCGATAGTCGATTAATTGTTAACATCCCTAACTGGGAGTAGTGTGCTTATCCGGGGTGTTACTGGTCACATAACTGTACCATTGCATACAGTTAGCCTAAAATCTGAATGGGTATGTGGTGACGTAGTGCTTGGTGTGTGTCCCA
The DNA here is from genome assembly GCA_022702515.1 of Ilyophis sp. 1 JC-2022. Taxonomy (NCBI): domain Eukaryota; kingdom Metazoa; phylum Chordata; class Actinopteri; order Anguilliformes; family Synaphobranchidae; genus Ilyophis; species Ilyophis sp. 1 JC-2022. The sequence continues at coordinate 86,029,168 of CM040394.1, forward strand.
AGTTGCCAGTGGACGGTATTACTCTACTTCTTGGTAATGATTTATCTGGATCTCCACTATTGGTTGACTCACCTCCTCTGGTGGTAACTTCAGATCCTCTCAGTTTTGGGAAACCTGATGTGCTGGGGTTGAAATTCCCTGAGGTTTTTACTTTGTTTTAGCTCGGTCAATGGAGGACTGCGTTGACCAGGTCGGTGCTGCTGTTTTTGTTACAAAACTAGACTTGCTGAAAGGTTACTGGCAAGTGGCATTCACACCACGTGCACCGGAAATATCTGCCTTCATTACTCCCAGTGGGTTGTTTACATATACAGTTATACCCTTTGGTCTCAAAAATGCCCCTTCCACCTTCCAGCGGCTTATGAACAGGGTTCTGGCCAGTCTGGAGGGGTGTGCAGCCTACCTTGACGATGTTGTCGTTTACAGTGACACCTGGCCTCAGCAGGTCCAGCGTCTAAGTGCCCTACTTAATCGTCTTGCCAGTGCTTCATTGACCGTCAATCTCGCAAAGTACGAGTTTGCCAGGGCAACGGTCACATATCTGGGCAAAGTGCGAGTTTGCCAGGGCAACGGTCACATATCTGGGCAAAGTGCGAGTTTGCCAGGGCAACGGTCACATATCTGGGCAAAGTGCGAGTTTGCCAGGGCAACGGTCACATATCTGGGCAAAGTGGTTGGACAGGGGATGCTTTGTCCGGTGCAGGCTAAGGAAGCAGCCATTGAGAATTTCCCCACACCTGCCACAAAGAAGGAGCTTATGCGGTTTCTCGGTATGATTGGCTATTACCGAAGCTTTTGTGTTAATTTTTCAACTGTTGTTGCACCCCTGACAAACCTGTTGGGTAGTAAAGTACCATTTATTTGGTCATATGAATGTGCTTATTTATTTAGATCAGCGAAAGCTTCGCTGTGTAGTGCACCTGTTCTTGCTTCCCCGTGTTTTAACCGTCCATTCATCCTGAAAGTGGATGCTAGGGGCTGTCTAGGGGGTTGGGGCTGGCGCTGTCTTGTTACAACCAGATGGGCACGGAGTGCACCCGTCCCCACCCTCCTGCCCAATCTCCAATCCTTCTGGCCTAATGTGTTTTATTCATATGCCCTCTAGTGGTAAATTGGTGATACTTCCATGGCATTGGAAGCTGCTCTGTGAGGAACAGTACTTCCTTTCCATGCTGCTTAATCACAGGCTAGTCTTTTAATAACTAGGGTGTCAGACATTTTCTAGTGTATCTCTGGAATTTGTATCAAAATTCATCACTATATAGTGAATAACCTTCACAAATTGGCTTTATTCTAGCTCTGTAACCTTAAGTTAAGACCCCTCTCCTGCCACACCGCCCCTCCCCCTTCCCTTTAAAAAAAGTTTTTTAAACTGTTTTAACTCAGTAACTTCTTCTGGCCAAGTCTGTCTTCCTGTAGCCACTCTGTGCCACCAATAACTAGGCTGTATTTCTTGTAGCCACCCTATACTTCCTGTAACCAGACTTTACTTTATGTTGCCATGCTGTACTTCCTGTAACCAGACTCTACTTCCTATAGCCATGCTGTACTTCCTGTAACCAGACTCTACTTCCTGTAGCCATGCTGTACTTCCTGTAACCAGACTCTATTTTTTGTAGCCATGCTGTACTTCCTGTGTTTCTGAAGGCCAGCGTTTCCCTGAAGCGGTTGCGGGTGTTCCTGTCTCATGAGGAGCTGGAGGACAGCGTGGATAAGAAGGCTATCACTGCTTGTGAGACTCAGCTTTCATTTGACTTCAGTGCATGTGTGTGTGCGCGCATGTGTTTGCGTGTGTGTGTATGGGTTTGTGTGTGCATCTGTGTGTTTGTGGATCTGCGTGTGAGTGTGTTAATGGACCAAAGACTGTCTCTGTGTGATGGGTGTCTGCTCTGCACCCTGAGTTTCTGCCCCTTCTTCCTGTCCCAGCCTCCGACAGCGTGGTCATCACCAACAGCACCTTCGGCTGGTCCCGAACCGACCCACCTACTCTCAAGAGGTGAGAGCTTCTCATTCTTATTATCATTACCATTTGTATTGTAGTTATTATTATTATTGTTCATATTATTATTCATTTATTAATTTATTTTTTGTCTATTATTAAGGTAGTTGTTGAACGAAAATTGGGAGATTTTCCAATACCCCCCTCTCTTTTTTTCTCTCTCTTTCTGACAGGATCAGTGTGCAGATTCCGGAAGGTTCTCTGGTGGCAGTGGTAGGGCACGTGGGCTCGGGGAAATCGTCTCTGCTGTCTGCCCTACTGGGAGAGATGCACAAACACGAGGGATCCGTCTCCATGCGGGTACGCCCCTAAAGTCACCGTACACCCCAATAACACACACATTCACACCCCTGGACCCTGATAACACACCCCTGATCCCCTACTCTAATGTACCTACCTGTTCCCATAACTGGTTCAGTCTCTGTGTGCCAATTTGTAACTGATCTGGGATCTGTTCCCGTAACTGCTTCATTCTCTGTGTGCTGGTCGGTAACTGACCTGGGATCTGTTTGGCAGGGCTCTGTGGCCTATGTGCCCCAGCAGGCCTGGATTCAGAACGCCAGCTTACGGGAGAACATCGTGTTCGGGCGCGAGCGGAAGGACAGCTGGTACTGGAAGGTGGTGGAGGCCTGCGCTCTGTTGCCCGACCTGGAGATCCTGCCAGCCGGAGACACCACTGAGATCGGGGAGAAGGTGAGAGCACGGCCTGGGGTACGCGCATGCCGCGAGTCGCGCATAAACGTGCAAGCTCAGACGAGACGGTGTGCTCCTCCCCTCAGGGCGTGAACCTGTCCGGCGGGCAGAAGCAGAGGGTGAGCCTGGCGCGGGCGGTGTACTGCGACTGCGCCGTGTACCTGCTGGACGACCCCCTGTCCGCTGTGGACGCCCACGTCGGGAAGCACATCTTCGAGAAGGTCATCGGCCCCCAGGGGGTGTTGAAGGACAAGGTGAGCGCCTCTGTTTTAATGTGAGGAGGACTGGACCGTAACACCACTCTGCACTCGTTCAGAACGGATCCCGTAGCGTTGGACTGCACATTGGTGTCTGCAGTGAGATCAGTCCTAGGTGTCGGTTACACCTGGGGCATAGCTGTGGTTTAAACCTGTACAGTAAAATAACAGCAGGTGCTGAAAGATATTTAAATGAATAATATATATTTAAATATATTTTTGGAAATGTCCACATATGCTGGCATGTCCTGTAGTTAAACTCAATTCTGGCTTATTTGCCATCTTCCCCAAGGAATTCCCAGACGTTTGTCCAGTAGGTAACGTAAACTCTGCATTGTAGCACAGACGTGTGCCCAGTAGTTAATGTAATGTGCGTTGTATGCGCAGACGCGTATCCTAGTGACCCACGGCCTCAGCTACCTGCCCCAGGCCAATCTGATCCTGGTGATGGTGGATGGAGAGATCACGGAGATGGGCTCGTACCCAGAGTTGATGGGGCGGCAGGGGGCCTTCGCTGAATTCCTCCATACCTACGCCAGCAATGAGCAGGAGGAGGAGGAAACGGGTGAGACCCGACACCGTGGCAATGACCCACATCTTTCCCTGTCACATTTGACACCTAATATCATGACCTGGGGAGAGTAGGGCCAGACACCAGCTTTTCTTCTTTTGTGTGTGCGTGCGTGCGTGTGTGTGTGAGAGAGAGAGAACGAGAGTGTGTGTGTGAACATGCGAGTGTGTCTGTGCACTCTGTGGAAATCAAATTGCTCCTGACCTTGTCTAACAGCTGTTGTAGATATAAAGTGGTTGTCCCGGCAACCTTTGGGCAGGCAGCTGTATTGATAGTTCAATGGTTTATGTGGACCATTCCATTAGCTACATTAGCAAACTATGCTATGATTGGTAAATGAGGCTAATAGGCTGGGGGGGGTCTTCCCTTTTATCCATTTGTCTGCTGACTATGGTCTGTGTGTGTGTTTCTGTCACTCTGGTCCCTGGTGTGTGTGCACCCGTCTCATCCTGTGTGTACCTGTCTCATCCTGTGTGTACCTGTCTCATCCTGTGTGTACCTGTCTCATCCTGTGTGTACCCGTCTCATCCTGTGTGTACCTGTCTCATCCTGTGTGTACCTGTCTCATCCTGTGTGTACCTGTCTCATCCTGTGTGTACCTGTCTCAACCTGTGTGTACCTGTCTTATCCTGTGTGTGTGTGTACAGAGCAGTGCAGCTCGCTGGAGGAGGAGATGGGGGAAGCAGGTTTGGGGATGTTTTTTGGCCTAAAGAGCACCTGGGCTGTTTTCTGGGGAAAACCATAACCATGCGTAATCATGTATAATTAAGTTCAGATCAAAACTAAGAGCAGAAGAGACAAAACCGTCAAAACATAAAATATGAGAATATTACTAAGTACACACTGTGCATAAAAATAAGGATTAGCAAAATCTTATAAAAAATAATGATTGTTTCCATAACAAATTATAAGTTTATTCAGCAGATTCATTATATCTTTAATCTCAACTATATAGAATTGACGTTTTGGAACGGACTGCAGCAGTTCACACTGACGACTTTTTGATCTGAACTAGCCTTAAAAGCTGCCGTCTGCCATTCCCATTCTGCGTTCTGATTGGAGCATTGAGGAACAATCTAAATCGGGGGTGTCCAATCTTATCCGAAGAGGGCCGATGTGGGTGCAGGTTTTTGTTTTAGCCCAGCGCAAAGACACCTGATTCCACTTTTCAAGGTCATGATTGAAGACCATGATTAGTTCATTAGTCGAACCAGGTGTCATAGTTGCTGGGCTAAGACAAAAACCTGCACCCACATCGGCCCTTTTTGGATAAGATTGGACACCCCTCATCTAAAAACTACCTCAAGTACCTATGTTTGGAGTTGCACGTGTTGCATGTGACCAGAGTGGACTGGCCTGATTGTTTTTGAAAATTAATTTAGATTTTGAAAAAATTAATTTGGTGCCAAATGTGTGGCTGATTATATTTCTGCCCTAATTTGGAATATTCACTATTCTAGGTGTGTTCATGCTCGATGCCTCACTGTCGTTTATGGAGAATTAAGACAGCCGCTGTTCTCCGAAACATGTGGTCTCACCAGCTTGCTTATTTTCACACTACAGCTCACAGCCAAGTTGGCATAGGGTTGAATCAGAGGAAGACATCTCATATGTGGCTTTGGCATGCAGTCCAAAGCTGAGGTTTGCAAAAATGGCAGGACTTGTTTGCCCAACTTACATCAAATGATTGCAGAAAGGCGTATGGTTTCATCCAGGTCAATATCAGGCAGCTTTTCCAACTACAGTGATTCCCACCAGTTTTGGTCGTTTGGAACTGTGACAAATGCAACCAATGATGTTATGATTTCAGTGTAATTAGCTGATTTAGAGAGCTAGTTAATTAGCTAGCTAGCTTTTCTGTGATACCAGAGTCTAGATTTTTTTAATGCATCGCTTGATACATTATTTAGCTAGTAGTAAATAAAATAAGCTAGCTAATGTTAGTAGCTAATTATATTTGGTAGGTAGATTAATACCCAGCTAGAGCTAGCTAAATTTGCTAGCTAGCACTATTCACCTAACATTTTTCTTCTCAACTACAATAAGTACAAAGAGTCCCACATGTGCATCGGTAGGTGGCGTTGTTTAGCATTGGTTAATAATTCAGTTACGATGCGGTACTCAGCTAGTCTAACCACTAGTGCTAAGATGGTTTTCTTATTTTGTTCTTTATTTTTGTTTTTAACTGTTTGACTCAGGCCTACAACATTTTGCCATTTTTCTGTCTGTATCAATGTGAATAAATGACAGTTTTCATACGTACTGCTACCATCTCCTACAAAAAAAAAAAAACATACACTCCACTTTTTCCTGCATCTTGGCAACTGAGGAGCTATAGGGCTCTGGGTTGAGAATGGTAATTGGCTTTCAGCCTCATGTCAAATAACCACCCCAGGCTTGCATATATCTGGAGAACTGCACGGCGCGTAATGGTTTATTCCACATGCATATGTGTGGGTATGTAAAAGCGTGTATGTTATTGGTAATACTTTACAGCTCAGGCTAAAGGTGGGAGGAATGTGGTAACATTGCAATGTTAAGTTGCAGGTTAAGTTTCCCATGAGTTGGGACAGTTTTACAGAAACAAGAGTAAAGGCCCGTCCACACCAAGAACGATAACGATAACTATAAAGATGACTATAAGTATATTGTTTCGAAAAATAGTTCTAACTCAAGTGGATGGCCACTCCACAACCATAACGACAACGACAGTGACGAATGATATTGTTGGGATCACTTTCAGAACGATTTGATGAACGATAGGAACACTGACAGCCAATAAAAATCCATCAGAATTTACAGTGCGTCGCGTTCAAAATGGCAGACGCCACTGTTTACGGAACGTTATCGTTCATCAGTGTGGACATTGTTATCGTTATCGTTCTTGGTGTGGACGGGCCTTTACACGCTAATGTCCCTGATATGATCCTTTATCTGAGCTGTATAGCGCAGCTCTGCCCGTGGTGCCGGTAGAGCTCACTGCATGCGGTGTGCGGGGTTTGGGGAGAACGCACAGGGTCTGACTGACTGGAGTGTTCTTCTGCAGACGTGACTGTAGAAAAGAAGACCCAGGAGAACGGGGGTCCTGCCGCACTGCTCGGGTGAGTGAGGGGTATGGGGGGAGGTTACCTTACCGTCTCTGCAAGCACCACCTCAACAGAGACAAGTCCCCTCTCCAAATAGTCACATGTGCAGGCCCCACAATCTGTTGCTATAGTTATGTTATAGTAATGTACTGATCATTACTGAGCAATGGTAATTATGTTATTATGTACTGTACAATAGTATTTTTATTAAGCAGACAGTGCTAATCCCTGGTTTGATCAGATACTTTGCACAGTTGCCTCTCTTTGTGGCACGACTGCACTTCTTGGGTCCAGGTAGAAACGCTTGTGTCAGATACTAAATTGCAACTTGTAAATTGTGAACACCGATCATCTCCAGCTTCTGAGTCTGTGAGCATCTGCCAGGTGCATATAATGTGGTGTGATGTAATGTTATATGATGTAGTGTCATGTAATGTAATACGATGCAATGTGTTTTCCGGGGTGGTCTCCTCCAGCAAGCCCACCAGCCAGACCACAGTACCAGTGGCCAACTCCACCCAACCGTCCCTAAAGAGCCGTGAGGGTCTGGGCCTGGGGGGCAAAGAGCAGCAGGCTGGGAGGCTCACAGAGGCAGACAAGGCCAACACAGGCAGGGTAAGAGAGCACCTCACCCCACTGTAAGCCCCGCCCCCTCTAGCTCTGCTGGGTCCCCGCCCACCTCTGACTCTGCCCGCTCCTCCGCAGGTGAAGCTGTCGGTGTTCTGGGAGTACATGAAGGCCATCGGCCTGGTCCTGTCCTTCCTCAGTGCCTTCCTCTTCTTCAGTCAGCACCTGGCCTCTCTGGCCTCCAACTACTGGCTGAGCCTGTGGACGGACGACCCCGTTGTGAATGGGACGCAGCCTTCCAGCCGGAAACGGCTGGCCGTTTACGGAGCGCTGGGGCTGTCCCAAGGTACGTTGAACTAGCAGCGTTCCAGCTCTTCTCTGCACCTCAGGGCTTTTACCCAGACTCTCTCTGGGGTGAGACTCCCAACTCTCAGCTCTTTTACCTGTAATATCATTTAGCATTCATTTATGATTTTAGTTTGTGTGAAGGCAATACTCTCAAACTTTCTTATTTACATGTTTTGACCTGTGTATTTACCACGTGTAGAAATAACAATGTAAAATGAGACATTGTAATTTTCGAAGCAGATGCATACCCTTCATTAACTATTTTCTTTTTGCCGAACCACCGCGAGTAAACCTCCGCTGCCTGGGAGCAGTGATTGCACGCAGCACCTCTGTTTGACAGGTAACGCGCGCTCAGTGAAGTGAATATCAGCAGCTAGCTAAAGAAAATAGTTCTCATTTTACATTGGTATTTCTACACGTGGTAAATACACAAGTCACAAAATGTAAATAAGAAAGTTTTGGAGTTGTTCGAAAGTATATTTTGTCACTTTTGAGGGAGCTAGGCTAACTGGTCAAACCCACTTCCAGTGATTGCGGCTAAGCTAGGCTAACGGTGCAGGTTTCTATGCTTCTTACTGCATGCGCACAAAAAAAAGGCTATTCATCTTCTTGTCTGACTTTGGGGAAGATGGCAAATAAGCCAATTTCCCAAAATGTTGGCGTGTTCCTTATATTGCATCAGCAAGTTCCACAGTGAGAGTTATAAAAATGCCAGTGCCGCAGGCGCTTGATGACTTAAGTGGACGGGCTATATATCTGTCTGCCCCTCCCCCCACCACCACCCCACCACCCCGATGTGTGCAGGGCTCTCTGTGTTCTTCTACTCGATTTCGGTGTCATTCGGTGGGATCCTGGCGTCCCGGTACCTGCACCAGACCATGCTGTACAACGTCCTGCGGTCGCCCATGTCCTTCTTCGAGCGCACGCCCAGCGGGAACCTGGTGAACCGCTTCGCCAAGGATACGGACACCATCGACTCGGTCATCCCCAACATCATCAAGATGTTCCTGGGCTCCATGTTCAACGTGCTAGGATCCGGCGTCGTCATCTTGCTGGCCACGCCCCTCGTGGCCGTCATCATCCCGCCCCTCGGCCTGCTTTACTTTTTCGTGCAGGTAGGCTGCAGCCAATGACCTTTCTTAGATGTTTTTATCTGTTGAGAAAGGCGTTTCCTTTGGCTTAAGAGGCCCTAAAGTGGTGAAGGGGGTGGCCGTGCCCCCCGGTGCGGGGCAGGTTCCGTCAAGACCCAGATAAAAAACGGTACCGCTGTGGTTGCAGCGGTTCTATGTGGCGTCGTCGCGGCAGCTGAAGCGGCTGGAGTCTGTGAGCCGTTCGCCGGTGTACTCCCACTTCAACGAGACGCTGCTGGGAACCAGCGTCATCCGCGCCTTCCGTGAACAGGACCGCTTCGTCCGCCAGAACCAGGACCGCGTCGACCGCAACCAGACGGCATACTACCCCAGCATTGTGGCCAACAGGTGACACCAGAAGGAAATACATATATACAGACTGGTGACAAATTAAAGGAAAAACCAACATAAAGTGTCCTTATTAAGGTGTTGGGCCACCACGAGCCGCCAGAACAGCTTCAATGCGCCTTGGCATAGATTCTACCTCTAGTCTAGCATAGATTCTAGTCTCTGGAACTCTACTGGAGGGATGGAACACCTTTCTTCCAAAAGATATTCCCGCATTTGGTGTTTTGATGATGATGATGGTGGTGGTGGAGAGTGCTCTCTAGCATGTCGGTCCAAAATCTCCCATAGCTGTTCAATTGTGTTGAGATCTGGTGACTGTGAAGGCCAAAGCATATGATTCACATAATTTTCATACTCATCAAACCATTCAGTGACCCCTCAACATGACCGCGTTTTGACATATTGTTTGTCCTGCAGGTGGCTGGCGGTTCGATTGGAGTTTGTGGGGAACTGCATTGTGCTGTTTGCTGCCCTGTTTGCGGTCGTGTCCAGAGAGAGTCTGAGTGCCGGACTCATGGGCCTGTCAATCTCTTACGCCCTGCAGGTGAGGCTCCACCCCTTGGGAAATGAGATGTAGGAAAAGTGTTCCATTCGATGGTTTGTGGCCAGGACATTACAGGCTCAATCCTAGCAGAAGCTATCCGTGCAAGCTATGGTGGGACTTTATTGGTCTGGTTCCCCTCATTAGGCTGGGTTTGAGTGGGTCACAGTTCTTCTCGTTACCATGGTTACTGCTGCACTAGCTCCTCCCCCAGACTAGCAGCTGTCCTCAGTGAGAAATATGCCACTCCTCAGTGGAGCTTTCATGTGCAGTTGCGAGAGCCTTTTACCATCATTGCCTTTATTATCGCTGGGGCATTTTCAGACTATTACCCCAAAGAAAATAACAGTAGATAAAAAAAATTATAATAATAATTCTGGATAGGTATGTATGTGAAATGGTAAATGTAGATTTTAAGACAGGTGTGTTTGATATGCAGTCCTGTCTGTCCTTTAAGATGTCTTCTCATTGGTCAGATCACCACATCTCTCAATTGGCTGGTGCGGATGTCATCCGAGTTAGAGACCAACATTGTTGCTGTGGAGAGGGTGAAGGAGTACGAAGACACGGAGAAGGAGGTCAGGGGCGTCTACACCAAACACCATGCCACCGCCCCCCCCCCCCCCCCCGTTTTCTGGAATGCCCAACCGTGTATATATCAGTGCATCGATTTGGGAGTGCATCAGACACACGCGTTGCAGAGACACACTTCTTCTCACACTATAGCTTGGGAATTGCACAGAGATGAGTCTGAGGAAGACGCTTCATCTGCAGCATAGCTGGCGGGGGTCACTGGCTCGTGATGACGCGTTGGCAATCGCGGCCGACGGAAACCCTCCACTCCTTAGGCGAGGTTAGCGCCAAGTGCGCACCGCCCTGTGGGGCTGTCGGCCGTGGGTATGGCTATTATGTGTTGTGGCCGTGACTCTTAAAGGTCCCATATCATGGAAATAGGAGTTTAGCTACTTTTAGCATTTATATGCAGTGTAGCATAATACTTATGTGCTGGTAAAATATTAAGTCCGTACTACCTGCCATTTGTTTGTTGTTGCATAAGAAAAAAAATCACTCCGCTTAAAAGTCTGTTCAGAATTGGCTCCAGCTGAGATGTCATTACTGGACTCCTGTGAAAACAGCCGGATGTAATTTGCATAAATTTTCAGCCTCTAAAGAACAGAGTCGGTATTCAGTTATGTGGTAACGCCAGCCTTTCCGTTCTTTATTTAGCCTCTATCACCACAGAGTATATAATTACGAGCAAGTGGAGAGTTCATGACTAGCAAAACTGGCCATGTTAAATATGCTGTGTCAGAGCACTTTTAATCTTTTCAGCTACAATAGTAAGTGCTTTGATGTTTACAGCTCTGTAGCCAAGCTGCCTGGTTGCATACGGAGTCCTGTAACGTTAACCCATACGACGATACCATTCATTACCTACCGAACACAATCCAATGCAGATTTCGGTGCCACTGTAAAATACAATGCACGAGCTTTCGATTGCTAACGTTATTTAACGACGGCTCAGTCAGTGACCGCGGGTAGCTTGTTAGCAAGCCAGCTAACGTTAAACTCGGTCAAGTTTCTAAAAGCAAAACACTGGCTGTATTTTACCCAAAATTATTCAGACAAATGCTTAAAAACAATAGCTTGCAGAGGGGGGAACACGTCAATTGGCTAATGTCGCATTTGTTGACCTATAAGATACATTTGAAAGCATGCAGGGATGCATCTTCGACTGCTTGAAAAGTAACGTTAGCCTACAGGCTAATTACAATTGTAACAGTTATGAGGTAATCGCTATATTGTATATATGTTACATGTATTTGCCTCTGTAAAAAATATGTTTTTTAATGTCTTCGTTTGCTCTTTTGCATTTGTTTTTTCGTTTTTTTCAGAGCGAAAGTGTAGTGTAGACGAGAGTGATTGTGATTCCGGGTCAGTTAGCCAATCAACACACAAAAAAAACCTGAACCACCCACCTAAAACGAGCTGTTCAGCTGCAGGAGTAAAAAACTCACTGGATTTATATATTTTTAAAATATATTGCAAAACCTTTTCCTTTAAAAAAACCTTATCAACATGTTTGGTAGACCTTGTAGAATAATATAAAATTGACAAAAAATAGTATGATATGGGACCTTTAACAGACGAGGGCACAGCTTTAATATGCTGTGAGCATGGCGTGAGGATTCCGTGACTGGTGGTGGGCGTGGCTCTAACACATTGTTGATGGTTCTGGGCGTGGCTAACACATTGTGGGTGGTTGTGGGCGTGGCTCTAACACATTGAGTGGTTGTGGGCGTGGCTCTAACACATTGTGGGTGGTTCTGGGCGTGGCTCTAACACATTGTTGATGGTTATGGGCGTGGCTCTAACACATTGTGGGTGGTTGTGGGCATGGCTTGAACGTGTTGTAGGCGTGGCTCTAACACATTGTAAGTGGTTGTGGGCGTGGCTCTAACACATTGTGGATGCTTGTGGGTGTGGCTCGTAACAAAATGCGGGCGGTGTTGTGGTCACAGGCGGAGTGGATGTTGGAAAACTCCACCCTGCCCCCTGGCTGGCCCACCAAGGGACACATCCACATTAGAGACTTCGGCCTGCGCTACAGAGAAGACCTGGAACTGGCCATCCGCAACATCTCTGTCATCATCCAGGGAGGTGAAAAGGTGAGTGGTGAAACTAGGGGGATGGCTCCACAGTCTTTATTTAAACAGATATGCTACTCCAAACACATTCTTTATTTAAACAGATATGCTACTCCAAACACAGTCTTTATTTAAACAGATATACTACTCCAAACACAGTCTTTTTTTTAAAGGGGACATGAAGCATATGGTAATGTGGCTCTGGTTCGTTTGCTTTTTACTTGAGATAAATTATGGCCCTGTATTCAAATCTCAAACCGACCCGTATTTGCGAGAAAAGTACATGTTGGCTTTTTTTTTTGGCACTAGGGCACAGCCATCTTGGAACAACCTAGGTCGTGACATCACAAAAGTTTTGTTTGGTAATACTCATTTGACTATCCCGAGTCGACGCAAAAGGACCATCTGTGCGGTTTTTGTTTTGTATTTTCCTCACGATACATTGTTGAGCTCATTGAAAGTCAGTTATTTACCCATAGGAATACATTGAGCAGCCTAATTTATTTTTCGAGCAAATATGGGTAGTTTTGAGATTTGAATACAGGACCATATCTTATCTAAAGTAAAAAGCAAATTAACCAGAGCCACATTGCCAAATGCTTCATGTCCCCTTTAAATAGATATACTGCTCCAAATGCTTTTATTTAAATAGATACACTGCCTGGCCAAAAAAAGTGACCGTTGCACCCGTCATGCATAGTGCCCACTGTACAAGCCTCTGGAGGCAGCGTTATGATCTGGGGTTGCTTCAATTGGTCAAGTCTAGGCTCAGCAATGTTATGAATGACCAGGTTATCCCATCAATGGGCATATTCCAGGACGACAACGCCAAGATTCATCTGGCTCAAATTGTGAAAGCTTGGTTCAGGGAGCATGAGGAATCATTTTCACACATGAATTGGCCACCAGAGTCCTGACCTTAACCCCATTGAAAGTTTTTGGGATGTGCTGGAGAAGACTACGGAGTGGTTTGACTTTCCCGTCGTCAATACAAGATCTCGGCCAAAAATGAATGCAACACTGGACGGAAATAAATGTGATGTTGCATAAGGTTGTCGAAACAATGCCCATGACGAATGTGCTCCGTAATCAAAGCTAAAGGCGGTCCAACTAAATATTAAGAGTGGGACTTTTTTTTTTGGCCAGGCAGTGTATACAGTCTTTATTTAAATGGTCTCTGTAAACGGGTATATTGTTTCAAACACAGTCGTTTTAAACAGATATGCCACTCCAAGCGAGTCCCTGTTTGCTGATTGGTTTTGCAAATGTCTGCCGTTATGTCAGCAATGGCAGATGTAATTTTCCATATCACACACCCCATTCTGAATATCTGTTCTAGAAGTATCTGTGCCAAAGGAGCCTCTCGTGGTGCTGAATTGGCACAAACCACAGAGTTTTTTCACTCACCAGAGTGGCTCCATATTTGTAACTCTGAGTGTTGAAAGATTCCACAGTATTTGGTGTATTCTTTGATCATTTGTATGGTTTGATGAAGGGCAATACTTTGGTAATGAATATTCTGTACTGTAATGTAGCCCAAGAAACCCCTGACCCATAACCCCTGACCGGTGTGTTGTAGGTGGGGATTGTGGGACGGACAGGGGCGGGCAAGTCCTCCCTGACTCTGGGCCTATTCCGTATCATTGAGGCGTCCGAGGGCCAGATCTCCATCGACGGAGTCAACATCGCCGGGCTGGGCCTGCACGAGCTGCGCTCCCGCATCACCATCATCCCCCAGGTAACCTGACTCTGTATCAGTCGCATCACCATCATCCCCTAGGTAACCTGACCCTGTATCAGTCACGTCAGCATCATCCCCCAGGTAACCTGACTCTGTATTAGTCACATCAACATCATCCCCCAGGTAACCTGACTCTGTATCAGTCACATCACCACCATCACCCAGGTAACCTGACCCTGTATCAGTCACATCAGCATCATCCCCCAGGTAACCTGACCCTGTATCGGTCACATCAGCTTCATCCCCCAGGTAACCTGACCCTGTATCAGTCACATCACCATCATCACCCAGGTAACCTGACCCTGTATCAGTCACATCAGCATCATCCCCCAGGTAACCTGACCCTGTATCGGTCACATCAGCTTGTGTGTGTGTGTTTGTGCACGCGTGCATGTGTGCATGAACAGGAAGTTGTTCTGGAAGTGTTCAAACAGGAAGTGTTCTGACTCTCTCATAGGATCCAGTCCTGTTCTCCGGCTCTCTGAGGATGAACCTTGACCCCTTTGATGCGTACTCTGACCAGGAAGTGTGGAGCTCTCTAGAACTGGCCCATCTGAAGAGCTTTGTGTTGACTCTGCCGAACAAACTGAACCATGAGTGTGCAGAGGGAGGAGAAAACCTTAGGTACACCTCACCTGCTACACCTACAACTCCATAAAACACCACCAATTTACACCTGGTACAACTACTCCCCTCTAAAACACAACCTGAAGCTCATAATAAAGATATGTGCAATATGGCTAATACATTTTGATATGGAAATATATACACATCTGTGCATATTTAACATCTCTGAACATATATATAATGCACAGAAAGATGTGCGTTATAATCTCTCTCTCTCTCTCCCCCTCCCTCCCTCGTTCTCTCCAGTCTGGGTCAGCGCCAGCTGGTGTGTCTGGCTCGTGCACTGCTGAGGAAGACTAAGGTTCTGGTTCTGGATGAAGCCACGGCCGCTGTGGACATGGAGACCGATAACCTGATCCAGTCCACCATCCGCAGCCAGTTTGAGGACTGCACCGTGCTGACCATCGCTCACCGACTCAACACCATCATGGACTACACACGGTCAGCCTCATAAACTACATCTAATTTACCCCCCCCCGATATGTGATTGGCTACACAACCAAGGCATTCCATTCCCGCTTTGACTTGTATAAATAAAGAATGTGTGCGATTGTTAATTATATGAATGTACCTGGAAAATATAATCGCAGTCATATCTATCTGACTCTCTTGCACCCCCTGCAGGGTTCTGGTGCTGGATAAAGGCGAGATGGCAGAATTTGGCTCGCCCGCCAGCCTTCTCGCCAAAAAAGGAATCTTCTACCGAATGGCCAAAGACTCGGGTCTGGTCTGACTGGGAATCTGAAGAGCCAAAGAGCCATTTTCATTTGCATTGGGTTCATTGTGAAGTGGTTCTTTATTTTGGGTTCAAGGTAGAGATGCTCTCTCCCAAAGGCAGTCCCAGCAGGTTTACGCTGGGCGGGGAGGTCCCGACAGCGAGCATGACCTCAGTAACTCGTCTCCACCGTTTCACTCCTCACAGTTTTACATATTTTTACTTGTCTTTTATTTAACTTTATTAATTTTAAGTATTTTCTCTTGTCCGACAGTTTGAAAGTTACTTTTATCAGTAATGCTGCTATCGTAGGGGGGGGGGGGGGTCACCCTGTGAGGCTCCTGCCTCTTCTAGAGATGCGCCGCCCAGAACTCTGAGCTGCGCGGGCACAGCGTAGTGCAGGTCCTATGCAATCATCTGTTCTTTCGGACAGATAGGCGAGGTGAGTGGCGCACAAGAGGGCCGTAAAGGACAGGTTGTCTGGGGCCAGAGCTTCCTCGCTGATGAAGAGCCGTGACCTTGAGGTCGAGGTCACGGCCGGTCACATCTGGAGTCCGTACAGCCGTTCGTCTCGCCGCACATCAAAGCCTCTCGGAAAACAGCTTTTCCCTTCCCATAGCGTAAATTAAATCATTTTCTCAGGTTTGTGGTAGGTTTTTGTGAGTTTAAGAAAAAAACTTTGGATGTTCCAAGGTTGAGGAAGTAAGGCTTTCTGCAGTGCATTTTGGGAAAACCCCACCGACTTCCTGCTTTATTATATGAACGTGCTTTCCATTTGACTGACAGCAGGCTTTATCTTTTGCTTTGTGTGTTTGTTAGCTCCTCGGTCAGTGGACTCCGTGAAACGAGTCTTATTATGAAGTCGGCTTCATTTGTAGGCCACAGCTGTGCTAAAAACAGCAATACCACATTTTGTTGGAGAGGTGAATTTAGGCAAATTTTGCCATGAGCAGGCAGTTTCTCCATTGTATTTTCTAAGCTGTCACGGACTAAACCACTTTGGCTTAGAGGGGGATCCATGCAGGGCCGGACCACAGTGACAGTCTCACATGAGTACCTGTCCGTGGCCGTGTCTATCCCTCTATCCAGCAGAGTCTGAAGTAGGCTTACTGTGCAGTTTCCTGTCCAGACTGAAATAGTTACTTTTTTTCCGTTCTTTAACGGAAGTATCTTTATAAAAAGATACTTTGTCTTTTTAAGTATTTTTATTGACTGCAGAAATATTTTCTTTTGCTCTGATACTGCTCTTTTTGACATTTATAGGTCAAATAGGAAAAACTGTTCTTTTGCATATTTATACTACTGTAAATAGGCATATTGTATTTCCTATGTGTAAATTTATCAGTTTATATTTTTGAGTGTTTATTTCATACCAAAATATTTTACAGTTTGATGTGTATAGGGCATAATAAATTATTAAATTGTTACTATTTTGTTACTTTGACTCGGTGGCTTCACACTTTTTGTTCCTAGTACAGCCTGTGATTGGTTGAGATGCATTACGTGGTTCATATGGTGTACAATTAAAATTTAAAAACACCAGCTTTTATCAATAAACTGTTACCAAACTTTTTGTATGGTCAATACATTAAAAATATGTTGAATCTTAATTTTGATTATGTAATATAAATCCTGATTTTGAACAAATCCAATATACATCTCCAGTCTCTGGGGGATAAATGTCTCCCTCCAGTTGAGTTTTTATAGGAGGGTGTGCAGCTCTGTGCTTTGTGAACAAGGATATGACATGAGTGCAATGGATAAAAAATTTATTAAAAGCCTTTTTGATTTCACTTCAACACTCAATGAATGAATGCGCTCAATTAATTATTTTCTGCTGTGCTTTGGATGCTGAGTTTCAGGGCTCCATTACGGTGGTCTGGGTTTAGAGAGGTGTGACTGCTTTCCATTCTCAGCAGTACTGTAAGGTTTTAATATGGCCACGTTACAGTTCTCTTCAAAAAGTATAAAACACCAATTTTCTTTTTGCATTGTTGCACCCTTTAAGGTGTAAGATCACAAATATGGGATTAGAATGTTCTTAACTGAACATTCTAATGCAGTTGTAACGATCACTACTGGTAACTGAAACCAGTCTAGAACACACACAAAAAACGAACTAAAAAAACATTCCAAAAAACCTACTCAAAGGGTTAAAAAGTCAGAGGAATGCATATAAACATCAGCCTACTTTAGTGAGCTGCTACAGACCCCCCCGCCCCACACACACCCAACCTCTTCCTGTTAAAACCAGGCCCGGGGGTACTTCCCAATACTCAAAAAATGCATCCTCCTTTCCTCCACTACCACCTCCTCTCTGTGTCCCAGAAACCCATCTTTGTATTCTAATCTTAATGTCACTGATTAGGCTACATATTAATTACAAATGGTTACAAATTGATTAATGCCTCGACGCTAACGGCAATGGAAGGTACATTGTATACTGTACATGCAACTACCTGTACTCAAAACGTTGAGGCGGTTTTGCATACTTCCGGGTAGGAGACGGGTGGTAGTGGGGGAGCAGAGGAAAGGAGGAGAGTAAAGAATATTGGGATGCAGCCCATGTGTATATGCTGAGCCCAAGGAAAAAACAGGCCACACAAATACAGTGTACCTGAGGTAGACATTGGAGATTGAACTTGTAAAAGAAAATGTTTGGACCAAGTTCACCTCTAGGAGGGAGGAATTAAATTTTCTTGGGGTGGTGTGAATTTATTTTTGGGGGGGTGGGGGGGGGGGGGTGTTGTAAAGGTTTTATTCTCTTGGGCTTTCCTGGTATTTTGTGTGAGAGGTGTGTGTTTTTCCGTGTGTGTTTATCGTCCGTCACCCACACCAGTGTGAACGGTAATTGCTGGGGTCGGCGTTCCAGGTGTGGATAAACACCACAGCATTCCGAGACGCTTGTCTCACCGGTCCAGCGCCGATGCTGGGTCGCCCTGCAGGTCCAGGCTGAACGCGGGGTGACTAAGTTTAAGGTATGGAAGTGAAGTTGCGTTTTCTGTCCTGACAAGATTCGGTAACCAACACGCGGACGGGAAACCGCATCGAGTCCTTTTGCCTTTATGGCCTGTCCCCTGGGCTCTGTTGACATCTGTGCCACGTTCTGATTGGACAGCGATTCGAAGCGAGGCACGTTCCTTGACAGACCCCTCCTAAAACTGGATAATGCCAGTCTTCATTACATCATCGGTTTTAAGCTGGAGGCTCGTGTGTGTTTTTGCATGGCAGGGGCTGGAACTGCCCTGTCACACCGTTTCGGCAGGCGTTCTTGCTCCACGGCGCCCCCTGGAGAGTTGTAGCTCGCCGGAAGTCCCGCTCTCTCCCTGCTCCTGCTCCAGGCCACGCTCTCAGGCCAGCCCCGCCTCTCGGCACATGTGGTAGAAGCGGCCGCGCTGGGCGATGAGTTGGGAGGGAGAGTCCATCTCCACAATGTGACCCCTATCCATCACCATCACCCTGCACATTCAACATATGTTAACATATGCACACGCTGCTCACTGTATGCACATGCTCCTTATTGAACACATTTCTCTATGCTGTCTGTTGTGCATGCATGCTACTGAACACACATTGCTTACTATAGCCTACACACTGCCTAGTGTACGCGCTGCCAACTTTACAGTCCTTACTGATTGCACATGCACATGCTACCTCCCATAATTGCAAAGTGAGAACTTGTTTTTAGAAATTTTAGCAAATTTATTAAAAAATAAAAACTGAAATCTCTCATTTACATAAGTATTCATACCCTTTGCTTTAATGTATTTTCAAAGTATCATATTCCATATTTGGTCGCATATCCTTTGCATGCTGTTACTTCCTGAAGTCTTGACCCATCAACATCAAAAGACTCGAGATATCTTATTTTCAGGTACTGTTACAAGCGATACTATAACCTCTCTGCATTTGAATGGATCTCTATGGGAATTGGGGGGTGAGACTAGATTCAGCTGTAATTTACGCTGGTACAGTATGGAACACATGGCTGGCTAAATGGCTGTAAGTTTTCAAGGGTCTGAGCTATCGAACGAGCCCCAAACCATCACTCTGTTGCCAGATATGGAGTAGATGTGGATGGATCACTGCAAGGGTTATTTCTCCTGACTAATTTTTTTATAGAACGATATAGGAAGAAGAAACCCTTTGTTTTCACTTTGTCATTACAGGTTATTTTGATGGGCAAGTTTTGTTTTCACTTTGTCATTATGAGTGTAGACTGATGGGCAAAAATGGCAATTTTATCAATTTAAAATGAAATCTACAACACAATAAAGTGTGCAAAAAGTGAAGGGGTATGAATACTTTCGAGCACCACTGTGTGTGTATGGTATAACAGGCCAAGAGGTCTTGGATATTAATATTGATGTGAATGCGCTATATCAGTTGTATAATGATAAGAATATCAGGTATAAGATGTATGAATAATATTAATGAGTATGATGAGGCATACTGGAGTTATGAATCACCTTTGCATGATATTGCCAAGGTAGATGCTGGTTTGTAATGCAAAATACATATTTATTTACATGAGGTGTAAGGAGTATAAGAATATTAAAACAAGGTGTTGCAGGTTTGAATGTACTTATGAATATGAGGCACAGCAGGTTTATGAATATTAGTAAGATTATGAGGCTGACCGTGTGTAGTCCATGATGGTGTTGAGTCGGTGAGCGATAGTCAGCACGGTGCAGTCCTCAAACTGGCTGCGGATGGTGGACTGGATCAGGTTATCAGTCTCCAGGTCCACAGCGGCCGTGGCTTCATCCAGAACCAGAACCTTAGTCTTCCTCAGCAGTGCACGAGCCAGACACACCAGCTGGCGCTGACCCAGACTGGAGAGAGGGGGAGAGGAGAGTGACACATTGTCATTTTAATGTGTGATATTTTGCATATCCTAGAAAAATACAGCTGGTAAAATTCATGTAGGAAATCTTATTTATTTATATATTTATATAGCACTTTTCATACATGTCGGTAACACAAAGTGCTTTACAGAAAGATACAGGGAAACACCATACATGCATTCTTAAAAAACTCCTCCCCACTCCCTCCCGTCCCAGGGATACAATAAAACCCTCTTATACACCACCCCTATGTTTCAGTTCAGAGTGCAGACATTAATTTAATTTGTGATTCCTATCTTGAATGTATACCTGAAGGGATCATTTGAATCTGTGTGTTACTATGTGAATTTGTATTTTACATGATGCAATTTGTATTTTATTTCAGTACATGCAATTCATGCATTCCAATTTGTGTAATCCGGGGCTTTTCATGCAATCAAGCTGTAACCAGCAGTTAGTATAAATCACTCTGTGGTCGGTCTGTCTGTCCGAATTATTTCAGCTGCTTTGTAGTACGCTTGATCCGGTTTACCCAGAGTGACGTGTGCAGCGCTTGATCCGGTTTACCCAGAGTGACGTGTGCAGCGCTTGATCCGGTTTACCCAGAGTGACGTGTGCAGCGCTTGATCCGGTTTACCCAGAGTGACGTGTGCAGCGCTTGATCCGGTTTACCCAGAGTGACGTGTGCAGCGCTCGATCCGGTTTACCCAGAGTGACGTGTGCAGTGCTTGATCCGGTTTACCCAGAGTGACGTGTGCATCGCTCGATCCGGTTTACCCAGAGTGACGTGTGCAGCGCTTGATCCGGTTTACCCAGAGTGACCTGTGCAGCGCTTGATCCGGTGTACCCAGAGTGACATGTGCAGCGCTTGATCCGGTTTACCCAGAGTGACGTGTGTAGCGCTTGATTCGGTTTACCCAGAGTGATGTGTGCAGCGCTTGATCCGGTTTACCCAGAGTGACGTGCGCAGCGCTTGATCCGGTTTACCCAGAGTGACGTGCGCAGCGCTTGATCCGGTTTACCCAGAGTGACGTGTGCAGCGCTTGATCCGGTTTACCCAGAGTGACGTGTGCAGCGCTTGATCCAGTTTACCCAGAGTGACGTGTGCAGCGCTTGATCCGGTTTACCCAGAGTGACGTGTGCAGCGCTTGATCCGGTTTACCCAGAGTGACGTGTGCAGCGAGGTTGGTGTTTTTTGCTTTCAGCCATAACAGCTGAAACCAGCAAGAAGGGGTACCAACTTTAATGATCGGTAACGTTACTTTGTGGAATTTTAAATGAGATACTTTAGTACTTTTACTCAACTGGTGTTTGAATGGGGGACTTTCTACTTTTACTGGAGACATTTTTAGCTGTGACCAGCAGCTAGTAGAGGTCACTCTGTCGGTAGGTCGGTCTGTCTGATATTTCTGCAATAGACTATACCCGCACATACAGATACTTTGGCATATGGTCGCAGCTTATCACGTGCTAACGTGCTTGTTTTAGTGTGGATTCAGTAGAAGTACATTTTACATTTCTTTGGGAAGTTAACATGCTGGACTTAATGAATTAATCAATTGGTTACTGTCACAGTTTCTTAAGCGACAAATAATCAGGTTATCTAAACACTGCCAGCCTGTAAGTGGTATGCTGAAATAATGCAGCTGTTTAGCAAACAGTACAATGACCATAGTCTCTGCCTCTGGTCATTATCCGCACTAGTTGATATTCATGATGACGCCAGTAATAAATAAGACCTTAATCTACCAACACTGAAGCCAAATCATGCCACTTAGTCTACAATGATACATTTTGTTGTACAAGCACAGCAAGCATTGAAATGTATGTAGGTAGGCTAGCAAACATTAACTAACCATGTTCATTGCTAGGGATAGCTGCTACTTTATGGGAAGGATGTGCTTTGTCTTATCTGTTCTGTAGTTACTTCGATGACGTTTCTGTATGCATTACTGTATGTCGCTTTGGATAAAATCGTCTGCTAAATGACTGTAATGTAATGTAATGTAACCTGTATTTTTTGTCAGTTGGTGAAGGTGTATATTAAAGTAGCTACAATATACAGTAGCCATGCATAGTTATATCACACCAATACTGATTATGGTATATTTGTGCTATACTAACCATATTATATGCCTTTATTATAAGTGTTAGACTGTGTTTTATGGAGTTGTAGGTGTAGCAGGTGTAAATTGGTGGTGTTTTATGGAGTTGTAGGTGTAGCAGATGTAAATTGGTTGTGTTTTATGGAGTTGTAGGTGTAGCAGGTGTAAATTGGTGGTGTTTTATGGAGTTGTAGGTGTAGCAGGTGTAAATTGGTGGTGTTTTATGGAGTTGTAGTTGTACCAGGTGTAAATTGGTGGTGTTTTATGGAGTTGTAGGTGTAGCAGGTGAGGATTACCTAAGGTTTTCTCCTCCCTCTGCACACTCATGGTTCAGTTTGTCCGGCAGAGTCAACACAAAGCTCTTCAGATGGGCCAGTTCCAGAGCGCTCCACACTTCCTGGTCGGAGTACGCATCAAAGGGGTCAAGGTTCATCCTCAGAGAGCCGGAAAACAACACTGGATCCTGGGAGAGAGAGTCAAGACATGTCCCCTTTTATAATACACAATAGGCATTATGCACACACAAACCGACACACACATAGACCCACTCACACAGGCTCCACATACAACACAGTTACAGGTACACTACCATTATATACTGTATGACACACATGCACTTGCATGCAGACACCTGTGTTACCTGTGGAATGATGGTGATACGGGACCTCAGGTCGTGGAGTCCTATCTTGGCAATATTGACTCCGTCAATGTAAATGTCTCCCTTGGCTGCCTCCAAGATCCGGAAAATTCCGAGGGCCAGAGAAGATTTTCCCGCTCCAGTCCGGCCCACAATCCCAACCTGAAAAAGAGCAGGGAGAGTGTGTGAAGACCAAAGGGGGGTTTAAAAATCTTATTTGAATTCAAAAGGGTGTGATTTAGAATTAATTCTGTTTAGGAGATACCAACACGCAAGAAAACCTGTACAGTTTTACATACACATGTTCAGAAATCTCTTTTTAAAAAGCTCAATTGTTTTTGGTGAGAAAATACTTTCAGGATATGAACCTGTTGAGACTTCATAAAATCCAAACTGGAAGCTATTTTGTTCTTAGTGACTCACTGCTTTACTGTGTGTCTATCCTACGCAGTAAAATGTCCAGTGTTAATTCAACTCTAGCAGAGTACATATGAGCCTAATCTGGCCAGAGTAGAGGGCTACGAACCTCATGGCCGTAAACCAGCTCAAACGGTGTAAAGCCAGTAGACTCATTGACCGTATCGCGAATTGCAAACAGGAGGAACGGCATTGCCACATCCCTCCAATGTCTGGTGGCATCTGTCAAGAACGCCCTGGGACTGGGGATGGTAAGCTGTAGAAACCAGCTGGGCACTTACTTTGGCAGGCCCACACGAGAACAAAACTGCAGCAAAACCTCAACAATTGTGTGAACGTGAATATTTCAAAGTGGTACCGCCTTGGAAAAACGTGTCGCCATGTCCATAATGGTTAACAAATATTTATGCCCCTTCTTAGTTCTAGGGAGGGGCCAGAGACAGTCAATAAGCACTCAAGCAAAAATGGTTCCTTCACTAGCGGGAGAGGTTGCAAGGGGGCGACGGGAATAGACGGGCTAGAGTCCTCCAAGTACCCAGTTGGCCAGCCATCGGGGTCTCATGGGCTAGTGTTCCTGTGGATAACACTACCTGAGTCCTCATCAGTCAGAGGATCAAGGGGGCACCACTTCCGTAACAACACTCCCTGATCAACATACTCACCGGTTGCCATGTCACCACTCTCCTCCAACACCACGGCACGCTCCCAAAAGAGCTGTGCTCTCGCAACAGTACCTCATGAGAGAACTGCAGAACACCTGTAGTGCCCAACTGGGTGGCCCCACGGGTCCACGGGCGGGACGGGGACTCTTTTTTTAGCCACCTCCTGAACAAACACAGTATCTGCCAGCTCGACAGGGTCGGTTTCCACAGGCCGACTGTCAGCGTGCAGCAGTTTTGCGCGAGCTTGGGCATGGGTAACAACGCAGGCCGAAAAAACCTTCAGATCTCTATGGGAATTCGGGAGTGGGCTAGATTAAGCTGTAAATTACACAGGAATAGTATTGATGTGGCTAAATGGCTGTAAGTCATCAAGGGTCTGAGGTATCAAACGAGCCTCAAACTATCACTCAGCTGCCAGATATGCAGTAGATATGGATGGATCAGTAGATATGGATGGATCACTTTAAGGGTTCACTTTAAGTTCACTTTTTTTTGCCCGTCCCAATTTTTTTGGAATGTGTTGCAGGCATCAAATTCGGAATTAGCGTATATTTACAAAAATCTATAAAGTTGATCAAGTAAAACATTAAATATCGTTTCTTTGTACTGTTTTCAATTAAATATATGCAAAAGAAAATTTACAAATCACTGCTTTCTGCTTTGATGTGCATTTTACATACTGTCCAAACTTTTTTGGAATTGGGGTTTGTACATACTGACCCAACTTTTTGGGAATTGGGGTTTGTACACTGCTAGAGTTGAATTAACACTGGACATTTTTCTGTGTATGGAGTATTACAGCATTGTTTTATACAATCACACTTTTTCAGTGCCATTGCATACATTTTTGGAATGATTTAATGACCTTCTCTCTCTCCTGGATGTGCAGAGAAATTCCCTTCAGAGCCCAGTCCAGACCCTTGCGGTACTGCAGGCCATAATCCTGGAACTCTATGGTGCCAGTCTGAGGCCACGATTCTGGGAGGTTACTGTCCTCTATGGTCCACTCTGCCTGCAAAACCCCACAACAACTGGTCAGAGCAACACTGCGTAAGTCCACCTGGATAATAGTGTCAAAATGTGAATGTAACAATGAAAACTTCAAAGAGTGAGGCTTTGTGAATACAGTAATGGGAGTGTTCAACATCGTGCGTTGTCAGTTACTGACATATTAATTAACCACAAGGCCTAAAAAATAAAATACATAAATTATGATTTCAAATACACTATATGGCCAAAAGGATCCGGACACCACTTGGTCTAGTACTGTTTTTCATGGTTCGGGCTAGGCCCCTTAGTTCAAGTGAAGGCAAATCTTAAGGCTACAGCATGCAATGATATTCTAGACGATTCTGTGCTTCCAACTTTGTGACAACAGTTTGGGGAAGGTCCTTCCCTGTTTCAGAATGACAATGCCCCTGTGCACAAAGCAAGGTCCATACAGAAATGGCTTGTCAAGATTGATGTGGAGTAACTTGACTGGCCTGCCCAGAGACCTGACCTGAACCCCATCGAACACCTTTGCGATCAATTGGAAAGCCGATTGCGAGCCAGGTCTAATCTTCCCAGGAGAGTGGAGGCTGTGAGTTGTGTGTCTGCCATGCTTAACTGATTTGATTTGAATTTGAAGTGATAAAACCAAGTACAAGTCCAGTGTGTGGTCTTAACAGGGCAGGCTAACTGATGCTCATTACGTGCAACCATAAGCTTCCGCTGGGCTTCCCGTTGGATAACCATGTGCGCAGGTTCTGATATGCGAGAGTTTTGGGGGGCAGACGCTCGCCTCTTTTGGGGTATCGGCGTACTCTTTCACTCTTTCCACTGAGACGATGTTGTTCTCCACGTCAGTCCAGGAGCGCACTATCCAACTCAGGATCGCAGTCACCTGGATAACCACACATGGGCAATACTGTTAGCACTGAGTATGACCAGTTCAGGGAAGTTAGTTTTATTTAATAACTAAAATTTAAATTAAAAAATTTAAAAGCTACCGCAGTAAAAAATATTTAATGTGGTGGCAGTGCTAGCAGATATTGCTTCTAGCAAGTAGAATATTAAACTCCTATTAGCAGCTAGCTGTTTCTAATTTTACTTGCTAGCGGCTAATCTACTATCTCTTAAATTGTTTTTAAGACAGTATCACACAGAAACAGTGAAATGAGTGAGGTATATAAAGACACTGCAGTGATGTTTAAAAAGGGATTGTGGCTTTGGGGGGGGGGGGGGGGGTATCAGTGTTTGAGGGGTGATCCTGAGCTAAGATGGGGAAGTATTTTAATGAGGAGGGGTTCACCTGCAGGGAGTGGGACACAGCCAGTCCTACCAGGCCTGGACTGAGACTGGCCTTACCCATCACAGAGAGAACAGAGGCTGCCAGCACAAGGACATTACCCAGGAGCTCTAGGTTCACTGCCAGCCACCTGCATGCATGCAGCACATACTGTTACATTCATGCATACAACACTTATGCGCAACACCTGCATTTGCACAGCACCAGGTAAACTTCAGCATTTTAACAATATACATGTTTACATGCCTTATAATGTCAGTAACAGGGAGGCACGATTGTGAATTTTCATATTTAAGAAATTTCCTGCACTGGTTTTCTCATTAAAAGTAACTATGATGACTAGATATTTTTGGATCTATTTTTGTGATGTTTTCTCCCCCAAAAAATTTCAAAAACCTTTTTTTTTTTTTCAAGATATGAAATATCCCATTGGAGTGAACAGGAGATAAGTAAAACTTAAGTAAAAATCTTACTCTGCACTTTAAGAAAAATCTTGAAATAAGAAGCCAGGTGAAACATTGGCATGGTTTCTTTTTTCGTTGCCTGACCTGGTGGCCACGAATCTGGGGAAGTAAGCGGTCTGGTTGCGGTCGACCCTTTGGTTGGCCTCGCGGATGAAGCGGGGCTGCTCGCCGTAGGCCCGGATGACGCAGGCGCCCTGCACCGTCTCGTTGAAATGTGTGTAGATGGGCGAGCGGCTCACAGACTCCAACCGGCGAAGCTGACAGGAAGTGGTCACGTAGAAACTCTGCAACATAGATAAAGCAACGCACAATAGTGGCAGGTGCCATTGTAACACACCTGGGCACCACTAATACAGAGGACTCCCAGGGGTGGACCATGCAATGGCCTCAGAACAGAGTGGTGAGACTCCACTCATTCAGGACAACAGACAAGGGAAACTCAAATGAATCAGCACTGATAGGCTTCCATTTTACAACATAGTTTCTCCTTTAATAAAGTCTACTGCATAACTGGACTAAATTACCTTGGCTAAAAGCACTGTGCATACCTGGACAAATGCATAGAAGATAGCTAGGGGCAGGATGACAACGGTGGCGAAGGGCGTGGCCATCAGCACGATGATGCACACCTCCAGCAGCTTGAAGAGGTAGTTGAGCATCATCTTCAGGCCATCGGGGATCATGCAGTCGATGGCGTCCACCTCTTTGGCGAAGCGGTTGAGCAGGTTGCCACTGGGACAGCGCTCGAAGAACGCCATGGGCGACCGCAGGACGTTGTTCAGCAAGTCCAGGTGTAGGTGGCGAGACGCCATGATCCCGCACACTGAGATGGCCACCGTGGTGCCGAAAATGGCCACCCCTGAAATGCAATGCCAGAAACCCATTGCCGATAAGCGCCAGGACAAAACCCCACCCTGAATACAGAAACCATTTTGTATCTAATTGATATAACACAAAAATGGAAGCTACTCCTTCATTGTTAACAATAGGTATAGTATAAAATAACTACAAAACAAAATTGATTACCGATAACTGATTTTTTCTATTGTAAAAAGTAAGATCATTTTGATTGGTTTGTATGAGCCAGTGATTGATGCACAATCAGGAAGCCTCACCCCTGCCCTCGCGCCCCCCCCCCTCCTTTGCGAGGCTATCTCTGCTCACCGATTTAGCAAATTAATCGCTTTTAATCAATATCGGCAGACTGATTGCTGCTAAGCAATCTCTACAAGCTGATCTTTAACTGTTATCTGCTCACTGATTGGTGCTAACCAATGAACCAATGTCTCCTAACCAATCTGTGCAAACTGATCGCAGCTGACTAATCGCTGGTAAATTGTTTCTGCTACCCAATCACTGCTAATCGATCTCTGCTTACCAACTTCTGCTAACCAAACGTACCTTGTGCAAAGCCAAGAGCACCGAATACACCCAGCTTAAAATTGGCGTGGGGCTGGGTGCCATTGAGGACAGGCGTGTCGGCCCACAGGCTTAGCCAGTAGTTGTAGGAGAGGGAGGCGGCCTGCTGGAAGGCGTACAGGAAAACAATGGGCAGGATGAGCATAAGGCCGATGGTGCGGAAATATTCGCGGTACATCTCCAGCTTCACCTGCAGGAGGGAGAGATGAGCCACAGGAATCAGAGAAGTTACAGGTCACCACTGCATCACACTGCATCACACTTCATCACACTGCTGAGGGTAAAGCAGGGAGGATTTTTCTGATGATATTTCTACTATTCTTTTTTTCTACTCTTGTTCTATTATTCCTTTTTTTACTGAGAACCCAGTGCAGTGACCTAGGGAATGAAAGTAATTGTGTGGCCAATCAGATGTGGGGGATGAATTTGACTGGGATTCCTGAGTTACAACAATTGATATGGAATTTTTAATGACCACAGTGAGTCAGGTTAAATTCTCAACCAAATGATGACACCTTCTACAGCACAGTGTCCCCATAAATTTGCTGGGACATAGTTTCTTACTTATTTTATTCCTGAGTAGGCTACTTGAGCATTTATCTACCCACCCGGCCTGTATGGACCTGGTCGGCTTCAGTTAGCCGGCCCGTCTCGCCCTGGTCCAGTTCCTGGTGTGGCTCAGAAACGGAATCTGTGTTCTGCAGGCTGGTGCTACACGTGTCACCGCTGTGGAGAAACACCAACATGCGTGTGAATCAATCACAGGCTTTTTAAATATCTAGACCCTCAACAACAACTAAAAAATCCCAACATGGTCAAACAGAACCTAAAATGTTGGTAACATATTTTTAATACATTTTACTATATATTTGAAACCTTTTTAAGAACATCTACACTGTGGCCATTCTTTTTTGTTCTTTTTTGTGTATGATATATTACAAAATTACACATATTAAAAATGTGACAAACATGCACAACATTTTATATATGACAATAGGAATTATTGATAAATTTTACAACACGTTAAGTTTGTACTCCAGTATATATCAGAACATTTTTTCCTTATTTTCCAGATGTCCTCACTGGGACACAGTACCTAATGAGCTGCTCATGGGAGAGATCTCTGGAGGATGACATGAAATCTGTCAAACTGAGTCGCGAGGCCGACCTCCGCCATCCAGCAGAGTGAGTCTGGACATCAGCTTCTGTAAGCAACACCAATTATTCTATAGTTTCTGTAAGCAGCAACAGTGATTCTACATCAGCTTCTGTAAGCAGCAACAGTGATTCTACATCAACTTCTGTAAGCAGCAACAGTGATTCTACATCAGCTTCTGTAAGCAGCAACAGTGATTCTACATCAACATCTGTAAGCAGCAACAGTGATTCTACATCAACTTCTGTAAGCAGCAACAGTGATTCTACATCAACTTCTGTAAGCAGCAACAGTGATTCTACATCAGCTTCTGTAAGCAGCAACAGTGATTCTACATCAACTTCTGTAAGCAGCAACAGTGATTCTACATCAGCTTCTGTAAGCAGCAACAGTGATTCTACATCAACTTCTGTAAGCAGCAACAGTGATTCTACATCAGCTTCTGTAAGCAGCAACAGTGATTCTACATCAACTTCTGTAAGCAGCAACAGTGATTCTACATCAACATCTGTAAGCAGCAACAGTGATTCTACATCAACTTCTGTAAGCAGCAACAGTGATTCTACATCAACTTCTGTAAGCAGCAACAGTGATTCTACATCAGCTTCTGTAAGCAGCAACAGTGATTCTACATCAGCTTCTGTAAGCAGCAGCAGTGATTTTACATCAACATCTGTAAGCAACAACAGTGATTCTACATCAACATCTGTAAGCAGCAGCAGTGATTCTACACTAGCTTCTGTAAGCAGCAACAGTGAATCTACATCTGTAATGGGGGACATTCTTACCTGTGTGTGCTGAGCTCTCCCTACTCTCACTGCTGGCAAAGGCACGTATGAATTCGGCGAAGGCCCCCTGTCGCCCCATCAGCTCTGGGTACGAGCCCATCTCCGTGATCTCTCCATCCACCATCACCAGGATCAGATCGGCCTGGGGCAGGAAGCTGAGGCCATGGGTCACAAGGATACGCGTCTGCACATACAACGCACATTACATGAACTACTGGACACATGTCTGCGCATGCAATGCAGAGTTTACGTTACCTACTGGATGCACGTCTGCGCATACAACACAGTTTACATTAACTACAGAGCACATGTCTATGCCTACAGTACATTCAGTACAGTACACAGTTTGTTTCCGATTTTCCCCGTTTTCTCCAAATTTAGTGTCCATTTGTACTCCTATGTTAGTCAATGCCCCCATGTAGCAACCACTTGAGAATTTGCTGCTACACAACCCCGTCAGTCCTCTTCAGGGCGTGGCGACTCCGAGCTCCTGACCGTTGTACCAACTTGCCCGGGGCCACTTGTATGCGAAGATTCTCCCCCGCGAGTCCCTCCCTCCCCTCCAGGAGCAGCCACCCAATTGACGCTCCCTCAAGGCACCGGCTATACTCAGATCTGACAGGAACTTGATCCTGCCTGATCCTAGGTGTGCAACTGCACCGACTCAAAGTATTTTACGGCTGCGCTTTTACGGCTGTGCCACCGCGGCCCCCCTGCCTACAATGCATTCTAACACAGAATCGGAACATTCTTCTCCAGCTCTAACGGACCATGGAATTAATTTGGTCATTTAAGAAGGAGCCGAACCCATGTGATTACTGCAGGAGTGAGAAACACGGCTACCTCACGGGACTACAAATGCACCAGCCATGTGGGTCAATGGCCATGGTGTGTGTGGTAGTAGTGTGCGGGTGGGTCAGTAGTAGCGGTGTGTGAGTGGGTCAGATCCACAATGATTGAGGGTCACCTTGTCCCTTAGTAGCCCCTTGGGCCCGATGACTCTGTCAAAGATGTGCTGGCCGACATGGGCGTCCACAGCGGACAGGGGGTCATCCAGCAGGTACACGGTGCGGTCGCAGTACACCGCCCGTGCCAGGCTCACCCTCTGCTTCTGTCCGCCAGACAGGTTCAACCCCTAAAAAAAACACACCTGTGTGAAACCGCAACAGACCAACCGCACGTCTCACATTACCCTGTCCTTTCTGGTTCACTTTGCTACTGCAGCCCTTTGGGTGGGAACACAGACAGATCTCTGAGAATACCAATCTGACTGGGAATGAGTAATTAGCTGAGATTAAAAAATTACCTGGAAAACCGAACAGTATTGATTATTCATCAGTCTCAGTCATCATTGTGGGACTCACAGTGGGGCTCATTCATCACTCAGTCATGGCTGTGGAGCTCAGGCGGTACAGCCCCAGGCCGTGCTCTTACCTTCTCCCCGATCTCAGTGGTGTCTCCGGCTGGCAGGATCTCCAGGTCGGGCAGCAGAGCGCAGGCCTCCACCACCTTCCAGTACCAGCTGTCCTTCAGCTCGCGCCCGAACACGATGTTTTCCCGCATGCTGGCATTCTGAATCCAGGCCTGCTGGGGCACGTAGGCCACAGAGCCCTGCCCAACAGATCCCAGGTCAGTTATCGACCAGCACACAGAGAATGAAGCATTTATGGGAACAGATCCCAGATCAGTGAGGCACAACAGAAACAGTGTGGTGTACTATGCTTTTCACATGTTTAATTTTACTTCATCTTGGGTCTTCCATGATAGTTTTTCATTGAAACAGTAAACAGTATTTCTTGACAAAAGTTGGATTATTCAGTTCAGGTCAAATACCTGGCTTCACTTTTGGTGTGTAGGCCCTATAAGTAACAAAATTTTTTGTTTTTTTTGTTTGTAATGATTGATTGACAAAAAAACATAGTGGCGTGGTGCTCGTACCCGAACTGTAACACGCCCACTCCGTTTCTCCATCTCCCCAAGCAGGGCGGAAAGAAGCGAGGACTTCCCGCTACCCACGTGCCCCACCACAGCGACTAGTGAGCCACGCGGTACCCGCACACTCACCCTGCAACACAGGAGGTGATGGTGAGCTACTGCTCTGCCGTGGCTTATTTAACCATAATACTTAACCAGGAATACCCCATTGAGATCGAAATCTCGTTCACAAGCGGGACCTGAACCTGTATTATTATGAACATAATGATAACAGTAATATGTTTATGTTTATGAGGTAATTATAATACTGAGACTCACCCTCTGAGGCATGGAGGGCCTTCCTTAGACCAGCTGAATGTACCGTTCTCTATCACCAAGCTATCTCCCTCTGAGAGTGATAGAGAGAGAGGGAAGGAGAGAGATAATGCTGTCACAGTGGTGTCCCCAGACATCCTGATGACCTATTCTGATTCAATTTAACATTCAAAAGTTCTCATAGTTATGAAATATCTTTATATAGTTGCCACTGTTGGCTGTAGAATTTTGCCGAAGCTCCTCAGTGTTCCAGAATGTTCCAGAGGAGAAAAGGCTTGTTTTTTCAGCATTCAAAAAAAAAAAACTGTTATTTTATGTTGACAGCTGTTTCAGCACACATACAGTGAGGACATTCATATGTGACTATAGTAAGCTCTTTCTGATGAAGGCTGTGCGCAGGATTAAAGGTTGGAACAGCCACGTGACTGGCTGCAGGAAGTGGAGAAGGAGTCTCACCAGGTGAGTAGGGAGCCTTTTCTACATTGTCTGCTTTGAGCTCGTCTTGACAGAGAAATTTTCCAAGGCGCTTGAGTGAAACAATAGCCTGAAAAAAAAGATTGTAAAATGAGCTAAATATAATCAATATGATAATAAAGATAGTGTATCACAGTGGCTCCTTCACTGACCAAAAGTGAATTAATTTAGTGACATATCTAATTTGTGTTATATATCTTCTCCATATATTTGGCAATTTGGACTTATTTATACCCTTGAATGTACATGTTTTATCTGGCATGGAGTTAGCTGAGCACAGTTTCTGGCTAGTTAGGTACTGCAGGTAAACCTCTCATGGCTTTAGAACTGATATAGCTAACCAGGAAAATCCATGGCAAGTTAGCCTGTGCTGTTAGTAAATTTCACCCTCAAATGGTTAGGTTATGGCTTTTTAAAAGTGTGTTTATGTAGTAATGGTGTATATATTAAAACACACATTAAGAGGTGTAAGGGGGCCTTTGACCGCACCTGCATGGTAGTGCTCATGGCGAAAGGCAGCTGGCTTAGTGGTGCCTTCAGGATGTTGATCAGGGCCATGGATACAAAGACCTTCTGTGCATCCAGAACGTTCCGACTGTCAGTCAGTACATAGACACCAAACATGACGAAGGCAATCTGAGCAGAACAACCAAAGAGAATATTCATAATAATAATAATAATAATAATTTTTATTGTTATTATTTGTCATCATCTTCATTATAAGTGTCATATATGAAGACAGACAGCAGAGTCCTGTGCAGTGTGTTAACCTTCAATAAGCGAATGGAATACCGTCACTGCATTAATCCCAAATTGTAGGTCACACCAAAAACACTCAGGTGACACAAGAGACACACAAAACACACAGCATAGCATAGAGCCTGCATGGGTTTCCAAGCTGCGCTAGCCAAATGTAGCCTCACCTATATTCCGAAACTGAATGAATTACTGGCTAGTTTGTCATTCCAGTCAGTGTGAATGTCTGTGGAAGCGGCGGACATGGTTTATTCCTCCTGACCTGCCTCAGCCCCTATCAGAACCCATCACTGGGTCCCGACCCAGTTTGGGAACGACGGGCGTGTTTCCGGAGGGTGCCGTACCAGGAAAGAGGAGGAGTTGAAAGAGGCGATGGAGATGGAGTAGAGGATCTGGGATTTCTTGAGTGCCTGTAGCTCCCTCTCTCTCTGCTCCAGGACTCTGTCTTTAAAGGCCTTCTCCCAGGCGTAAAACTTCAGGATCTTAATCCCGCCCAGAATCTCGTTCATCAGCTTTATCCTCCCGTCCGTGTACTTCATCTGCACCTCCTGTGGGGCACAGGTTCAGAGCCCTGAGTGGAGCACGGCTGCGTGTAATCTGAGCAGGCGCGCAGCTATAATGTGCTAACGTGTAAGCCGTGTGAGAAATACACATCCCTGAGACACTTGTGAGAAATACACATCCCTGAGACACTTGTGAGAAATACATTTAGAAGTGAAAAATGTGATAATAAACCACAGCAGGGTAAATACACTGAGTATAGTCTGTTTAGTCATACATTTACACTGATTCAGTCTGTATAAACATTAGAAGTGATGTTAATAAAAATCAGCTTGACTTCCTCATGGCAATTCAACAGACAGAGGAAAGATAACTTTAGTTCACAGGAACTCAGCTGTACTTTTCTACAACAACAACAAATTTTCTAAAATAAAAATTGAAAGCAAGCAGAAAAGGCAGGTTGAAAGAGAACCCATCAAAGGTTTTAAAAGTACACAGCCAAGCTGCAGACTCGATCCAAAAAAGATGCTAAAAGATCAAATTCTTCAGTGAGACACAATCGGTGAGAGACAGCGGTGCTGAAAGGAGAATTTGTGCTGTGAGGGAACGCTTTCATGACGCTATGACAGAAACATCGCTGGCAGTACCTGGAGTTTGCTCCGTTTCTTAGCGATGAAGCCGTTGAGGGGGAATATGATGATAACGGTAGCGATCCCCGCCAAGGCCGATGGGCCCAAATGCTGCGAGACATACAGAGACAGCGATACGGTCACGGACATTCTCCTAACCTCCCTGGCCTAAATCTACGCTTCTTACAACGATTCCTGAAGTACATCATTCACACCTTTACTTTGTTTTACACTGAAACCTGTTCTGTTGAGACTGAAAAATACATTTTACCACATGCAGAAATACAAGATGGAGGATGAATGCGACAGTACCTGCAGTTAAAGGGAAAGCTAATTCACATTCTGGAGTTAAAATATATACAATTTCAGTTTTAATGTATGTTTTACTGGCCCAGACAGTTTTTGTGTGTGATGAAGAATATTTTAGATACTTGCAAAGTTTATGACAACTTGCTGGCTTGACAGTGGTTATCAGACATTTGGGTTTCGTAGTCTAAGGAAAGAAAAATACACTCCCAAGTAACTCCAAAACAGCTTCAACAATGAAGTTATGTCTCCAGAGGTTGTATGTGGGCATAGTACCTGCTTATCCTTCAGGAAATTGCATATAATTTTATTTTTGCAGTATGGCCATAAAACCTGCACTCAGGGAAATTATGGCATGGCTTCCTATAACACCACACAGGTCCCTGGGAGAGAAAACCTGCACTCAGGAAAATTATGGCATGGCTTCCTATAACACCACACAGGTCCCTGGGAGAGACAAGCTTGTGCTACTTGAGAAGGAAAGAAGTACCAGCATGATGTAAACACCAAGTTTGTTTATAATTGTGAGTAAACGCAAATTAATCTACTCATATGTACAGCCCGTGGAAACGAACATCACTATATAAGCTGCTTTTAGGTTACTTAGTGTATTTTCCTGCTTTAGACCACAGACAAACCCCGAATGCTCTGACACCAGCCATTGTAAAGCCGCCAGTTGTCTGAAACACATTGCATGAAAAAACTGTCTGGGCCAATTTAGTACATGCACTGAACCTAAAATAATATTTTTCAAAACTCCAGCAACTGAATCCCTTTAAGGTATGTGTGCAGTCTGGTACTGGCGTGAAGATAAATATATATTTCTCCTACAGTTTGTGGAATTTTATGTAAATGTATGTAAATCCCGCTGTGTACCTGCCACAGGAAGAAGAGACAGAGGGCGATCTCGATGGGGGCCACCCACACTGCGTTAAAGTACACCACAAAGTCCATCAGCTTCTGCGTGTCGGCCGACACAAGGTTCACAACCTCCCCGACGGTACACGCCCGGCGCGCCGCACTGGTGAGCACCAATGACTGGAGAAGAGGATGAGGTTATCAGCATTAAGATAATTCTGATAATGATTATTATTATTAGTAGTAGTAGTAATAGGAGCCCTGTATTTTGTGAAAACCAATGCAAGATTGTTATTAGTAGCTCCACTGATGTAGCTGTAAGTTATATTGTTCAGTATTTCAACAATATCAGAAACAAGAACCTACAATCCATAATTCATTACAAATTACATGTACATGTGCACCGACCAAAATAAAAATGCAAGAGGGAGTATTAATAGAGGGGTTGATGAATAGGTGGAGGTGAGATGTGGGTACCTTGCGGTAGACCAGGCCCATGACAGCGGTCTTCACCTTCATGCCCACACCGAAGCAGGTGTACAGGTACTGATGGTTACACAGAGACTGCAGGCTGGACAGCAGGAACAGCAGAGCTGCAAATAAATAACCCTTCCACAAGGGGGCGTCCTCCTCTCGCATGAACCCCAGCAGCAGGCTGTAGAGTGTGTCACACACGCACATACTGAATCACAAATATGAGTCCACATATTCTGTACCAGTGATTCCCAAACTGTGAGTTGTGACGTGTGAGGTGATACTGTGATACTGTTATGGGCCACTGGATACACGCATCAATGGCACCAGTATCATTTAATATGTGGGCCATCCTGTAGAGCTAATTTAGTGTCAAAACCCAGTGTGTTTTGCAAATGTAAAACTTGATTATCAGACAAACACAATGGGCTGGTTTCCCAGACATGGATTAAGCCTAGTCCTAGACTAAAAAGTTTATTTTTCAATGGCGATCTTCATAAATTCCTTTTTTTATTCTGGGACAAAGCTTATTCCATGTCTGGGAAACCAGCCCAGTGTGTTTTGCAAATGCATTTATAAAACATGCTTATCAAACAAATACAGAACAGAATACATCACACTTAAAACATATTTTACAAATGAAAAACATTTTTGTCTTCCATTTGTGAATGACTTTTGGCACTATTTTATCTGAGAAGATTTATTCACAAATATCCACCCTCCACACCAGCAGGTGGTGCTATGGGTCCATTTAAAAGACCCTTTCGTTTTCCTAAATCTCTATAATGCTGGGACTACACAGCATTTCGCCCGGCTGTGTTTTTGTCTTTTTAATTTATTGTATATAGTTTAACGTGCATAAATTCTGGGTTGTGAGCAGGGTCACGGACCCATGTCCGATAATGTGGGTTGACCCATTCACACAAACAGCAAACACAGGTTTTACCTGATTTGTGGAGAAAAACTTCTCTGTAAAAATAGTGGCAAAAGTTTAAAAAAAAATATTTGTAAAGCATGCTGTATGTGTCTGTGAAGTGTGATGTATTAGAAAGCTGTATTTGTTTGATAGCCACATTTTGTATTGGCAAAACAAATCGTCTCAATAATTGTCTCTGTTTATAATTGATAATTGTCTCTGTTTGCGAATCGTAGGGCCTTTTCAAAAACGTGTTCTGTTTGTTTGTTAAGTTTTGGCATGAAATTAGCTCCATAGTGTCCAAACATGGAGAAAAGCATGTCGGGGCACATGCACACACACAGAGCTGTTTACAGCATGGTGACACTGCCACACGCACACGCACACACACAGAGCTGGTTACAGCATGGTGACACTGCCACATGCACGGTTCGTGCCTGTGGTCAGTGCTGTTTGATCCTAAAAACATTTGCCTTCCTCTCCCTCTCTCTCTCTCTCTCTCTCTCTCTCTCTCTCTGTCCCTCTCCCTCTCCCTCTCGCTCTCTCTTTCTCTTTCCCTCTTTTGCTCTCTTTGTCTCCCTCTCCCTTTCTCTCACTCTCTTTCTCTTTCTCTCTCTCCCTCCCCCTCTCTCTCTCTTGTAGTGTAATGGATTTTAGTGGCGGATAATCAAACGTGAAGGTAGGGTGATCAGAACAAGTCACTCAATTTGGGAGTAAATTTCGGAGACCAATAAAGGGAGTAACACAATAATAAATGCAAAGAAAGAAAAGACAGGAAACAAATTCCTTTTGGCTAAACAGCCAAACGAACATCAACCCACTAAAATAGGGCAAACTCGAATATACAAGTTAAACACAAACTAAATCTCCCAAGCTCAATACTGGAGCCAATACGGGAAACTTAGCAAAGAAAAGAACACCTTTGGCACATAAGTTAGGACGGCCGGAAGAGAACGCTAATAGGAGGAATAATACCTATACCTGAAAATAAGCTAATAGCAAGTCCCTCGTGAAAACAAACAGTGTTTAATATCACAAGGTCGCTAGTACCTGGCTATACCTGGCTCAATGCAATGTCGAATGACAAAGAAGCACTGGGGAAGCGGAAGTGAGGAACTTAAATACCCCGCAGGTAGAAGCACAGGTGAAAGTAATAATGAGTGAGAGAAAACAAAACCCCGAAACGGAACGTGGAAAAAATTAGATAGATTCTCAATTGGAAAACCCGGACGAGAACCGCAACGGAAAATAAAACAAAAACCCACGAACCATGACATGTAGGGCGCTGCTTGTTGGTAACTGTCTCACCTGAGCACCTGAGGGATGGTGAACATGAAGGCATCGTGCAGGATGAGGCAGAGCATGCCGGACAGGAAGTAGGGCCCGAATCGGCGAGTGAGCGTGTGCAGCAGGTGGAAGCCGCAGCTCTGCTCCATCTGCAGCTTCCTCAGCAGCAGCGTCTGCTCCATGAGGCAAGGCCGCAGAGACACGCCCACCGCCCCGCCCGCGGCCTCACCCACGGGCCTGTCCCATCTGTAGGGGGGGGGGGGGCACAAGGGCAAGCATGAAAAAGGCCTGAAAGGTGGCTCTGCTATACCACCTTTACTGCTATTACTACTGCTAGTGCTGCTGCTGCTACTATCGCCAACACTTAATAATAATAATAATAATAATAATGTGTGTCTCACTGCTGCAGCTTGGCGCACTGTAAGTTCCAGTCGTGCTCCAGGTCAGAGAGGATGCGGTCAGACGTGTCCTCCTCTCTCAGAGTCCAGAGGTCCTCAGCCTGCAGCGATGAGCGGTATCCCCTAAAAACTAGCCTGCGGGAGTCACGGCAACCCGCGGAGAGACAGCGTTCACACGTCAGATTGAATATTACATACTATAAAGTATTTACATTCATATTCATACTTGTACTGTAGTACTCATGCTGTAGTAGATATTGTATAGAACCTATTATAGACATGACATTATACATCATCTTCACGTCTATGTACTACAATTTTCAAGATTAACCGGTTATTTTATTTTCCCCTTTTTACTCACATTTTATAACGTCATCAATATTTAAAAATATTATTTCAATAGTACATTTATATATAATTTTTTATTAATAGGAATGAAATAAAGAGACTTACCCACCGAACCACCAGAAGAAGATCTTGGACAGGAAAGAGGCATCTCCGATTGGGCAGGGGTTCTGTAGGGACAGCAGGAAACAATAAGTTCAGGGAAAGTGCTTGGTTTGTCACACCAGCCAACTCACCACAAAATAGCATTATGTTTGCGTCAATGAAGACATGAGTGTCATGAAATGGCCATGGGCTCAGTGAACACTGAACCAAAAATCTCAGCAGGGTCTCTGTGTCTGTGTGTGTGCTGTTATATGCACATGGAAACTTCCAATGTATAGCAATTTTAGCCCAACTTATGCCATTAGCAGGTTAGCATTCCACCAAGCTCCGCATTTTTGTGTTATTTCCATCGGTGTACATGCGTGGGTCTCTGACAGCGTGTGCTGGTGGGTGACTGACCTTGCCCAGCACAGGTTTGGCGGAGTCTGGTGGCGGGTCAGCGAAGCAGCAGAGGACCAGCTGTGCGAGCTGCAGGGAGACGTACAGGAAGAAGGAGAGGTACCGCACAGCATCCACTGAGAAACCCTGCAACACACAGAGCATACGCTACCTTATTTACCTTATACACAACTTACCCACTCAGCACATGCTACCTTATATACAGCTCACACACACAGCATATGCTTGTTAAACTCAGAACACACGCTGACTTGCATTGAAATTAAACATGCTCATGCTGCCTTATATACAACTTAAACACATACCCCACACTACCTTACATTACACTGAAACATGCACATGCGATCTTACATGCAACTTACACAATTTACAATTTAGTCATTTGGCTGCAGCATTTAGCCAAAGTGACTTATAAAAGTGCACTTCACACGGTAAGCACCACTAGAGCTAGAGGCAAAGTCACAATCATGTGAATGCCACCATCAAGGGACATGTCAAGACAAAGTCTTTTGGGGACCGCGGTGGTACAACGGTAAGCAGTTGTACTCCGAGGATCGGGGTTCGCGCCCCGGTCCTGCCAGATCCGAGCGTGGCCGGGGGCCTGTGGAAGCGGCAATTGGCGGCTGCTTCCGGGTGGGGGGAGGGGCTCAGAGAGAATCGCTGCGCACAAAAATGGCCCTGGGCGAGTTGGAATCACGGTCAGGAGCTCGAGGAGTCGCGCCCTGTAGAGGACGTGGCGCCCTCCTTCCTACTACCGGCTGACAGGGTTGTATAGCGGTGGTTCTCAAGCGGGGGGGGGGGGGAATTGAATTAGAATAGGGGTTCAATTGGCTACTAAATTGGGAGAAAAAGGGGAAAAAATCAGAAACAAATAAAAAATAAAAATAAAAAAGACAAAGTCTTTTGTTAAAATATAAACATCAGTGAAGCTGACTTCTGGACTGACTGGGAGCAGCTGCTAGGTGCTTGAAGAGCTGGGACAGCCAGCTGGTGGGAGGATGTTGAGCGGAGAGGTCTGGCAGGAGTGTATCATATAATTACGGTTTGAAATAGGAAGGGGCCGTACCATTCGCAGCTTGTTATGCCAGTGCGAGAAATTTGAATGGAATGCAGGCAGCCACTGGAAGCCAGTGAGGGGTGTTCAGAAATGGGGTGGCATGTGTGAATTTCAACCGCAGGTTGAAGCCCAGGCGGGTAGCAGCATTCTGGACTGGTTGTGGTGACACAGCCCGGTAAGCCAGCCAGTGAAGCCTTGTAATAGTCCAGACATGAAATTACAGGGGCTTGGACAAGTAGCTGTGTAGGGGCAGATTTTCCAGATTCTGTGAAGGGAGAACCTGCAGTGCCAGGTGATTGTGGCTATGTGTCCTGAGAAGCTGAACTGGTTTTTCAGGGTGACACCAAGGTTCTTAGCTGAGTGGGAGGGAGACGATGTGGAGCTATCAATAGTGATTGAAACATCAACCCATAGGAAACCCATTGCTGGGAGGATCTTGTCTCACTGAGTTTGAGCTTCAGGTGGTGGGTGGACATCAAGACCGACACCGGCCAAAACCATGCTTTGCTGTTGAAGCTCACTTCCTGGTCTTGTTGAGAGCCTTGCTCGGTGCGGTTGGCTCCAGTATTAGTCCTTCAGGCCCGTTTTTCAATGCAAGTCAATGGTACCAAATGCGGTCAAAATATGAAACCAATACGGCTCCAATTTCTGTACAACATGGCAGCACATCCGCAGCTTCAAAATGCTTTTTCACAATCCCGTGGAAAGTCGATAGGTGATGTCACTTTGTCCATATTCAGTCTATGTTGGACACCCAGGCTGCAGTGTCAGCCATTTGCACAGAGATACATGTAGGACTGTAAGATAGCAGTTGAGCCATAAATA
Source organism: Ilyophis sp. 1 JC-2022 (assembly GCA_022702515.1). Lineage (NCBI taxonomy): Eukaryota > Metazoa > Chordata > Actinopteri > Anguilliformes > Synaphobranchidae > Ilyophis > Ilyophis sp. 1 JC-2022. The sequence goes on from CM040394.1 coordinate 86,070,804, forward strand.
TTAATATAGTTGGGTCTGCATAGAGCTAGGTGGGCCATAACAACCGTAACTACCTCGGTGGGAACTCACCCTGGCCCACCCATCCCTACACAGTTGCTGTTAGATGGCACACACTTCTAAATCACACACAAGAAGCACGCTACCTTACTTACGACTAAAGCCTGCTCAAAGAGAGTGCACACTGCCTTATTTACACCCATCTATTCTCCCGTTGTAATTTCCTGTTGATTAGTAATGTTCAGTCATAACTGTAGACCCCAGCTATCCCTCCAACTGTAATGTTTGCAAATGGAGGGGAGCCAAAACCCAAACACCACAAGCAGCTGTGCAAAAATTGCAGCACAAGATGGAGCCCCAAAAGCGTCCTGCTGCACCCCGACATAATTACCCGTAAAACGAATAAACGGATTCACATGTGAAGACACATCACCCACCCAACACACACTGTATGTCTGTTTACACAACTGAAAGACCACACTGATGTAGGTACACATTTACTTCAAATGTTGCTGCATTTACAGGATGTCTACAGACACGTAGCAGAACCCTTCTGGCTTCATTGTGTCTGGAGTTATTTCCTGTAAAAAGTCCTGCAATGAGTCAGAATTTTGCGTTTAAGAAATATATATCTTCCAGGGAACTTATATTTCCATAACATGAATGGAGGTGTTTAAAAAGGACAACAATACAATCTGTATATATAGCCAACGCAGATAACCCACAAACCTTGCCACAAATAAGTTCTGAAATATGTTATTGAAGGGATGAGGGAGACATAAAAATACACTATCCCACTGTTAGGGATCTTCCAGAGAAATCCCAGAACCATGTTTCCTGCCGCATGTTTCCTGTCACCCCGTATTCAGTTGCTTCCTCTCGCTCTCGTTCCCCCATAATTTATGACCGAACTCCAAGGCTTGTTAGTCATTAGTCGCTTTGAGAGTTTCCCTCTCAGATCGAGCGTGCTTTATTCCTGGGTTCCTGAGACGTCCCGCTTCCTACTTCCTGATTCTGTTCTCGTGGGGCTTGTGTCGCGCGGCAACTGGTCGCACGCCAGGATTGATGACTCATGAAAGCTTGTTTGCAACAGTTTCGAAGCAAAACCCGCCAGAAACCAAACCCTATATATAGACACGTGAATGAATTCTGCACATAGAAATGAAGTCTTGCAATCACGCTATCTGCGTGCGAGCGAAGAGTTCACGATCCTGTAATGAAATGCCTTGAGGTGGTCAGAGTCAAGAACAGGCAACTACCCGCTAGTGGGTGCATGTTGTTGTGGACATAAATGTTGCTTTCTTGAGGGCCCCCATTTATGGGCAATTCTGCTTCTTTTCTCATCCTGAAATAAGGGAAATATACTGTAATGTGGACGGCCAAGTTAAACAGCGTTTCTGTGGCGAGATCTGCACTGCAGGGAGGGGGGACTGCAGGGGGTGGATGGAACTTGGACAGGCCACGTGAGGCGACCTCATGTTGGCCACAAATTTTAAAAAGCACTAGCCAGCTGGCATAGGCTCCCTCTAAATACAGCTCAATATATCCACGGGTTTACTTGGGTGAATCTGGTCTTGTAAACATAAACTCCGTAATTCCAACTCTGTTCTCTCAGACACTTTAGTTGCTTGGTCCTGCTTTCAGCAGCAATACCCTGGGTACCGCAATTAAAACACGTACACACTTTTAAAAAATAAACGGTTATGAGTGGACGATGAATGAGAGAGGTTTTGTTTTGTTGTGTGTGTCTGTTGTTTTGGCTGGAGCTTTGGATCCCAATGGCCATATACAAGATGCTTTTGAACTTTGAACTCCAAAATGTGCGAGAGAGTTCATGGTCACAATTCTCGCTGACCATAGCTACATTACTGCAACCTGAAAGAAGAGCAGGGAGGGTATGTATTTGAAGCAATCAAGAGATGGTTTCCATAAAAAACTTGCGATTAGTACAAATCAATCAGTCCCTGACAGCTGTGCTACATCCTTGATGCTGTAATAAGTTAGTTTTTTTGTTTAATGTTAAAATCTGTATGTGAATTCATGGGCATACTTAACAAATACAGAGTTAATTTAAAGGACGTTTAATTTTTAGATAGAGACATCTTTAGACTGTGTTAGAGTGATGTTTATGTGCCAAGTGCCACGTTTCCTCATTAGCTTGGCTTGTCGTAACTGTGATTATGCGTCTGGTTTCCGGTCCCCGCCTGGCAAGACACCGGGCTGCAGTGTTCAATGGGACACCAAACCCCAGGAGTGCAGGAGGTTCCATTTCTGTCACAAACCATGTATTTCTGTTATATTGTCCAGAATTTCCGCTCTCTACACTACAATAGTGATCCTGCAATTAGCCAAACCGACCAGGTCCTTAGCAACTGCACCCTGCTGACTCTCTCAATACATAGGATGGGGTCAAACCGGGAAGGATTTTGTACAGAATTAAGTATTGTTTGTAAGAAGGTTAAGTCAGTTATTTTATTGTTTGATTCACAGTGACTGCACTTTGTTTTGTGCAAAAAAAAATATTTTGGCAAATTTTTTTAAATAATCATGACCATGCACTGCTGTGCACCTGCGTGAGATTTGGTGAGAAGCAGATGACCAATGAAAGTGCTGCTGCTGTAATTACTGTACACCCCCACCAAATTCAAATTTCAGGTATCGTACCCCTCTCTGTAGAACGGGGTAAAAATAGTCTAGCATAAACATATACGTCAGTGATAAACCAAAAACGATCCACATTAGTCAGAAAGGAACCGGTGTTGTTGCTAAATGTCATATAAAACCAGGTACTAAAAAAAGTTTGATAAATATATACAGCGCATTTATGGATATGAGTACATGTGCATTTGTGTTTACATGCGCATTTTGCGTGTATGTGTCTGGGTGTGCGTGTGCGTGTGTAAATGTGTATGTGTACAGATGTGACCCACTTCGGCACATACTTGTCTGTCCAACTCCAGACACTGATTGCTGTGTTTGTGAAAGAACCAGAAATAAAAGGTTGTGGGTGGGGAGGTTGTGGGTGTGGAGAGGGGGCTCCTATGAAAACAGACGAATAAGGCTGTGGTTTGCGTGTGTCAGGGGGCGGAGTCTGGGTGGGAGACCGCTAGCAGCTACGCAATCTGCAGACTGCGTGTGGCCTCTGGTATCTGTCTGCATGCGTCGCACATAGGGGGCTCTGGCAGCCAGGCGGCCCACGGGCCATGGAGATGGCGGGGACACAGGGTGTGGCAGGCAGGCAGGCAGGCAGAAAGCAGGGGAGTTCTGGATAAGTTAATCCACTAAATTAATGCACTGCAATGTGATGGGGAACGGGGGAAGGCAGAAAAACAAAACAGAAATGGCCGCCGAACCGCAATTCTGTATGCAAGCCGGGGCGGGGCGGGGTGGAGAAGAGGAGAGAGCAGGAAACCTGCGTATGCGTCTGCGCTTGGGCGTGTGGCTTTCGTCATGCGTGTGGGCGTGGTTGGGCATCAGTGTCACATGACCTTTATCTCACCTCTTCGATAACCAGCAGGACCTTGGACCGTAGCGGGACCAGGGAGCACACGGAGGCCAGCAGCCAGAAGACAAACAGGAAGAGAGATGAGCGGCATCCTCTCATCCTCTCCAGGTGGATCACACACACTGCGAGAACCTGCAGGAGAGACCAGCTGTTACACACACAGCCAGAAGAAACCAGCTGCCACACACACTGCCTAGAGAAACCAGCTGCTGCACACACACACACTGCCTGGAGAAACCAGCTTCCACACACACACACACACTGCCTGGAGAAACCAGCTGCCACACACAATGCCTAGAGATACCAGCTACCACACACACACACACACACTGCCTGGAGAAACCAGCTGCCACACACACAGCCTGGAGAAACCAGCTGCCACACACACGCTGCCTGGAGAGACCAGCTATCACACACACACACACTGCCAGGAAAGACCAGCTATCACACACATTGCCGGGAGACATTAGCTATCACACACCCACACAGGACCTGCAGGAGAGATTATCACACTGACTCACAGCCAGAATGTGTCTCTGATACAGATTTTCAGGTGTACATTAGCCGTCATAAATGAGAATGCATTGTGGTAATGATAGTAATGACAATAGTAATGTCATGGTTATGAAGGTGTTATATGCACTCATAGAAGTCTATGGCTTTGTATGGACCTGCCGTTTGTTGTTGTTTCATGTTTATAACAGTAATAGTTCATAATATTTTATTTTTCTCTTCCAGCTGTTTTTTGTGGTTTTGTAATGTTGTGCTGAAGGTGGTGGATGGTGAGACAACTTCAACCCTCCTGAAATAGATAAGTCTCTTTTCAGAGGTGCTGTGACTGTGAGCAGCTATCTGTGCGTAGACATCCATATTTAAGTCTCCAAATGGCCAGCAAATATTGACTTTGGTGTCTAGGGCGACCACAGCCTCTCGGGAGGAGCCTGGCCTGTGAGGGTAGCAGAAACTGCACCGCATTTTAATTGTTAGATAGTATGACGAAACCCGCCTGCATTCAGGCGAATTTCAAAAACAAAAATTCCATTGCGTTTTTTTTCAGATGCCGCTGGCTGTCAGGGCTACTCGAGCATTTGCTGGTTTGCTCAAACCACGTTTAAAGCATTTGATTCCCCACATAAATCTCATCTGCAGCTGTGCATTGCTTCATCACAGGAGCCGTAAGCACAGACGGCCATTGAGTTCATGGGCTGGAGCCCCATAGGGTGCTCCTTTCAGGCGACACCACAATTACAGCACCATTCCATCTAGAGGTAGCAAAAAGACTGTCAAAAACACTGAAACCGTATGGCCTACATACTTATTTTATTAGATTTGTTTTACCCTGATTGACTAAAGAAGTTTGCTGTTCCATGATGAGACATGGGACAATCTGCCTCTTAAAACCCTCCCTCCCTGGGTGTTCATGGGTCCTATATGTCTGCATCCTGACCCGGGCCTGACAGGGCCGAAAGTATTCAGTGCTTTTATCGAGTATCGGGCCTATTTTTTTATCTCTGTGTCGAGTCAGATCAGGTACGGGCCTATAGGCCTTTCTCTAAATTCTCTAAACGTTTGCAAATAACAGCGAAATAATTCTTCCGCCAGCTGTTAACAACAATGGCGCAAAGCATCCAGTTTTAACTAGGAAATTAAAACATCCATATTTGACAGCACAGGAATGACAAACGTATTGACGACATGTTTAACAGAAGGAAAAACATCACTAAAGCTAGCTGGCTAGCCTGTTCTGATCATTATGGGCATTAAAATATTAATTATTCCTCTATTTTACAAACATACTTTACGTATGTTTACTTTCTTTACTTTATGTAAACACATAGGAAGAACAAGGAAGTCACTCCTGTGCTGTTTATTGCTGAAGTACAAGGAACAAACTTATTAACATCGCATTTAACAGAAGGGAAACTGTCTCTTAAAAAAGTGTGAAAGCTCAATTACAGCTACTTTATTTAGCTAGTTGAGCATAACGGTACAGTAAAAAAACTAAAAGCTTTGCTTTGCGCCATCACAAAGATGCAAAGCTGTGCGATGGCAAGCACCCTCACTAGCAGGTTTCCTGCAGGGAAAAACGCCATTATTTTATGTTGTGCTGTATGGTATTGTTGCCTTGTTATTTGAGCGATCAGGCTCTGTTAGGTTCGGGCTAGAGTTTGTCGGGCCGGTTTGGGTCGGATCAAAAGACGTTGGGCTCAGTCCTCATTTTAGCCTGATGCAGAGCTCTAGCGGGGCCACCGGGCACAGTCGGCACCGGCACGGTCCGGATTTTACACCACATCACGAGGCTTGTTCACTGGAGCCCAGTGTCATAGCAGGATGAGCCGCTCAGTAACCCTCCTACAGTTTTTATGTCTTTACAGTGGCCTGAGCTCACATGGAGCTGTAGGAATTGATGTTGAGTGCCTGCAGTTGCACAGGGGACAGGGTTAGTGCATGGAGCGTTACCATGGTGAGGCTGCGCATGACTGGGCTGACTAGGAACACCAGGTGGTGCTGGATTTCCTGGTACCTCTCCAGCAGGAGGTAGAAGGACTCCACAAAGCCGTAGAATGCCAGGAAGAAGCCCAGCACCTGTGCAGGAGACCAGAGAGAACTGTCAGAGAAAAGTGGAGTGCATCATGGGTCCATACTTGGTCATGTTTAATGAGGCTTTTTAAGCTGACATCATACCAGATACCTTTCACATCAATAAAATAAAATGTCCACCATCTCAACCTCAGCTGATGTGTGATTAGCCTTCTGGTGCAAACAAGCATACGTACATCATCCAGATGGACAACGATATACACTCTTCGCTCTAAAGCACTCTGCGACCCTGAAAGGCGCTAGATGAATATGATCCATCAGCACCATTGATTGCAAGGGTTTTCCCCCATGATGAGCCTCACCGTTTTTGCCCAGCACATCCTGGAGATGCAGATGTGCCCTTTGTCACGGTGCCGGAGGTGCAGGCAGTAGAGGGGCGCACAGAGCCAGAGGTAGATGCAGGGGACCCACACCAGCACCGTGTTCTGGAAGCACTGGGTCAGGTCGGGGTTGGACGAGTGCCACGTCCGGTTCCAGTCCTGAAAGCAAACGGCCACAAAACAAGCAAAGATCAGATATCCGGGCTTAGTCTGTCAATGCGGCGTGTGAGAGGCATGACACATGTCGGCGTGTTAAACTTGCCGGGTTGTGAAACAAGGCGGTGTGTTAAACACACCTTACCGCGCCCCAAAACCCGTAATCTCTAGCTCCTGTCCTCTAACCTCATGGACTCATGGTTGAACCCAGCAGGTTCTCAGAACTCTTCTGTACCCAAACAATTAAAAAATTGTTCTTTTTGAACAGATTATGTGAGGTGAATCCAACTACCTTTGGAACTACCGGTCAAAAACCTATATGTGGTTAAACATTTGGCTTTAAATAGATGGTTGAATAAACCAAAATACAGTGCAGTCAGTGTGGGTTTTAGAGTTAATGGATTTGGGAGACAAAATAAAATTTACACAGACATGGTTAAATTATACACATACAATGCCCTCCACATTATTGGCACCCCTGGTATTGCATAATTTCACACTGAAATTTTTTTAAAAATCCAACCTTTAATTGAAGTAAATTTATTCTGAGAAAAAAAAATCAAGAAATAATTATTTTTAACAAAACCACGTGTCCCACAATTATTGGCACCCCTGCATTTAAAACTTTGTACAACCTCCCTTTGACAATAAAACGGCACTGAGTCTTCTCCCGTAACATCTAATAAGGTTGGAGAATACAGAGCAAAGAATCTGAGACCATTCCTCTTTACAGAATCTCTCCAGTCCTATGTCCTTTTTTGTGCACTCTCCTTTTCAGCTCAGCCCACAGGTTTTCAATGGGGTTTAGGTCAGGGGACTGAAATGGCCATGGCAGAAACTTGATTTTGTGTTCAGTTAACCATTTTTGTGTTGATTTGGACGTATGTTTTGGATCATTGTCCTGATCATTGTCCAACGATGACCCAGTTTTAGTTTTCTGGCAGCCAGATTCAGATAAAAAATGTTCTGGTATTTCATGGAGTTTATGATGCCATGTACCCTAACAAGGTTCCCAGAACCTTTGGAGAAAAAACAGTCCCACAACATCACGGAACCTCCACCATACTTAACAGTGGGGATCAGGTTATTGTCGGTATAGCCATCCTTCTTTTTACTCCAACCCCACCTTGAGTGTTGGTTGCCAAAAATCACAATTTTCGTTTCATCTGACCATAGATCACGGTTCCAGTCAAAGTTTCAGTAGCGTTTAGCAAACTCCAGCTGCTAACATTTGTGGTAAAATGACAAGAAAGGCTTTTTTCTGGCATGCTTTCCAAATAATTTGTTGGCATGGAGGTGACGTCTAATGGTAGTTTTGGAGACTTGATGACCCCAAGATGCTACTTTCCTCTGTAATTCTCCAACAGTGATCCTTGGGGATTTTTTTGCCTCTCTTACCATTCTCCGCACTCTGCGTGGGGGCAAAACAAACTTGGGTCCTCTTCCAGGCAAGTTTGCAACAGTTCCAGTTGCTTTGAACTTTTAAAGTATTGCCCTAATGGTAGATATGGGCATTTTCAAGTGAGTGGCTATTTTTTTATAGTCATTCCCTGACTTATGATGCTCAACACACTTTTCCCTCATTTGATTTGTGTGTTCTCTTATTTTTTCCATGTTGATGTATGAATAAGGGAATATGGCCTCTGTGTCACCTCATATTTATACCCCAGTGAAACAGGAAGCCATGGATTACTGCTTGAAAGTAACTAAACACTCAGATCAACTTTAAAAAGTAAAACATAAATGGAAAAAATGCCTCAGTTACATTTTGTTCATAAGAATTTCTAGTGGTGCCAATAATTGTGGCACACATGGTTTTGTTAAAAATAATTATTTCTTGATGTGATTTTTTAAGCTAATTCACCAAAAGGGGATTTATTTTATAACCCTTTTTACTAATCTTTACTAGGGGTGCCAATAATTGTATGTAATGTTGCATAAAGGAGAGTTTAAAGACGGTTGAACATTAGTCTCATTATCCCACCTCAGGGTGGGTATGGGGTAAGCATGGCACCACATCCTAAACCACTGAGTAAATATAACAGCAGGAACGGGTTCAATCAGCTCTCTAAACCTTGGAGCACTGATCTTCTGCCAAAAACAACACAATCCATAACATCTATCTGTTAAATCACTTTGATGCTCAAAATGCTTCATACATTGACTCAAACATGTGACAGATCAGATGTTATCTGGCTAAAATAAAATAACAGCTTGCACTCACGTCGTGGTCTGATACGGTGACAGACTATGTACAGGATGCTCTAAACATGTATAAAATATGTGCTTAATCGGCATTGTACATCAGAGTAATGTTTACTGAGTTGTGAAAATCAGATATAGCAGGTTTGTATCACGTGGAATGTATTTAAGCAACAACGCTGTTAGCTCTAGGTTTGCATACATTGGGGCGGTTCCAAAACCAGATTACACAACAGTTTGCCACTCCCGACCACATCGGGGGCACACAGACTAAAATTATTGCTAAAAAGAGAAAATGTTTTTTAAAAGGTACGTTTTATTTCCCAAAAATATGAGGTATATGAGGTATCCATTTGAAGCCAAGTTTGAGCTTCCTGGGGGGTTATTAGGTTTTTTGCCAAAATGTCTTGGCCCTTGCTGGATTCAATGATTCTGTGAACCTTAGACCCACAGGACCCGTATATGAAAAACAACCCCCATAACAAACCTATTTCAGTAAACCCTTCTTCCAATGACAAACCCTTCACTGGTGTGCCTGGCCAAAAAGCTCAGGCTGGTCTGATCTTACTGTATCACTTGGTTCCAATTGAAACTCCGGTGCTGAACAGCGATTGGAACAGCGTGCCGTGGTCGCATGAGAAGCAAAACTGAGCTTTCTGCTCATGCACAGCAGAGAAGGAGGATGTTCATGTTGAAAAGTCCACAAGCACAGACCAAAGGACCGGAAAGATCTTGAAATATTTTCTCTGGAGTAATGGTCAGAAATCCCCCCAATATGTTCACTAATCTCATGAAACACTACAGAAGATGAGTAGGTATCGGAAGGGGCACCATGTACTGAAGAAAAATAACTTTTAAAGCAATTGTATTAGTATAAAAAAATCTTCCAATTCGTCAATGTTTTGAGCATACAGTACAGCTCATTGCCTGTGTTGTTTATTTTACACAAATGTTTTTTGCTTGTCTTTATCAAGGGTGCTAATCGTTTTGGAGATAACTTTATATTTATTTATAGGCCTACGTGTGTGTGTGTGTGTGTGTGTGTGTGTGTGTTTGTGTATGTATAAATAACATGTACTTTTGAATGTTATAGGCCTATACTGTATATACATACAGTATATAGAATAACATGTGTGTGTGCGCACGCTCAGTAAGATGTTGACATTAAGGGCTTGAACAGTAATCCAGCAGTCTCTCTCCCGACTCTTACATAAAAAATATATATACTCCTCAAAAAAAGTTTGGAAACGTTATTTCGGTCGATTATTCCTCCCCTTTAATAATACCAATTGGTATTGTATTTTATATCGTTGGAAAGCCTGATTAGTCACCTTTACAACGAGGTACAACTTGTAAGGATCATGCATTCGTGGAATAATGTGCCAAAATCCCCTGCAATATTCTTCTGTTGGTATTCACTCTCGTTTTGAGCTTCAAGTGCTGGCAGGTGTATGCCAGTCACAGGTGTGTGACTGGCACCTGATTGGCACCGAGGAATGGGATGCCATCCCACAGCAGTGTGTGACCAGGCTGGTGACCAGCATGAGGAGGAGGTGCCAAGCTGTTGTGGCTGCGTATGGATCTTCCACACGCTACTGAGGTCCCTGACAGTGTAAAATGAATAAAGTGTAAAAATGGCCAATATGTGTTGTTTTTTCCTTATTACTGTGGGAGAGTGCAATCATCCAGTCCACCAAGCAACTCAAAACGAGAGTGAATACCAACAGAAGAATATTGCAGGGGATTTTGGCACATTTTTTTGGGCACACGAATGCACGATCCTTACAAGTTGTACCTCGTTGTAAAGGTGACTAATCAGGCTTTCCAACGATATAAAATACAATACCAATTGGTATTATTAAAGGGGAGGAATAATCGACCGAAATAACGTTTCCAAACTTTTTTTGAGGAGTGTATATTACATAGAATTGCTGCGCTCTGCAGAAATAGAGTAACGTAGTTAGCGTATAGCTTACGTAGTGTACCAGCGTATGAACTCTCATTAGTCTGGCGTTAAATCCAGTAAACCACTTGATGGCTTTGAACTGCACATCCGACAATGTTCTGCTGCACATATGTTTGGTGCTCTGTCAGGTTACCCGAGTTTTTTCACGGTTGTTGCTGGACTCGGTGCGGGGTGGGGAGTCAGCTTCCTCTTTTGTGTTCTTGACCATCTTTCTTTGCTCTGAGATTGGCAGTGCGACAGGTACTGTCGGGAATGTTGGCTAACATGTAATTACCTACTGCTCCTGAACAGACGGCTGTCTTTCAACTGTTTATTCTCTACGTTCGAGGTTTCTCCTCAGCTAACAAATTTGTTTCACAACTTGAGTTATTTCATCATTTTTTCTGATTGGTTGAACCAATGTAGCCCAATGCAAGAGGAATAACTGGCAAGAAGAATAAATGGACTGGGGCTTTAAAAAATGTATTGGATTGACACTGTTATTCGTGAAATTGACAGTCAAATTGAAGTTTAAATTTATTGTTATTAATTGTAAATAAATAGACACAATTAAATAAATCCAGATTTTTCCAGCCAAATTTAACCCCTGCCTGTATCAGTTTCTGGGGAAACGTGTAATCATCACACGGACTCTGTGTTCCAGGCCTGCCTCACAAGCAGGGATGTGACACACACACACACACACACACACACACACACACAAACACACACACACACACACACACACACACACACACACACACACACACACACACACACACACACGGGAAAACATGTGTAATCATCACACAGACTGTGTTCCCGGCTTGCCTCACAAGCAGGGCTGTGACAAGCACTCACACACACACACACACACACACGCACACACACACATGCACCCACATGCACACACTCACACAGCGCAGTACGCTCTGAGTGTAGAATCCTGGGAAGGGGGTCAATGAGATTGATCCAATGGGGTTTTTGGTATTATAGGTCACCTGATGAGAATTGAAAATCGCAGGTGAATATCACATATGTTAACCCTTTCTTGTACCATTCTATACCTGTTATTATTTTAAATTGTGGTGATTCTCCATAATGATAATTATTATTGTGCTTGTATGTTTCTTCTTATCTCTTGCCTCTGTCTTGTTTCTATTTCTCTAGTTAGCGGTAAGGCAGATATTTTTTGCTCTCAGGGAACCCGCTATTCGAGGTTGGGGGGTTTCATAACAACCTGCTGAAACTAAGACATCACAAATGATCAACAAATATAATCCATGTATGTACCTCTGGATAGTGTTAAATTCTGAAATGTAAATTAGAACTGGCTCCTGGCGTGAAAAGGGAGGACAGGAGTTAAGGATTAATGCAGCTTTAGCACTCATGGAATCTTTGAACCACATTTCTGTAGGCTATTAAACCTGTCAGTTTGTATTAAATCTGATCATTACCTAAGCTGCTGGTGTCTCCATAAACCCTGGAGTTTACTACAACAAGTTTTAAAAGAGAGGCTAAAACATTTAGTGGTTTTATACGGTCGAGCGGCCAGGAGTGGCGGAGGTGAGGGTTTGGGGGTTTTGGCATGCCAAAGGTACCTTCTTCTTGGCCGGCTGTGTGTAGATTTAATAGAGTTGAGCATCTTTTCTGACAGGCATCATCTTGCTGAGACCTATGTGCCAGCTCTTTAATCCATGCCTTGCAGTTGATCTTGGGGAGGCGGGGGCGTGGGTGCAGGATGGGGGTTAACCAGGGCAATTGTGTTTGCACACGCACCACTCTGTGGTTTTCAAGTGCACACGCAGAATGCAGAGCATTTTCCAGCAGCTGTCACTGGACAGGTGTCCCAGACTCCGCCCATCGGCACCACGCTGCGAAAATACACCTGCCAGCTTGGACCCCCCAGGCCTCAGAGCCTCTGAGTGGTCCTTTCACCTCAGCAGTTTATCCACAGCCCATAAGAAGCAGATCTCTGGTGTGTGATGGGTTCTGTGCCAATACAAGCGATCACCTTCAAATGAATCAACAGCCCGCTTCCAGTCATTTGTGTTCTCGTACTAGCAATGTTCCACAAACTGTAAGGTTTATGAGAATCGGTTTTGGTTTGTTTGACAAATTTTTTTGAAGTGAATGAAAAACCCAAATATGAGATAATGTCAAAGTTCTTTGGTTGAATCATCAAATCAAACAGTAGGTTTAATTCTTAGTCTGCACTTCATCCCTCATTGCACACACTGTGGACATGCCCTGTGTGGGTTCAGCTCAAAGGACAGCATGTAACAGGTGGTGGGATAAATAAGGATAAGCCACAATGTAATAACTGCTGTTTTACTCATTTTCAAATCTACTGAGGAATAATTTAACTTGTGCCATTTGTGGGAATATTTTTGGAATCTTGCACTCTGTAATGAGTAGGTCTAACTGTATAGCTCTGTCAATTCAATAATTTTCCTGGTTTTCCTGTGGGGTTTTTTTTTTTTAAATGGTCGAGCAGTATTTTCACATGTTTTTATGGGTTTCAGTGAAATATGGCCACTGTGAGCGACCTGGAGGGAACATTATCAGAGTCCCCTCAGACCTGAAGGGTCAGAGTTTAGGTGACGGACCTGGAGGTTAAAGTATCAGATAACCCTGGAGGTTATAGTATGAGGGAACAGTGGAGGTTATACTATGAGGTAACAGTGGAGGGTATACTATGAGGTAACAGTGGAGGGTATACTATGAGCTAACATTGGAGGTTAAAGTATCAGATAACCCTGGAGGTTATAGTATGAGGTAACAGTGGAGGGTATACTATGAGGGAACAGTGGAGGGTATACTATGAGGGAACAGTGGAGGGTATACTATGAGGTAACAGTGGAGGGTATACTATGAGGTAACAGTGGAGGGTATACTATGAGCTAACATTGGAGGTTAAAGTATCAGATAACCCTGGAGGTTATAGTATGAGGTAACAGTGGTAGTTATACTATGAGGTAACAGTGGAGGGTATACTATGAGGGAACATTGGAGGTTAAAGCATCAGATAACCCTGGAGGTTATACTATGAGGTAACATGGGAGGTTATAATATCAGGTAACATTGGAGGTAATAGTATCGAGTAACATTAGAGGTTGTAGTATCAGATAACATTGGAGGTAATAGTATCGAGTAACATTAGAGGTTATGTGTATCAGGTAACATTGGAGGTTATAGTATCGAGTAACATTGGAGGTTATGTGTATCAGGTAACATTGGAGGTTATAGTATCGAGTAACATTGGAGGTTATAGTATTGGGTAACATTGGAGGTTGTAGTATCAGGTATCACTTAATAAGAAACATGGACGCTTCCAGTACAGAGCTCCGTTCAGCCAAATTTGGATCAATTTGTTTCAGACAGTCCACAGGCAAGCACAACTTAACAACAAAGTCATTAAACAACCATATTCAGACTTCTGTGGTCAAATGTTTTTGTTTGTTCATTAAACATCTTTGGGAGTGTAAATGAGACTTTTGTACCATTTTGTAGCTTTGAACACAGAACCCATGCAGTTTGGCTGTATGTGTCCCGTTACATGACGCAACCAGCAGAAACATGTTTTAATTCTCTTGTGAACACACTCACTGTTTCAAAAGCATTTCTGCCATTTGCAGTTAATCCAGGTACGAGAAACTTTTGCCACATCTTGCAGCGATAACATTGTTCTCTCTCCTCCTCTCGTCTCCCATGCCTTTAGTCCATCAACATTTTAACTGCATGCATCCGTCTGTCTGACTGTCTGTCTGTCCATCTTTCAGCCTGTTTCTGTTCATCTGTCTGTCATAGCATCTATCTGTCTGGCTTCCTGCGTATCTGTCTCCCTGTCTTTCCGTCTAGGTCTGTGCGTCTGTCTGTAGGAGCACTCACCCAGAGGGGGTCCAGGCCGCTGTGGCTGCAGAACACATCCATGCACGCTCCTGTCCCGTCCTGTTTCTCAAAACGATCCTGCGTTACCCTCAGCAAATCCCTGGGCCCTGGGCAGCACAATGCAGGTGTGTATGTATAAGTGTGTGTGTGTGTGTGTGTGTGTGTGTGCGTCTTAAACACTCTCTTTCTCAGTAAGTGTGCACCGTGAGAACACTTGAGTCCCTTGTCTGTCTCGCTGTCCTACTGTGAGTGCTACTCATTAGCTCTCTATTTGTCTCTCTCTTTCAAAATATCTCCCTTTTTTCTGTCTCTATTTATCTCCCTCCCTCCCTCCCTCCCTCCCCCATTTCTGTGCGTGTCACATTTTTTCCTCCTTTTCCCTCCCTCTCTCTTTCTTTCTCTCTCTCTCTCCCTCCTTTATCCCACCGTAGTCAAAACACCACAGCAACCCATCTGAAGAAAAAAAGATGACAACAACCCCCCCCCCCCCCCCCCTTCCCCCAGTGTGGTGTGGTGTGGTGTGGTGTGATGTGCCAGTGTCCTGTTACCGAATCCTCTTCTTTCACACAAACAGCAGAGGCTATTTGTGTAAGAGAGTTTTTTTTTCTCTACAACAAATATGTCTTGGTCAACTGGCACTGCAGTGTGAATACCATGAACCCAAAACATTTATTTAAATAACCAGCTCCTATAGAGAGAAATATATTTATTTTAGTTTTTGGAGCCACTGTGTCAGAACCTATGAGCTCACTGTCAGCCATGTATTCATCAAACTGTAGGCCTATGTCATTTTAATCTGCAGTTATAACTCGTTATGACAATTATAATGCACTAGAAATAATATAAACTAACATTCCATCCATCCAGGTATTGCCATATACACAAGGTAAGTGCAGTGTACAGTGTGTTTTCTTCTTAGATGATGTTTGTGTGTGTGTGGGAGACAGAAAGGACGAGAGGGAGAAAGAATGAGAGGGAGGAAAGTTTGAGGTTGTGTGTGAGTGTGTGTTTGCGCACTCTCAGAAATAAATGTACAGTGGAGGTGCATTTTTGTTCTTTTTATTGCTGGCTAGGGGTACAATGTTATGTATCTATAGGGCACCACCCCAATGACAAGCATTTGTTCCTTTATAGGCATGTTTTTGTACACGCTTTTTTTCTGAGAGTGTGTGTGTGTGAGAGAAAGAGGAAAGATCGAGGTTGTGTATGTACAGTATGAGTGAAAAAGAGAGAGAAAGAATAAGACAGAGAGTGAAGAGAGAGTGAGAGAGTGCATGTGTGAGAGAGAGAGAGAGAGAGAGAGAGAGAGAGAGAAATCGTGAGTGTGAGAGGTTGTTGAAGTTCTTGTAAATGTATCTCGATGGTTCCCTATGTGGCCTTACGAGACCTGGCCCAGTGTTTATTATTTATTAATGTAATTGTAAACCAGCAGCTGATAGGGTCAGATCTCATGCCTGGCGGAATGGCTCAAACACAGGGGCTGTGGTCCAGGATCAAATCCTGAGCGCCCCAGTTCCGACTGTGGCCGGCGGCTTCGTAGATCTACACATTGGTCATAACGTGGCCAAGGGTTAGGGGCGGTTCAGTCAACAAGTTTCTGCATCTCATTGTTCTCTAGTGACTGCTGCTGGTCAATCTGACAGCGGAAAAAAGCAGCTGCCCACATAGCAAACTGACACTGGGCCGCATCCGGCCGGATGTACCGCAACTGCTGGCCCAGATCCGTAAAACAGATCTGGGCCGACCTCAATCTGCACAGTGGCCCAAAACTGGCGAGGATCCACTTTGCGGATCCGGTTCCAAAAATGGCCAGAACTGGACCGGATCTGCGATGAATGGTCCTGCCTTTGGAGTTCATTTTAACATCTGGGCCAAATTGGGCCCAGATGCGCTCCAGATCCGCATAATGACTATAAACTGAAGAGGGCGTAGCCCGACTCCGATCCGGAGGCTCAGAACGGACATGATCTGCCGGGCTTTCAGCCGGATCTGGGTCAGAGGCGGGCGGAGCTGGCTGCTATGTGGGCGGTGACAACGCATGCTCCGGAGAAGAGTGTCTATGCTCTACCACATCGGCTGTGGCGCTTGCAGTATGAGCGAGACCGTATACCAACTTGGGGACAAATTGGGGGGGAGGGGAAAATGACACACACCTTTAATTTTTTGAGACCAGAGTTAAATATAAACAGAAATTGCACCAATGTGTCAGAGATGTCCCAGACTTTGTATGTACCCAAGCTCAATACACGTCACAGATTTCACACTGAGTATACAATTGATTAATCGGTCTGTTTAAACAATTTCCTCACAATTCCCTGAAATCCCAAGCAGTTCACACACACAGACACATACACACACACACACACACACACACACACACACACACACACACACACACATACATTCCAGCGCAGACAGTTTTAGGTTCTCCACCAAAGCATGTAAAGTCACCACCACTTCACAATATGAGTTGGAGGAAGACACTCCATGTGCAGCTCAACAGATTGGACACCCCCCCCCCCCCCCCTCATCTCTCAGTGACACTAGGGCAGTGTGTGTAGCCTATGAGGCTGCTGGCCATAGTCAACATTGGCACGGTCCAGATTCGATACCAGACTGCGGGGCCCATCCGTGCTCTAGAACAGTGCCTTTACATGATGAGATACCCAGCAGGCCCTAAAATGCAGTCTCTACTACCTAATAACAGAGCCTGTAAGCTAATAACAGAAGCGTAATCCTTTCCCCCTTCCTGTACACTGTGTTTTGTGTGGCCAAGTGGCAATTAGCGTGACTCCCAAATATGATATTACAGATTGTAACAACATTCACCAAAAGGATAGATTGATAGATATTTTTTTCCAACTGCAAATCCAGGGAATTTCACATCACAGTAATGCCCACTTTTCCCCCTTTGTTTTCTGTGTCTTTGGGGGAAACAGGCCCAATCCCACAATTCCCTACTCCCGTGGGAATGGTCAGGATGGGAACAAAGACTCCGTGGTCACTGGTCTTGGTACCATAGCAACGCTTCTCTCTACTTCACAACACAGATGCTGTACTTTGGTCTGTATGGCACACCTGGGAATGACCTGCCTGCTCACACAGTGACCAGGGGAATGAGCCTGACCATACACGTGCACGGTGCACGTTACATTTAATGCCTTTAATAAAAATACGCAGATTTATCATGATATATATCTACCACTGCTATACAACTGTACTATCAAGACAAAATTATATACACATGCATTTAGGTTTAGGAGCTAGGCTGTAATTTAAAGTGCCACAGTATATAATAGTTCTGTTTTCACAAACAGAGAAGCTAGTTCTTTTGCAGAAAAGAGGACCCTGTTTAAGGCAAAGGGAAGGAGCAGGGATAGGTTGGGCTCACCCCCCCCGACACACACACACACACACATGGGCACGTGGGCATCATGCGGGCGGATTCTGGGGGAGCCTGTTTTAATTGCCAGGTCCGGAGGCTTGTGCATCATCCATGCTCATATGGTTGGTGATATATATATTTTTTTTTGTACCTATGTATTTACTTATTTTCTGTGTACTTCTACTTAGCAGGTGACATTATTTTTGTTTAGATTACTGATGCAACACATGTTAGTTTAGATTTGTTTCCTCTAGATTTGTTTCCTTCTAAAAAATGTTATATTCATCTTTGAAAATAAAAAGATGCAGATTGATGGATTGTGCGACAGCAAATTAAGAATAACAGAATCTCTACACAATTTGAGTACATTCGCTTAGTAATGAAAAACATATGTTGATCACACCAGATTATCCAGAAACAAACCAGAATACTGGACAACCTCCTGTCTCCCTCAACACCATCTGTCTACAGAAACAGTAGCTTTCCCAGGCAGTCTGGTGACTATCCCTGCCCTGCGGGGATGAGTCCTGTGGCCTTGGAATCACAGCCTAACAGTGGCACGCCTTCCCAGGTCACCTCCACTTCCTGTGGGTACCCAATGCCGGAAACACAGTCTAGTCAAAATACTAAAATACTGCCCTCAGTGAGAGAGATAAATATACACAACACTGGTGTGTCAGAGAGAGAAAAAGAAAGAGACAGTGTGTGTGTGTGTGTGTGTGTGTGTGTGTGTGTGTGTGTGTGTGTGTGTTTACGTGTGCCTATTTGTGTGTTTATTTACCTTTATTTACAGCGTAGGTTGTTGACTGAGCACGCATGCTCTTTTAGAGCAACTCTTTCTATTAACTTGCTCTTGTGGGGGTTTAAAATGAAATGCGTCATATAAATAAATATTGATTTGATAAGGTACAGCATGTGATTGGCTTCATGGTGGTGTATTGTTTGTTTTAGCAGAATTGTGAGTTTCTGTGTGTGGGACGGCAGTTACTGAGCTCACACTTTTCTCAAAATGGCAACCTGATCCCGGGGCTGCCAGGTTGCTCCTTCTGTTGACACACAGATTTTCAGCTTCCACAGCTGAATGGTATGCTAACCCTAACCCATTGCATCTAATGGTATGCTAACCCTAACCCACTGCATCTAGAGAGACTCTTGCCGGTCGCTGCCTGCACGATCCTGACGTGAAGTTTGCTCCTCTGCCACGGCTCAGTGGTTCCAGCGCACAGCGAAAAGAAATGGTGGTCGGCAGAATGAGCTTGGGAGATGTGTGTGCTATTCTCCGCTCATCGCGATAGGCCGGGGCGCATGAGCACGACGTGGCATTCCGCCTCGAGAGAAGTGTTACAAAAGAGTTTTCCTCCTTTTTCTGAGAATGCTCACAGACATAAACATTAATACTCTCCAATCTTTATGCGCCTGTGGTTTGAGAGAGTTGTTGAACCCTCAGAAACCCACACGCTGAGCGTCGAGCACATTTTGCCTGAGGTGAAGCCACGCACCATACAGTACCATAGTGAAAGTGGTGCATGATATCATGATATGGGTCAAATAAGAGTGATGTGGTGCTCTTGCTTCAATGTCCTGACTTTTTTGGCTTTGCAAGCTCATACAGTCACTTAAAATTTATGTTTTGTCTGGGATACATGAAGTATGTTTAATGTCCTGACCTGTCCAAATATAATGATGACATGATGATATACCTATTGTGTACAATAACATGTCTGCTTTCGATCATTATCTGTAATCTGTTAAAAAAGAAAAGCATTCTGGGAGAAAACCGTACAACCAGCTTGAGGTAGAATCCACAGAAATATCAAGAAAAGTTGGCCGCAAATTACACTTGAGGGTGATGATTGCTTTGTGAAAAAGCAATATGCTCCACACAATGCAATATATGTAATAGGAAATTGTACGTATAGGATATGTATTATAAAATGTATCTATTGTTGCCTTGTGTCCATACTATCATGACTAAGAATATATCAAATCAAATCAATATTTATTTATATAGCGCCTTTCACAACTAGTTGTGTAATTAATCTGATACCTTTATATTTGTTGATTAGCTATCCCCAATTGAATGTAGCTCCTCCATGATTATAGTAAGGTAAACACAATTTGTTAAATATGGAGTATAATCATTGATAGTCACTGTACATATATAGATATATTTCTAAATATTCAACAAAACATAAGCATCGATATTTATTGTACTGTTTTAGTAAGCTTGGAAATGGATAATCAACAGATCAACAGTATATTGGGATTATTTTTGTTTTTACTGAACTCAGCCGTCTGCACATGAGGAAAGACCTGCTCTAATTTGGAGGATTCAAATATTACACAAGAACAGCAGCTAAGATCCTGTAGAATATTAGGTGTAAACTGTATGTAAACACAACGATTATCACTGAGGTAGCAAGCTGCCTTGCAACGTGTGTTTTTACGGATATGCTAGCTTCTCAAAATATATACAAATCTTGCTCATGTTAGAACTTATGAGTCATTTTCTTAAATAAAGAAAATGCTTAAATGAAGAAAAGGAGAAAACTGGATGATAATTTTTATGGTGTTTCGTAAAAACCAGACCAAAAGGAATTCTTTTGGATGAGGCGTTTTCAGTAAAACTCTATATTTCTTTAAACAACCAATACCCTGTTGTACATTTAGAAAGGTTTGTCAGTCAGCATGTGCAAATGGGCAATTGAAATAAGCATAACCAATAAGAGAAAATATCTTTTTACTATATCAGAAATATTGCAGTTGAATATAACAGTGTATCTTGCACCTGCCAGGTTTCAAGAATGTGCACATTAGACTAGTAAAGGCCTTTTATAAATTTGCCGATCAAATTGTGGCCCCAATCTTCAGGAGTTTATTTGCAATATATTATTTTTAATTCACCCAGATTTTTTTTGCCACTCCATTTTTATCCATTCTTTTTTTATTCAACAACAGCCCATATATACATATCTACAATATTTACAAACATAATCATACAATAATAATAATACTATGAAATATATAAAGTAGGAACCTGTGAGCCCTTACGGAAATTGAATGTAGTGTATTATATTGAAATAAAATAAAATCAATATTTATTTATATAACGCCTTTCACAACTAGTTGTCACAATGCGCTTCACAGAAAAACCCAGCCTAAACCCCCTCAAGAGCAAGCCAAAGGAAACAGTGGCAAGAAAAAACCTCCCTGGTATATAAAGATATTGTAACACTTCACAATATGTTTTTTTTTAGTATGTGAAATTCCTTATATTTGCAGTATATTCCACTATATTCTATTTCTCTAAAGGTGAGGCACATTGCTGTGCTAAGAGTCAATGTCTCATCTGAGTAATCTACCATGGAGTCTGTGCATTCGTAAAATCACACTGTGGCTAATCACACCCCTCAAATATGTTTTTGGGTGTGTCCTCTGTAGGCACGCTACTCAGAGGTAACAACCCCCTTTGTGTGTGCAGATCAGGCCTGGATCAGGGGCACAAAGAGACAGGGTGGTGTGTCAGGAAGTGTGAGGTATTTTCACAACCTATTTTTAAAAGGAAGCCTTGACTGGTTCCCCTTACACTTCAGTCCCATCTCTCCTACCTCACCTCTGGGCTGTGATCAGACCACAGGATAATCTCACATGACAGCTATCAGGTGTATAGAAATCTCCACACCAGGCTTATTGTATTCTCCCTTACCCTGTCCCTGTCCCACAAGGGCTTTTGCTTTCCTGCTCACTACCACACGGATGATTATTTGTCTCTCTTTGAACCTCGCCCACTGGTTAGAGTGCTCTAGCACAGAACCCTGCCAGCCATGGAGGCCAATTTCATCCCTGCCAGTGGCCTGTTTAACTGGGGCGCAGAGCAGCAACGCAAGCTCGGTTGTGGGTTTCGCATGCCTGTGTCCCTGCCTGTCATGGCTGCCCTATGAGAGTGACACGGACTGTGGTGTAATAAAGCCCCTTTACCTGGTAATTGTGGCAAACTGATAAGTGTTCCTCAGGATTAACAGTTTAAAATCTTCAACAAATTTAATATCTTGAATGGAACAAAAGCGTAGCGTGCTCTGCTCGACAGGCCCGGGGAGCAGGGTTGGGAAATGCTTTCCGATAATGGGGATAAAGGCAGGAGGAGCTGGCTTAGAGACAGAGGCAGCTGTGTCAAAGCCACAAAACCGTTCCACACCTGCAGGTGACCTCAGCCCAGGTGGAGCTCAATGCTTGAAAGGTGGACCTGCGTGAGTCTCTTTGTCCTGTGGAATTAACCGGAACCCTTTCAGACAGACAGTGTGTTTTTTAGAGATCCCGGGCGTTTCTGCAAAGTCTGCTGTTTTGAACGACTTTATAAACTCCCTAAAAAGCCAAGTGAGCCTTTCAGCATGAGGCCAAACACATGATGAGCTGGAGCATATAAAAGCAACAAAAAGATTTAATATAATATTAATATTATTTAAAATGTTATGTTGTAAAATTTAACATCACTTTACAAACACGCTGCATTGAATACAATGTTCCCATTCTTGGTACGGCTCTATTTGTGCACAGGGACATTGTCATTCTGAAACAGGAAAGGGCCGTCCCCAAACTGTTGGCACAAGTTGGAAACCCAGAATCATCTACAATGTCACTGCATGCTGTAGTGTTAAGATTTGCCTTCACTGAAACTAAGGAGTCTAGCCATTACCTTTTTCTTAAGGGACACTACGGCTTTTGCTAGTGGCTGATCATATGTGTGTTAACTATCAAAAGATTTAGATTGAAACTCACTCAAACCTGAATATGAATTGTTTGTACTCAACTTGTTTGTTGTTTATTTTTTCATGAGAAGGATGCTGAAAAATTCACAAAATAGTGAAATTTGTGAAATTTGATGTGAGATGCAGTTAGGTTGTCTTCATAAACAACAGTATCTGTGATTGGTCCAGAGAGGTCACATAACTCCACCTTCCCAGCTCTGACTACCCTTCATACCCACTGGACTACCTTTCATACCCATTGTTCCCCAACAGGCCAGGTGCCTACATAATGACTGCAATCAAGAATCAACATACCATCTTCACTGACAATCTCAGTTGCCAAAGGGATTGGGATCTAAATGCTTATGGTTAGCCTGGCATTGCAGGTACCCATCTGAGAGAAACGGAGAATTCCCAAAAGGGTCCCTGTTCAGTTCACTGAGCAACATGGTTGTTAGGTTACTGATTGCTACAGGTGTTTTTTGGAGGGTAAATGTTCTTTCATTCCTTCTATTAAAATAATGGATTAATCACAATGGACCGATATAGTACAACATTTTAAATTATTTCAGAGAAAAGGCCAAGATCTTGGGGGATACACTGAAAATACATGCAAAAATGTAATGCATTAATTAAAAACATATCAAGTATTACCACTTTTATACGTTTATTGGCATGTGTAAATTGCAAAATCGCCAATATTATAAAATATTACAATATACATGTAAAATAGCAATTCTGTTCTGAATGGATTACTGTGTACTGGCTGATCCAAGTCTGATCCTCAAGAAGAAGTAGCAAGAGATATTCCCTGGAATCCCTGGAGTCATTCAGGGCAGGTATGCTACTCTTGTTTTCCTTGGACAGAAATACACAAACCCATAAATCCTGAAAGCTGTTTGTGCTGGTGGAGTGAGTGCTTTACCACTAGAGGCCGAAGAGGCCAGCATAGTTTTAGCTGTGGAAGAGTCTTTGTTTGTTACTATAAGCAAAAACACCCAATAAAACATTTATTTTGCTGAACACTGAAAGCAGATTATTGTCAGTCTAGCAGCACAGTCAAAACCAGTGGTCAGTAAATTCTTTTCATCAAGGTTTTGTCTGTGTCTGTGGCAAAGAAAAATATTCTTGACACTAGTGTCTCCACTGGTTGGTGAAGTTACTGAAAAATTTTGGATGGCCTTTTTTTCTCCCATGAGTCTCAGCAGGGTGACATCCAATCATATGTGAGTATCAGCTGAGTGACATCCAATGATCTGTGTTTCTGCTGGGTGATATCCAATTTTCATGCTTGTTCTGCCACTCCCTGAGTCCACCCAGACCCCCCAATCTAGCCGCCTCCATTTTAATTCAGTTGCTGTCACACATTGATGTCTGCCAATGCCTCTAACTCTCGAAATACCAAAGTGATTTGCACTTTGTCAAACAATTTGCCTCTTTGCCAGTTTTAGTCACACATAATGTGAGCTGCATGAATTACCTGAAGGCCAGGTAAAATGGGGTTTCACTGGAAAGAGACTTTGATGAGCGGTTTTGAATTCCTGATATTTCTCTCAGCCGTTTGAAAGCAATCTGAAAGAGGTTACTGGACGGTAGCAATCATGCCCATCAGTAATGCTGGGGTCACTGGGGGTAAGATTTTCAGAGGCCAAATACGGCTTACAGCCATTTAGAGATGTGGCTTCAAGCCAGTCTGCAGTGTTGACAGGCCAAGTTCCATGCCTTTTACCTCTCTCTCTCAAAATAAACTTATGCTGCCATAGCACAGCACTGCCAAGTGTATGCCTGTGTAAGACTGCCATCTAGGGGTTATCAACGCAGGCTATTTCCTTTGGATTTTGCACATTAGGCTACATGGGTGGAATGATATTACACTGTTATGGCTCAGAAGAAACGTGACTATTGTACCAATTCCAAAAACGTTGGGACAGTATGTAAAATGCAAATAAAAGCAGAAAGCGGTGATTTGTAAGTTCTCTTTTAAATTTAATTGAAAACAGTACAAAGAAAAGATATTTAATGTTTTACCTTATAAACTTTATTGATTTCATGGTATGGGGGTGTGTTAGTGCCCATGGCATGGGTAACTTGCACATCTGTGAAGGCACCATTAACGCTGAAGGGTACATATGCATTTTGGAGTAACATATGCTGCCATCTGAATGTCTTTTTCAGGGACGCGTTACAACAGCGTGGCTTCGTAGTCAGAGAGGACCTGTCTGCACTCCAGACCTGTCTCCCATTGAAAACGTGCGGCGTATTATGAAGCGCAAAATACGACAACGGAGACCCCAGACTGTTGAGCAGCTGAAGTCTTATATCAAGCAAGAATGGGGAAAAAATTCCGCTTTGAGTGTTGTTAAAAGAAAAGGTGATGTAACACAACCTTTTTGGGACATATTGCAGGCATCAAATTTAGAATGAGCGTATATTTCCAAAAAACAATAAAGTTGATTAGTTAAAACATTAAACATCTTGTCTTTGTACTGTTTTCAATTGAATACACGTCAAAAAGCCAATCATTGCTTTCTGTTTTTATTTACATTTTATACACTGTACCAATTTTTTTGGAACTGGGGTTTGTATTTAGCTTCTGTAAAATATCAATGAAGGAATCAGCTGGACCAAAAATAGGCCTACTGAATAGTAGACTATTTGAAATACAAAAATATGTATAAAGAACAGCAACATTTTGTTCTCCTCTTTTACCAGACTTCAAAACACAACTTCAGGTCACTTTTTAATTATAAAATATTTTATTTAGTAATGCCACGTAATAATATAACTACAATAAAAAATGTAACAATAATCCACAGGAGAGCCCTTCATAGTGGCGATCATCCGTTCATTTTGAGCCCCGTGCCGTTTGGACTGCTGCTCTGCGCGAGCCGAGGGCTGTGCGATCAGTCTGACCGCTCGAGCCTGCAGACGCATAGCAGTATTAACCAAGCTCAGGGACTTGGTGGGATGGAAAACTCAGGGACACCACATTTTAGAAGACGTTCACGGTAAAATAAATAAGCAGTATTTAGAAAATTTGCAATAATTCAAGACCCAATACCAAGCTGAATCAGTTCTCGCATTCTGAACCCCTCGACATTTGTTTTTGGCCAGTGACGTCATATCTAAGCGCCAGCACCACAGGACAGACACATTTTTCAATGACTTTCTGCTTTAGTGCATTGAGCCAGTGGAATTTCTTGCAGCTGATTGAATATGATGCAGAGGGTTGCTTCTCGCGTTTTACGGAACGAATGGGTGCCAGTTTTTACTTCGTTGAAAGCATGGAAGTGTTCGAACTGCAGAGGTAGGCTTCATTTGATTAGCTAGCGAGTAAGAACTACTCGGCTATCTGTCACGGTCATGTTATGAAAGCTACCAAGCTATTTTCATAACACCGATTTCAGCGTTAGTGCAAACCACATCACAAACCATCAAAAAGCTAAAGGAGCTTAGCTAAGGATGTTTTAGTTAACGCGTTATTTCGCTTGTCAAAACGATGAGCTATATTTGGTTTAGATTGCTCTGTTTGTGCAATTAATAATGTAACTACACAAACTGAAATCATTCACATGAGAAATGTCATCCAAGTTTTAGGGCCTGGGTAAAAGCCGGAATGGAACCACGGAAGGAAGCTCGGAATGACCAAGAGTGATCTGTGCCAAAAAAGACCTCTGTTCAAATGCTTGCAGCACTCGCTGTGGAATGCGCATCAATACAATCTTAACAGTTTCTGAATGGGCATTATATGGACTTTCATTTGAGCACGGAATTTCTATGAAATATACATTTGAAATATATGAGAAATTGATCAAAACTAATAGCATTAGCAGACATGTTTCAGAACCCCTCATCACCCTTTTGGAATAAGACATCGAGATAAGGATTTCACCTTTTGAAAGTGCAGATTTTCTTCTTTAAAATTAGTATATTCAATCTTTGATGACTCAATTATAAGTTGATCAAAATTATATTTTAATGGAAAAAGACTGTTGGAGAGGATATGAATATATTTTAATATCAAGCCCTAAAAATCACATTCTGCATTCACACATCAAGGCATGATGTATACCAAATGAAAGCTCTGGATCTGCCCGTCAAGGAACTGCCATTACATCTACCATAAGTCAATTATCATTCAGAGCCTCTTATAGACATCAAGATGAGGTTTTCATCTTTAGAAAGTGCAGAGCTCTCAGTTTAAGATGAGCGTCTCCAGTCTTTGATGACTCAATGATAAGTCAATCAAAATCATGTTTTAATGACATCAGTCTGTTGGAATGAAATGGTGTTCATCAGGCTCTGAATGATAACTGACTTATGGTAGATGTAATAATCAGATTGAATTTCAGTACAAATAATGCATAATTTCTGTACAAACCCATATCCTCATATACAGAGCTTTTTCGTTTGGCATACATCATGCCTTGATGTGTGAATACGGAATATGATTTTTGGGGCTTGGAGAGGAAATGGACAGACGAGTAGCGTCTGCTGCAGAAGACATGCGTCGATTCTCCACATGTCACAGAGTAACTAGGATGCTCAACAGAAGACTTGCCCGGTTTAAGTTGGTAACATGGTACGGTTATGTAATTATTGTACTGTACCTATCTATCTGTGTATACAGCGGTATTGGTGAGTGGGACACGCGGGTACAGTGTATTTCCCCCGTCCACTGACAGCAAGGAGAAAGCCATGTTAGACCGGATGATGCGGGTGGATCATGCTGGCGAGTACGGGGCTAATCGAATTTACGCCGGCCAGATGGCGGTTCTGGGGAGGACCCAGTCCGCCCCCCTCATCCAGGTATAAACACTGTTTTGTATGGTAAATAGACAAATAATAACCAGCCACACGCAGTACAGTAAACAATCTTTACTACTGTTGTAAAAAAATATATATATATAAATTATATACAGTGCCCTCCACTATTATTGGCACCCCTGGTAAAGATGAGTAAAAATGGTTTAAAAAAATTCACCATTTGATGAATTTTGCTTAATCTCACGCTGAAAAAAGGATAAAAATCCAAACTTTAATTGAACTAAATTTATTATGAGAAAAAAAATTCCCTCATCAAGAAAAAAATATTTTTAACAAGGCCATGTGTGCCACAATTATTGGCACCCCTGCATTTATATATAGAATAAAGTAATAATTTGTAATATTTGGTCGTATATTTTTTGCATGCCATGTCTTCCTGATGTCTGTGACCCAACAACATCAAAAGACTCTTGATATCTTATTTTCTGGTACTCTTACAAGCGATACTATAACGTCTCTGCATTTTAATGGATCTCTATGGGAATTGGGGGGTGGGACTAGATTTAGCTGTAAATGACACTGGAACAGTACGGAACTCATGGTTGGCTAAATGGCTGTAAGTCATCAAGGGTCTGACGTATCAAACAAGCCTTAAACCATCACTTTGCTGCCAGAAATACAGTAGATATGGATGGATAACTTGAAGGGTTTCTTCTCCTGACTTATTCAATAGGAGTTCAATCGGAAAATTTGTCAGGAGAAACAACCCTTAAAGTGACCCTAAAATATTGCTTGTAAGAGTACCAGAAAATAAAATATCAAGAGTATTATGATGTTGTTGTTGATAAGGAAGTCATGGCATGCAAAGGATATGCGACCAAATATTTAAAATGATTATATACAGGTGCAGCTCAAAAAATTAGAATATCGTGAAAAAGTTCAATATTTTTTGTCACTCATTTCAGAAAGTGAAACGCATATATTATATAGATTCATTACACACACTGTAAGCCATAATCATCAAAATTACAAGAAATAAAGGCTTGAAATATTTTACTCTATGTGTAATGAATCTATATAATATATGCGTTTCACTTTCTGAAATGAGTGACAAAAAATATTGAACTTTTTCACGATATTCTAATTTTTTGAGCTGCACCTGTATATAAATGCTGGGGTGCCAAAAATTGTGGCAAACGTGGTTTTGTTAAAAATAATTATTTCTTGATGAGGGATTGTTTTTTCTCATAATTAATTTTCTTCAATTAAAGGTTGGATTTTTCTAATTTTTTTATTGTGACATTAAGCTAATTCACCAAACAGTATATTTTTTATAATCCTTTTTACTCAGCTTTACCAGGAGTGCCAATAATAGTGGAGGGCACTGTATATTTTAGTGTGTGGATTAGGATGTGTTGTAGTGCCAACTGTTAAGTGAGAATTAATATAATTTAAGGTAATTCTGTAATCACAGAGCATGTGGGACCAAGAGAAGTATCACCTACAGAAATTTGACGAGATTCTGGCGGAGAACAGAGTTCGACCTACACTGTTGCTACCGTTGTGGAACGTAGCTGGGTTTGTACTAGGTGAGTAAGATTCCTCAAAGTGCGTTGCTTTTTGTGGGCACTAATTAGAATCAGGTTCTACATAGACCTGTATATCATCTAGGTATATAATTGGATAGGTATATTGTGTAAATCTATTGTTAGACTGATGGACCGCTTATTCATGCGACTGCTCTTCACTGATGTCCATGAATAAGCAGGCATGTTGGGTTAAATGTGGTCCTGGATGGTACGGTCAAACATTTAAGTGTCGTAAGGGTGCAGAATACAAATTAGCACAATGCTAATGAGAGGGCTCGTAGCAACGCTCCTGTGGTGGTTCTTTGTGAGGAGTGCAGTGAATTCACCCGCAACCCCCATTTTTCTCCCGCCTTCCTGCGCGGGGTCAGGCGCGTCCTCTGCCCTGCTGGGGAAGGCGGGTGCAATGGCGTGCACGGTGGCGGTGGAGGAGAGCATCTCTGAGCACTATAACAGCCAGATCCGGGCCCTGATGGAGGCCGACCCGGACAGATACACAGAGCTGCTGCAGGCAAGTTCACACTGGCCGCCCGTTACTGATTTAGGCTGTTCGTTCGCCGCTGTTGAGTACGTTCATTTAAAGTTCATATAGGCGGTTAATATTTTTGTTTTCATTTTATAAGTTGATTAAGGAATTCCGTGACGATGAGATAGAGCATCACGACACCGGACTGGAGCAAGATGCCGAATCGGTGAGTCCGCTTCACAGGATGGCCAAACTCAAGAGTCTGGTGTGACACGGAACACCGTGCTGAACAGAGGCAGTGCATGTGTGTGGCATTGGTTGCGGTGTTCTGCTCTAGAATGTAAAAGGTAAACGTATATTGCTGTTGGATCAGTATGTGTTAATGCTGTTGGGTTGTGATCCAGCCTTTCTGTGTCTTGGTGGCCCATGGTTTGGCGCAGTCAGGGTCGCTCACCATGCAATAGCGCCCCCTCTGGCACCTACAGTCTGCTTGTGCTAGGTGTGAAGTCCTCCCACAATAGCTCCATGGGTTTATTAGAGTGAAAAGATCTGCCCATGAAAGAGGAAAATGATAACTTGATATGTATGCATTTCTTACCGTCAATTAATTATATCCTAATTCATATCTGCTTGATTTTTTAAATGCTCTTTCCCCTTTGCTCCATAATTTTGAATGTCCAATCGTGCTGTGCTACGACAAGCATGGTAACTTCTGCTGTTAGTTAGTGAGTCGCGGCCACCTTATTAACAGGATGAGCCGCTGAAGAGCCCTGCTGGTCTGTTGTGGTTTTAACTGCTCTCAAAGGGTTCGTGGGAGCCAGACACAGTCTCTGCAAATGCACTGATCTCTATTTTAACTGGATGTGTGGAGAGCAGCCTAGAGCAGATGAGCCGATGCAGATTGCTTAAAGATCAGTAATTGAGCACAGCTTCGACTCAATGAACGGATAACTGCTTTGCTTTAGAAAGCGGCATTTCCAAACTGGGGCATTCTGGGAAGGAGAAGGAAGGAGTGAAGGAGACCCTCAGATCCAGTGAAGTCATAGACCCTCGACAGGATAACCAAACACACATGACTGGAGTGCGCTCTGTAGTCCATTTCATGCTTTCCAAAAAAAACTATGCGGACGGACATCCACAGGGTCTGCACAAGCCTAAATGACATCATAGTGGACATAGTGGACCCTGAACGGATGTCCACAGCAGTTGTTTTTTGTGTAATTTTGCATACAAGCGTACCTTCTTTGTAAACCGTAATGTTTCTCAGTCAATGACACAATTGTTTTTGGTTTTTTTGCATTTTTGCACAAAAATAATGGGAAATGTTGTCTACAAAGAGAGATTGGTACACTTTGAGTATGTTTTGAGTGCACTGGACTATGGAATGCCAAATTTTGTGGACAGTCCTCTGGACTGTCCGTCCGTCTGTGTACGTGTCTGCTCTCTGTTTTCAACATTCTGTAAGGACCTTTTGACTGCCCCTCCTGGTGTGCTGTGAATATTGACTGTCTGTGCTCTCTCTGTTTTAGGTACCTTGTTACTGGCTGATAAAAATCCTGATTCAGGCTGGCTGTAGTGCAGCGATATACGCTTCAAAGCGTATCTAGAGAAAACCTTTTTTTTTTTTTTACTTGCAGATGGAGTTTGTGCTTTTTTTGTCTCTCTGACTACTTCTGGTCATGTTTGAACTGTAAATATCACTTGATCAGTGCAGGTGAAAGGGTCCGTCAGACTGCTGTTCTGGGATCAGTGATCACTGTACGATCCTCCTCAAAAAACACTCGGCACTCAGATATTCACCTCAATTTTTTTTTGTGGAAAAATAAAAAATATATGATGTCATGCATCAATAAATATTTTTGACAAAACACTATTCATGGTATTGATTTTAGTAACAGTATTTTCTCACTACAAAATATTTTCCTTTGCCAAAATACTATTTTATATTCAGAACTAGTATAATGGCAGCATTGTTTCTTAGTATTGTTTCTTAGTAATTGTTTCTTTAGCATTGTTTCTTAGTAATTGATTTTTAGTAATAACAGATTTTCCTGCTTTGAGGTGGGTGAGCTGCTCCTACCTGGGATAACCCTGAGTCTTCCAACAGACCCCAACAGGGGGTGATAGCCTTGTTCTGAAGGTGTTCTGATTCAGAACCTGTTCCTCCGCTTATTAACCTTATTTATCAATGGTAAATAAAACCAACTTCGAAACCAATATACAATCTCTGCCTGACAATAAAAACTATATCATTACACAGTATCTGTAATCATATTTTATACAGCCGTCCATTCAGTGTTTTTTGTGAAGTGTTACAATACGTTACCACATATAAAACTATCCCACAGCTAAATCTGAATAATAACTCAAATTTACCTTGTTTCCTGAAATGAATTCCAGTTTGTGAAATGCTACATGTATTTTTGGCCACCAGGTGTCACTGTCAGACTTCATGCCTGATATTCCAACAGGTTTTTCTACAGCCTGATGTTTGCAGGTAGAGGAACTGTTGACTGGAAGTAATTGAAGTTAAATGTGTTTTGACATGTTTTCTGTACCAATTAACACGTTTAGTTATTTTACACATGAAGTTTGAAGGCAAACGGGAAACGGCGCTTAGTTTACAGCCGTCTGTTTGTATTATTTCTGAGAGAGTGCTGCTGTGTCCCACCTGCAGTTTTATGTGGAATAACTGACTGTGGTCAGTCTCTGAAGTCAAACATACATGGAAATGAAACATAAACTGCTCCGTGGTTGTAGGTTTGATTCCCAGACGGGGCATTCCTGTTATAGCATTGAGCAAGATATGTAAAGAATCTAAGCTGTGTCAGTCGCCCTGGATAACAGCTTCTGGTATAGCCTACTTACATGGTTGGGAATGCAGTAGATGAGAACCCACCACCAGTTGGTGTGGTTACCTGCACAGTAAAACACAGCTAAGTCCTGTTCGAAAGGTTGGCATGGTTACCCGCATAGTAGAGCACAGCTACAACAGATCTCAGCTCTGTTTGAAAACGTAGTTCAGCCTAGTACAGCTGTGCATGGAAGCCTAGCTCGGCGCAAATCAACACCGCGCGAAAAGCTTAGTTTGGGTGTGGCTGTTGTAGGTCCAAACTCTGATGCATCTCCATCTCCAGCTGCCGATCTTCTTATTTTATCAAACATTCCGTTTCCTTCTTCAAAAAAAGTTTTTATGTTACTCTTAAGCTCGCTAGGCGTGGCCTGCTAAAATCTCACCAAAACAACTTTTTTTTCCTTCTTCACGCACGCCATCACCTCAGAGTCTGTGTTCAGAATTTCTGTTAGCATGAAATCATCTCCGTTTGTCGGTCCTAAACTGCCCTGCCCAGTCTACATTCGCTCCAGTGACAAGCTGATGTCATTTCCTCTTTTGGAATCACAATTAAATCCTGGAAAAAATTATCTGTACCATGTTCTGTTTTCCTTTCGCATAACCTCTCCTGGAATATCCTTTGGCTTCACATAAAGGTCAAGGACAACACCGTGCGATGGGCATTCCATACTGTAACACAGCACCTTCCGGACCCTTCTTTATTTAAGTAGCAAAAATAACAGATTGCAGGAGCTGAGTATCTGGTGAGTCTGAAATGTAAAGTCACACCTCACACCCCTGCTGTGGAGCACTGAAGCGCTGGAGGTCAAGGGGGAGTATGAGTCAAATCCTATAACCAAGTACCAGCGAGTCTGGCAGGAAGTGAACTGTTCTAAATTGGACCTGTCAAGCTCAGGTCCTGGAATACTGGTGTGTTGGTTTCATTCCACTAAAGAGCCACTAATTAGACAATGACTTCACTCACAGTGTGCTTTTGTACTGGTCTGTTCCCAGAGACACTTCACTCGCGGTGCGCTTTTGTACTGGTGTGTTCCCAGAGACACTTGCGTTTTTGTACTGGTCTGTTCCCAGAGACACGCGAAATACATGCACTCTGCTACACAAGATCAATACTATAGAAAATGTCAGACCAAGTAAAACATTGCACAGATTAAAAATGAAAAGCAGGAGTTCCAAGCACGAAGCATTGCGCGCACACACACACACACACACACACACACACACACACACACACACACACACACACACATCTTCTGTAAATGGTGTGGATCATGTCTGCCATTGAGAAATGTGACACGTTACCCTTCTTCCTCCCTGTGCACAAACGGGTGGTGTGATGTTTGACTGTGTGTACGCCTGTGACTGTGTGTACGCGTGTGACTGTGTGTACGCGTGTGACTGTGTGTACGCGTGTGACTGTGTGTACGCGTGTGACTGTGTGTACGCGTGTGACCGTGTGTACGCGTGTCACCGTGTGTACGCGTGTCACCGTGTGTACGCGTGTGACCGTGTGTACGCGTGTGACCGTGTGTACGCGTGTGACCGTGTGTACGCGTGTGACCGTGTGTACGCGTGTGTACGCCTGTGACCGTGTGTACGCCTGTGACCGTGTGTACGCCTGTGACCGTGTGTACGCGTGTGACCGTGTGTACGCGTGTGACCGTGTGTACGCGTGTGACCGTGTGTACGCCTGTGACCGTGTGTACGCGTGTGACCGTGTGTACGCGTGTGACCGTGTGTACGCGTGTGACCGTGTGTACGCCTGTGACCGTGTGTACGCCTGTGACCGTGTGTACGCGTGTGACCGTGTGTACGCGTGTGACCGTGTGTACGCGTGTGACTGTGTGCATCAACGCTGTCCGAGATGTTTCTCCATGGCTTTATGACTTGTTGGGCGGGGTGTTATTACTGCTGCCAGCTACAGAGAGAGCAGGCTGAAGCAGACTGTGTGACTGATATATCCCACAGCCATTGCTTAGTGATTTCAGTGACATTACTGGAGTGTAGCAGGCCGCTAATAAAGTTGTTTGCCAGTGGAATCATCTGGGGAAAAAACAGCTTTTATGGTGTCATGTAATTTTTTCTGTGACTGCATGAATGAAGTAATACCTATGATTGGGCCAGTAATCTCTTCTTTGGGTATTCAGAGATTGTGCAATCAAAATGAACTTGGAAAAGGTAATGCAACAACAAATAGTGTAATAACAGTGGATTATTTAAAACGGTATCATACACTAATAACTTGTCATACTGTAATAATTTCATAAACTACCTTTTTACTTAATGTGATTGGAGGATGAAAGAAACGGTAAAATGTGAGGATAACCCCCCCCCCTGCTAATTTACCCCTAGTGGTCAGTATTAAAACTACAACCAGAGACCTTATCATTTTATGCTGTTTCTATGGGATTTGGAGATATCCATGGGATGTGTGTTTATGTGGCACTTAAAATGAATGAAACGAAACATAATAACAGTGATTTTAGATTAATTTAAGTAATTACACAATTAATTGAAAAATAAACATTGTAACTACCAGATAACATCATACCTTGTTACATTATCCGGCAAAAGTTATTACGTTATCTGGTTTTATTGCATGCGGTATTACATTAAACAAATTATTACAGTATTCAGTTTTATTACATTTTTTGTGGTGACAGGCAAGCAGACATCGTTTCTTATGACTGAATGAACTTTCAAAGTAAAAAATATTATAATTGCAGTGTCTTTAAACCAGAGGCATTGTTATAAACTAGCATAGGTTTATATAAACCAGCGTAGTCTTAATTAAAGAACAAATCTAAAGAAAAGTGATCTGTTCGACAGCTTTGTAAACTTTCACCTTTATTGACATTTACACTATTGGTGGTGAGTTCAGCTCCTGCTAATTCATCAGTTACTGAAAAAAGGGAGAGAACATTCTCTTATGTTCACTCTTTCATTCCTACTGGGTCCTGCACTACAGAGACCAACCCTCCTGCTCTCTTCCACGTGCTTTTGATTGGCCCGTCACCATGATGACTGTCTCCCCGAGAGCCGTTAATCTAGATACGAGAGGTTTTTTATGGCCCCCGAATGATTTTCCGAGAATCGGGTCCTCCTTAAAGGAATCCAAACCGTTCCTCCAACAGATAAAAAAAAGTGACTGGAGCCTGTTTCTGCTAGGACACTTCACATCCACCTTTTATCCATGATTTAACAGAAAAACCTTGGACCCGCACAGTCTCAGGAGGTTTTGAATGAACAGATCTGTCTGACTGAAGAGTGTTTTGTTTCGGAATGCTTGCAAGCCCACCGACAGAGCTCAAAGCAGGCCTGCTCAGTGCTTAAATGCTTATCGAGTGAAAAGAGACTAAACATTTGCCGAAACTCTCACTGCTGTAGTTGCTGTAATACTCGCGTGATGAAATCACGCTGAGACGCGGGTGTTTGTCCGTCTCGGAGACGTGGGCGGGAGGTCACAGGGTGCGCTATCCTTCTGAATGATTGGTATTGCGTGCGACGCAATAAATGCGATTTACGGCATCGCCGCGTTTAAATAAACGTAATCTATTTCGGCCGCGGCGAAGTGAGACTCTCAGGCGTCATGTTTCTACAGTAAGCGTGCTGACATCTTTTGCACGTTATTCATTGGGCTTTGCACTCACCCGTGGCCAGGGCCACCTAAATAAGCTTGCATATTACATGTGGGATATTTTTACAGCTGGGTACTGTAGCTCTAATACTGCAGCGTTCCACGTGAAGCGTCCGTGTGAAACGTCAGAGAGCGGTTGTGTTCCACATTCCTCCCCTTGTAGCCTACCCCTGCCTCTCCCCCCACCATGTGAACGCCCAAACATTTATTGAGTCTGTGAGTGCACGCCCAGACCTGTTCTTTCTTCAACAAGGCCTTCAGCTTCTGCGGGTCAAACACGGCATCCACCTTTAGCCGCTTGGTCTCCCGCTGCAGGCCCCAATGTTGACTATAGTTTTCTATTGCCACAACAGCTTAAGCCCGACCAGGACTGAGCTTGGCTGAGCGGTGAGCTGTCACCGTGGCGATGGCCTTATACTCCCCCCCAAAGCCCTCATTAATCTGGGTTAGTGTCAGTGGGTGTCTGATCGTGGCTGCAGCTCCCCAGGGGCACGTTTCCCCGTGTAAGATGTCCTGCACGAGGGGGTGCCTCACATCTGCCGTTGGCATGACAGAAGGGTTACATGGTTTGGCATGACTGTGCTGGAACCGGCGAAGGGTGGAGATCCATAGACTAAAGTCCCTTTCACACAGAACTCAAAGCTGCCAAAAGGCCGGCTTAAAGGCAGCTTTTTTCTCCTGTGTGAAAGAGACTTCAGGCAATGTGGTTTTGCAATAAATTCCCAATGGAAAGGTCTCAGAGGGTCCTACAGAGAGCCCTGACAGTTGGCCCTTGATTTTCTGCTTCGTACCGTGTGTCCAAATAAGCACTTTGCCAAGGGTTACATTTTAAAATGAGCTGAGTTTTTTTTCTGAAAATATGACATTCATTGAGTTGCTCCTGCTTTGGTCCTGTGTGTCCAAATAAAGATTTTCCATGGGATTTGAGTACCAGAAAAGGAAGTACTATTTTTCCATTAAGAACAACAGTCTATTACACTCCAGTGAGACCTGCATGTTTTACGGTCGTTATAAGGTTACGGTTGAGAAAGCTTAGGGATAACCCCTGGGCGGTGGAAAGTGTCAAAGCTGTGGAAACAGTCCATGTGAAAACGACCACACAGACCAGAACTTTCCTTCTTCCTCCTCTTTCATTCTTTTCTCTCTCTCTCTCTACAGCCAGGTTTGGGTGAACACACAGCCACATGACACTGGCTGTTTTCATTTGGCTTGGCATCAGGATCAAATAATTCTGTGATTTAACTACAATTCAGTATGAGCCGTTTTATTGGTGGAAATTTAAGTACCTCGTGTCTGTTGGGGATCTCAGGTAAGGTGGGTGGAGTCTGGGGGGGGTGGTGTTGAATCAGGGGTGCACAACCTCAAAGCTGCTGGGTGTTACCCGCTCAATTCCTGACCAATGAACAAACAACATTAGCAAACATATGACTTTTGTGTACAAATCCTGGTCCCCTTGGGTTGGGGCTGTGTGAAAGCGATCCAGACTATTGAAAAAAAAGACCCACGTATCAACATTACGCAGGTCCAGACCAAGCAATCAGACTATTATGTGAGAAAGTGCCCCCAGACTCATGGCTGTGCAACTGCAACTCGTAGAATGTGATGTGATAAGAAGGCTGGCATCATGTGCAAGAGAATACTCGTGTTCTCCAAAATCAATAGCGGAAGTTGCAGCAATGAGTTGCAGAAATATGATTGGTCATTACAAAAATTGGGGAAAAAAGGGGAAAGCATAGGAAAAAAAGAAGTACACCCCCATTCCACCACACCCTGGGTCTGTAGACTGTGTCCAGAATGTTTGTCTGGACACGCCAAGGCTGTAAATGACATTCATCTGGTCTTTTGCTCACAGGGCATCCAACTAAACCTTTATTTTCTAGTACTGGTGGTCCAGATATGTTTTCTCTCCCACAGTTCTTTAAATTGACTTAAAGCACAACTGAGGTTGGTAGAACTTTTGGTTGTGTAGTTACCTGGGCACACAACCCAAAGTTCTACCAAACTTCAGTTGTGCTTTAAGGCTCGAACCACCAAAAGTGTTAAATGACAAATGATGGTCATGAGGTAAAAAAATAGCACTGTGTGACCTGTAACCCCTAGGTATCCATGGATCCATGTGGGTTCCAGACGGGACCTCATTGTTAATCTCCATACTGCACACTTCAGAGAATAAGCTCAAAGACCTGCAGTCTGGTTGTGATAAAACCCCTGGGCTTTTGAAAACAGTCTGTAAAATCCTGCTAAACCACCCGGCTCTTTGATCCAGCTGGTACCCTCTCCCATTCGCCGGCCATGTTTCACACTGACCAATCAGCAGAGATGTTGCTGTTAGAATACTGCACTGGTGATACGTTCCCAAAAGCAAATGGCAAGAACCACAAAAAGAAATCATGACATATATTCCACAATATATATTATGGATGCATATATAATATATCAACATTACATCATTATAATACACATTGATATACACAAAAAATGTTTCTGCAAAAGATCACAAGGAATTAAAAGCTGGAAGAATATTTTCAAGGTATTACACAATTCAGAACGTCATCAACAGTCTTTCTCTCGCACACACACACATACACGTACGCACATGCACACACACACACACACAGATGAATAGGCCTGGTGACACACATGGTCCTCAGTGGACCGACTGTAACTTTATGCAGCCGTGCTGGTCCCAATAACAATGATATGTGTCCCACACAAAGCAGTCTGGGGATGGTGGGGACTAATGGCAGTAAATGAGGTCCAGATTGAGCAGTGGGAGAGCTGAGAGAAGTGTAATGCCCTTGTGCCGGGGGGGGGGGGGGGCGGCTGGCTGAAGGTACAAGGGGGGGGTCTCTGGGGCTAATGCTCCAAAGTGGGAATTTTGCAGACGAAGGGAAAGGCTTTTCCACAGCTGTTATCATTCCAGGACCGCAGAGCTGCAACAGAAACAACACAACTGCTCACTGTCTGCGTGTGTGTGTCTGTACGCAGGTGTATCAGGGTGTGTGTGTTCGTTGTGCACTTATCAGGGTGTGTGTGTTCGTTGTGCACTTATCAGGGTGTGTGTGCATGTCAGGGTGTGTGTGTGTTTGTTGTGCACTTGTCACGGTGTGTGCGAGTGTGTGTGTGTATACTCTGTGTGTGTCTCACCGCTGGTTTGTCTGTACCACATCTCCACGCAGTCCTCCTCCTCCGGAATGCGGTGTATTTCGTCATCCGGCTGGTTCCCGTCCCAATAGTTGTACTCATAGGGAGACCCATCTGTCCACTCCATAGCGCCCTCCTGAGGAAGCAGTGGGAATGGCGTCACAGCTGACGTCAGGTATGGGGTGGGGGAAGGGTGGTGGTAGGGGTTTTGGGGTTATATGAAAGAGAGCTCAGGGTGGTGTGAGGGTTTTCGAGGTTAGGGCCTGTGTGCTCCTTTGTTAGTCTGACTGGAAAAAGCTAAGAACCTGGCGCATTCATAACAGCAGTCTGGCCCTCTAGAGCCTGCTTGGAGGGGACAGGTCTGTTGATCTGTTGGTGCCATTGGCCTCGTAAATTCTTTACAAAGACCAGTATTCAACAGCCCCAGCACTGTGACCTGGGTCCAGTTAATTTCACTGATTAATTCCAACTACCAAAGTGTCCAGTTACTAACCCTAATCCAAGCCCGAACCCTATAAAGTACTCAAGTGAGTACGTCAGTCGTGGGCGGAGTCTGGTTTCGGAAGTAAATTCCCTATGGAAGATAGAATGGGCTTCGGAGACTATTGACTATTTCTTGAAATCTGATTTATAGAATGAGCCGAAACATTCCTGGATTAGCCTGTGTGGTACAAAGATATATTCTATATATCGCATGTTCCAATTTTTATTTTTGAAAGTAATGCATTAATGAATGTAGTTCGACTTGTAGTCCACTTTAACGGACTACATAATCAGTACTGCAATGCACGGGTGGTTTTAGTCCTTCAAGCTAGCTAGCTAATGTTAGAAAAAAGTGTTTAAAACGGAGCTGTGTGCTACTGCTGGCTAACGTTATATGACAACATCTGGAGACAAGGCTGCACGTTCGGAGGGAATTATGGGACGTGGAGTTTTTAAACAGTACCAGCGGTGGTATGTTCACAAAAACATTACTAAAACGTAAAATATACTCAAAGCTGGTCTAGAAAAACTACATAGTTTTTGAACGGGCGTTATATTGAACAATTCGGGAAATTGACGGTAAGACATAATCAGTAGAAATGGTTTAAAAGTAAGTTTAGTTAATGTCTATGCTCTAAATTAATGGGGAATTTACTTCCGAAACCAGCGTGACGTAGTCACTTGAGTACTCTATATAACTGCCCCATTAAATTACTTACTCTAACATTAACCCAAAATACCTGCCCTTTTTACAGCAAACACTAACCTTAACCCTGGGTAGCTGGAGACAGCGGTCAATAGCTGGCTGGTTTGTGTTTATGCACTAAGAGCGTGTGTATCACAGATTTACAGCTTTAGCGCAGCACGCTCACTGAGCTAGCATAAAGACAAAGGTCCCTGACCAAACTAACTAATCGCAAATTCAGCTCTTATTTAGACTGCAGGGTGAGGCCTTGCCTCCTGGATCAGACAATCTTGTGCTCACTCACCAACCTGAGCTTTTTGAAAGGCTGTAGGTCCAAATCCCAAACCAAGCCGCACCAAAAACGGCCTCCAATACTTAGGCACTGCTTTTGTTGTCATGGTAACGAGACAATGCTTATGCAAAACAAACGCTTGTGAAATACAGGTGAACATACCTGCCGTCGGTCATGCAGGCCAATCCATATGTCAGTGGGGATGCCGGGGATGCGGCTGTTTACCAGGTCATACACAAACACATTCTCCTCCCAGCTGTAAGAGACCCACACATATGCACACACACACACACACACATACAAATACACACACGCATAATCAAAAACACATAGGTGTGTACAGGCACATATGCGTGTATATATATATGGCAACATACACACAAACACACACACATGCATATGCACACATACAAATACAAACACACACACACACACACATACAAGCAAGCATACGTGTGTTTACAAGCACACACACGTGTATATGACCATACACGCACACATACACACAGACATAGAAGCACATACACATGTGCATACACACGCATGCATATGCGCACATATAAATACTATGTGAGCACACACGCACGTAATTTGGTTGAAAGTGCATTCAGCTGGAGCTCAAACCACTTTAACATATAGTTACCTAATGTTAAATCATAAAAATATATTGCACTTTTAATATCAAAGTATAGCACATATTTACGTATAGTAATGAATGCTACTTTGACATGAGTAGAGTTTTGAGCATAATGAGCTCTGACCTGTGTATGGAGGTGAGTTTGGCAGACCGCAGCCCGTTGGAGAACTCTGCACAGTAGAGGTCAGCCTCGGCCCAGGTTCGGTTCAGGGGGAAGAAACGGTAGCAGTGCCCCTCATACTCCGTCCAGAAGAGTGGGCACTGGACAGGTGGGGCGGGGTCTAATAGCTGCATGGGCAAGGCTGGGAGACGGGGCGGGGCGGGGCGGGGCACGGAGAGAACACTCAGTGACACTGGCAGTATAAAGGTTGCCGCTAGCGACAGGACTAGTGAGGCTGCATGAAGCCAAAAATAGCTGTTCAGTACCTTCCAAGAGGCTCGCTGGCTTGATCCTGTCATGGTGTCTAGCTGTGAGGACAAATTATTTAAATTTGTTCAACGAGTCTGAGATCGACAGCACATTAAACGATAGCTGTGACTATACTTGCTCTCTCATCGTTGGACATAAGCCTTATTTTTACCCTCTAGTGGTAGCTAGTAGCATTGCTACTACAGCTCAATTTGGAAGGACTCACTCAGTCAAGTATGTGAATTACATCATTCATACGAAAAATAAAGCCAAAGCCAAACAGCAATACATGTGTAATGCTTTTACAACACATACAACACGTGTACAATGCAAACACAGCACATCCCACAAAGAGGAATGCATTTTTGATACTAAATATATATAACCCTCTACATAGAGTATTGCCATGTTCATATTGTACTTTTACAATTGTACAGTATTGACCATAATATATACACATTTTATGTGTAATACACTATGGCAATATGTCCAAACATGTTTCCTAACACAGCAGTATAAATGTATACAGTAGTTTAATATGTTTCTTTAGCTTCCTCCCTATCCAACCTTCCCAGTACCTCTAGCAGGGTCGACATATCAACGGTTTCACGTGTAAATACGTAACATGTTCATGTGTGAGATCACACATGATCTGGCCAGCGCAGCACGCCAGCGCCCCTCACAAGTGACCCATGTTTCCTTAATTCAAAACATCCATCGCTCAGGACTCTGCTGCAGCCTTAATACAGCTTTCTTGTAAAAATACCGCAGCGATCATCCAACAGCTTTCAAGTGCAGTCCACAAACCTTTAAGTAAATCTTTCAATGAAACAGCAAACTCATATGCAGTACATGAAAAACACACTGAAACAAAAGCATCAAGCTTCATTCCTCTGTCAGTAAATAACAATAATCTGTTGTTTATCAAAATAAACTCTGTACGTACATATACAGGCAAAGATAATCAATGGCTCTGAAAGTAAAGATAGTCCACTGCAGTGTAGGTGAGTATGAGCGCAGCTCTCTAAAGGCTCCACGTATGGTGAAACAGATAGGTGGCCTGGTTCCGCTGGTACTCACCCTGGGTGATTCTGATGTTGGTGGACGGTACGGACCTCACTGGGAGGACCGTGAGGAGCAGGGCCAAGCACAGGTCCCAACAGAGCATCGCGGAGTCGAAGAAAGACTGACTGAACATGTGTGTGTGCGCTGTGCGTGTGTGTGTGTGTACATGCGTGTATGTATTTGTGTGTATGAGTGAGAGTGAGAAAGACTGAAAATGAGGAGAGCTTGGCTGCGCACAGGTTCAGAGGGTGTGTTTTTCTCTGTATGTGTGTGTGTGTATGTGTGTCAGTCTTTTTCTCTTGGCTCTTCCCACAGCTGAGAGAATGAGAGAGGGAGAGAGGGAGATAAGGAATTCTTCAGACATCAGGGTCAATTGTTACACAGGTTCAGTGACCACAGCCTAACCCACAGCATGAAAACTTCACCAAAAGAAAAAAGATATGGCTACTAACAAAATAATGGTCACTGTCAGATGTTATGACCATTAAGAAAGGTCCATATTTTTACCATTAAAGATTATTTTGCTGCTATTATACACACTTTTTGACATCCTCTTAATTTCTGTAATTTGCACTGTTCAGACTCACATTCATTATTATGTTAATTTGCTTAACAAACACCTTTATACATTTATTTTTGGACAAATTGTTATTCAGAACAAATTGTTCTGATTTGCTGGTTTGTTACAGATATCCATGAAGGGGTGTGATTGATAGTTTGACATAAAAACATTGAAAACTAGAATAAAAGCACAGATGCCACCAAAACGTCCTGTTACCTTATTGAAACCTCATCTAACAGATCTGGGTTGTATATAGAACATCTGTGACAGAACAGTATAACCAGCCTGCCCTCAATATCTGAAACTAACTGATTATGTCAGGAGCTCATGAGCGGTGAAAGTGATCAGAGGGGCTGCGAGTCTGCCATGTTATGATTCAGATCAGCCTTAGACAACTGTGGGGGCACAGAATCCCACCCCCAATATAACAGGCCCGAGGAGAGCCGGCACTTTATCGCCCTCTGTGTTTAATAGTGGTACTGCATTATACAGGCACCACTCCGGTTGGGACATAGAGGCTCACAGACAGATGTGTTTCACTTGGAAGCCAAACCCCTGTACACCAGCTGGAGAC
Source organism: Ilyophis sp. 1 JC-2022 (assembly GCA_022702515.1). Lineage (NCBI taxonomy): Eukaryota > Metazoa > Chordata > Actinopteri > Anguilliformes > Synaphobranchidae > Ilyophis > Ilyophis sp. 1 JC-2022. The sequence goes on from CM040394.1 coordinate 86,114,712, forward strand.
ACAGCTGTCCCTCTGTATAAGTCACTCTCTGTTCCTTTTACACTTCCTTCCTCCAGCGACACACCCATCAGCTCTGTGACATCATCACACTGGCTGACCTCTTACCCACCTTTGACCTCTTGCTATTTGCATCACGATCTCCATGTACCTGTACCACCCCCTTCCCCCTAGCTATAACCCCCCCCCCCCCCCCCAATTCCTCACAGAGAAACATTCCACCCTTCCAATCCCCTCTTTCAACGGGAATCACAGACTGAAATAATCTCTCCAAACCTTCTTAGTCCATGTGGACCCAAAATTGAATTTCTGCTATGGCATCAATAGAGATTTTCAGTTTCATATTGCTTATCTATCCACATGGCTCTGAAAGTAATATTCATAACAATTGAAGTGGATAGTACTCCGTGTGATTTAGAGCGGCCCCTGAGTCTTCCATGATCCCCATCAGATCCCCTCAGCTCCAGTTCTATTTAGCATCCAGTCTGCAGCCAGTCCAGATGTCACCTGCATTTAGTCATACAGCCTACATCCAGTCTGGATCTAGTCATTTATTAAGTCATTCCAATATAACACTGGGTGTGTGTTATATTACACTGCCACAGGCTGAGTGTGTTGCATAATATTACTGCCACAACATGGGTGTGTGCAGGGACGTGTCTGAGGGCAATGCCGACAATATGAAGTCGGCTATTAGAGCTACAGACGATTTGGCCAATCATAAAAATGCCACATCAAAATAATTTTGTGCCAATATAATAATAATTTGGCCATATAATAAAACATAGAGACGCAGCAAGAGAGAGATGTCACGTTCTTTGCTGTCTCTTTTTGATAACTGTTAGGCTACGCATTGCTTAGGATATAATATTCGCTAGCCTAGCTTACTCAGTGAGTTCAGAATAGTGGCGAGAGTCTCCGTCTGGGAGATTCGATTTTAAATAGATTGATTACATGTTGCATCTAGCCTAGTTGTATAGCTGCGATTCAGCGAAACATCTGCATTAGCTGGCTGCACGTGTGTGTGTGTCTCTTACGTTCTCTATCACGCTCACGTGAAACGGCAGCCGTCAACAGAGGCAAGCCCCCCGGCGTCTCAGGCATACAATATAGGCTTTATAAAAAATTATATATTTAATTTTTATATATATATATAAAATGATGAGCCAGTTACAGTAGCGTTTCACATGTAAATAGAAAATAGCACTGAAATGATGAAGAAATATAGCTTATAGAAATAAATCTTCAAAATGTTCATAAATTAAACACTTTATTTAAAAAAATGCCCTGTGTGAGGTTGCGTAAAAATGCAGGAAATTACTTTTAAACGGCTCAAATTTTTCTGGGAGAGGAGCCCCAGACCCCCCCCCCCCCCACACTTCGTCCCACCCATGTGCCCCACCAACATCTCTTCATGCCCCCCCCCAATCAAAGCAGTCTAGAAACAGCCCTGGGTGTATGTAGTATCATTATAACACTGCCAGAGAATGCATGTTTGTAGGATTGTAGCACTGCAACAGCCTGAGTGTGTATGGCATTATAACACTGCCACAGCATATACTGTATGTGTGTAGCATTATAATGCTGCCATTGCATGGGTTTGTGTAGTATTATAACACTGCCACAGCATGGGCGTGCATAGCATTCTAACAATGCCCAGCCTGAGTGTGATGTTATGGAAGATGTGAGTGTGTGACACAATGACTGTGACACACTCCTGGGGTGGGACACCCTGAACAGCCCCTGCCCCTGCCCCTGCCGCACCCCCTCGAGGGGGCCTTCACTCACTCCCTGAAAAAATGTGCAATACCTTTTCACAGCTGTCCCTACACACTATTTTATTCCAACTTGCTGACCCAACACAGCTGCTATTTCTATTTGCTCTCTCACCCCTGAAGTCTTCTAAATTTCCCTTGTTAGCACTGTTCAGGCTCGCATTAATTATTCTATTATTATTATTATTATATGAATTATTATAATCAATGTCTTGGGGGATTAATAAAGCTTAAGTTTTTTTGCATCATCCATTTAAGAGGTTTGGTGTTTACAGAGCTGTTTTAAACACAGAACTCTAAAGTACACATTCAATGGGCATTTTGGAATTGAACATGCAGGTCTCTAGGCTTGATTCAATATCATTCCACTCTGTTTTCATCAGTCCATTCTTTTGTTAATGACCAACAAAGGTTACTTTTCATTACACTGACAATTCTGCTTGGGCATTCTGTTTTGCACCTGGTGGTGAATTTTGAAAATGGTAAAAAAAAATGTGTAACCCGCAAATCACATGGGCTAGTAAGATTCAGTTCAAAAAATATTTATTGTTTGCACCTTTGCCACTTTTGCAGCATTAAATGTTGAATACTTAGCTGTAGCCTAAAAAATAGGCAGCCTACACTAAATCGCTTGAGCCCAGCAAGACTATGGACATTGTTGGTGCTCCAGTAAAAAAACCGGAAGTAGGGGATTCCAGAACACTCTGATACTATGGTTTAATAGAATGAAATAAAAAGGCAACCGGTGACCATGTCTTCATTTAGGCCATTCAGGTGCCAATTCATTAGATCACTGAGAACTAAACATTTTCAGACCATAGGATTGTTTCCCAGTGTAATGATGAGGCCTTAATTCATATGACCCACTGGATTATTCAGCGTGTAATTGTAGGGTATGTACAATACAAAAAAAAGAATGAAGAAAAGAATGTAATAAAATTCCTTGCACCATATTTAGCTGAAAACGCATTTGCATTTGAGATCCCTCAGTGAGGGTCTATATTGCAGTGTTCCATGGAAATGTATTTATTTATTGAATCATACTGCCATCCCATGGTACAAAATGGAAAAGTAATCGTAAAACTAAAGTCAAACTTGCATTGTAGTGAGAGGCAAATAAGGATAAACATTGATTTGACTGCCAAAAACTGAAACGAGTTATTTGTTTATTATCATTCGTTTGTTTATTTGAAATACTAGTATGTAAATGAAGACCATATAGAGTGAAAACATTAGTTTCTAGTCCCTGTCCATAACCTAGTAGGATCTCCCCCTATACCACAAAATGTTCTTTCCCTCCACAAACCTACACATGCACAAGACACTAATTCCATCCACAGAGCACCATTTTGTCTATCTGTTATAAATGGCACCCCATACAAACCTGTTAGTTTCCAATGCTAATTTTGTTCGTATCATTTTTTAAAGCAAATGTGTGTCTTAACCAGTCATTTGCCAGTAGAGCCAGTGAAAATGAATGGGACTCTGGACTTTTGACAGCCACAAAAGGCAATGGATTAAAGGCTAAAGATTGATAGGTGTATTAACAGAGGTGTGCTTACACGTTGTATGCACAAAAAGTGCTCTCTGTTTGTCAAGCGCCGTGTATAATGGGCTTGTGGGCTTTACTTCACCACTGGTTACTGAGAAAACAAGAGACTGCTCCAGTCCCAGACCAGCTGAGCTGCAGGTAGGATTCATCATGTGATACATTTCCACACAATAGTCCTTTCTCTATATATAAAAAATAACAAATATTGTAAACCGAAAGGTTGCAGGTTCGATTCCCAGGCAGGACATTGCCGTTGTACCCTTGAGCAAGGTACTTAACCTGAATCGCTTCAGTATATATCCAGCTGTATATATGGATAATATGTTTAAAAAATGCTAAAAAAACAAAAAACATTTGTAAGTCGCTCTGGATAAGAGCATCTGCTAAAATGCCTGTAATGTAATGTAATGTTCCAGTTGCCCGTTCATAAATATTCATAAAATGGAATGCCAAAAATCTGTATTTTAAAAATCCTTGGGATTAAATAGTATGTTCATCAACTAATACTTAAAATACAAGTGTGTTTTGAGAATTTGTATCATGATTTCACTTATTAGTTTAAGTTTAGAAGAGGAGAAAACAGGAAAGTGGCCTGTGTGTTAGGGAGGGCCTGAATTTGAAAACTGAACTCTGCATAAGCGTCCACCAGGTTTATAATTCTCACAGTAATGATATAAATTAGCAGACAGTGCCAATGTGTTCTCATATTAACAATTTTCTCTCGTGTAAATGTAGCCCTCTTCTCGTTACGTCGCAGTAAATAAAAGTTATTGTAATAAACATGGCTGAGATGATGGCAGTGAATGTTATTGCCATGACCACGCTGACCACGCTGAGGACAGGGTTGACACTCTGTGTGTTGTGCAGCCGTTCAGGAAAATAACTCGTCAGCAGTGAGCATACGGAAGCAAGTGAATGTTAAGCTGGAGAGCAGGACATGGACTCCAACAGGATGTGCCTCGCTGAACAGGTAAACCTGACCCCACCCCTGCCATAAGCCCCCAATCAGCTCCCAGCATGGATGTGACCACCACCTTTATCAAAGTTGAGGCAGTTTCAGCACTCTGTGCACAAATCCTGAACACGGTATGTTACCTGATATGATAACCTGACTTTAAGTTCAGTTCAGCTTTAAATTTGAACTTCAATGTTGAAAAATAATTCAGATATCAGGCTGACTCCAACGCCATTGAACACTGCCCTTCATTAAGGCCAGGCCAGTAGAAAAGCCTGGTTACTGTACAACACATTGAGTAGACTGTACCTCTTACTACACCATCAAAAGAGGCACTTTTATCTAAATGTGTTTTGAGTAATCACTTTATCTGTGGCCTTTTAGTGGATCGTTGTCCTTAATCCCAAATGAAGACCACCATCCAGGGTATATTCCTTTGGCTAAATAAATAAATAAATGAATTGATTAAACTTAATGTCACAGTATATCACCAAAAAATCTTTAATGAAAAGAACAATCATTTTACGTGTGTGTGCGTGCGTGCGTGTGTGTATTTTACCACTAGAGGGCAGGAGGTGAGAAGAGATTGGGACTAAATGAAGCTCTACCCTACAAAACATGCATATAAAAACAAGCATTGAGACTATATTGTTTTTTTTCCCCTTCATATTTATGGAATAGAAACTTACATATTTAAAATAAAACCTTGAAGTTTATTTCATGCAAATATCTGATTTATAACGTTCTGCTAAATAAAAAAAACTTAACGTCATGCTTGCAGGCTATTCTATTTTACATAGACTGGATACCGTTTTTCATAGTGCACTCCGTCTTATCAGTAATGCAATGGTTAGACTGGCCCTTGTTGGTAAGCTTCAGGTCTATCTCTGCAAACCTTTTTAAAGAGGTCAACATCAAAGACAAGCATAACCTTAGGTCTAATGATCAATTACTTTTTACTGTACCTCGACCCCATTCTCAGATGGGTAAATGCTATAATATCACGTTATAATTTGAGGTGGGAGTGTATTCTTTTGATGCATGAATGAGGGAACAACGCTTGTTTGGCAGCGCTGGGACCCGACAAGTACAAAATGTTTCCAGATGCCTAAATTAATTCCTCAAAAAACTCTGAAAACCCCCCATCTTAAATGAACTTACAATTTTTATCCCCCATTCCTCCTTCTAAAACCCCCCATCTGTCATTGACTCCTATACATATTTATTCTAAAATGTCCCCTATGGGTTTTTTTTAAATCCCCAACATTTATGGATAAATCCCCTAGTTTGGCAACTGTAAATACAGCATTTAACACGATTTGTCGCATATAAACGTCCTCACGTTAATCGTTGGACGAATAAGCAGTCTTGTTTTTCACTGAATCAACCAATCAGATACAAGAAGCACTGAACGTGTTGCATAAGAGGCAAGTTGGAAATTGATTGTTTTTAAATTCGGCCAAATGCTAATTAAAATTATGTTTGAGTAAATCATGAACACTTACTGAATTAACTTTAGCCATTTTACGAACGTTTCTGTGCAGCAATTTTGTCTTAACCTTGCTAGGAACAATAGCCAACTGACGTTCCTATCAAACTACTCCTCCCGTAACGCATTGCGTTTAGTGGTTCGCTCGAGTGTGCGTTATTTCCTCTCCACGCACTTTCATTATGATTGGTCACAGGTAGAAAGTTGACCAATCAAAAGACGGTACGAGATGTGAGCGAAGAGAAATGCAACTGGCCAGACTTCAGGTTTTGTAAACAAGGAGCTTAGTGGTCAGTGTGCGTACTGCGGGCATCGAGATAAGAGGCGAAGAGGGGTATTAGCTGCTCTCTTGGGCCGTTGTAAATATTGGAAAGCAACAAAAACGGAATAAGACAACATAGCTAAGCAGCTATGGCAGAAGGCGATAACAAAAGCGCAAATTTGTTTGTAAGTAACATTAGCTATCTACAACTGTTAGCTGTTAAGATAGTGGTGTTGGCTAACGTTAGTTTCGATAAAACTACGCTAACGACCACACCAGCTTTTAGACGAGGCCTGGTAGCTTATATTAGCTAACGCTAGCTAGCTAGCTTGTATTCATAATGTCATTCTTTGATGCCATTCTTAATGGACAGGTTAACTAACGTTAGTTATTTATCCAGCTAACGAATGGTTTCCAAGGTGTTCAGCGTTTGTTGCTAGCTAATGTTGGATTGTTAACGTTATATGTTTATATTATTATTATGTATGTGTTTGAACAATGGACTAACGTTAACTAGCTTTTTTTAGAAATGTCTTACAATATAAATTATTTAATGTTGAGTTGCTTTGGAGTAACGTTAGCCAGTGCAGCTAACTCTGATAATTGGCATGTTTAGCCTCCCGTCTATTTCTATTTTGTCCTCTAAGCGAGCGAGCTGAATCATAATGGCGCAGTAACTTACAATGTTGCAACTCTTGACGTCAGCTCTCATAGAAGCCCCGCGTAGTTTTTGATTCATTAACTAACGTTAGCTGTATTATTTAGTTAATGTATTATATGGCTATACCGAAGGCAATGGTCAATACCTAAGGCGTGGATTTGCGCATTGAGTTGAAATGCGTGTCGACTGCCCTTCAACATGCCGACCCACCGCAAGGCACAAATGTGTGGGAGGTTACGACTGGCAGCTATCGTTACAGTAACTAACTCACATACGCAAAGCGCAAGTTATATTTATTTGTGAGCTTATTTGAGTTAGTCTGTCCAGCTAAACGACTAACGTTTAGCCAAGTTATCTGGCTTCACCAGCATGTATTTATTTATTTATTAATTTGTGATGTAACAAAGCAGGCAGTGGCGTCTGCACCTCAGGTTTGTAGTTGGTTGAGAAACCGGTTTATCCCTCTAATAAAAAAGTAATGTAATTCACAACGCGCAAGATCTGCCGCTTAAGAAAGGAGAAGTTGTTCTCACTTATTACCACAGGGCTGAGTCAACACGACACGTAAGGTTACGTGCGAAGAGACGGAAGATGTGTTCGATGCTTGTTTCGATGGACGACAGCACCAATTGAATATACAGTACTGATACAATCTGAAATACTTGTATGCTCCATTTCCCATAGAAAACCCTTTTTCAACTTATACGTAGCCGTTACCGTTAGTTTAAAAATGAGTTTAAATAATTTAAATGTTGTAGAGGACTTTTTTGCATCTACTTTGTATGAGTGCAAAGGTAACCGGAACCTACTATGCACATGTGAAATTAACTATAGGAATCCTTCATTATTAAGAGACTTGCATATCATTTCTGTTTTTACTTCCTGCGTGGTTTTGCAGTTAGTAGGAATAGATCATTTGACATTTTTTTGCCAAAGTTGTGATAAACGACATGTTCTCATTTTGCACAAACTGACACGAATCTTCATGGCTCAATGGTGTAAAATTAGGGCATTTTCAATGTCCTGGGATATGCTATCGCCTGAAGAAACGCTTGCATTTCTGTTATTTTTAGATTGTGCATGTGCAGTAATAAATATAGTTAGGTGATAGCCAACGTTGTTTCTTTAATTTTTAAAGCTGCAGCAGATGGTATATTTTTCTTTCTCCACAAATGTTAAGTAATGCCCAGAGGTTATTTAACTTTATTATAAAATATAGTTTTTTCCCAAAACAAGGCAATTCCTTCTGAATTTTTTCTTCTTCTTTTTTTGCTCCAGACAGGGAATTAATTTGGACAGAATATGTTCTGTACCTCATGCATTAGTTGGAGCTGGTTGGTTAATTTGCTGAGTAAGGAGGTTGCCAGGTTTAACTGGTTTTACTGTCGTTCTCCAGGCCCATGAGACGGCCCAGCTGGAGGAGCAGCTGCAGGGCTGGGGCGAGGTGATCCTGGCCGGAGATCAGGTCGTGCGCTGGGAGAAACCCTGGTTCCCTGCAGTGCTGATTGGAGCTACAACCCTGCTGTTTATGTGAGCGTGCCTGCTCGTTCACCTGCCCATTTACCGTACATGCATTGCCTGCCACCTCTTCACCTGCTCTCCGCATGGCAATTTTTTACCTGCTCACTCCTCATCTACACGCCCTGCCGTCCTTTCACCCGCTTATTCACCTTTTGCCATCTTTTCACCTGCTTACTTACCTTTCCTGTCACCTCGTCACCACCCTTGTTCACCTGAACACTTGCAGTACCTGCACCGATGGCCACCTTTTCAGTTACCATGCCTACAGCACCTGCCCCTTCTTCACCTGCTCGTTTACCTCCTCTCCCCTCTGTCAGGTGCTCAGCATGTTGATGCATTACTAATTCAGGTGGCCACGGGAGTTAAGGCTCGGGCCCGCAGGCCTGGTGTCCTGCTCAGGTTACATTGTGGTCGGTAGTGCCAGTCTGTGTAAACTAAATGTGAAGGTGATTTCCCGCTGTCTCCAGGCCCAAAATAAGTTGCTCAAAGGTCCCGATGCGTCTCGCCTTTTTATTCTTCATCAGTTGACTTACAAGTAAAGGACACTTTCATAAGATTATTGCGGGGCAAACAGCTTGTCATTTGTGTGTCGAAGCCTTCCCTTCCTCTTATCCCTGTAACTCCCTAGTGTCCCTCTCTTCCCACCTTTTCCAGAATGTTCCCCTTCTTTAGTTAATCTAGTGTCTTTAACAGTTAACTACCAGCTGTGTCTGCTGTATCCTCTGGGCTCCTTTGAGTTTTATTACACCTGCTAGGGCTGTCACAATATCCCATTTTCATATCGTCGATATGCCTTTAACAAATATCGAGATATCCAGTATTATCGGATATTGTGACAACCCTAGTCTAAATAGCCAGTCTACAAATAATAACAACAAAATAATAATTGCAGAGCAAGTAATAATAACCGAATATTTAAAAAAACTAAGTGTACAGAGTTTGTTGTGAGGCAGCAGAACTAAAATAGAAAAAGGAGCGGGAAAGGACGCTCCACTCTGATTTGTCAGGCAGGCCACGACACATGCAGTGATGAAAAGATTTTGAGTTGTACAGATTTAGAAATATTAACATTTCTATTTATTTCCAACAAATATTATTTAAAATCATGTACGTATGTTTTGTTCTTATAATAATTATTATTTTTAAAAGTATATATTTTTCAAAATATTGTGACAGTCATCTTGACGATATTTTAAAATATCGCAATATCCGATATTATCCCAAATGGTCAATGCCCGACTTCAGAGCGCAACATCACAGTGTTAGCCCCGTGCGTGGGTGTAGCATCTCTCTGAGCGCCATTTTAGTTTACTTTTAGATTCCTGTGGGGACACGCCTAAAGCTTGACCTCTACACATGTCCTCAGGTCTATTGGCCGGATGGCATGGAATGCTGACCTATGCACACTCAGGGAGTAACTGGGTCCTCATACCTCTGGTCTGATGAGGTCAGCGTTTTACTCATGTGCTTACCGGCATGATGCAGCATTTTTCAGGGAGGGGGAGGGGGGGTTCTGTTCAGGCACGTACTTGCAGTGAAGTGAATTCATTTATAAATCCTCATATAACGTCATGGCCATTTTTAAACTCTTTCTGAATCGATCGTGGTGGATGTTAATGCCCCTGGTCTGTCTCTCTCACACAGGTTGATCTATTACCTGGACCCATCGGTGCTGACCGGAGTGTCCAGTGCTGTGATGATTCTCTGCCTGGCAGATTACCTGGTGCCCACTCTCGCCCCCAGAGTGTTTGGCTCCAACAAGTGGTGAGTCGCCTATTGCCGAAAGGGTGCGACCACAGCACCAGATGTGTTTTTTTTTATATCACGCTATTATCACGGCATTCAGGCTTTGTTTCCTAAAGCAAGAAGACGCGTAGTTATGTTCCTCTTTTGCAGTGTTCCCTTGTAGGTTTTGGGTAGATCTCGTGAGGGGATTGAGAGATTGAGCCAATGCGCTCTCGGGGTGCGTGTCCTTGGTTTTAGGCCAAAGTTCTGCCAGCAGACCCAGTGTACGTTTGACATTTCGGAGACGCTCTTAACGCTGGGTTAGGGGGCTAGCTTCCCTCATAAGCCGCAGCCCTATCAAGTGACGGGACACAGTGTCTTCTTTCCAACTCCGATCAGGACTGACTCAGCTGTCCCCTCCTCCGCCCCTCCCCCACGCACGCACGCACGCAGACACACCCTGAGTGGTTCATTTTATGGGGCACGTTTTTGGCCCCTGGGTGAATACGGCAGAGAGTTGCTGTAAATAAGCTCTCTGTCAGCAAAACGAACAGCCCACCTCAATCACCACCCATTCACCTCCACCCACATCTCCACCTAACCGGTGTCTCCAGATCTGGTGACTAAATGAGCGGGTGGTGCTGTTTTTGTCTCCAGATATGTTGATTAAATGATTTGTGGTTCTTTTTTGTTTCCATGAATGTCTGAGGAAATGCATGTACACCAGCCAATTTGAGCCAAATAGCCTACGGTGCAGAGTCAAAAAAGTACACAAAGTAATGCAAAATGAGACTCTTAGTATAGTGCTCCAAATTGTAGTTTTTAATAGAGCGCAGTGTTAACGTTTTGGCTAGCAAGCCTTCATCAGAACACATTTTGTTTCCAGGACTACAGAGCAGCAGCAGCGCTTCCATGAGATCTGTGGGAATCTGGTGAAGACCCAGCACAACGTGGGTGGCTGGTGGAAACGCCTCTTCGCTCTCAAGGAGGAGAAACCCAAAATGGTAACCTGGCCCTTTAACACTGACCACACCTGTGCCGGTGTACCGGGAAAGGGAGGTGCCTACCTGCATCGCTCCTGAGTGAAATGCCTGCTTCCTCAGGTTAATGAAGCAAAGGCTCTCACCTGGCCATTGCGGTTCTTCAACTCACAAGCGGTTTCCTTCATCAAAGACAATTTGATACCATCGTAGTTCTGACCTTAAACCATCCCACCTAGAGGCCCAGTTGCATTTCCATAACCCTCTGGGCAGCGTATGGGAAGCCATCATGGACGGCGCTACACCGGGGCAAGGGTGGGCTATAGCCCCATCGCAAATCTGCTTAGCCCCGGTTTAGCCCCCCCCCCCCCAGACATTTTAATAAAATTTGTATAATTATAATAAAGAAATATATAAAAGTAAATCAACAATTCTAATCCCTTTCGGATTTTCACCCTGGCTACGCGTGTGTAGCCTACGCTATGACGTACAGGTGTGGGGTTGTGTGTATGTGTGTGTGTGTAGGGAGCTCACACAAATGACAAAATAACGTAAACTGATTTCAAGGCCTAAAGAGTTTGCTGCCCCGTTAAAAAATATAAAATGGAAACGTCATTGTTTGAAAAGTAATTTAGGCTACTATCATTTAAAAATCAATAGAAAATGTGTTGGAGTAAGCTCTCCATTTTGTGATCTGTGTTTGGAAATTATAAACTAGCTTATTCAGCAGATTTGTGGAGCCTCAGTTGCCTATGATAACCAAATCCAAGTGTAAAACTACAGTGTTTTGATTGGCGGTAGACTAATCTCACAAGTTGGCTGCTTGGCCACGCACAGATAAATAGTAGATTTGGAAAGCGAATACCTAACCTAAATTAGCTAAATGATAATCTTTAATCTTCGTCTTCTTCAGCTAATAAGAGGAGCTTGCCTCCAAAAAATGGTCAGGAAACAGATCTCATCTTTCTTTCCTGTAAATGTAGGCTATAGGCTAAATGAGATAGGGGAGAATGGTGACAGTGGAAGCTGTTCTGATAATACAGAAACCAACGCAAACGCTATGGTGCAGCTTTATGAAACGCCTAGGTAACTAGTAAGTAACGTTTGTTAGAAAATGAAACTCCTAAATATCCCAATCACAGAGCAGCAGTTAAACAACAATATTTTAGCCATCATTTTTTTTTACATAAAGTTAAACTTTAAACTGATCATTTATCCTCTCTTCTCGCATCCTTTTTCATAATTTTCCAGTGTCTTTTTTTCTTTGTCTGATATTTTTAAGCACTCGTATTGATGAAGCCAAATGACATTTGTAATGCCATTTCAATTTACAGAATTATACAATTCTGACTGTTGTGTGGATGCTCTGCCACTTGGGCAGTGAAGAGAGGAAGGGCAGAAAGGAGTTTTATTGTGCCTAGACTGTAGAGGTTGTGTGTGTCAGTGCTGGCAAAATCCAACTGGATCACAGCAGCAGCAGCACCCCCTTCCCGTCGCACGAAAAAGCCATCCTGGGTGCAACACTGCTAACCGTAGCACCCCCGTGTACTGACCTAGCCCACCCTTAGCCCAGGGAGAGAACAGTTCCTGGCGCCGTCGCTGGAAGTCAGTCATTGGGTTTCCATGACGTTTGGTTGAAACGTGACATCTTTAGGTGTTGGAAGGGGCCCCACCTTCACTGGAGCTTTTGCATTATAAAACTCCTGATGATTCATGCCAGAGCCGTCTTGTTTTTTTCCCACATTATGACAAATCAAATTGTGCAACTGGTATGTAAATCGAATGCTTGGAGCTCTTCAGAGGCACCAAATCACATGACTTGGACAGAAATACTGCTTGGTGTGCAATCCAGGTTACAGTCAGGAGCTGAACATAATCTCTTCCCCTGTTACGAATGAATAAACCTTGGATCTAAGCCTCGCTTCTTGTTTTACAGCAACGACGAGCCTTTCCACTTCTCTGTTTCACACAGGAACTTTGTGCTCTTGCTGTGGGCGTATGTGTAACTTCCTGTGTTCTCTTTCCTCAGTACTTCCTGTCTGTGATCAGCAGTTTGGTTATGGTGGCCTGGATTGGGCAGCAAGTCCACAACTTGTTCCTGACCTACCTGATTGGTACGTAGTGCGGACGCTTTCCCTTCCCGCGCTGCGGGTTCGCGCCTGTATCCCTGTAATGTTACTGCCCTGTACAAATGAACAGTGCTCATTAGGATGGTGTGTTTATAGGGACGCCAGTTTATATAGGGCAGCTTTCGTGCCTACAGTTGAGTCATCCGTCAGCAAGAGGTCAATAGAGGCTTCTTGTGAGTCAATTATCAAATAGCCCCTCCCACTTGTGTGTTCTGGTGCGATTGTGCACTGTGGGTAGGGGTATGGGGTGGGGTGGATGGGCGCTGCTGCGATTGCGGACTGGAGGGTAGTGCGTCCGTTTGCATTTCATTCTCCCCCTCAAAGTTCAATGTTATCCGTGATTGAGCTGTGATTTACGGCAGTGAGGTACAAAATGTTGACGAGTAACTTTTAAATCGGAAGAAATAGATTTTCTGTGCAGAACCAATAAAATATATAAAACATAGTTGTCTATGCCGTCTGTTCACTAGTCTGTGACCAGACACACTGCCAACTGACTTGACCAGCACTACAGTGTTGTGGGGGCGGGGGGGGAACACCAGGTCAGAGAGATGATTCTTCGACAAATACGATCCTCAGGGAACTATACAAGTTCATTGAACACAGATGAGTGCTGCAGTTGTATTCTCCTTCTTATGGGGAAGGTTCTTAGTAGAGTGTAAAATTACACAATACAGACCTTCAGAAGAGAAAAAAAACAAGACGAGCTTTCAATATCTCATTAATAGCTGTGCGAGGAGAGGAATGTCCTTATCAGACATATAGTCTCCTCCTCTTGCAAAAAACACCCTGAGCAGATGAAAGCCTCTATCTGCTAGTCGGTTTTTGTTTTTGCAGAGAGCCAGATATAATTAGATTACGCTTTGTGCAGAAGAATTGAGCCCTTCTTAGTGCATTAATACTGCATTATATGAACCGTCTTTAACTGCGTTTCATCTTCGACAGCACTTGCTTATATGCGCATTTTAAAATGCTTGTCATTTATTAGGATTTGTGAACTTTTTCAAGTGAAATCTTTGCTCTCAAATGCATCCCTCAAACTCGGATGACATCGGTCTGAGCTCAGTTCTGGTTCTTTTCCCCTACTGACAGAGGATTCCCCCTCCTTATTTCTTTTAGACCACGGCTGATGCTTTTTGTATGTAAATGCCGGTCGGTCTATTGTCTTTTTTTTTTTGTGCATGTAGGATTTGCATCGGTGTGTAGTAACCTATACCTGGAGGGATCTGTAGCATCCGGTCGTTCAAGGACTTTTTTTGTGTTTGACATGCTGTCCGTGTCACATGACTTCCTCTCGCCTGGCGTATCACGGCAACTAATGCTTTCATGAGGGTCACAATTGATCACTAATTGCAGAATCAGTCTGGTAGTCGGGTCAATTCAACACCTACAGTGATCCCACAGGGATTTGGATGGAAATGTGAGCTGAAATCATCTTAGGTCACATGCCCTAGATAAACTGCTGACCTAATATATGGCTGAAACTCCAGCTTTAAAATGAACTGAATATACGCAGTTACGCACACACACACGTTCAGTGTATTTCCCATGTTGAATTTAATTCGCTGTGGATTTACTGTAGTTAATTTTACTTTTCACCCAGTGTTGGTGTTGTCTTGGACACTGCTTGAATTTCAATAAAATAAAATAAAAAGCAAATCACTGCATCGATCAACTTCAGATAAAATTTTTTTTTTTTAAACGACTCAGCCTTGTGCTGACGATGACAATATGGAAATGCAGTTTATCACCATTCACTGCCCAGACTGTGTGGACCACTGGCCTCCCCTCTAGGCAGATGCTGATTGTCAGTCAGTGTGTTTATCTACATTTAATCCCACTCCACCAGCTATGTTTCAGCCACATGGTTACCGTCTCTAAGGGCTTCCTATCTTTCTCTGTAGCTCAACTTTGAGTGCCCTATACTAAAGCATTTTCAGTGCCTTGCAAAAGTGTGTCAATCTCTTATGGATTACAAATTATACTTACACTTATTTTTCCAATCAGTTTTTCAATTGAAAACTGTATATGCTCTTTATGCAAATTTTCAAAGCCAAAGTTAGTTATTTGTCAGCAGATATTTTAAAGAAAATTGAACTGAAATATGCTGCTTGCATAAGTAATCAAACTCCACACATAGCAGCAAAGTGTAGTTCTACCAAAAAGAACTAATCACAGCTTAAACTCTTTTTAGGTGGGTATGCACTTTGGCTTTTGGGAGTGATTCTAGCCCATTCTTCTTAGCAGATTTGCTCCAGGTTGTTCCGGTTGATTAGATGTCACCTTAAAATAATACACTTTGAGTTTCTGTATTTTTAAATAAAATGTCACGCGGAACAAAATTTGTGATTCAGTAAAACTTGAGAGTTGGTCAAGGATCTGGATACTTTTGTAAACCACTGCATGCACTTTGTTTGGCAGGCAGACGATAGGGGGCATTTGCTCAATGGTTGAGATGTAGTGGGTTTGGTCAACCTGGGGCATGAGGCTGAGAATGGTGCTGAAGGGGAGCAGGCAGCCTGGGCAGATTGCGTTTGTGTGGTATGAGGGCTCTGCACAGGAATGGATGGTGGCGGTGGGGTGCGTGTGCTGGTCGTGCCCAGCCATGTCGTTCGCCCCGTGCCGACTGGTCCTGCCAAACGGGGGGGGGGGGGGACAGGCAGAGAGGCTCCAGCTTCCATCCAAATATATCTGCGACTCCTATTACTTTATCGTCTTACTGCAGAATTAGACGTGTGACATAGAAAAACCTGCATCTTAAGGGTGAACCGCTGATCAAATGTACAGTGGTGTTCATATAAATAGCAGTGCGTTAAAAAAAGTGAATAAAGTCCAAATATTTTTGAATGGCTTTTAGTTCCATATTTCAAACGTAGTGGAAACATTACACATTCAATTCCAAATGAAAGCATTAACATATTTGATCAAGTCTGCGTTATTCTTTTACAGGAAGCAAAGAAAATAAATATTAATCTGTTCAAAAAAATGGCAGTGTTGACATTTTTTTCTTCAAACTCAAACACTTACTGTATAAACTGAAGACATTTTTCAAGATTTAACTTCACTTTAAATTACTGAACTAATACTTAGTTGCATAACCATTGTTTTTGATAACGGCTGCGCATCTGCGTTGCATCGAGTCAACCAACTTCTGGAACCTAGAAACAGGTATTTCAGCCACAGTTCCTGTGAATTTTTGGGTTTTGCTTCAGAAACTGCATTTTTAATGTCAGCCCACAAGTTTTCATTGAGGTTGAGGTCGGGGGATTGAGCTGGCCACTCCATTACCTCAATCCTTTTTGTCTGGAACCAAGATGTTGCTCGCTTACTCGTGTGTTTGGGGTCGTTGTCTTTTCAGGGGTATTTCCTCTTCGGCATACGGCAACATAATTTCTTCAAGTATTTTGATGTATTCAAACTGATCCATGATTCCTGGTATACGATAAATAGGCCCAACACCATAGTATGAAAAACATCCCCATACCATGATTTTTGCGCCACCATGCTTCACTGTCTTCACAGTGTACTGTGGCTTGAATTCAGTACCCGGGGGTCGTCTGACGTACTGTCGATGACCACTAGACCCGAAAAGAACAATTTTACTCATCAGTCCACAGAATGTTACGCCATTTCTCTTGGGGCCAAACGATGTGTTCCTTGGCAAATTTTAACCGATTCTGCACATGCCATTTTTTCAACAATGGTGCTTTACGGGGGCTTCTTGCTGATAGCTTAGCTTCGATCAAACGTCTTCTGGCTGTAACAGCACTTACAGGTAATTTTAGATCATCTTTGATCTTTCTGGAGGTGATGATTGGCTGAATCTTTGCCATTCTGACTATTCTTCGATCCGTTTTAACAGTAGTTGCTCGTTTTCTTCCGCGTGTTTCAGGTTTTTGTTATTTTGAACACGCCCCTTTCAATGAATGAGCCAGTTACTCAGAACAAGCAGCGTGCATGTCATGACAGTTGGGTCTGTTGTTTTTCTATTACACTACTACATCTACAAGTAAATTATTTGCCATGCAGAACTATCACTACTACTAATAACAGTGGTTCATCGGGTTACTGATGTTGTACTGCTATTTTTTTTTAACACAACTGTATATGAGTTGCTGTACTGAGGTTCATTGACATTAGTATCTGTGTAAAAGTGTATTTTTGGGGTAATTTGCAGGAGGGCTTTATAACTGTTAGCACCAGTCTCTCAGTCTCTGAATGTATTACCACACACCAGGTTCCCACAGCCCAGGTGGATTGACAAGTATAGATCTGTTTTATGAATCACTTCATTATATATATTTTTATAAGAAATCCATCCATTAGTTTAACCGGTTTAACCAGTACTCGCTCACTTGCTCTGCATACTGTTTGAAAGAAATTCTTCCTGCAGTAACAATGTTGTCTGACATCTTTTTTTCTCTTCCTCTTTCCTTCCCTCTCTTCCCCTCCCCCGTTTCTCTTTTCCTCTCTTTCCTCCACCATTTCCCTCCCTATCGTCCCCTTTTACGCTCTTCCCCTGTTTCTCTCTCAACAGTGAGCTTCCTCCTCTTGTTGCCCGGTCTGAATCAGCACGGCATCATTACCAAGTACATGGGCATGGCCAAGAGGGAGATCAACAAGTTGCTCAAGCAGAAGGAGAAGAAGAGCGAATAAAAAGGAATGGAGAACCCCCCTCAGATCTACCACGGATGGAATCATTTGCCACAGCTCCCCTTCTTCCGTCACAAACCCTGCCCCTTCTCCAACTCCAACCCTGCCCCTTCAAGCACAAATACCGCCCCCCTTCTCCTGTTAGAGAACCCTGCCCCATCCTCGCTAAGAC
This sequence comes from Ilyophis sp. 1 JC-2022, assembly GCA_022702515.1. Lineage (NCBI taxonomy): Eukaryota > Metazoa > Chordata > Actinopteri > Anguilliformes > Synaphobranchidae > Ilyophis > Ilyophis sp. 1 JC-2022. The sequence goes on from CM040394.1 coordinate 86,132,583, forward strand.
CTCGCATGCTCACGTCATTTCCCTTCATCAAAATATTGCATTATTCTCAGAACAATCAGTCCCCTATGCACACACACACACTCACACGTACACTCGCACACTATTCCTTCAGCCCCTAAAGCATCACTGCTGTCTGTTACTTTACTTTGGTGGCATTTAGCAGATTCTCTTATCCAGAACGATGCTGAACGCAGCACAGCAGCAGTGGCGTCTTTTAGACTGTCCTGTATGTTATACTGGCTGGGACTGAGCTTTGTCCCATTAGCGGTTACCCTGCTCTGTTTTCGCCGTCCCCCATTGCACTGAGACTCAGAAGAAACTGGATATAAGCAAAAACCCGTCTGCTCTGGCACCAGGCGTGTCCAGACGAGAGCCTACTACTGTACAGCCAGGATTTCCGGGTCATTGGACCGGCACTGAAACTCCGTCTGAGCCCTACTGATCCTCGCGCCCCAGAACCCCTCTCCTGCTGTCTGGGCCCTGTTTGTACATACGCCTGTCCCTTCTGCTCTTCATGCCGACCCGCGTGTTTTAACTTGGCCTATGTTACACTTGACCTCTCATCTCTCCCCTCATTCATTTCACCTTTAATTTTCTGTCTTCTGTATCTAAGTAATAAAGTCTGTCTTTAAAAACAGGAAATACTCTTAAGGTGGCTTGTTTGTCCATTTAAGGAAACATGGGTGGATGGGGTCCTTTGACAGACCGCAGACGAGCATGTGCACACAGGAAACTGAGTTCATATTGGGGAGCTCTTGTTTGGAACAGGTGTTCTGATCTTCTTCTCCCCAGTTGCAATGCACACCCTCTGATTGGTCCAGACAGCCTGTGGGAGATGTTTACTGCTACAAGAAGACCTTGGGCTGTGTCCGAATACGACCCCTGTTCACTGTCCCCTGTCCACTCAGACCCCTGTCTACTATGTGCCCTGTCCCCTCACTTTGCAAGCAGTGTGCCAAAGAAATTCTGCAAAACTCCAAAGTAGTTTGTAATATTTTTTTTTTTTTTTTTGAGAATATCAATCAGTTAACATATGACGATTGCTACAAAGTGTAGATTATGAATGAAGGTAGAATTAACAAAAATAAAAAGTAGTTCGCTCTATGTCTTTTACATTTTTACTTCCGGGTTACTTACTGAAATTGTCGGATGAGTGCACTGTTCTGCAGATGAGTGTGCTCCTGAATTCCCTCAACAAAACCCTGGCAATAAGGGGTTCATCCTGGTATTTTAAGTGCCCCCATTTGTGAGAAAAAGTCACCCACTCAAAAGATTTTTGACAAAGTGGACTGAAATATGCGCCCTCAAAAGGGTGTAGGAGTCGTATTCGGACACAGCCATAGAAGAAGAAAAAAAGCAGCACGCCCGGGGTGCGTCCCAATCTTCTTCACTCCTCACCTCCTTTCCTGCACTCCTCTCCTCCAAGGAAGCATACAAAATAGCCTGTATGTTTCAAGTACAAGTATTTGCATGTACAGTATACAATGTACCTGACATTGCGGTTTGCACCGAGACAATATGTAATTAAGATGTAATCAACATTAGATTAAAACACAAAGATCCGTTTCCGGGGCACGGAGGAAAGGAAGGTCCATTTTTTGAGTCTTGGGACGCACCTCCAGCATCCTTCTGGGGCACATCATGACAATAACGTATGGCCCTGAATGAATGTCTGGACCAAGAAATACATGTATCTACCCTGAGGATTATTTACTTGTAGACTACATGACTCACTCACTTTCATACCATACAAGGGTGTGACCAATAAGGTGGTTTGTAGTCTATGATTTTCTTTTCTTTTTTTTTTTCTTTCTTTTTTTTAACAAAGGGTGACAAGATCCATTGAACTGGTTTAGTGTCTTCTGGTTGTAAGAACAGTGGAATATGATTGAGCTTTCCAAATTGGGAGAAAAAAATGGCTTTAAGAAACCACAGCATTGACACCCCAAAATGTAGACAGCCAAGTCCATGGCTCAACAACAAGATAGGATTCTGAGATGGTGCTTTTGCAGTGTACTGCATTCAGCCAAATCCTGTATAAGCATCACGTTACCTTCAGCTTTCTGAAACGGGTGAACGTTTGCAGGTTGTTTCTTTCCTGTTAGAAAAGTTGGGATTGGTGTATGTATAACAAATACTAGAATGAAAATGCATTATCCATGAACCATGGAAGACTAACTGGTTCTGGCTTGGGGCACACCTGCCTGACTCATGCAGGACAGGTAGCAATACACACTAGGGGTGTGCCCGAAGCCGGAATCCGGAAGTGCACGGATAGTGGGTTGGAACTGATTTTTTTCTATCCGAGGTTTCCAGTTCATATTCGGATGTGGGAAATAATTAAATTGCAGCAGGGAAATCTTTGAGTCAGTGCCCACCTGTCTGTATGCCTCTTCTGAACTTTACAGAATTAAGCATCGGATTGTTTATTTGTTTATTAAAACATTAAAATATATAATTAGGGATGGAGCCGGAGCCGTTCGATATGGGCCATGTGACTCAATCGGCAGTCTCTGAAATTATTGAGACTCACCATATATCTTTAACGTGCTCGCTATAATCGAACAGTGTGCCTTGTTTATATAGGCCTATGCCAATCTCGTGAGAGCAAAAGAAAAAGAAACAAAACGTTAAATTAAAATCTCAACATCTTGCATGCAAACGATACTATCCCTGTAATGCTGCTGGCTTTAATTTGACTGCGCTTAATATCGCCATTTTTTCAGAACGCAAAAACACCTTTTAAAAGAAAGCAAAAGAACAGCTAGAATCAGTAGCCTGTGTCCCGTTTTGAAATGTCACTTAGCTACTGGCTATCAAAATCATTATTGTATTTATGCTAGCTGTGTTGTTTGTATTTTTAAACTGTACCGACCGTCCGTTCTGCCTCTGTATTGCTGCGTAATCAATTCCGTCCATCTCGCCATTCCATGAGTCCAAATTTGCAATGCAATTAATAAAACGAAAATATGACGTTTTAACTAGGCTTGTCGCGGTGATCGGATTAACCAATTGAATACTAAAAGCTGTTGAAATGCAGCCGAATCCAGACTTTTTAAATTTTCTTGAATTAAAAGCTTTTCAGGTGTTCTAGGACGTTGTTGTTACTGCTAGCATAGAAATGCATCTTGTTGGACTGTTCATTTTACTCTTTTCATTTAGAGTGGTTTTCTCAAGAAATCATTAGGCTATAATTCTTAAGTCTTCTCCTTGAATTTTATAAAGCATAATAATAGTAACAATAATATTACTATACATAATAATTTATCTATCCATGTTCATACAGTAAAATAAAAAACTAACAAAAAAAGTACAATATAAAATCACAACAGGCAGAAAGGGCTGTTATTGTGGAAATAGTTTCCATTCAAATGTATAATGGAATGGTTTGATGTATTTATAAAACTGCCTTTTCATTCTGAGTGGATTATATATTGTACCTCAGATTTTTTCCAGTTCTTATCCAAAATTATTGTTCAGTGTCCCCCAATTAGGGGGTGGCGGGTTCAAATAGGTTAACAAAAACAACCTTTCACAAAACAATAAAATAAATAGATAAATACAGTACGTATAAAGTACAGAATATAGTTCTTGAAAGTTTTGAAAAGAAAAGAAAAAGACAGTGAGGGGGTGAATACTCTTAAATTGCAATAACGATAAATTTTAGACGAGAAAAGATCACACCCCCCAAATTTTTTTTAATATATACTGTATATATATAATCTACTTCCTGTAGAAGCCACGCCCACTTCCTGTTTCTATACGAATACAGATACAGATAATGTTGATGGTCGAACAGATACAGATACACATAGTGGCATCACTGCACCCCTAATACACACCCAAGGGAACCCAAACACAACTGATAGGCTACTCCTTTTTTATTTAGCCAATTCACTGAAACCATTAGCACAATGCATTGCATTTGGAATTGTGAATCTATATTTGAATATAGTACTGAATAGAATGAATATGAGCTCCAGTGAAGATAATAAATTGAATAAAATTTGCTGCTGCAGGGCAATATGTTGGTTCCTTTGGCAAAACACAGTGTACTCTACCCAGGGTGCCACCAGCAAGTGGGTAAAGAGGCTGCTGAAACGGCCAAACACATGGAGCAGGTCAGTGACTTCTAATGAACTCAAGGTTTATCTAATCTTTTCAGGACATGTTATTCACATGAATTAAAAATTAATTGGTATCAACATTAGAGCTGTTTGGTCTGTGCAGGTGAACACCGAAGCACATTTCAGACCACTGGTTTTTGTACTATTTACAGACTTGTGGCAGTAGGTAGGATTGCTGAGCTCTCTCCCGAGTGCTGGCAGCTTTGGAAGCTTTGTGCTCTTGACAACAAAACAATGAGCCTTCTCATCAGGTAACTCATAGAGTCTCAACTATCGCGTGACTTCGCTGACCGCGCGAGAGTACAATTTCCCAAAGTGCACCGCGGCCAGCTCTTCCTTCCTCTCTCCGCCATATTGCAGAACTGGTAAGGGTGACTGAAATTGTTAACACTTTTCAATCCTGTCGATATCTAAGTCATCCCAGCCTTTACCAAGCTGCGTCTCCATGAAGTTGAAAGCCATGAAACACAAGTGCTGGTGGTTTAGTCCTGTAATTGGCCGAATGGCTATTTTTTACGATATTGTGTCCCAAATAAGGAGGTGCCAGTACCGGTCCCATTCCCGCTGTATTAACGTACACTCGTTTGAAAAAAAAAGATCTCATACCACAGTGTAACAATCACATAATAAGAAACCGTTTATAGTACAATACTCTCTCTGACGTTACTAAGTGTCCGGTTTTATTGTGGGTCGCCTGGGGTGTTCGGGGAAGTATAATTTAGAATGTTTGCGTTGTGCTGCAGCTAGCATTATGCTAAATGCCCTTACCGTGTGGCTAACTGGGATGCACTTAAGTTGTAACGTTAGTTACATGATTCTCCTAAACGACATGGCTGTTAATTGCCATCCGTAGACCTAATATAGCCGAACTTTGAGCATCTTTCTTCAACTTAGTCTCGAACAGACTGGCTGCGAGTTAACCGGAATGTGCAGACTTGTGAATATGGTGTTCATCTGCATTAGGCTGCGGAGCAATGTTACCTAGCTAAAGTTGGTTGCGTTTCGGTAATTGGCAACTTTAATCGTAAGGACCGAGCATACACTCGGTTGCGATTTTTGGGAACAGTTGGTGGTTGAGTGCGGAAAAGCTGACCGTTGCTGTCGTCCTCTCCGCAGGCATAATGGTGCGCATGAATGTTCTCGCCGATGCGCTGAAAAGCATCAACAATGCCGAGAAACGTGGGAAACGGCAGGTTCTGATCCGGCCCTGCTCCAAAGTAATAGTGCGGTTCCTGACGGTCATGATGAAGCACGGTAAGTGCCGATACTCCCGCCCTTGATCGGGAGACTACTCATTTCGGTTCTTTCACAACCCAGATCAGATCCAGAAGCTGGCTTTCCCTGCCCTTAGAGAAACAAGTCATTGACTGGACTGACATCTTACCTATCAGTTGCCTTATTATTTAAAGCTATTACGCATCTGGATAGTTAGATTTGGTGGGTGGGGTTGGTTACATGTAAGCAAGCACAAATAATGTACATGACCTTTAAACTGCTTTAAACTTCTGAACTGCTTTTTTGTTCTTCTTAGTTCTTGAATTTACAACCTCTGTTTATAAGGGTGCTTGATAGACCTTGTTATTTAGAAGAGAAATGATTCCATGGTTTATTTTTTAGATAACCTTCCTGCAGTTGTGATTCTGTCTAATCCTCTGCTCTGTGCTGACGGGTTAGGGAATGTTGAATGTTGAGGCCTGTGAGGGCAGTGCAGTGCAGTTCGGTTTGGTGTGCCAAGCACAAATCTGCCTGTCCTAGTGCATTGGTGTCTGATTGATGCGTCCAACTGACATCTGCCTCATGTTCATGTCTTCAATACGCCTTCCATTTTCCAAACAGACATGAAGTCTGTGTATCATAGAAAGAAGCTGGTGCTTTTGTGAGTGTTGCTGTTGGATGCTTGTGTCTGCAGGCGTGTTGCTGTAGGATGGTTGTGTCTGTGCTCGTGTATTCCTGTATGCTGAATGCTGTTGGCTATTCTGTGTCCTTCCAGGGTACATTGGTGAATTTGAAATCATCGACGACCATAGAGCTGGGAAAATAGTCGTCAACCTCACAGGCAGGCTGAACAAGGTACATGAATAAACCAGTGAATGAATGAGAGGTTCCGTCTTTGGATCGTGTGCCTGAGATGTGCGTTTTGCTCTTCTCTGGCAGTGTGGAGTTATCAGCCCCAGGTTTGACCTGCAGCTGAAGGATTTGGAGAAGTGGCAGAACAACCTGCTACCTTCTCGGCAGTTTGGGTGAGTGTGATCTGTCTGTTAAGAGACGCGCATTTCTTTATTTCACATTTAAACACGGCTCCCGTTTCCCCGTACGGTGTGTGTATGTCCGGTCTGGCTGTAAACGACTGTTGATATTTATCTTTGTCTTCAACTCTCAGGCCAAATTTATACATCTGGTGGGATGGACTGCCGAGTTTGACGCCCCGCCTAAAAATATAAAATGGAAATATCACTAATTTACTATCTATAAATAGAAAATTTAATAAATAGAACATTTGCAAAAAAAACAAACTCCATGCAATTAGTGTTTTGATTAGCGGTAATCTCACTAAAATTGGCTGCGTGGCCATGCAGATGAGATTTGTTTAGGTTACGTTACCTCAGGAAAGTGAGTAAGTGACCTCGCTAATGATCATGCCATCTTCAGCTGATGAGATGAGCTTGCCACCAAAGTGTCAGGTAAAGATCTCATCTTTGTTCCATGTAGCCTAAAGTTAGGCTAAAGACGAGATTGGGGAGAATGGTGACGGTGGGAGCCGCTCTGGTAATACAGAAGCCAATACGAACGATACGGTGCAGCTAAGCTGTGAAAACAAACCAAAGCTGTCTGTGTGAAATCCGGCCTGGCTTGACTTGCTGCAAACCATGGCTTTCTGAAACACGCCTAGGACCGTAACTAACTCCTCATAAGTAGGCTAAAGTTTGAGATCTTCATTGGATGCTGAAACTCCTAAATGTCCCAATCGCACGGCAGCGTTTAAACAATGCTGTTTCAGCCATATTTTTAAATATAATGTTAAACGTTGACCTGATCTTGAACTATCTTGTCTTCTTGCGTTCTTTTTCATTATTCTCGGGTCTGTGATATTTTGAAGGACTTGTATCGATGAAGCCAAATGACATTTATAATGCAATTCGGATAATACAATTCTAACTGTTGTAGGGATGCTCTCCCACTTGTGTAGGTAACACAAGCTGGCAGTGAAGAGAGGCAGGGCAGAAATGAGTTTTATTGAGGTGCCCACTCTATAGCCTACTGGACACACACAGTGGAAAAATGAAACCTAGGGAATTGGGAGTAACATTAACATGACACTGTGTTCTGATACGCTGTGTGTGTTTCTGTAGGTACAGTGTTCTGATACGCTGTGTGTGTTTCTGTAGGTACAGTGTTCTGATACGCTGTGTGTGTGTTTCTGTAGGTACAGTGTTCTGATACGCTGTGTGTGTGTTTCTGTAGGTACAGTGTTCTGATACGCTGTGTGTGTGTTTCTGTAGGTACAGTGTTCTGATACGCTGTGTGTGTGTTTCTGTAGGTACAGTGTTCTGATACGCTGTGTGTGTGTTTCTGTAGGTACAGTGTTCTGATACGCTGTGTGTGTGTTTCTGTAGGTACAGTGTTCTGATACGCTGTGTGTGTTTCTGTAGGTACAGTGTTCTGATACGCTGTGTGTGTTTCTGTAGGTACAGTGTTCTGATACGCTGTGTGTGTGTTTCTGTAGGTACAGTGTTCTGATACGCTGTGTGTGTTTCTGTAGGTACAGTGTTCTGATACGCTGTGTGTGTGTTTCTGTAGGTACAGTGTTCTGATACGCTGTGTGTGTGTGTCTGTAGGTACAGTGTTCTGATACGTTGTGTGTGTCTAGGTACAGTGTTCTGGATATGCTGTGTGTGTTTCTGTAGGTACAGTGTTCTGATACGTTGTGTGTATCTGTAGGTACAGTGTTCTGATACGCTGTGTGTGTTTCTGTAGGTACAGTGTTCTGATACGCTGTGTGTTTCTGTAGGTACAGTGTTCTGATACGCTGTGTGTGTGTGTTTCTGTAGGTACAGTGTTCTGATACGCTGTGTGTGTTTCTGTAGGTACAGTGTTCTGATACGCTGTGTGTGTGTTTCTGTAGGTACAGTGTTCTGATACGCTGTGTGTGTTTCTGTAGGTACAGTGTTCTGATACGCTGTGTGTGTGTTTCTGTAGGTACAGTGTTCTGATACGCTGTGTGTGTTTCTGTAGGTACAGTGTTATGATACGCTGTGTGTGTGTTTCTGTAGGTACAGTGTTCTGATACGCTGTGTGTGTGTTTCTGTAGGTACAGTGTTCTGATACGCTGTGTGTGTGTTTCTGTAGGTACAGTGTTCTGATACGCTGTGTGTGTTTCTGTAGGTACAGTGTTCTGATACGCTGTGTGTGTTTCTGTAGGTACAGTGTTCTGATACACGGTGTGTTTCTGTAGGTACAGTGTTCTGATGCGCTGTGTGTGTGTTTCTGTAGGTACAGTGTTCTGATACGCTGTGTGTGTTTCTGTTGGTATAGTGTTCTGATACGCTGTGTGTGTGTTTCTGTTGGTACAGTGTTCTGATACGCTGTGTGTGTGTTTCTGTAGGTACAGTGTTCTGATACGCTGTGTGTGTGTTTCTGTAGGTACAGTGTTCTGATACGCTGTGTGTGTTTCTGTAGGTACAGTGTTCTGATACGCTGTGTGTGTGTTTCTGTTGGTACAGTGTTCTGATGCGCTGTGTGTGTGTTTCTGTAGGTACAGTGTTCTGATACGCTGTGTGTGTGTTTCTGTTGGTACAGTGTTCTGATACGCTGTGTGTGTGTTTCTGTTGGTACAGTGTTCTGATACGCTGTGTGTGTGTTTCTGTAGGTACAGTGTTGTGATACGCTGTGTGTGTGTTTCTGTAGGTACAGTGTTCTGATACGCTGTGTGTGTTTCTGTAGGTACAGTGTTCTGATACGCTGTGTGTGTGTTTCTGTAGGTACAGTGTTCTGATGCGCTGTGTGTGTGTTTCTGTAGGTACAGTGTTCTGATACGCTGTGTGTGTTTCTGTTGGTACAGTGTTCTGATACGCTGTGTGTGTTTCTGTAGGTACAGTGTTCTGATACGCTGTGTGTGTGTTTCTGTAGGTACAGTGTTCTGATGCGCTGTGTGTGTGTTTCTGTTGGTACAGTGTTCTGATACGCTGTGTGTGTTTCTGTTGGTACAGTGTTCTGATACGCTGTGTGTGTTTCTGTAGGTACAGTGTTGTGATACGCTGTGTGTGTGTTTCTGTAGGTACAGTGTTCTGATACGCTGTGTGTGTTTCTGTAGGTACAGTGTTCTGATACGCTGTGTGTGTGTTTCTGTAGGTACAGTGTTCTGATACGCTGTGTGTGTGTTTCTGTTGGTACAGTGTTCTGATGCGCTGTGTGTGTTTCTGTAGGTACAGTGTTCTGATGCGCTGTGTGTGTGTTTCTGTAGGTACAGTGTTCTGATACGCTGTGTGTGTGTTTCTGTAGGTACAGTGTTCTGATACGCTGTGTGTGTGTTTCTGTAGGTACAGTGTTCTGATACGCTGTGTGTGTGTTTCTGTAGGTACAGTGTTCTGATACGCTGTGTGTGTGTTTCTGTAGGTACAGTGTTCTGATACGCTGTGTGTGTGTTTCTGTAGGTACAGTGTTCTGATACGCTGTGTGTGTGTTTCTGTAGGTACAGTGTTCTGATACGCTGTGTGTGTGTTTCTGTAGGTACAGTGTTCTGATACGCTGTGTGTGTGTTTCTGTAGGTACAGTGTTCTGATACGCTGTGTGTTTCTGTAGGTACAGTGTTCTGATACGCTGTGTGTGTGTTTCTGTAGGTACAGTGTTCTGATACGCTGTGTGTGTTTCTGTAGGTACAGTGTTCTGATACGCTGTGTGTGTACCTGTAGGTACAGTGTTCTGATACGCTGTGTGTGTGTACCTGTAGGTACAGTGTTCTGATACGCTGTGTGTGTGTTTCTGTAGGTACAGTGTTCTGATACGCTGTGTGTGTTTCTGTAGGTACAGTGTTCTGATGCGCTGTGTGTTTCTGTAGGTACAGTGTTCTGATAGGCTGTGTGTGTTTCTGTTGGTACAGTGTTCTGATACGCTGTGTGTTTCTGTAGGTACAGTGTTCTGATACGCTGTGTGTGTGTTTCTGTTGGTACAGTGTTCTGATACGCTGTGTGTGTGTGTTTCTGTTGGTACAGTGTTCTGATACGCTGTGTGTGTGTTTCTGTAGGTACAGTGTTCTGATACGCTGTGTGTGTGTTTCTGTAGGTACAGTGTTCTGATACACGATGTGTGTTTCTGTAGGTACAGTGTTCTGATGCGCTGTGTGTGTCTTTCTGTAGGTACAGTGTTCTGATACGCTGTGTGTGTTTCTGTTGGTATAGTGTTCTGATACGCTGTGTGTGTGTTTCTGTAGGTACAGTGTTCTGATGCGCTGTGTGTGTGTTTCTGTAGGTACAGTGTTCTGATACGCTGTGTGTGTGTTTCTGTTGGTACAGTGTTCTGATACGCTGTGTGTGTTTCTGTTGGTACAGTGTTCTGATACGCTGTGTGTGTTTCTGTAGGTACAGTGTTGTGATACGCTGTGTGTGTGTTTCTGTAGGTACAGTGTTCTGATACGCTGTGTGTGTTTCTGTAGGTACAGTGTTCTGATACGCTGTGTGTGTGTTTCTGTAGGTACAGTGTTCTGATACGCTGTGTGTGTGTTTCTGTTGGTACAGTGTTCTGATGCGCTGTGTGTGTTTCTGTAGGTACAGTGTTCTGATGCGCTGTGTGTGTGTTTCTGTAGGTACAGTGTTCTGATACGCTGTGTGTGTTTCTGTAGGTACAGTGTTCTGATGCGCTGTGTGTTTCTGTAGGTACAGTGTTCTGATAGGCTGTGTGTGTGTTTCTGTAGGTAGTGTTCTGATACGCTGTGTGTGTTTCTGTTGGTACAGTGTTCTGATACGCTGTGTGTGTGTGTTTCTGTAGGTACAGTGTTCTGATGCGCTGTGTGTGTGTTTCTGTAGGTACAGTGTTCTGATACGCTGTGTGTGTGTTTCTGTTGGTACAGTGTTCTGATACGCTGTGTGTGTGTTTCTGTTGGTACAGTGTTCTGATACGCTGTGTGTGTGTTTCTGTAGGTACAGTGTTGTGATACGCTGTGTGTGTGTTTCTGTAGGTACAGTGTTCTGATACGCTGTGTGTGTTTCTGTAGGTACAGTGTTCTGATACGCTGTGTGTGTGTTTCTGTAGGTACAGTGTTCTGATGCGATGTGTGTGTGTTTCTGTAGGTACAGTGTTCTGATACGCTGTGTGTGTTTCTGTTGGTACAGTGTTCTGATACGCTGTGTGTGTTTCTGTAGGTACAGTGTTCTGATACGCTGTGTGTGTGTTTCTGTAGGTACAGTGTTCTGATGCGCTGTGTGTGTGTTTCTGTTGGTACAGTGTTCTGATACGCTGTGTGTGTTTCTGTTGGTACAGTGTTCTGATACGCTGTGTGTGTTTCTGTAGGTACAGTGTTGTGATACGCTGTGTGTGTTTCTGTAGGTACAGTGTTCTGATACGCTGTGTGTGTTTCTGTAGGTACAGTGTTCTGATACGCTGTGTGTGTGTTTCTGTAGGTACAGTGTTCTGATACGCTGTGTGTGTGTTTCTGTTGGTACAGTGTTCTGATGCGCTGTGTGTGTTTCTGTAGGTACAGTGTTCTGATGCGCTGTGTGTGTGTTTCTGTAGGTACAGTGTTCTGATACGCTGTGTGTGTGTTTCTGTAGGTACAGTGTTCTGATACGCTGTGTGTGTGTTTCTGTAGGTACAGTGTTCTGATACGCTGTGTGTGTGTTTCTGTAGGTACAGTGTTCTGATACGCTGTGTGTGTGTTTCTGTAGGTACAGTGTTCTGATACGCTGTGTGTGTGTTTCTGTAGGTACAGTGTTCTGATACGCTGTGTGTGTGTTTCTGTAGGTACAGTGTTCTGATACGCTGTGTGTGTGTTTCTGTAGGTACAGTGTTCTGATACGCTGTGTGTGTGTTTCTGTAGGTACAGTGTTCTGATACGCTGTGTGTTTCTGTAGGTACAGTGTTCTGATACGCTGTGTGTGTGTTTCTGTAGGTACAGTGTTCTGATACGCTGTGTGTGTTTCTGTAGGTACAGTGTTCTGATACGCTGTGTGTGTACCTGTAGGTACAGTGTTCTGATACGCTGTGTGTGTGTACCTGTAGGTACAGTGTTCTGATACGCTGTGTGTGTGTTTCTGTAGGTACAGTGTTCTGATACGCTGTGTGTGTTTCTGTAGGTACAGTGTTCTGATGCGCTGTGTGTTTCTGTAGGTACAGTGTTCTGATAGGCTGTGTGTGTTTCTGTTGGTACAGTGTTCTGATACGCTGTGTGTTTCTGTAGGTACAGTGTTCTGATACGCTGTGTGTGTGTTTCTGTTGGTACAGTGTTCTGATACGCTGTGTGTGTGTGTTTCTGTTGGTACAGTGTTCTGATACGCTGTGTGTGTGTTTCTGTAGGTACAGTGTTCTGATACGCTGTGTGTGTGTTTCTGTAGGTACAGTGTTCTGATACACGATGTGTGTTTCTGTAGGTACAGTGTTCTGATGCGCTGTGTGTGTCTTTCTGTAGGTACAGTGTTCTGATACGCTGTGTGTGTTTCTGTTGGTATAGTGTTCTGATACGCTGTGTGTGTGTTTCTGTAGGTACAGTGTTCTGATGCGCTGTGTGTGTGTTTCTGTAGGTACAGTGTTCTGATACGCTGTGTGTGTGTTTCTGTTGGTACAGTGTTCTGATACGCTGTGTGTGTTTCTGTTGGTACAGTGTTCTGATACGCTGTGTGTGTTTCTGTAGGTACAGTGTTGTGATACGCTGTGTGTGTGTTTCTGTAGGTACAGTGTTCTGATACGCTGTGTGTGTTTCTGTAGGTACAGTGTTCTGATACGCTGTGTGTGTGTTTCTGTAGGTACAGTGTTCTGATACGCTGTGTGTGTGTTTCTGTTGGTACAGTGTTCTGATGCGCTGTGTGTGTTTCTGTAGGTACAGTGTTCTGATGCGCTGTGTGTGTGTTTCTGTAGGTACAGTGTTCTGATACGCTGTGTGTGTTTCTGTAGGTACAGTGTTCTGATGCGCTGTGTGTTTCTGTAGGTACAGTGTTCTGATAGGCTGTGTGTGTGTTTCTGTAGGTAGTGTTCTGATACGCTGTGTGTGTTTCTGTTGGTACAGTGTTCTGATACGCTGTGTGTGTGTGTTTCTGTAGGTACAGTGTTCTGATACGCTGTGTGTGTGTTTCTGTAGGTACAGTGTTCTGATACGCTGTGTGTGTGTTTCTGTAGGTACAGTGTTCTGATACGCTGTGTGTGTTTCTGTAGGTACAGTGTTCTGATACGCTGTGTGTGTGTTTCTGTTGGTACAGTGTTCTGATACGCTGTGTGTGTGTTTCTGTTGGTACAGTGTTCTGATACGCTGTGTGTGTTTCTGTTGGTACAGTGTTCTGATACGCTGTGTGTGTTTCTGTAGGTACAGTGTTCTGATACGCTGTGTGTGTGTTTCTGTTGGTACAGTGTTCTGATACGCTGTGTGTGTTTCTGTAGGTACAGTGTTCTGATACGCTGTGTGTGTTTCTGTAGGTACAGTGTTCTGATACGCTGTGTGTGTTTCTGTTGGTACAGTGTTCTGATGCGCTGTGTGTGTGTTTCTGTAGGTACAGTGTTCTGATACGCTGTGTGTGTGTTTCTGTTGGTACAGTGTTCTGATACGCTGTGTGTGTGTTTCTGTTGGTACAGTGTTCTGATACGCTGTGTGTGTGTTTCTGTTGGTACAGTGTTCTGATACGCTGTGTGTGTGTTTCTGTAGGTACAGTGTTCTGATACGCTGTGTGTGTGTTTCTGTAGGTACAGTGTTCTGATACGCTGTGTGTGTTTCTGTAGGTACAGTGTTCTGATACGCTGTGTGTGTGTTTCTGTAGGTACAGTGTTCTGATACGCTGTGTGTGTTTCTGTAGGTACAGTGTTCTGATACGCTGTGTGTGTGTTTCTGTAGGTACAGTGTTCTGATACGCTGTGTGTGTGTTTCTGTAGGTACAGTGTTCTGATACGCTTTGTGTGTGTTTCTGTAGGTACAGTGTTCTGATATGCTGTGTGTGTTTCTGTAGGTACAGTGTTCTGATACGCTGTGTGTGTGTTTCTGTAGGTACAGTGTTCTGATACGTTGTGTGTGTCTGTAGGTACAGTGTTCTGATACGTTGTGTGTGTCTGTAGGTACAGTGTTCTGATACGTTGTGTGTGTCTGTAGGTACAGTGTTCTGATACGTTGTGTGTGTCTGTAGGTACAGTGTTCTGATACGTTGTGTGTGTCTGTAGGTACAGTGTTCTGATACGTTGTGTGTGTGTAGGTACAGTGTTCTGATACGTTGTGTGTGTCTGTAGGTACAGTGTTCTGATACGTTGTGTGTGTCTAGGTACAGTGTTCTGGATATGCTGTGTGTGTTTCTGTAGGTACAGTGTTCTGATACGTTGTGTGTATCTGTAGGTACAGTGTTCTGATACGCTGTGTGTGTTTCTGTAGGTACAGTGTTCTGATACGCTGTGTGTTTCTGTAGGTACAGTGTTCTGATACGCTGTGTGTGTGTGTTTCTGTAGGTACAGTGTTCTGATACGCTGTGTGTGTTTCTGTAGGTACAGTGTTCTGATACGCTGTGTGTTTCTGTAGGTACAGTGTTCTGATACGCTGTGTGTGTTTCTGTAGGTACAGTGTTCTGATACGCTGTGTGTGTGTTTCTGTAGGTACAGTGTTCTGATACGCTGTGTGTGTTTCTGTAGGTAGTGTTCTGATACGCTGTGTGTGTGTACCTGTAGGTACAGTGTTCTTATACGCTGTGTGTGTGTGTTTCTGTAGGTACAGTGTTCTGATACGCTGTGTGTGTGTTTCTGTAGGTAGTGTTCTGATACGCTGTGTGTGTTTCTGTAGGTACAGTGTTCTGATACGCTGTGTGTGTTTCTGTAGGTACAGTGTTCTGATACGCTGTGTGTGTGTTTCTGTAGGTACAGTGTTCTGATACGCTGTGTGTGTGTTTCTGTAGGTACAGTGTTCTGATACGCTATGTGTGTGTTTCTGTAGTTATAGGTTTTTGATACGTTGTGTGTGTCTGTAGGTACAGTGTTCTGATACGTTGTGTGTCTCTGTAGGTACAGTGTTCTGATACGTTGTGTGTGTCTGTAGGTACAGTATTCTGATACGTTGTGTGTATCTGTAGGTACAGTGTTCTGATACGCTGTGTGTGTTTCTGTAGGTACAGTGTTCTGATACATTGTGTGTATCTGTAGGTACAGTGTTCTGATACATTGTGTGTATCTGTAGGTACAGTGTTCTGATACGCTGTGTGTGTGTGTTTCTGTAGGTACAGTGTTCTGATACGTTGTGTGTATCTGTAGGTACTGTGTTTTGATACACTGTGTGTGTTTCTGTAGGTACAGTGTTCTGATACGTTGTGTGTATCTGTAGGTACAGTGTTCTGATACGCTGTGTGCGTGTGTTTCTGTAGGTACAGTGTTCTGGATATGCTGTGTGTGTTTCTGTAGGTACAGTGTTCTGATATGTTGGCTAACGTTAGTTTGCTAAAATTGCATTGATAAAACGCTGCTTTGTTATTGCAATATTTAGCAGTTTCATTATCTAATGCAAACTTTAGTTAAGAATTAGTTCCTCTTCTAGGATGAGATATTTTCAGTGGCAAGCTTCTTTTGTTAGCTGAAGATTACATTATCATTAGCTAGGTTAGGTAGGTTCCTGTGGTAACGTAACTTGAACAAATCTACTCTTCTGTGTGTGGCTACGCAGCCAATCATAGTGAGATTACTGTGAATCAAAATACTGTACTTTCTAACTTTGTTCTGAACCAAGGAAAGTCTACGAACTATTTAATCGTTTATAATATCTGAAGACGGGTCACAAAATGGTGCGCTTATGCGAACACATTTTCTATTGATTTTTAAATGATGTTCAAACAATGACATTGCCTTTATAGATTTGTAGGCGGGGCGGCTTTTGTATTGAAGGGGAAACCTTGCACTGTGCGTTTCTGTAGGTATAGTGTTCTGATACATGTGTTTGCTCTCTCTCTGCAGGTTCATTGTGATGACCACCTCCGCCGGCATCATGGACCATGAGGAGGCCCGGAGGAAACACACTGGGGGAAAGATTCTGGGGTTCTTTTTCTGAACATGTAGACTGCTTCAAATAAACAATTTTCCACTGGACTCCGCCTCCAGGATGCTCATTTACATAGATGCTGACTCCACTCATTTACATATAGAAGCACCTTTCCTGTGTCATTTGCATAAAAGCCCCCACCTCATCCTTGCTTCTTTGCTTGCTGACCCTTGTGTTGTGTTCCCCTTACATACATTCTGCCTTCGTTTACATAGACGTCCTGTTTGCTTTCAAGCTTATTTTGTGTTCAAGGCATATGAATTTATGTAAAAAGACTAATTAACATTCCGCCTATGGGTGTCTGCGGACATGCATTAGAACAGGGGTCCTCAATCTTATCCGGAAATGGCCAGTGCGGGTGCAGGCTTTTATTCCAACCATGCAGTTACACACCTGATTCTACTAATCAACCACTCGAGTCTTTGCTAATGGTAAAGCCCCACAGAAAGCGGTGTGGAGCGGATTTCCCGTGCGATTACACCGCCTCCAGTAATTTTCAACATGCTTTGTGTCTGCAATAGAGGGTGGATACCCGACCCGAACCCGACGGGACCCGCTGGGGCCCGAAGGGTCGGGCCGGGCTCGGACTAAACTTTTAAAATGATGTTCGGGCTCGGGTCGGGCTCGGTCACGGCGGCCGAACAACTAGCGAACATTTTACTTTTGAACTACTAATTAGGATGGGTTAGCTTACTTCACATGGTGCTTCAAGTTGTTTTTGGTGAAAATATAGTGTGAAATAAATAAAAATGATACCGAATATTGTGTGTGTGTCTTATCTACCAATAAAACAATGCCTTTTGACAGTCATTTAAGTGCCCAGTGTCCACTAAACAGAGAAGCTGTAACCATGGTAACAACAACTGCGTGACAGGGAAACACAATGTCAGCGCTTCAGTGCCTTACATTAACTGCATCGGGCTTGGGTCGGGTTCGGACATAAAAAGCAGAATTCCTGTCGGGTTCGGGTCGGGCTCGGTTACTACTATCTCGGACTCGGTCGGGTTCGGACAGAAATATGCGGCCCGATCCGCACTCTAGTCTGCAAAGCATGTTGGGATTGCTTGCGATTAAAGAGAGTGGGAGGTGAGATCGATGGCATGCACCACTTTCTGTGGGGCTTGACGGTAAGGACCGTGATTAGTAGAACCAGGTGTGTTGCTACTTGTTGGAACAAAAGCCAGGATAAGATTGAGGACCCCTGTACTAGAACATGCAGCTCTTCAGAAATAGTTCCTACTGTTCTGCCACAAACTTGGGCTTGAACCTTCAATCCTTTGGCTGTGCTCTGAAATGCCTGCTCACTTAAGTGTACAAGTAGTGGTCAAATAGCCGGAAACACGCAGGGAAATGAGGGTTGTAAGCTGGTGCTTCCACACAGGTGTGGTTCCTGAGAGCGCATGCAAGCATGTGCTTCCTGAAGCAGGTGATGTCATGCCATTTTATTACCACTAGGGGTCACAATTTTGCATCCATCACTTGACCTGCAGGGACGTGAGCCTCGTGCTTCAATTATCTTCCAGGGTTTCCTGTAGGCACTCAGTCAAAACAGCAGTCAAGTGACTAATTGTGCTATTGAGTGGCTCATTTAAGTTCATAAAAACAATTGGTTATTAGTTGACCTAATACGGGGAGAGTAAAGGAGATTGAGCTTGGATCAAATGCACACACTACAGAAAAACATGTCGAGTGAACGAAAGCAACGATTCATTGTACACAAACTTTGCACAATTTGCGGAAGCTGAATGTCATACAAGATTGAACGTGTTTTCAATGCAAATATTTCACTGGATAAATATGAAATCACATGCATTCTTAAACGAGCGTAAATGGCAGGGAAGCTAGACAGCCTCAACAAAAACGTGAGTTTTCCTTGTTTTACTTGTTGATGCACTCTACGGCAGTGAATGAACTCAGTTGCTGATGGAATTAATAATTTTAGGGTTAATTTTTAAAACGACTGCGTTTGAATGTGACAATGCGAGTTATACGGTATGTTAGAAGCATACAAAGACATCCCTTGAGCTTGTCGCCATATTCAATAGGTTTAACTTGCAATGCCCACATTGTTGTACTACTGAGTCGTTTTGCTAGTCATTTCCCTTGTGTGGCCACTATAAATAAAGTTTTTAGACGCTAAACCAGAAAATGCTCTGCAAGGAGCCTATGAGGAGTGTTATTGCAGAGAATCCCTGCTGTCAGATGTATGAGATTCGTATGGATGGATAAGAAACCATGTAAATGTGGTTAGTACTAAGACATACGTGCATAGAAATGTGTTTGAAGACATTTATTACCAAAAATATATTTTCATCAGCTACTGTTTGAAAAATGATAATTCAGTTATCTTAAATTTGTTTTGATTGTATTAATGTAGATGACAAACCATCTAAATTCAATAGTTGCAACGAAACATTTCTTTAAAAAATGTGTTAAAAAGACAGATTAAATGGATATAATCAAAAAACATAAAAATACATACATGACTATATATACAGTATATAGTTCTATCTCTGAAAATGGTAAATAATTCAGACAAATTAACATAATAATTAAAAAATCCCAACTCCTAAATTTGTGAATGTTCAATTCAGATGAATGAAAAATAAATTTTATTTAACAACCATGGTATAAATGAATAAAATATTTTAATGAAAAATCTATCCAAGCGGGACAGATCCAAGTGCTGGTTTTATGCTGGTCAAACTGGTAGACCAGCTTGGTCAAGCTGATAATGGAAATACCTGTGCTGGTAGACCAGCATAGTTAAACTTGTAACGTGAGATGCTGGTCATGCTGGTAGATCAACATGCTCATGTTAAAACAGCTGGTTTGAGCATGCTGTTCACCAGCCTAACCATTTTCATCTATGCTGCTTTTTTCAGCAAGTATTTTAATGAATTCATTAATTAAGACCAGACTGGAAAAAATGTTCCAATAGGTTTAAACTACAATGTGTTATCGTATTCCCGGATGCTGCCAGCTGTCACTGTTGAAATAGTGGTTTCCGCGGAACCCTGACGGCTGGTTTACATTCCGCTGGTTTCCAGAGCCTGTTTCGTTCCGCACATTGCAAATGCAAACTTTTGAGGCACACCGTGTTCTCTCTTGCGCAGATGGATGAAGCCAACTGACGATTCATGATTTTTGTTTATATCTGAATATAAAGAATGGCATCAGATACACATGCCATCCTACCAGGTCAGATCTGGCCCGCTGACGTAAAGCCAGTTTAATCTTTTTACCATAAATAGATGGGGTAGAAAACTGTTTACCAAAGCCGTTCCTTTTTGGATGCTTTGAAGACCTTACGAGATTAAGATTTAGATTGCATCATCATTCAAATGATAAATTATTTTTTTAAATTATTTTTTTTTAAAACATTTTACAACATTTTTTAAATTAAATATTATTAAAACATTTAAAAATTATGACAAAAATTAAAAATATATTTAGAAAAATGTATATAATTAACCCTAACCAAAATCCTGTCTCTAACTATATGCCTGGAAGTCATCTCAAATCTTTGATTTCTCTTTTCAAATGGATGAAAAAGCACCGTTTTGAGATGGCAATTTTCTTTCTAGTTCTTATACAGTTCTGTGGGGAAGACTCACAGAACTGCTCTGAGGGTAGAATACCCAAAGATCATTTCTGACAGGTCAGGGAGCTGAGCTGAATGATGCACAGGAAGGAGTCCCTTTCCTCTTCACATAGTAGTAGCTAGATTTGAGGCAGACCTCTTGCTACCCTCTTCTGTTAAAAAAGAAGTCACTACCACACACTGCCATTAAAATCCTATAATAACCTGCTTGAAAATGTTTAAAAGAAAACCAAAAATACAGAGGATATGACACCTTGGTGTGCTCTGTGTCGGGGAATATGAAGCTTTAAATTACAACTGTGTAAGCACTCTTGTTTTTTTTATTTATAATATCTGTTGTATAATGAAACCTCCAGCAGTGCTTCTAACAGGGGCATCATTTATAAAACTTTGTGCAGGTTTTACACTAAAAGGTTACGTACGCACAAAAGGAGAAAACTACGTTTGGTCAAAAATATCTTCATTTATAAAACCGACCTTATGCTCACGTGCAAGCAATTTTCTGACAATTAATTATAAATTTTGCGTATGTGCATGAGCCTACGTACGCACAAAAGGAGAAAACTACGTTTGGTCAAAAATATCTTCATTTATAAAACCGACCTTATGCTCACGTGCAAGCAATTTTCTGACAATTAATTAGAAATTTTGCGTATGTGCATGAGCCTAGTATCCCTGTTAACTCTCACAATGAATCATAATCGGTTAATGGAACACCCAAGTGAATAAGATTTGCATATAAACCAGCTTGTTATTTCAATTAATTGTCAGTGAAAATGGAGACCGCAAAAGAAGAGAAACTTCACGGAGTATGAAATCAAAACGCTCGTTGCGGAGCTAGAGGCTATATTGTTGGGTGGAAATACATCTGGCATAACCAATAAAAGAACATTTGTGGAGTGGTAGCATGTCACAGCAGCCCAACCATTTTGTAAATTAAAAGTAAGTTTGTTTTCATAAATCCCAAATCTGATGGGAAAGTGGCGTACACATCGTTTTTTTATGTGTATGCACCGTTTATATATGAGGCCCCTGATCTTTAGCACTTATTTGAAATTCTGTACTTTAGCCAGTAATTTCCTGCAGATTACTGAAGAAATATTTATTTTAACCAATATTCAGGATCATTTTATGTAACTGTAGCCTATATTTTGCTTAATAACACATTCAGTTAAAAGCTCATGTCTGGTTGGCATGAGACAGTTTCACTGAGAGCCAAACCTTACTGTGGTAACAAGGCATTCTTTGCTCTAGCTTGTGGGACAAAACAAAACCCAGGTAAAGTGCATGGCTGCAGAGGTGTAAAATCCAGGTTCACAAAGTAAAAGTCCTCCCCAGTATTTTGTTCCAATCACCTGGATTTGCTAATTAGCACAGTTCTTCAGCCAGGAGGTAGAACTAATCGATGAAGTCAGCTGGCTGAGTTAATGGGTGGAAGAAACACATGGCAGGACTTTTACTTTCTGACCCTGGGATTTTACACCTCTGCATGGCTGGGTAGACTGAGAAATCGAAAAACCTGTGAGGTACCAGTTGACCCACACCTAAACACATGCATTTCTTCCATGGGGAAAGCCAGAAGGGTCTCATGAACATTTGAAAATATAACAAAGCTGTCCCTTTAGCTGCCTGACAGGCTAGGATCAATATTTTTAATTTGATGGAGCTAGATTCTGATAAGCTGCTGAGGTCTGATGGCAGATATCTCCCTCCACTGGCTACATCAAATTCAAAACCAGTGCCAGCAAGGAGGGACTTTCAGTAGTCTAAATGAGCAGTCTAAAAAGGCGGGAGCAGGGGGTTCTCTGGAGAAAATGCTTATTATAACATAAAAACAGATGTACCGGTGGTACGCCCTAGTTAATGATAGTTTACACCCCATTTTTGTCCAGTTTTGTAATTCTCAGATGTAGCTTTAGACCTGATCTACAGCTGCTTCCTCCATCAGCTCAGGTGGACCTCAGTTCAACTGGGTGAAAAAAAGACAAAAGAGACAGATTTACGGTAAATCGTCTCGTACTCGTCGAGTGGAAGACGTAACTGTCTCTCTCGGTGTGTAATTCTTGGCTCTGGAGCTGTACCTGAGCTGAACCAGGCACAGTTAATGTTACAGCTCTGTCCACTGGAGAGGAGAGAGAGAAGAGTCAAAGTTCAGTGGTCATGTGACCATGGAGAGGTGATCTAGAACTGTTCTAGGACTGAAACGCCCAAATTCTTTTAGGGCACATTCCACTGTAAATGGTGATGTATTTGTTTTTTGTTTTGGAAATTGGACCACAGGACAAGATAATTGTTTTACAAAGCCAGTGCTCACCTGCAACCTAGATGTAGATCTACCTAGATGTACATCCGGTGCCTACCTACGGAACCTTCCGGCGTTTGAGTCATTGTAACATGATGTCTCAGAAACGAGACTGCTTTTGGGTTTATTGGTGTAAAATGCAGGAGGTGGTAGTGGGGGTATTAAACATATTAAAAGGGACTAATGTAATAAACTGCAGGAGATGTTTCACACTGGGGTTATGTGAACAAAACCAAGGGGAATCACTAGCAAGTTTATTTCCATGAGGATTTTTTTTTTAAATGACTTAATAATTTTCAGAATCATGCCAGAATTTATTTTTGTAACTTTATTAATTTTCAATTTTACAATAATAAAAGAGGAAAGGGATAATAGGATAGAAATAATCAGTTGTATTCATACAATTGTATGAAATGAAGAGTTGGAAGTTGATGGAAAATCTGGGCAACAGGGTTCTATGATCATTGAAGCCTAAAGTGAAAGCATGACTGATTCATTACATGCAGGAGACCAGCTAAAATGGCGCATGAAGCCTGCTTTCCACAGTCCCTCATACTTTTAATGTTAATGCTTATTATTTTTAGTTTTTTTGTTGGTAAAAAAAAAAATAGCAGTGGTGCTGTCTCCTATAGAAATAGAAGGACAGTGTTGGAATGGTTTCCTCGTGAATCACCAGTAGTCCAGGCAAGTGGAGAGTTTAAAGGATGACATAAATTTCCAGTAAGAATGCAGTGTGTTTCTGCTTTGACGCGATCCAGTCACTATCACCTGACCTCTGAAGGACCCATGGTCCTGTAGCGCTATGCAGTCGTCAGTAGCGGGATTGCACTTTGCGACTGGGATTTGCTTGTGTAAATATGCAGCTGCATTATAACGCGGATACCTGAGAGAAGAAACCAACGTAAATGTTTGGTGTACAAAGCGTTGTGATTGGCTCATGGAATGAAGGCAGACACTAAATCTCCACGTTAACGGCACAAGGCGTTAGTCTTTCGGGCACGGCTAAAAGACTAGCTTAAGGGCTAATTTGGGGGGCTAACTTATAGGTGCTTTTTGAAGGGATTTGCGTATGGGCTTGTATAGGGGCCTGGGTACTGGCAAATGGCCCAAGAATGGTGCCTGTAACAGACATTGGCGGGTTATATAGACAGAGAGACAGTGAGCTGGTGCACCTTTGATGGATGCGCACCTTTGTCATCGCCTGCTTTGTGTGAGATAAAATTATTACATTGGAAATAAAAAATGAAGAAAGTAACATGCAAAAATACTCTGGACACGGTTGGCGGCATAGTTTGGCCTTTGACCCAAAATGGCTGTGGTAACTTGAAAGAGCAACTCATCATGGCAATGACAGGCAATGAAGAATATTTATGTATGTGGGTAACCCCCCCAGCCTAACCCCCACCTGAGTATGTGCATCGGTAAGGAAAACACCGGGGCTGGGGGGGGTGGGAGCCAGCGGAAAGCCAGGATGTGGGAGTTCCAGGCCACCGAAGAGGGGTCTGGATTTAAAAGCATGTTACATCGTCACACACTGGCATGCTGAATCATTTTTGGGAACTCTGATGGAATCTCTCACCCCCCTCTCCCTTGGTCATCATGACACACTCAGACACACTGTTTTCTGTTCTATATGTGTCTCTGAGGGGGAGTAGGGTGGGGGTGCTCTAGGGGCAGATTTGTGGGTGTCTGCGTGTTGTGTTTTTCCTCAAGAGCTATTT
Source organism: Ilyophis sp. 1 JC-2022 (assembly GCA_022702515.1). Classification (NCBI taxonomy): domain Eukaryota; kingdom Metazoa; phylum Chordata; class Actinopteri; order Anguilliformes; family Synaphobranchidae; genus Ilyophis; species Ilyophis sp. 1 JC-2022. Next base: position 86,156,533 of record CM040394.1, read on the forward strand.
TTGTCTGTAAAATAATACTCATTATTCATTTGGTTCATTTTTAGCCTCACAACTGACCTCCTAAAGGATGTGTGGCCAGGATTGCAAAAACTGTGAAGCATACCCCCTGCCCCCCACACATACTTGCACACATACATGCACACACACATTCACACACACACACACACACACACACACACACACACACACACACACACACACACACACGCACACAGACACGCACGCACGCACACACACACACACACACGCACGCACGGAGATTGGGCAGACAAGAGCAGGACAGGTATCTATAGACCTGACACATTCTTCATGAAGCAGCCTTCAAATGGCTAAGTCAGACTATTGGTGTCCCAGCATTTCCAACAGGCCCACTGATCCTACACTATCCTTATTGTCATTTTCACCACAGCTATCACATAAAAAACTGCATTTGAGAGGAAAATTCAATATTAAAAAGGCTGCAACTTTATAGATGTCATAGAATGTCTCAAAAACAAATTTATTTAAAATCCATAATCATGCAGAAGTTGATGTTGAAATTATTTCCTACTTCTCGAGCGTCTTTTGAAACCAATAAATAATAGCGGTAAAATTGACCGCTGCAGTGTCATCTGCTGGCAGCATGGGGAATCACTTTTTATCCAGCACCTCTAGATTTTCACGTGGAATTTTTTCCCAATAAAAAATTAACAACTCTAGACAATTAAGTCTTCATCTGAAACTATTCATCTCTCTGTGGCCTGTTGCCTATACTGAAGATCTCTAATTAACATCGCTGGTTTACAGAGGGTCCTTTTAAAGTGCTCACTGTTTGAGTCCTTGAACACCTAGAGAGCCTGTTACCGCATCCACTGCTGCTGACCATCGATGGCACTTTACTGGCCTGACTGAATGTTTTACAACATATCAGTACGGCAGTATGGTCTCCCCTGGGCCCTGGATTGCAGGGGAGAGACTGCCCCCTGTCCTGGTTCCCATTCACTTGTGACCTCATTTGGCAGCTGTAGACCTATTGGCTTACGGCATCTCTGGCTTCAAAAGAACCCTGAATAGCCTACAGGGAGCGTCAACCAATTTTTCCCACAATCTGGACAGTGCATGGCCAGCGGACAGTGGGGGTCGGACAATCGCAAGGTCAAATGAGGGCGGTTTATTGTTTGTGAGAAAAAAACCCCCAGGGAAAGCGTTTGGTTGGATGGATGTTAAATTTATCAGCGACGCTTGCAAGGGGGCGTGACTTGCCATGCTTCATGTCGGGTGTGTCCCCGGGGTTCATTCGTTCAAACCGCAATATTGTTTCTGATTTTATTGAACGTACTTAGCATTTATTTCAAGCCCTTTTTTAAATGCATATGCAGGGCCGATGGAGACTCTAAGGGACCCTCAGCTGATGATAATTACTGCACACGTGACCTTTTGGTGGGCCTGGATCGTGGCACGGCTTTACTTTAGAGAAGTGTCCTTCTGGCCAAGCGCTCCTATTAATTCTGAAGAACTTTTCGTTCATTCTCTTCAGTGAGCGCTGCAGAGGCTATCCAACAAATGACTGCATTACAGTACCCCGGTGGGTCACCTTGACCTAAGAACAGTATGTCTGTGCCAGCCCAGGGACCTGTGCATCTCCCAAGCAAGATCCTTTAACGGCGAGTGAGCGTGAGCATGGGGGGAGCTTATGGGAACAAGGTAGAAAGTGGTAGAGAATGTTGTTGATGGATACATTTAGTCATTATTCACTAAAAGGTGATGATCTTCCCTATAGCTCTGATTAAAAAAAGTGTTCTTTCATGAACTGCAGCTTGACTGGCTGGCTGAACCTGTCGCTTTCTAATGAATCTGACAGTCCCAGTGAGAGAGAGAGTCTGTCTCCAGGGGCCCAGTGAGAGAGAGAGTCTGTCTCCAGGGGCTTCATTTATAAACTGTGCGTACGCACAAAAAAGATGCTTTCCCCACGAATTTGGGATTTATGAAAACAAAATTGTCCAAAACATGCACACATTTACACAAACTATGACCCATGCATACGCACATTTTGGAGACTGTGGGAATTGGTCTTTACCTTTACACAGGGCACAGCCTTCTAATAATCATATTCCTTGTCAAAGGAACATCCAGGACTAAATTGTTTCTGTCTATTCTGTCACCCAGACTGTGAGAAAAACAATAATACCACTGGAGACACCTCTCATGTGTTACATTCAAAGTTTCAGCTTCAGCCACCAGGGCGGCGGCATGGAGCCCCAACAGTACAGACGCGTAGGGCTCAAGGATGTATATGTTTCTTCTGTTTTTAACTATGTGAAACTGTGCTTCTTTAAGATAAATGGCAAGATACATTGCTGTGTAATCAGCCAATATGGTATTGTCGTATAGTTTAGTATTTTGAATAATGCTTCATCGCTGGCTGATAAGAGGCATGACTCAAGTAATAGCAACAATTCCTGGCTATGGTAGTGTAACCTTATGGAATTTGCCTCCACTTTAATATCCGACTTCTTTTTAATTTTAAAAATGGTTCAGCTGCTGTGACTTGCTGCCACTCCACACATTTTTTTATTATTATTGATTGCGCCAGAACCATTTCCACCAAACAATGTAACCCGTCTCTACCTCCGCAACGATTTCATACTCCGTGAAGCTTATCTCCTTTGTTCTGCGGTTATCCATTCTCTCTGCAATTGATTAGAATGACAAGCTGATTGATATGCCTATCATATTCGTACTGGGCGTTCCATTAACCATTTAGGATTATTTGTGGGAGTTAACGGGGCGGGATACTAGGCTTGTGCACGTACGCAAAATTTCAAGTTGTGACTGAGATTACTGCGTGCTGTTGAGCGTTTTATAAATCTGGATATTTTCCTGTGTGTACGCAGTTTTCTCCTTTTGTGCGTACGCAACCTTTTAGTGTAGATCCTGCGCAGAGTTTTATAAACGAGGCCCCTGATCTTTCTGTGTACTCTGTGTTGGACGTTAAAGATGATACATTCAGTGTGTCTCTCAGCTGTGCCAGGATTGCACAGGAACCGATAACTCATAGTGTCCCCTTCTTGCAAGACCTAGGACACGGATGTTGTTTTGGAACAACATGCAATCGCAGTGTGTTCTTAAAAATCTTGAAGTCATTACCCTGTTTTGTAGCCTAAGTGACTGCCCTGCTTAATCATCTGCTTGCCAGAACATCGCTAAATACCCTGTGATGACGGCATCAGCATTTCTCAACATCCAATAGATTAACGAGCTCTGTGTTTGCTTGTTTGTTTCACGAGTGTCCTTTCGAATTGTTTGCTTTAGTGTGATTGTATAGATGGTATCTCGGTCAGAATAAACATCTTTGTGCAGCTCAATGATATTTAACGAGCCTCAGGCCTCATTAGGAAGGTGATGGTGAGTCACGGAGATGGGATGCTGGAACTTTTTGAATGCAGGAAAAAAACAGAAAAAGGATTTAGTGAGTGTGAGGCTCTGTCATAGTCTGTAAACCACTTCCCATCTTTTTTTAACATGGGAGAGGTGTCTGGCTGAATTCTGAAAGTGTTTATGATGAATTATGTAATCCATAATAACAAATAGGTACTTGGGTTTGGGATTCCACACGGGAATGGATGATTCTAAACATTCCATGACATTACATTACATTAATTTTGAAGACACCTTTATCCAATGTGATGTGCAATAAGTGCATACCGAAGGTCAGTGAAGCAACTACAAAACAGGTCAGACAAAGCACATTTCTATCATAACGTCGCATCTATCTATAGACATAAACATTCGTTAGTACACACAGTACTTTAATTAGTTTGATTAATTCAATGATTCTATTGAATATCTTTATTTAATATGTTTGTTTGTGTGTTGTGGGTCTGCCCCACTGTCTATGTCTTTTTTTGTTGTTGCTGTTGACTACAACTGAAGTTTCCTCACAGGAAAATAAAAGTTATTCTATTCTTTTCTATTCTATTCTATTCTATTCTAAGCTATGGCTAAGTCTTAAGGCTAGGTCAGTAAGATGTGATGAACTACAAAATCACAACAAGAATTAAGGATACGAGCAAAAAACAAGAAACAAGTGCAATATAAAAGTGGTACTAGATTGGTGGGTCAGTCAAGGTGGAGTCAGAAGAAATTTTTGTACCCTTCTTTGTATCCTCTCCCTGAGAAGAGATGGAGCAGCAGAGGCTGCTGGGAGTTGGTGGCGAGGGTGCTTGGCCTAACCCAGAGAGCAAGGTGGTGACCCTCAAGCTGGAAGAGCTAACCCTTCACCCCTCCAGCTGTGTTCTGGCAACCCTCATGGCGAGCAACCTCCCACACCTTCCGCTTGTATGTGTGCGTGGTGCCTGCACTTGTGTGTGTGTCTGTGTGTGTGTGTGTGTGTGTGTGTGTGTGTGTGTGTGTGTGTAGGTGTGTGTGTCTCTGTATGAGCAAGTCTGCGTGTCCCTGTGCGTGAGTGTTTGCATGTGTGTGTTTTTACGTGTGGGTGCATGTGAGTGTCTGACTCACGAAGGCCCAAGAAGGCCTCATGGCTATGTGGTCGCATTTCCCATGGTCCAGGGCCAGGACCCTGTCCATAAATATTTAGTTGGCACAATGAGGGCCCACTTTGGGCAGCCCCGAGGGGGCTGGTCGTGACCACTGAATGGCACCGTGACATTTTGCAGAGTCCCAGAGGCCCGTGGGGTGAGGCATCGCTAGGAACACTCTGTACGGGCGCCCCTCCCCCGGGAACATGTGCAGACCTCTCAGTGGTGCAGCTAATTTGGTCCTTTCTGCTCTCCAATATTATACCCTCTTATGACCCAGTCTTTCACTGTTCATATTTCAGTCTTTGGCCTGCCTTTTGCTTGACTTGGACAAACAATTGCTTACATCATATAAAATATTTGCTCAGCCAAAGCTCTTATCCAGGGTAATTTACGTAATGCTTGTCCGCACTGAGGGATGTTTTACTGAAGCACTGCAGGCTGAATACTTCGCTCAGGGGATTTGCACTCACAACCTCTGAGCTTCAAACACAGTTCCTGAACTGCTACACCACACTTCCCCATGTCACCTTCAGTGACAAAACTGTAAATCAGAATCTATATGCCAACTGGAAACCAGAGCCCTAAAATCCAATCTCACCTTCAGGAAACCACCTCAGCTTTTGAAATTCCAGGTTTGTTGCTTTCTTTCCTGAGGTCAATATTGGACTGAAAAGCTCTTTGCACGGTTGGCAGAAAACCTCACATTGCATAAAAAAGAAATAACAAGGTGCTGATATAATATACTGCTGATGTTTCCTTTAGTGGCTCTGCATGCCCTTCCAGTAAAAACAACAATGACAGAGTTTTGGCTGTAAAGACTCTGTTTGCAAAAAGGTGTGAATGACAAAGATAAACTGCAATAGTGCCGGGTCACCTGGTCCATTTGTTTTTTCTGGAATGGTGATGCAGAAACTTGGTGATGGCGTGGTGAATCATGCAGCTTTAATCTAGGCTCAGTTTGTGAAGCTGTTTTTGTGTTAGTGAGTTTGGGTTCTGTGTGGAATACAGAACCCAAACGGGAAATTGTTCTGGGGGAGGGGGTGTGTTTTGCTGTGGCAATAACAGGTTACTAAAATAAAAATCAAAGAGCTAAGACGAAGTTAAGAAAGAAAGAAAGAGGCGGCATGAAACACGTAACCACCAGCTGAACCTCTTTTTTTTTTTTTGAAGCGAGCTACCTTTCGGTTGCCAGGTTGTATTGAGACAGATGGCATGAGATTGTGTAGTGTGTGGATTGTGTTTAAAAGCAAATCTGGCAACTTTGCTTATGTCAAACAAACAGACAAGACTGATTTATCCGTTTATTATGAATTTTCATAATAAACTTTGAGGGCTGGGGAAATTACAGGAGTTTCCTGGGAGAAACAACAAAATGGGAGTACGCCAGTATTTAAAATTTAAAATACGGTAGAAACCCGGGAAAAACGGTAGAACTGGCAGGTATGCTGTGCATAACACCCTGTTATCGGTCACAGCCAGATTTACAGAACAGACGGCTGTACAAACCACATCTGTACCACACCTCGAGAGCCCCCTTCCTGCAGACACACACACACACACACACACACACTAGACACAGTCAGATATACACACACATATGGGTTATTGTGGGCTATAGGGTCCAGCTCTGTGATTTGCTCCTGCTCTGAGCCGTTTGGGTAATAAACTCAATGAGGGCGTGGCCTGCCTTCACCTGTCCCTCCCCTGACTCTCACACCACTGCGAGAAACACAAACACATACTTTTTCTTGAGGGAAGGAAAGGGGTCAGGAAAGGGAGGGAGTGAGAGAAACAGAAAAAGAGAGAGAGAGATAGAGAGAGAGAGAGAGAGAGAGAGAGAGAGGGAGAGGGAGAGGGAGAGGGAGAGGGAGAGGGAGGGATCACTGTAATCTGTGAGAAGTGTCCCAGGCAGTGAGTACTTCCTCCCAGCTCTGCTTCTTCCAGAGTGGCCTGAGATTTTCTGGGACAGCAGCATCCCTGCCTCTCGTACCAACTGACTCTCAAACCAACTGCTTCTAATGGAATCTGCTTCAAACTCCCTCTGATGCATACTTGCTCTAACGGACGCTAACGGACTCGAACAGACTCTAAAGGGAGCTGTCTTTTACAAGCTCTAAGAGACTCTAAAAGGCACAAAGTGTAAGGGACTCTGAGAAAGGCACACCTTCTAACGGATTCTAAAAGACGTGCCTTCTAATGGACTCTAAAGGACACCTGCACTAAAGAACTCTATAGGGAATCTCCACCAAAGAACTCTATAGGGAATCCCCTATATAGGACTCTAAAGGCACCCCCTCTATAGGACTTTCCCTCTAACAGGTGCTGCTGTCCTGTTATGGCCTGTTTGGATGTGGAGACGCCCAGCGCCTGCAGGAGTCGATTTAGATCAGGTGCCTTTCTCCTCACACTCATCTCTGTCTCCTCACACTCATCTCTTTCTCCTCACACTCATCTCAGTCTCCTCACACTCATCTCTTTCTCACTGTGTCTATCTCTCTTTCTTCTCACACTCCATCTGTGCGTTTTTTTTTTGTCTCTCACACTGTTTTTTATTTCTGTCTCTCTACCTCTGTTTCTATTTCCTCTTTAATCTCTTGGTTCATTTCTCTGTCTCTTTCCCTTTCCATTTCTCCCTCTCAATCTCTCTATATGTCTGTATTCTCTCAAAATCTCTGTATATCTCTATTCCCTCTCTCAATCTTTCCATATGTCTCTATTCTCTCTATTTCTCAATCTTTCTGTATGTCTCTATTCTCTCCCTCTCTCAATCTTTCTGTATGTCTAGATTCTCTCTTTCTCTCAATCTTTCTGTATGCTTCAATTCTCCCCCTCTCTCAATCTTTCTGTATGTCTCGATTCTCTCTCTCTCGCAATCTCTGTATGTTTTTATTTTCTCCCTTTCTCAATCTTTCGTATGTCTCTATTTTCTCTTTCTGTTTCAGTCTTTCCGTATGTCTCTATTCTTTTTCTTTCTCAATCTCTCCGTATGTCTCTATTATCTCAATCTCTTTGTATGTCTCTATTCTCTCTCTTTCAATCTTGTTGTATGTCTCTATTATCTCTCTCAATCTTTCTTTATGTTTCTATTATCTCTCTTTTTCAATCTCTTTGTATGTCTCTATTCTCTCTCTCAATCTCTCTGTATGTTTCTATTTTTTTCTCTCAATCTCTCTGTATGTCTCTATCCTCTCTCCCTCTCCCTCTGGTTGTGGGTCTCTGTGCTGTGACGTCAGGCCCTTGGCTCAGAGTGGAGCGGCAGTGGGGAATGTGGACAGGCTGTTCCATTCCTCTTGATTGTTGAAGCTCTTGCACCTATTTACAAAAAGAGGCTGCCAGCTGGAATCCCCATGGTTTTATGTATATGTGTGTGTGTTTACGTGTGTATGTGTAGATGTGTGTGTGTGTGTGTGTTTGTGTGTTTAAGTAATGAGATGTAAAATCTTATTTTTCTTCTCTAAAATGGAAAATATTCGCTTGTTTTAAGTTACTTTTTTGCAAGTGAAATTATCTTACCCCACTGGCAAATCTTGAAAAAAGTTAAGTATCTTACCCCACTGGCAGTTTTTTTGCCTTATTTAGCAAGTAAATAAAATAAAGATTCTAAAGAAAAAAATTATTAGGGGGGGGGCTTATGGGGGGGGGTATGGGGGGGGGGGGGGGGGGGGGGGGGGGGGGGGGGTCAGAACCAAAGCCGCACTAAGAAATCAACATCCACACTAAGTAGCATGTTTGATTTTATGTATTCAATGAAAGTAGTTTCCTGAGCCTTCTAAAGCAATGACAAAATGTTAAGAAATGTTGCCTCACTGACGTCTCAATCTCTGGGCTCCTATTGACACCCCCTGCAGACCCTGCATATCTCCACTCGTTCCCCACGATGCCCGGCTAGCACTGCTAGCGTCCGCTTTTCACATCTCTCATGATCATTTCAGTTACTGCATAGGGCCCTTATTGGATGACAGAATGTGTTTATAAGTGTGTGGTTATGATTTCACTGCTCTATGTATATAGGATATGTGTGTCACCCAGAATAAGGAGCCTGCTGAGGATATGAGCGAGTTTGCTGTGGAGAGAGTTCATATCTGTCATTTACATTGTCTGTTAGCAGCCTTCTGTTAGGCTCTGTGCCACTCACAGGCTAAAAAGTGCCAGTGCCAGATCTCTGCTGTTTTTACTGATGGTGTGTGTGTGTGTGTGTGGGTTTGTGTGTGTGTGTGTGTGTGTGTGGGTGGGGTGTGTGTGTGTGTGTGTGTGGGTGTGGGTGCATGTACCAGGGTCACAGCAGGAAACTGGGCTGGGCAGTACAGAACACGGTGTTCTGAACCTGCCAACTGAACACACTGACCCTCCAGTAACGCATACATACACTCTTTCCCTCTTACCTTTTCTATAGTCAAGCACACAAAAACATGCGATACACACAGGCACGTGCACACACAGATGCATGCTCACACACACACATATGCTTCCCAGCCGCTGTACACACAGCTGGAGTTTATGTTCTGAGAGTGAGTCAGTGTGCTGTTCGAGTGGGTGATAGCTCAGAGATCCGATCTGAGTAATGTGGTTGTGGGGCTCCCTTTAATCCAGGGATCAGCGTAACTGTGAGCTGGCCTGCGTCATCACATCACCAGCAGTTCCTCCGTCACCTTCTAACGCTTTACTGCAGATCTACAGTCTTGTTTTAGCCCCTACCATCACTCTGCCACTTTCTAATGCCTCTACCCCTAACCTCACTCTGTCACCTTCTAATGCCTCCACCCGTACCCTCACTTTGTCACATTCTAATGCCTCCACTCCTACCATCACTCTGTCACCTTCTAATGCCTCCATCTGTACCTTCACTTTGTCTCCTTCTAATGCCTCCACTCCTACCATCACTTTGTCACCTTCTAATGCCTCCACCCCTAACCTCACTCTGTCACCTTTTAATGCCTCCACCCGTACCCTCACTTTGTCACCTTCTAATGCCTCCACCCCTATCATCACTCTGTCACCTTCTAATGCCTCCACCCCTAACCTCACTCTGTCACCTTCTAATGCCTCCACCCCTACCCTCACTTTGTCACCTTCTAATGCCTCCACCCCTAACCTCACTGTCACTTTCTAATGCCTCCACCCCTACCATCACTCTGTCACCTTCTAATGCCTCCACTCCTACCATCACTTTGTCACCTTCTAATGCCTCCACCCCACCCTCACTTTGTCACCTTCTAATGCCTCCACCTATACCACCACTCTGTCATCTTCTATTCCCTCCACCCCTAACCTCACTCTGTCACCTTCTAATGCCTCCACCCCTGCCATCACTCTGTCACCTTCTAATGTCTCCACCCCTACCATCACTCTGTCATCTTATAATGTCTCCACCCCTACCATCACTCTGTCATCTTATAATGTCTCCACCCCTACCATCACTCTGTCATCTTATAATGTCTCCACCCCTACCATCGCTCTGTCATCTTATAATGTTTTATTACGAGCCAATGAGCTCTGCACAGTGCTCCAGTGAGACATGCTTACCCGGGCCAGAGCTTTGCTAAACACTTAAACTGCAGGTTTATTATGATACAGAGTCCAGTCAGAATACCTGGGTGTGTCTGCCAGTGTAAAGTTGTTTAATTTTACTATTCCCGGGGAGTTACGGGAGCTCAGTGCTCAGTTATCCAAACACAGTGACGCCGGATTCACATCGACAGCTATAGCAATAACTATAAATAATAAAAAGAGACACATCACTCAATTTCAGATGAACAGAGCCAGTAACACACAACTTCAACTGTAAAATGGAGGATTCTAATAAAGCTTTTTACATATGGTCCATTTAGTTAGAAAATGTTTTTTAATTTATGTGGAAGTCATAAACACATCAAACTAATTGAAATAACTGATTGACAGGTGTTTTTCAAAGGCAGAAAAAAATCACAAATAGTATTTATTGTTGGCCATAATGGCAATTATGACATTATTTTTTAGGTTGTCAATGTGATGGTGCCTTGTTAATTTAGGGTGGACAAAAATGAAAGGGACAGATTTCAGTCCCCTTTTTTTCTTCCATTCGTTAAAGTCTTCACTGCAAACATGTTGGCCAAATGCAGACAGATATAGTTCCACTCAGCTGCCTGGTGTTTGGGTGACATCACTAGTGATGTCACAGTTAACTGAGTCAGAAAGAAGCAGACAGTGTGTGCAAATATCTAACTAACTATTCAAAAGTTAACCCCAAGAGAAGTTTTGTTGTTGGATTTACAGTAACAACAATCACATACCAAGCCAGTACCCGTACAGGGCCTGGCGCATCGACACAAACACTGTTCCTGGGTTTTACCCCTCCACTCCATAGTGTGACTAAGGGTTTAGGTAATCATTCTGCCAGAGACTTTGTATAGCCACATTCTGCTACACATCAGACAGGAAGTGGGCTGGTGGGAGAATGGGGGTGGGGCTTTATTGGGAGGCGGGGCCTGTCTGGCCCAGTTTCCCAGGATTTCTCAGGCTACATCCTCTTGTGAGAGCTGGAGAAAGTCCGCTGGGAGACGGATAGAGCCAACGCTGTTCCTTCTGCTTCTCTTCTGATCTCTCATCTCTTTCTCACTATCGTTCCTCTCCCTCCCCCTCCCCAGTTCTCCAGGTGCGTCTTCAGCAAAGGTGTACCCGTGAGCAGCTGATCCAGCAGGGTATCATGCCATGTAAGTATGATCACCACCACAGTTCCAGCCCTCTGTCACAGTGCACACTCGCATGCTGCCTTGAACATTTCACCCTGAACTTCCCCAACCCTGGTCCCGGAGAGCCCGCAATTTCTGCTGGGGTCTTCTACCCCGGTCCCGGAGAGCCACAGGGTCTGCTGGGGTCTTCTACCGTGGTCCTGGAGAGCCACAGTGTCTGCTGTTTTAATTTTTATATCAATAACAAATTCAACCCCAAGAAACCAGATAAGGTGAGTTAAGGTAAGTATAACTACTTTAATTTATCAATTAACCTAAGTGATTCGTAACTAGTAACCAGCAGACCCTGTGGCTCTTCAGGACCAGTTTTGAGGAGCACTGGTTTAGAATTATGGAGGTGCATGACTGATGAATCACGTACTGTGAAATTTACTCGAACAAACATAGCTTTAATCGACACATACTTTACCTGCATATGAGGGTATTGAAACAAATTCTAATGAAAAAGGAAGTAGCGGATCTTTTTTTTGTAGTATTATTATTATAAATATGAAGTACGTATATTGTTTTCTCAGATAATTTATGTTACACTTGAGGGTTGACTTCCAGTGTACCAGATAAATGTTTTATCATAATGGTCATCATATTATTTTATGCTAGTTTTAGCTTTGTTTACATTTCTAGTAATATTAAACAGCACCTATCTGCTTATTGCAGAGCTTAACAACAGCAAGGTATAGTTGTTGGGCACATAATATTTCAGCTTGTATATACGTTTTTATAGTTTCTTAACTGAAAAATAGTAGAAAATACTCTTAACACACAACACTGGTACCTTCTGCAGTTCACATCAATGTTTCATATATAAATGATCTCAGCGACAGAGTTATTAGATGCCACGCAGTGGACAGGAGTATTAACTATACTATTTAGAATAAAATAATTGAACAATGAAATTAAAGACAGTAATAACCCTTCATATTCGATATGTACCACTTATGCAAAGCATGTTTCAAATGCAAGTGTTTCTGTTTGTACTGCATGCCTGAGCCTATGTGCATTGCATGCATGTTTGTATCCGCCCACACACACACTGGTATGCTAAATAAGATGGTAATCATTTGAGCTACAAAGTGGACCAAATGATACTGCTGGTGCATTTGTTTCTGCATCAGGTACCAGATGTGGCAGGGGTGGAGGCATTAGAAGGTGACAGAGTGAGGTTAGGGGTAGAGGCATTAGAATGTGACAGAGTGAGGTTAGGGGTGGAGGCATTAGAAGGTGACAGAGTGATGGTAGGGGTGGAGGCATTAGAAGGTGACAAAGTGAAGGCAGGGGTGGAGGCATTAGAAGGTGACAGAGTGAGGTTGGGGTGGAGGCATTAGAATGTGACAGATTAGTTACCAGATAACTAAGAACAGAATGCAGACATTGCAGCAGAACTAAAATTGACAGGGGTGAACCACTCGAGCAGCGAGAGTTCCGTTTCACATTCCCCCGCAATGTCCACTCCAGGAAGCCCAGAGCTGCATCATCGCCCAGAACTAGTCTAATCTCTCATTGGCTCATACTACCACACCGACAACTAATGACACACTCCGGTTCCTCCAGACAGAGGAGACCATGGGCCCAGGGGGTGTTTGTCCTTCAGGAAGATCACTGCTTGGTCATCGCTGGTTGTTCATAGATAAGCCCTCACTGATTGTTTCAATTGTCCAGTGAGTAATCCCACTCAGTGTTGGCATAGTGGGATGATTCCGTTCAAGATTTCAAGCGAGAGCCTGCAAAACAATGGCTCAATTTCCCTCTTTGTCTCGCATCATGAACGAACACAATAACAGCCACGTCCCGCTGAATCGTTCCACCGACGTGTGTTGTCGCACTCAATCATAACCCAGAAGGGGATGTTTTTTTTCCTGTCTGTTTTCAGTTTGAGGCCTCAAGCGAGAAATCAAGGTGAATCAAGCCAAGCTCCACCAATCATTGTGTCAGCCAAGCATGACTCAATCCCGCACAGGCCTAACGTAACCATTACCCCACAAAGGTCTGGCGCTCAACTCTGAGAATTTGGATTTGCCACAGAGTTTTCTCGGCTGCCCAGATCGCTGTTTGTGCAAGCGTTTCTCAAAGTAGTATATTCAGGATTGTATTTAATTTAACTTCTTAGTTTATGTAATGTTGCTTAATGTGTACCAGTACTGGCTCTTTCAGGAAACTTTACATAAATATCTGGAGATTTATGCCACACTATTAACTAAGATGCATGCACTGCCCATAACAAGGAGGAGTCTGTCAGTCTATTACTAACTGACTCTAATGTATGTTAATGTGCATATTGCATACCAGGTACTGTATGTACCTTTCCTCCCCCTCTCCACCCTGATTCCCATAACCCTCTTCCACAACTTCTATCTATCCCATAAAAGAAAAACGACCTTCCCTTCCACATGCTAATTGTTGTGATAAAAGGATTAGCTATCATGGGTGTGTTATGGCCCGTCCATTACACTCTTATTAATGGCTAATGGAATGTTGGTGATTTACGAATCTAGGCCTTTTCTTTGTGCACTAATTGTAAGTCGTGCGTGAGCTAAATTCCTAAAATGTAAACGTAAAGTGTGAATGTTTTACCCGCTGCTTGTGACTGGTGAAGTATCATTTATACATTATCTCAGCTTAAAGTGTGGTCGGTACCAGATGGTTCATCAGTCCTGATTGATTGATTGATTGATCATTGATTGACCCCCCCCCCCCCTATTCCCCCCTGCAGCCCTCAAGACTCCTGCAGCCTTCCACAAACAGATCCGCAGCCTAGAGAGAGCTAGAGTAAGACCATGTACTGTCTCTCTTTCTCACACACACACGCACACACACACACATGTTAATTTTTAAAAATTTAAGATATGATGTCACAGCATGTGTTTGTTGGATGGACTTATTTCCTGCCATCTTGTCAACAGACGGAAAACCTTCTGAAGCACAAGATCAGGCGGCGGCCGGAGCGCTCTGAGCTGGTCCGCATGCACATCCTGCAAGGTACAATACGGTATCACCATCCCAATCACCTCCCCTTCAACACTGCTGCACAGTACTTAGCCTATAGAGCTCTGAGCCCCATGTCACCTGAATGACTTAATGCATACATTCATGAATGAACATTGTGAAGGTCCATACAATAAAATGTATCAAATATACACGTACAGTAAATATACCTGTACTTTACAAAAACGTTACTAGCCAGTCTGAAAGAAATTACGTAGATTTACTGTTCAGATTGGTACATTTAAATTTAGGGGATAAAAAGTAGTCAAAAACATCAAAATACTGTACATATTATATTATTATTAAGATATAACGGGTTAAATGGAAATTAAGTGTCAGTACCAGCAGTAAAACAGGCCCAGCTCATGTTTTTGGACCAGTGACCAAGATTAAAGAAACGCTGGAGTTGGTGAGCATTAGCAAGAGACGGATGTTTCGTAACCCCATTATGAGAGGAACTATAACATGCAGTCAATCACTGACTTGTTTGAACCAGTCAAGAGGAATGTTCTCTCCACAGCTGTCAGTGAGTCACTGGTAGAGTAGGGTAACTGCACTTTATTTATGTTTTATGAAACTGTGCTCGTCGCCACTACTGGCTGTGTGGAGCTGTGCTACATGTTTTGTACCCCTGTGGGTGGAGACCCAAAGCCCTTCTGGCTGTGTGCAGCTGTGCTGAATGTTTGTACCCCTGTGGGTGTAGACCCAAAGCCCTCCTGGCTGTGCGGAGCTGTGCTACATGGTTTTGCCCCTGTAGGTGTAGACCCAAAGCCCTCCTGGCTGTGTGGAGCTGTGCTACATGTTTTGTACCCCTGTGGGTAGAGACCTGAAGCCCTGTTGGCTATGTGGAGCTGGGCTGCATGTTTGTACCCCTGTGGGTGTAGACCCAAAGCCCTCCTGGCTGTGTGGAGCTGTGCTGCATGTTTTGTACCCCTGTGGGTAGAGACCTGAAGCCCTGTTGGCTATGTGGAGCTGGGCTGCATGTTTTATACCCCTGTGGGTGGAGACCCAAAGCCCTCCTGGCTGTGTGGAGCTGTGCTGCATGTTTTGTACCCCTGTGGGTAGAGAACTGAAGCCCTTCTGGATGTGTGGAGCTGTGCTGCATGTTTGTACCCCTGTGGGTGGAGACCCAAAGCCCTCTTGGCTGTGTTACATATTTGTACCCCTGTGGGTGGAGACCTGACCTCTTCCTGGTTGTGTGTAGCTGTGTTGTGCTGCATGTTTGGACCCCTTTGGGTGGAGGCCTGACCTCTTCCTGGCTGTACGGCAGAGACCCAGGCGGAGGCCTCTCTCCAGTCCACACAGTTGAAGCTGAAGAGGGCGCGGCTGGCTGACGGGCTGAATGAGAAGCTGGCACTGCGGCCCGGGCCCCTGGAGCTGGTGGAGAAGAACATCCTGCCCGTAAACTCCACTGCCAAGGAGGCCTTCAGTGGTAAGGCAGCCCTGCTGGCCAATCAAGGGCACTGTGCCCCTTAATTTATACTGATCAACGTAAAGACAAAGCCCTGGCCTCTCAACTCCAAATATATAGTCTTACTAAACTACCAACAGTTTATTTATAGCATTACTTATCCCTTTATAATGTGAATTTATCATACTTCACAATGGTGCTTCCCAAGCTCCACCCCTTCTTACACCTTTGAATGGTCATTGGATAATAACCTGCATCCTCTGTGATGATTGGTTATTGAACCATACTCCAATTGATGACGGTTAATAAGCTTTTTTTGTGCGGTCATTGGTTAAGACGCAATCTGACGGATAATATGTTAATGCCTGTATGGTGAATGCTGATTGGTTAATTCGCTGTATTCTGTCTGATCATTGGTTAATCATTTCTCATGTTGGCCCTGCAGTTGGGGAGGCAGGCCACACTGAGGCACGGGATGTGTACACCTTCGATGAGGAGAGTGGTGATGCCTTGTCCCACGATCAACCGGCCAATCAAAGGCTACCCCCAGGGGAATCGAAACCAACTGATATCCTCAAACCTGCCCTGCAGGTGTGGCTCACTCTCCTGTTTTAATTAACTACAATAATATTGTTATTATTATTATTATTATTATTATTATTATTATTATTATTATTATTATCTCTCATTCTCTGTCTCTCTGTCTCTCTCTCATTTATCACAGTCCTGCCCACCCATCTCACAGCCCCCTGCAGATTTCCTCAAGCTAGTCTGCACCAATGAGCAGCCAGTCCACCACTCAGTGGCTGCCTCACAGCTAACCACCAGGGCCACTCCTGCCAAAGTGGGCACCGCCCTGGTGAAGGTAAACTGTGCGTGCAGAAAACTGGATATGTTTGCTTCATCTTGAAAGAGTAATAAAACACTGCCATCCTACATGAAACATTAATGTGCCACTTCACTGTGACATTTGTCAATACTGATAGTTCATTGTCAATTTGTCAAATAGCTTAAAAATAGCCATTTGTGGCATTACCTACATTTGCTGTTTCATTTTCACTGGTAGCTGTTAGCTTTGTTAGCACAGCTAGCCAGGCTAGCTCATTTATCTTATTTAGTCCAGCTTGTTCATTTAGCTCTTAGCACTGCTACCTCTGTGCAGGTAGCTCAGTTAATACAGCTAGAACAGCTCAGTTAGCGTGGGTAGCGCAGCCATTAATTTGCCCCACTCTCCTCCCGGCCTCCAGCACAGTCTGCCCAAGCTAGTGGCTGACAGGAGCCGGGGGAAGAAGGTCCACGACGGCTGGCCAAAGGTGAGGAAGCTGAAGTACCACCAGTACGTGCCGCCGGACCAGAAGCCAGGGCCCAGCAAGCTGAGCATGGACTCGTCCTACACCCGCCTCCTGCAGCAGCAGCAGCTCTTTCTGCAGCTCCAGATCCTCGGCCAGCAGCAGCAGCCTCAGCAGTACTGCAGCTACCAGGCCATTCTGCCGACTCGGCTAACGTAAGCCCCCGCCCAAACCAAAACACATAGGGTAGATCCCCAGTACTCAGCCTGGCCAATCCTGCTCCAGGCTCAGCAGCGCAGTGGCTGTTCCCTGTGAAATCTCAGATTCTCCCTGTCACTTTTTCTCATGTCTGCCTGCTGCTGTAACTCCTCACACCTCCTTCCAGGATTCAATTTAAAAAATCTACTGAAATTCAGTTAATCGCACTCAAACATGGCAAATTTGACAGTTCACATTTCCTAAACATACTTTAACACAATTTAAAGTTTAACTGAAACAATCCAGTTGGGGGTTTAAACCTTGGCACTGGACAATGACACCATTTTTAAAACCGTTTGGGCTCTCTCTGTTTCCCCCTGCAGGTCAGTGGCAGAAGGGCAGAATGGGAGCTACAGTGGGGAAATGAGTGGTAATGAAAGTCTTCCCACTCCCACTGCGGTACCCCATCTTAGTTCCGTCCCCACACGGGCAAACTATGAGCCAATCTGCAGCATTCCTGCTCTACCTGTCAACCTCGAGGAAATGAAGGTGATGCCCTGAACACACATTGAACACATGCTGAACATGTACTGAACATTGGCTGAGGGCACACTGTTCAGTATCTGAAGTTCACATTATAAGATGGTAAATAACACAATAAAAAATGAGACAGAAATAATAACTATGGACTGAATTCCAATTTATTGTGGTAAAAAATTGTTTTATTGCTCCATGGAATATTTTTAAACTTAATATTCGGTGCGGGTTAGATTTATACGCACTTTAGTATGGCCAACCAAAACCTTTCAGTGGGTTTCCCCACTCTCTTTCTCTAGGTTGCCAGATTGAGGCAGGAGCTGAGGCTGAGGAGACTTCCCGTCTCGGGCACCAAGGCCGAGCTGATCGACAGACTGCAGCCGTTCCAGAACGGCCTGGCAGCCGGGCGTCCACTGGAGGCGCCAGAGAACATGAGCCCCACGCCCCCGCCCTCCGTCTCCCCCGCCCCCTCCGAGCTCTCCAGCCGCAGCTCTGACGACGGCGACCACCACACCCATGACGAGCAGGACGAGCAGCTCAGGGAGAAAGAGCGGCAGATCGAGGAGCTGAAGAGGCGGCTGCAGCAGGAGAAGCGCAGGGTGGAGGAGTTGAGAACGCAGCTGGAGGGGGTGGAGAGGCTGGGGGCGGGGTCAAGCCCCGCCCAAGAGGAAGAGCACAGGGCAGGTTCCCCAAGCTGCCCGGCTCCCACCCTGCCCATGGTGATAAAACAGGAGGAGCCTCTCTCAAACCCTCACCCAGGCCCACCAGAGGCCCCGTCTGAAAATCAGATCCTGCTGTCTGTCTCTCCCACTGCCCTACTGCTGCTTAGCAACAACACCAGCCAGCAGGTACCCCAGAGATAATACGTATATACTGTACATGCCAAAGCAAGACAGGACAAGTGCACAAGAACAGAGCAGCATGTAGTACAAACATCAAAATTAAGTAATATCCATAAACGACATCCTGACCACATAGTCAGCCCCTGCTTATCCTCTGCAGTTTCATTTCCTCGACGTTCTAATAAAAACATTATTTATTTAATCAATTATTATCCTCCCGCCGTTCTTTCAGAATTACTTTTTCCTGAAATCGGTGTTCCTCCTTTTATTATTTTATCAATATTTCAATATTCTGAGTGTAAGAAGAGTGTCCTCAGTGAATCACCCCCCCTGATAAGGAGATCTGTTCCCACGGCTCTGACTGGACCTTTCGTCTATGTTCTCAGGTCTCCCCAACATGCACCGCCTCCTGTTCTGGGCGGAGTCTTGGCCTGAGCCAATCAGGGGCCAAAGGGACCCAGAGTTTTCCAAACAGCGGCCAAGAGAGGGGACCCTTTTCCACTGTGACCCTCAGCCATGCCCTTCCCAAAAGACCCACATACAGGGTACCCCAAAATCTCCACCCTGAGTACCGCTCAACTAACTTTACATCATAAAAACAGGAGAATGACCTGCCAATCTATTCCATACATTAACAACTCTGTGTTATATCTGTTATGCATCACATGTCTGTGTGTTTAGATCTACATGTCTGATGTACATTATATACTGTATATTTTAAAATATCTCTCTGACCTATCAGTTTAGGTATCTGTTATTAGTAATGATACTGTACACTAGTGTGCTGTGTGTCATTTTCCGCCTTCCAGCCGACCCTTATCCTCCATTCGCTCACCTCCGCTGACCACGGCTGTAAGGCGAAGGACCCGCCCCGCTATGAGGAGGCTGTCAAACAGACCCGCAGCCAGCAGGCACAGGTAATACACACATACACATAGCTGGTTCAATTCAGTTTTATTTGTGTAGTGCTTTTTACTGAGGTACAAGGACACGGGAAATCAGGAAAAAAGGAACGTGGTAAATTGCTCTCTATTGAATGGAAAGTTTTACAGGTTTAAAGACTGCCATTGTAAACCATGTTCTTAAGAAGGGTAACCTAGATACATCTGTTTTAAGTAATTTTTTACCTCCTTTAGCTCTAATGACACATTCTGTTATGGAGACTTTGAATCTAAAATAATTCTTAATCTTGCCAGAAAGAGAGCACACATATCTCCAATATATTAACCTGCATTAGAATTGATTTTGAAGTTATTTTACGAAAGCCTAAATGGATCAGCACCTGAATACATTTATGATTTTTAAATGTATTATCAGCCAACAGAAACAAAGCTGTTGTTTTCCAAAGGTGGATTATGTACGAAATGATGAAGCATCCTTTTCTGTATGTGCAACAAAATATGGAACAATTTGCTATAATAAATAATAATAATAATAATAATAATAATAATAATGTACCAAGGCTCTAGCACCCCCGTGACCCTGACCAGAAATAAATGGGTTAGATAATGGATGGATGGATGAATGGATTAATGTAGCACCCACTTCAGTATTCAAATTAATTCTGTTTAGATTACCATAGCAGTTACAAAGAGTTACCCTCTGTTTTCACTATACTGTAGGTTCCCATGTTAACCAGCCAACCGATGGATGATCTGTTTGACATACTAATTGAGAGCGGAGGTGAGCAGTGTGTGAATGCATGTGTGTGTGTGTATGTGTGTGTGTGTGTGTGTGCAGAGTGTGTGTGTATGTGCATGCATGGGGGTGTTGGAGTGTGTGGGTGGGTGTATGTTGGGGTGGGGGCAGGATCCATTTATATTGCTAACCAACTGGACCACTTTAGCTGTGAAGTAACCAGATAGAAGGTTGAAACCCCTGACATAAACGTTATAACTATTAGCACATGTGACATTTAATGTTGAGTGCTCAGAATGTAGATTAGTGGCTCCTGCACTAATCCCTGGCATTGACTGTGTACTGTCCTTTTCTGGAACAGAAATCTCCCCCTCAGTGAGGCAGAGTCTGCCTTCTACCCCAGTTACAGCCAGCATCAGCACCCTGCCCGTCAGCTCAGCCCTGTCCCGACCACCGCCACAGGTACAAGTGGCCCCTTCTACCCCAACCCTCGACTCTGCTCTGGCCCCTGACCCCATTCCCACCCTGGTCACCCTGGCATCAGACCGGCAGCTGGAGGCGTTTCTGGAGGACACGTTGGCGGGCGGGACAGAGGGGGCAGGGCTACAGGCGCTGCATTGCCCGCTGCTGGACTCCCCCATGGAGGACGCCCTGCCCCTCTGCCATGCATTTGAGCTGCAGGTTGGTGGGATGGACATGGAGTGGCTGGACCTCCCCGCGCCAGCCGGGCCCAGGGGGGCGCTAGTTCCAGTTAACCTGCTTGGCATTCTATCCCCCAACCTGCTGGAGGACATGGCTTCTAACTCCACTGGGACCGAGGGCTTCTGGTAGGTCTGGCAGAGGGGAGTTTGTGGGGGATTCACTCCAGCACATATATACGCCTCTATAGCAGCTAGACTCCTCTCTGGTCAGAACTCCACCTGAGGGAACGCCACCAGGCTGGCTTCCAAACCAACAGTAACCTGCCTGCATGGAACTCTCCCCACACTATCCAACCCTACGCCTCCACACTTAGCCACCGAAAAGCAGGCCGCAGTTATTTCCGTTACACTGCATGCTTTTCAGAAAAAATTTCAGGTATGCAGAGCGGCTAGAAAGCATTTTACCCAGGATCAAACAAAGAAACTGCATGTTTTTTCTGTGGAAGAATCTGCTCTTTCTGCTCTTTTTGTTTTACGATGGCGAAGATGTGAAGGGGGTGGGGAGGGTGGGGGCAATTATCTCTCACAGGAGACCCCAGTAACATCTGGACTAGTTTCACCACCTTTCATCTTCTGCTGTTCCACACAGCACTGTCTAATGACACCTGTACTTTATCATCTTTTCAAAATCAAAAACATTTTTGGCATTTTTTTATAATAAGAATTACAACCATATTCTATGTCGAGTTGAAGTTGCTCAAAAGTAAAATATGTTTTGCTGAATTGAGACTGGAGAGGTAAGAGATCATGTGCGTGTTTATCTGTGTGTCTGTCTGTGCATGGACCTGGACGTACCTACATACATCTATAGAGGGTGCTATTGGGTCAGAGATGTGCATTACACAGTACTCTAAATCTGGCTTTAAACAAACCCGGTGTTAGATGGCAGCCCAGCTTGTGCCCAACACACACTCCTCAGCAGCTCTGGAACCTGGTCTTCACACGCTGCTCAGCCTGCATTCTCCTGTTTCCTCTGAAACATGAAGTACAGTTTGGACCAGCGGTGGGGAACCCCATCCCTGGAAGGCCAATATCCATTTCTGGATTTTACTTCAACTTCTGCTCTAAATGATTTCATTAGCACAATCATTTATTTGATCTGGCATTTTAGATACATTTATTGATGAGCTCACAAATGAACGCTGAAGTCCTTGTGCCCCAATATGAAATGTTTTACAATGGCTTAATCCAGCGTTTTTCAAACAGTTTTTTCACCCATAGCACACAGCAAAAATGAAGAACTCTCACAGCACACCAATTTCCCAGAAGCCAACAACAAATAAAAAATAATTCACAGTGCAAATTTCCCACTGGATGTTATTTTATCCTACACAAAAATTATTTTTTCCATTAATCCATCTGCTTATTGCATTGTTTGGCTGGGGAACCTTTGTGATTTATTTTGCTAAGTTAATAACTAATAATCAAAAAAGCTGAAAGTGAGTTTTCATAAGAACATTTTCTTTTTTTCAGAAAGATGCAGCATAATAATATTAACCTGTCTATCATTGGCAACTGCTGGCAAAAAAATGGCACCTTTCTTAAGTTCTCAAAAATCAAAACAGTACAAACATAGCAAATGGCATAAAGAGTGTAGCCTGTGCATGTTAGTTACAGCAAAACTGAAAGCTGTTAACCAAAAAAGGCACTGGTAGGATGTTACGGGGTGAACTGTGAGCTCGAAGTAAGCTTCGATTGGTTCATGCCATAAAATAGATGGTTTCAGTGAGAAAGCTGTGCAGCAGTCTGTGGATACAAAGGCAGCTTTTGACAACCCAGCCCAACTGCTTCTAGCACGGTTAATGAATAAATGCCTCTATGGTGTGAAGTTAACACCTGCCACCAGCCAAATGCTGGTAAAACTATGATTGTGGCTGGTACTCTAGCAGCCATTTTGGCTGGTAACCAACCAGGTTGTGCTATATTGTGAAAGGTAATGCGGCTAGTAAAATGTTGAAAAGGGCTGGTTATTTTTTGAATCCATAAGCCACTCTGGCCAGTGGGTGAAAAAGTTAAAATTCATGCCCTGAATGCATCCGTTAGTGTAAAAAGAGAGCATTAAATTCCATGCTTCATTGTGCGTCAGAAATGACCGTTGTTTTGTTTTCGTTACGCTACTCCATAGAAACTGCGCAGCTGAGGGGGCTGATGGAGTGTACAGTGCTGTCCTTTCATCCTCATTTTAAAGTTGGAAGGGATGAGAATGGTCAGATTTGCATGGGCCTGACTCACTCCCACACTACAGGACACACACGCAGGTATGCTGGCCAGCCTGGCCTCAGGTGCTCATGTTGCCTGTGTGTGTGTGTGTTCCACAGATAACATATCTGGCCACAGATGCTCAGGTACCCTATGTGTGTGTTGCACATCAGGTAACATATGTGACCACAGGCGCTTAGGCTACCTACATGTGTGTTTCACAGCCAATACACCTGGCCACAGGGTGCCACAGGGTGCCACACGCCTGGCCAACATTTGGCCATAGAGAGTAATTGGGGAGCAATGTCCCCCAAAAAAGGTCACCAAGAACCCATTTATGGAAAATAAATGTGAGTATTAGAAGAGAAATAGAAACAGTGTCTCAGATCAAAGAAGCGGATGACTGCATTCATTTTCTGTAGCCCCCCTAACCCCCAATGACAAATGGCATCCAGGTCACTGTTGGTTCACAATTCTTTAAAAAAATGCTTTTATTGTGTGCGTATGTATAGTCAAAACATGCATAATGCTTAATAATAATAAATAATTCGTATTTTTCATAAATGGTGGGCATCTATGTGATCTTCCTTTTGTTCGTAGCTGAATAAGTCAAACTGTTTGGAATATACATTTAATGCCGGTAAAATGGGAAACATAATAAAAGTTAATTATGATTTTTTTTTTAAAGTGTTTCATCAGAAATCATAAAAAGGCTAACCCTTGACCTTAAAAAGGGAAAACAAATAGTGGTCTTGAATTTGTGATTTTTCTCTCAAACTGAATGGGGAATAATCCAGATATCCGTGCTTAGCGTTGTTTCATGATTTGGCACGTCAGAGCAGAAGGCAAAAGGCATCAGTTGACACAGAATGATCACTGATCAAAAAGAGCCAATAATCCATCAAGAATGACCAAAAGAGGAGAAACACAACAAACAACGACCCCCAGATGCAGGATTGAGTCTAAACGCATGACTGCCGATCATCCTACTTACTCAAAACTTTGGACCATTGATTAAACTCAACACTCACTGATTATAAGAGAGAAACCCACAGACCAGCAGACTTCTGCAGCCACAGTCTCCGGAGCCCCGTGATGCTGGCATAGCGTGAGAATAAATGATTCTGAACCTATGCTGGCCTTGTGTTTTACATCCTTCCTTCCACCTCGATTCCCAGGCCATTTCCACTACAATGATATCTGTATTATTTTCAATTCATTTCAAATTTACAAAAACTCGATTGTTTTTCGCTTTTTAAGGTCCGGCATTAGCATTTTTCATGGTTTCCGATGAAACACATTATTTCATCATAAATAAGGTTTACCGTATTTCCTTGCACATGCATTTTTGTTTTCATTATATTTACAATATTTCCTATTCATTTGGATATAAAAATCACACATTTAAGAAGACTCTATATTTTTGTACAGTACAGTACCGTTTGTGTGTATCTTTAGTTCCTGATTTCTCTCAGTGTCTTTACGCACAGGCAGTGTTGCCAGACTGGGGGATTTCCCCTAAATGTAGGGGATTTTAAAAATGCATAGGGGAAGTTTTAAAGAAAAAATGAGAGTCAATGACAGATGGGGGATTTTAAAAGACGCTATGGGGGGAAATTGTGAGAAGATTTTATGGGACTCAATTGAAGATGGGGGATTTTCAGAATTATTTTGGGGGGGAATTAATTCAGGCATCTGGCAACACTGCCCACAGGCCAGAACAGACAAACAGTGTGGCTACCAGCACACCAATAATGTAAACCTGTTCCTTCCTGACAGTGTGTGCATGTTGACTGGTGTCAGTTTTTTTCAAGTTTAAATAGTGATTCCAAACTAAAGCCACATTAAAATTCCTGTTGAACCAGGTGATATTTGACATAAGCTGATTCAGTTTTATTTGGACACATTTATGGTGCATATTTACATAAACAAAACAACATATTGGAAAAGCTTGTTCTACTATTACATACTTTACGTCCGTGATTCTGATAACTGGAAAATACAAAAAAGCTACTGTTCTACAAACACACCAGTGAACTGCTTAGTAAAATAAGTTCTACTGGGTATTAAAAACACAAGTTTAATGAGCAATGCATAGATATTCACGAAGAGTTTATACCATCTGACTTGTGCATAAAGTACAGCACACCTTCTGACTGTCCATTTCTGTCGATGTTAACGTTAACGTAGCATTTTGAAGCTGTAGCTACTTTTTAACGTAGTATGTATAGAACCATTTTAACCAGTAAAACAAGTATAATCCTAGAACACTCATGTACACCAAACTTTTTGTATTTGTAATAAATGATAGATGAAAGGTAAAGAAAAACACTGTTTACCCTGTCTACCTTGAGATCCATATTAAAAATATGTATGAAAAAAACACACACACACACACACACACACACACAACAGTGAGTCCTCCAGTTGTAAGCCAGTACAAGTAAACACGTATAACAACAGAAGGGCTAGCCACTAGTGCTAAATGTGCCATGTAAACTAATGAAACCAAGTATGAGGGAGAGAATAAAACCACCTCAAGACTGGTTGAAAGGTGTCACATTGGCGGGGGTCAATGCTTCATAGGGCTTATGTTTGGACTTCCTGACTGCTCTGGTCTCTAACACACCTGAGCACACATATAAGTGTGCAATTGTGCAAACGTGTGGGGTTCTTCTGAGCGGAGAAATCCTATACAGTCTACTGAGCAGCAACTTTCAGGCGGAAATAAGAGTTACCTGTGTGAGAGTCCAGCACGCTCCCGCTGTAAGATAAACAGGCTGGAGGAGAGTGGTTCAGAATCGGCGTTAGTAATGCTGCATTCAAGTGGTGTCGGATTTATGGTTTACACGAGTTTCCCACTAGTAAGGTCCACACGAATACCTTATTGTGTTGGATGATCAAGTCTGGGAAATCAGGATTCTAGATGCAACACGAATTGGCCGAACGTTAATGTGGGAACGGTAATAAATTTCAAACAATAAAGCCCTAAGTGAAGCGCAGCTACAAAATTGAAAACACACAGACATTCTTTGATAACTATAGTACTGCAGCATTCAATCCCCTGTGGTACTTGCATTCTTAAACCCCTGAAATAGCCGAAGAAGATTGCTTGCTATAAGTAACTATTCGATTGCTAGCCTAGAAGATTGGACTACAAAAGATGTTTGTTAACAGTTGAGCTACCATCATGCAGGAGATATTCCAACCTTAAAGCACGTGTGAAAGAGTTGGTTGGCAGAGTTTTGACGTATTCCCGACTCGGAGAAAACTAAAACCCCACAACAATTGAAACCAGCATAAGCCTCTGACAGTTTAGAGGGCGTATGCCACAGGATCACCGTTGGGTGAGGACTCAAATGTCAAAGATAAAATACATCCTCCTCTTCCTCTTTCTGTTCCTCTCCGTCTCTCCCAACCGCTATCCTTTTCCGTGCAATAAGCAAAATCCTTTCTGTCAGAGAGATGTTTCCCACAATTCCCCTGGAGTAGGGTAGTCTCCATGGCGACTCACAGTTTTCTGATAATGTGTATCCTGGCCCGGCATTTGGGGCACTTGTGCTCCACGTCTTTGAAGCCGTTTGTGCAGAAAGGGATGAGGCAACAACCAGCCACGCACCTGTATAGAGAAGGAGATCATCATAATCATAAGCCATAATCATCAACATCATAATAACAATAGTCGTAACACGCTTGTATGGTGGAGAAAATCACAATGATCATAAAACATCTCTGTTTTCACAGAGAGGGACCCAATGACAGCCAGGGAAGGTTTATTCATAGCCTGCCATAGACATTTTATTAATCCTGTTGAAAACCACTATTGCCACTATTGCCACTATTATTGGCACCCCTGGTAAAAATTAATTAAAAAGGTTATTAAAAAAATCATTAATTAGCTTAATCTCACACTAAACAAATTTGAAAAATCCAACCTTTAATTGAAGTAAATTTATTCTGGGAAACAAAAATCCCTCATCAAGAAATTATTATTTTTAACAAAACCATGTGTGCCACAATTATTGGCACCCCTGCATTTAAAACTTTGTACAATAAAACAGCATTAAGTCTTCTCCCGTAACATCTAATAAGGTTGTAAAATACAGAGCAAGGAATCGGAGTCCTAGGTCCTCTCTTGTGCACTCTCCTTTTCAGCTCAGCCCACATATTTTCAATGGGGTTTAGGTCAGGGACTGTGATGGCCATGGCAGAAGCTTGACCATGTTCAGTTAACCATTTTTATGTTGATTTGGACGTATGTTTTGGATCATTGTCCTGCTGGAAGATCCAACGATGACCCAGTTTTAGTTTCCTGGCAGAGCCAGATTCAGATTAAAATTTTTCTGTTATTTCATGGAGTTCATGAAGGTTCCCAAAAAAAACAAAAAAACCCAGCCCCACAAAAAAAACAAACCCCCAACTTTCACGTGGGGATCAGGTTTTTTTTTTTTTTTTAGTTTTCCTTCTTTTTTTTTCCACGCCAACACCCCTTTTTTGTTAAATGAAAGTTAAATTTTTTTTAAGATTTCCTGACAAAGACACGGTTTCCAGTAGCAAACTTTTAGCAAATCTTTTGGTGGTGAAATGACAGACAGGAGGATTTTTTTTTTTGCATGCCCTTCCAAATTGTTATTTTTTTGGGTGGTGTTTTTTTGTAGTTTTGGAGACTTTGTTGACCCCAAGATGTACTTTCTTTCCTCTCTAAATTCAACTCAGTGATCCTTGAGATTTTTTTTTTTCTTTTTTTCATCCTCCCTCTGTGTGTGGGTGAAAAAAAAAATTTTTGTCCTCTTCCAGGCAAGTTTGTAACAGTTCCAGTTGCTTTGAACTTTTAAAGTATTGCCTGAACAGTAGATATGGGCATTTTCAGGTGAGTAGCTATTTTTCTTTAGCCATTCCCTGACTTATGAAGCTCAACACACTTTTCCTTCATTTGATTTGTGTGTTCTTTTATCTTTCCCATGTTGGTGTATGAATAACAAAATATGGCCTCTGTGTGACCTCATATTTATACCCCAGTGAAACAGGAAGTCATGGATTACTGCTTGAACACTCTGATCAACTTTAAAAAGTAAAATCTAAATGGAAAAAATGCTTCAGTTACATTTTGTTCATGAGAATTTCTAGGGATGTTAGAATGCCAATAATTGTGGCACACGTGGTTTTGTTAAAAATAATTATTTCTTGATGAGGGACTTTTTTTCTCTGAATAAATTTACTTCAATTAAAGGTTGGATTTTTCTCATTTTTTCTATGTGATATCTGCCCACAAATAAACTGTGGAGATGGTGGCAGAGAGCTAAGGTGAGCTCAATGCCGACTCGCTTTATTTAAGAGTGCCTAAAAATAAAATATCCAGTCTTTTGATGTTGGGTCACAGACATTAGGAAGTCATGGCATGCAAAGGATATGCAGCCTGGAATTAAATATGATGACTTTATTATTAAGTTTATGTTCATTTGTCCAATTACTTTTGGTCTCCTAAAATGAGGGGGGACTATGTAGAAAAAGGGCTACAATTGATATACGGTTCGCCTGATATGGATGTAAACACCTCCAAATTAAAGCTGAAAGTATGCATTTTAACCGCATAGTCAGTGTTCCATTTCAAATCCAATGTGCTGGAGTATACAAGGCCAAAACAACTAAAATGTTGGACTGCACTGTACATCCAAATATGGGGGGGTGGGGGGGCTTGTTTATTTCTCTATGCACGTTACGCATAGTGGACTTTGAATGCAAACCAAAATGCAAATTCTCCTTCAAGAAGAGCAGGTTTTTGGCCAGATCAGAGAAGTTTACACTCCACGGATGGCATGAAATTCAGGTTGGACTCAACAAAAACCTATTTACATTACCCATGTTCTCTTAGACTAGAAGCTGTGGTCCTGCTATATAAAAATGAAAAAGGCATCAAGACATGTCAGATAAAGAGAAAATACTATGCAAAGATCTGTAACTTCAGCAGCTGGTGAGCTTCCTGGTGACATACCCAAGCATGGAGGACATTAGACACACCAGCCAGGTGGCGCTCCCAGCCCTGAAAGCCGTTTCTGTGATGATAAACGAATGGCAGGCCGGGCATTGCGTGCAAGATGGGGTGGTGGGCAGGTCCTTGAGGTTCAAAATCACCTGTGGAGCTACGCCAACAAACCGTAGTATGAAATCATCTCAAAAAACCTGAACGTGACATTGCTTCAAAACCACAAGTTAAACAGTACATTTCAGCCTTACCTTAGTAGACTTACAGTATTTCTATGATACATCCTTACTTACTTTTACATTCATATAGCAGATGCTCTTATCCAGAGAGATGTGGTTCAGGAGCAGTACTTTCAGCTCAAGAGTACAACAGCAGTGGACCTCCCAGGAGAAAAACTGCAACCTCCATGTTACAAGCCCAGTTCCCTAACCCCTATTCCACTCTACTGCACTTGCCACTATACACTTGTACACTGTGATTTCTTAGAGTAGATGGTGATGCAATTGGTGCTTTCAGCATTCCAGTGGACCTGAGTTTGACCCACTCAGACTCACCTGGCTTGGGCGGTGGAGGTACTATAACAGGCTTGGCAATAGAGGGACCCTGCAAGACGATGCTGCTGTTGTCCGGGAAAGCGCCTGCAGAGGGTAGAGAGAAAGAGAGAGAGAGGGGCCACATTTTGGAGGTATGGCTTCACCACAACTGAACATGTCACCAATAAAAACGTACAATCAAAACGCCAGTGTTGCAACTTCTGTCTTTTATCCTAACACACAATGCACTTGGTGAGCAATAATTGTCAGTGATGTCACAGTTAAACACAATCTATATGTATATATATATATATATATATATATATACTGTATGTATACAGTTTTGCACACTTTATTGTGTTGTAGATTTAATTTTAAATAGATAAAATTACCATTTTTGCCCATCAATCTACACTGAATAACCCATAATGACAAAGTAAAAACATTTTTTACATTTTTGCAAATGTATTTCGCCAGTCATGTGTTCCATACTGTACCAGCGTAAATTACAGCTGAATCTAGTCTCACCCGCCAATTCCCATAGAGATCAATTCAAATGCAGAAAGGTTATAGTATCGCTTGTAACAGTACCTGAAAATAAGATATCTCGAGTCTTTTGATGTTGATGGGTCACAGACTTCAGGAAGTAACAGCATGCAAAGAATATGCGACCAAATATAAAATATGATACTTTGAAAATACATTAAAGCAAAGGGTATGAATACTTAGGTACATGGGAGATTTCAGTTTTTGATTTTTAATACATTTGCAAAAATAAAAAAAAACATGTTTTCACTTTTTTTATTGAGTGTAGATTGATGGGCAAAAATGACTATTTCAACCACTAGCCTAGTCTAATCCCATGATACAGTATGCTTATTCCCAAAGCATGCACACTACACGCCCGCTCATCCAGCTGTTTCACTGCATGCTTTCTTACTGTATTCTTCATAACAAACACTTATTTTAATTACATTTTCGTAGCATAGTCTAGGTTCTTGCACATTAAACAACAATAAGTAATTGACACATTAAACATCAATTAAGTTACTGTATACTTAAACCCTTTTTAATATTTTAGTTTTACAACATTATCGGGTAGTTGCAGTTGGGACAAAACGACATAGACTAAGTGCGGAACTGATTTGATGTAAACCTAAAATGGTTCACATGTAAGATTCTCCAGTGTTTCGTAAGCTATTTGTTTGAAACCTCATTTTTCATTCAATTTACAAGTTGCACTTGTTTGTATAGGCCATATAGGTCCTAGGTAGGTATGATGCGCATAATGGTAACACATGGACTTTTACGCAGAAAGATTTGCTCTCATTTCTTTTTATTTTTTGTCCAAATTAAGGCTTAAATTGTATTGTTAATCGGGGCAAGCATATGTTTACCATCCTCAAATAGCCTGCACTAGGCTACGCCACTGACTGGCCTATCAATGTGTAATATTGTGCATACGCATACAGCACACTTGAAAACCGCAGTTTATGATCGAATTCCATTTGGGTCAAAGAGTCGATTCCAATGACTCCAGAAATTTCAGCCGGAGTCAGAGTCGGGCACTCCTAATCCAGTGTTAAATGATGTGTGGAGATTGTACCAGAAAAGAGGAGGGGGTTGAGAAACGTGACCCATAAAGGCATGGCTTACTCTGTGCATGTGGTGTTCTGTGATCAGCTGACCCCAGGGGGTGGAAAATTACCTGGTTGGCTCTTGGGGTAAAGGATCATGTCTTTGTGGTTCTGTAGCTCCACCTCCTTTGCAATGAGCATTGCCAGCTTCTCCTTGATCGTCTGAATCTCCAGAGACCTCTTGGCATTCTCTGCGGGTAATGGCCACAATATAAACCAGCACACAACCAGGAGACAAAACCGTACCATTCTACAGTATACTACACCACACCACAAACTCATGGCAGTCCGGGCATTGCGTGAGAGACGGGGTGGTGGGCAGGTCATTGAGGTCCAGAATCACCTGTGGAGCTACACTAACAAGCCTTAATATGAATCACCCCAAAACACCTGAAAATGATATTGCTTCAAAGCCACAAGTCAAACAGTAAATTTCAGCCTTAACTTAGCAGACTTACAATATTTCTATGATACATCCTTACTTACTTTCACATTCATTTAGCAGATGCTCTTATCCAGAGACACGTGGTTCAGAAACAAGCTCAAGAGTACAGCAGCAATGACCCTCCCAGGAAGAAAACTACAACCTCTATGTTACAAAAGGTTGTGATACCAGTGACTTAAATAATTATCGTCCAATTTCAAAACTTTCCTGTTTGGCCAAAGTCCTAGAATCATTAGCTCTCTCAGCTATGGACCTTTTTTGGAAATTAATCCAACCACAACAATCTGGGTTTTAGGCCAGGTCACAGCACATTAACAGCAGCAATTCTTGTGATAAATGATACTGTCAACTCTTTGGATAATAAACAGCATTGTGATGCACTCTTATAAACCAATCGAAGGCCTTTGACACTGTTGACCATCATATTTTATTGAATAAAATATCCTCCATTGGATTTGATGAACTTTCTTTGAACTGGTTTTCTGCATATCTCTTTGGGAGAACTCAGTCTATTGTTGCTGATGGTATTAAATCAAGCTCTCTTGAAATTAATAAAGGTGTCCCACAAGGGTCTATTCTTGGTTCACTTCTATTCACACTTTATATATATATATAGCATGGGGTAGGAGGGGAGTCAAAGTGGGACTCAGGAAACACTGCCATTTGGGAACTGGAGAGCATCATGCACTTCAAAGGACCAGAGGGCCTCGTAATAAAATAATCGGTTACTCTGACTTCCTTTGGGGTCCGGCTTTTTGCTCCCAACAATGTCCACATCTGCTAAAGATGGAGATAAGGGCAAATGGAACTGTTTGCCATGATTGTACATGTATCATAAAAGAGCATTTACGGCATCCAGACCCTAGCCAGACAATGGGAAAGGAATGTCCGCACAGGACATCTGTACACTCCAGTAACCCAAAACCTGGGCACATCCTATGGGAAAGCCATTGGACACTACCACAGTGCCCTCATTTGGGCACCCCTGTCAGTACACTCTTTAATTCTCTTCTATACCAGGACTCTAAAACTTCTGTTAAGAGTGTTAATAACTATGTAAAAACCGACAAACATTGCGCATGTGATCCATTATATTGTTACATTCTGTCTTATGTGGTAGTAACAGGAATTGCATGTAAAATGGTTAATCAAGAGGGAATTCTCATGACAACTGCACCTTAATATTATAACACTTTAATCTGTTTGGTATGTATGGATTCAGGTAAAATCAAGGAATTGACTGAAATACATTTCATACCAAATAAAGTTTAATAAAGCATAGTTTCAGTAACTCAGGGAAAACTTGTAACAGTGAAATGTCCTCTCTGGTAATTACCTCCTCTTCCCCTCTCGCTCCACAAACATCCCCCAACAGTGGGGGTCTAAATTCCAGATTGACCACCCTTTACCAGGTTAATTTATGGCACTGCCGCCTGGTTCAAACACATGATTTGGCATAAAAGGAAGAGAGACAAGCCAATCAGGGAAGATTGTAACCGACTTCCCACACCGTGCATATTCTGTGTCTGTGTGTAGTTGAACAGGCTGGGTAAGATATTTACTTAGTGTTTCTTTTCGTAAATCTATGTTTTGTGTAATTGAATGTTTTAATTGAAGTTAATGACCTGCCTGCCTGTTATTAAATTATGCTTATTTTTAACTTGCGTGGTTTCCATGACTCTAATTCATCTTATACCCTTTTTAGCCTAAATTATAACTGAATATTCAGGGGGACAATTCTGACCAAGGACCGACTGATCAGCGGCCTGGTACAGCAAGTGACGTTCTCAAGTTGGGAAAGGCAGTCAAGTTCTGCCCGCAAACAGGGTTGGTAGTGTATGGTTCTGGTGATTTGATGTGAAGAGAACCCATGGGCGTTCTACGCCGGTTCTTGTCAAATTAGCCTTAAGGAGCCCTTTACATGCACTCAGACCTGGGCTCGCAACTATCTATGATAAAATTAATGCATGTATTGTGTTGACTAGACCCCCAACCTCTGCGTTCTCCACCGAACTGAAATTCAGCAATAATACTGATTCCGGCAAGCATATATTAATAATTGAGGACTGGTAATTAAGGACGAGTCGAGTGTAACCACTCAGAGTTCCACGCAGGTTTAACCCAAATTCTAAATTATTATTTTAAATGGAGTCAGATAAAATACGAGATTAAAACTATAATAATTGTTATAATTGTGCTCTGTTCATCTGAATGGAGAATAAATAAATAACATCTTTTGTTTACGTCACAGCAGCTGAGGGAAAACACGTTGCACCTTCACCCCCAGTTATTCCCTCATTGGTTTAGCTGTGCGGATTCTACAATGGTATTCTTAACACTGCAATGTAATGTCCATTTTTATGCAGATGATACAATTTTGTATGCCACTGGCTTCACACGTAACCAGGCTATTACTAATGCACAGTCTGCCTTCAATGCTTTTCAGTTAGCTCTTATTAATCACAAGCCTGTTTTAAATTCTGATAAAACAAGAAGTCTATTGGGAAATACTTCTAATATTGGCATTCATACACTTCATGGTACCCAATTGAAACTGTAGAATTTTAGAAATATTTAGGAATTTGGTTGGATGGTAGATTGTCCTTTAAGACTCATGTGGAACATCTGTCTCAAAAGCTAAGAGCTAAAATTGGTTTATTTTACAGAAATAAAGCTTGCTTCGCTTTCGCTAATGAGAAAACTGTTGTACAATCAACTGTTCTATCTGTATTTGACTATGGAGACATTTTCTATATGCACACTGCCCCTTCTACTTTAAAGCCCCTTGCTGCAGTTTATCATAGTGCATTGCGTTTTATCACGGATGCATTTCTCACCCATCATTGTGTTTTATATAAAAAAGTAGGATGGTCTTCTTTTACAAAACTACATTCCATTTTGTTTCTCTATAAGGCTTTAACTTAAGAAATTTTCCCATTATCTCTCATCGTAAATTAGGTTTAAATCCAGTAACTATGGTACCAGGTCTCAGGACTTCTTAGCCTTAGATATACCACATATAAATACTGAACTGGGCAAAACAGGTTTTCAATATTATGCCCCTCACAATTTGAATGAATTGCAAAAAACTTTTCAATTAGAATCTGTTGTTCCTTTAAAAACTTTAAAAGTTTTATACATGGATCTTCTTAATGTTGTATGTACTTGTTTATGTTGATATATCCCTGTATGCTACACTGCCTGGCCAAAAAAAAAAAGTTGCCATTGTACCCGTCATGCATAGTGTCCACTGTACAAGCCTCTGGAGGCAGTGTTATGATCTGGGGTTGCTTCAATTGATCAGGTCTAGGCTCAGCAACATTATACAGAAATAAAATGAAGTCAGCTGAGTACCTGAATGTGCTGAATGACCTGGTTATTCCATCAATGGGAATATTCCAGGAAGACAATGCCAAGATTCATCGGGCTTAAATTGTGAAAGAGTGGTTCAGGGAGCATGAGGAATCATTTTCACACATGAATTGGCCACCAGAGTCCTGACCTTGAAAGTCTTTGTGATGTAGTGGAGACTTTACGGAGTGGTTCGACTCTCCCATCGTTAAAACAAGATCTTGGCCAAAAATGTATGCAACTCCGGATGGAAATAAAATCTGACGTTGCATAAGGTTGTGGAAACAATGCCACGATGAATTCACGCTGTAATCAAATGCGGTACAACAAAATATTAGAGTGTGCGACTTTTTTTTTGGCCAGGCAGTGTATTTGAATGCTGAATGTTAATGTGACTGAATTGTATTTGTCTATTTAAAGTTTTATACATGTTCTTAATTTGTTCACAGGTCTCTCTTTTAAAAAAGGTCTTGATCTCAATAAGACTACTTGTAAAAATAAAGAAAAAAATATCGGAGTGATAATACACAATGCACTTAAGAGCAACAATTTAAAATGATGTCACAGGTAAGTAACAATAAAAAATTAGAGATAAAAAAAGAAATGAAAAACACTAAAAAACGAAAATGAACAAAGAGGAATGAACAGAAAATCCAATTTGACTTTGTACTTATAATTTGAACCGGGACTTCATTGTTAGGAAAAAAAATTCTGGATTTCAATCAGGATTCAATTCTTGGGATTTGATTCTTGGAAAAAAAAAAACAAAATAATTTTTCCGTAAACAAGGAGGAATGAAAAATGAACAAGGAGGTCTAAATTAACATAAAACAGAAAAACAGAACAAAAAAGAACAAAAATATAAAACAAGAAACAAAGGAACAGAAAACAAGGCTTGAAAAATGTATGAAAAAGAATTTGAATTTGATTTGTGATCAAATTCTATAGGAGTCGAAGAGTCGATTCCAATGACTCCAAAAATTTCAGCGAGAGTCAGACTCAAATCCAAAATTTCAGGAGTCGGGCATCCCTAATCCAGTGTTAAATGATGTGTGGAGATTGTACCAGAAAAGAGGATGGAGTTGAGGGACGTGCTCCATAAAGGCATGGCTTACTCTGTGCATGTGGTGTTCTGTGATCAGCTGGCCCCAGGCGCTGGGATATTACCTGGTTGGCTGTTGGGGTAAAGGATCATGTCTTTGTGGTCCTGTAGCTCCACCTCCTTTGCAGTGAGCATTGCCAGCTGCTCCTTGATCGTCTGAATCTCTAGAGACTTCTTTGCTCCCTCTGCGGGTAACGGCGTCAATATAAACATACCATACTACACTACACTATACTACACCACACCACACCACACCACACCACAACTCATGGCAGGCCAGGCATTGCATGCGAGACGGGGTGGTGGGCAGGTCCTTGAAGTCCAGAATCACCTGTGGAACTACACTAACAAGCCTTAATATCACCCCAAAACACCTGAACATGACATTGCTTCAAAGCCACAAGTCAAACAGTGAATTTCAGGGAAACTTTACAGACATATTTCTATGATACATCCTTACTTTCAGTGTGGGAAACAAAATGTGTCAGCTTTACTGACTCATTACATACCTGTAAATTAAGCTGATGGTTCAGAAGCACTTTCAGATCAAGAGTACAGCATCAATGCCCCACCCAGGAAAAAAACTACAACCCCTGTGTTACAAGCCCGGTTCCCTCACCACTATTCCACCCTACTGCACTTGCCACTATGCACTTGCAGTGTGTGATATGTGTCCATAGTGATGCAGTGGTGCTTAAATGTTTCAGCATTCCCGCGGACTTGAGTTTGACCCACTTGGCACTCAGACTCACTCGGCTTGGTCGGTGGAGGTACTTTAACAGGCTTGGCAATAGGGGGGAGGACAAACGCATCACCCCGGGAGACGATGCTGCTGTTATCCAGGAAAGCACCTGCAGAGTGGAGAGAGAGCAAGTGGCAACATTTTTGGGGGTATAAAATATAAGCAATTCACTCACAGCTATTAAAACATAAATCAATGCTCTAAAATTGTATTTGGACAGAGACTGCTAACTGGCAGATCATGTGACCTGGTGCAGTGGGGATATTGGAAAAGCATACATACACGATGATGACAATCTTCGGACAAGTATATCAGACATAACAAAATGGCCAGTTTGCAATGGCTTTTTTACACTGGCACGAAAGAGAAGGATTGAACAAAAACCCACAGGTATGACAGCATACCCAGTGTTAAATGATATGTAGTTATTGTACCAGAAAAGAGGATGGGGATTGAGAGACCTGCCCCATAAAGGTGCGGCTTACTCTGTGCATGTGGTGTTCAGCTGGCCCCAGGGTGGTGGTACATTACCTGGCTGGCTCTTGGGGTAAAGGATCATGTCTTTGTGGTCCTGTAGCTCCACCTTTGCAGTGAGCATTGCCAGCTGCTCCTTGATTGTCAGAATCTCTAGAGACCTGTTGGCTTCCTCTGCGGGTAACAGCCACAATATAAACCAGCACACAACCAGGAGACAAAACCGCACCATTCTACACTATACTACACCACACCACTACACTATACTACACCACACCACAAACTCATGAAGAGAAGAAGGCCGGGCATTGCATGTGAGATGGGGTGGTGGGCAGGTCCTTGAGATCCAGAATCGCCTGTGGAACTACACTAACAAGCCTTAATATCACCCCAAAACACCTGAACATGACATTGCTTCAAAACCACAAGTTAAACAGTGAATTTCAGGGAAATTACTTATCTGTATGATACATCCTTACTTTTAGCATTCATGTGGACCTGAGTTTGACCCACTTGGCACTCAGACTTACCCAGCTTGGGCAGTGGAGGTGCTGTAACAGGCTTGGTAATGTGGGGGAGGACAAGCACGCCACGCTGGGAAACGATGCTAGCATTATCTAGAAAAGCACCTGTAGAGTGTTGAGAAAAAGTGGTTTCACCTCAACTAAACCACACCATGCCCCACAACATGACACCATAGCACGCCACACCCACACATACAATATTACCCTATACCACAGTGTTCCTCAATCCTGGTCCTGGGGAGCCACAGGGTCTGCTGGCTTTTGTTGTTACTGAGCACTTGAGTAGCACAGTACTGATCAGTTAAAGCAGTTGATTACATGACTAATTCCAGTCCAGTTGCACCAACAGGGCTTACGCCTGGTCGTAAGCTAAATTGGTCGTAACTTTAACTTTAAGACCGTTGCACCAACTGGTCGTAAACACTATTTTCAGTAAGACCGGGCATAAATTTTACGCCGACCCAAGAGCAGGCGTAAGTGTTGGTGCAACTGGCTCTTGGGGTTTCTTGGGTCTGAATAAGTTGCTGATCTTAAGGCAAAACCAAATAGCCAGCAGACTCTGTGGCTCTCCAGGGCCAGGATTCCCTGCTATTCCACATTACACCAAACCACACTATACAATATCAAACTATAAAATACCACACTATAC
Source organism: Ilyophis sp. 1 JC-2022 (assembly GCA_022702515.1). Taxonomy (NCBI): domain Eukaryota; kingdom Metazoa; phylum Chordata; class Actinopteri; order Anguilliformes; family Synaphobranchidae; genus Ilyophis; species Ilyophis sp. 1 JC-2022. The sequence continues at coordinate 86,195,018 of CM040394.1, forward strand.
CACTGAAGTATTTTGTACATAAAATTAATGAATAGTGTATTACTCTTGGAGAGAAAGGGAAGTGAAAAAAATATATATATTTTTTTTTACAAGAAAGATTGTAGCCTAAGTTAATGTACCAGGCCTATGTCTGGTGTGAGTGGGTAAGTAACCCAGGTGTGGTTGTGACTGGGTACGGTATGTACCGGACTCCTGCATGTGTAGCATACAGCTGCTCTTCTTCCTGAAGTCCTCCAGCATGGTCAGCATGGCCTGCCTGTCACTCAGCTGCTGCCTCTGCAGTACCACCTTGTCCATTTCCAACTGTATCCTCTCCAGCTCGCCCATCTTAGAGTGGCTCGCCATCCGGGGAACTGTATGCAAACCAGGAGAACAGGGGGTTGTCACTGATATATATATATATATATATATACAGGTGCAGCTAAAAAAAATTTGAATATCGTGAAAAAGTTCAATATTTTTTGTCACTCATGTCAGAAAGTGAAACTCATATATTATATAGATTCATTACACAGAGTGAAATATTTCAAGGCTTTATGTCTTGTAATTTTGATGATTATGGCTTACAGCTAATGAAAACCCAAATTCAGTGTCTCAGAAAATTAGAATATTACATAAGATCAATAAAAAAGGATATTTTAAACAGAAATGTCAGCCTTCTGAAAAGTATGTTCATTTCTATGGACTCAATACTTGGATGGGGCTCCTTTTGCATGAATTACTGCATCAATGCGGCGTGGCATGGAGGCAATCAGCCTGTGGCACTGCTGAGGTGTAATGGAAGCCCAGATTGCTTTGATAGCGGCCTTCAGGTCGTCTGCATTGTTGGGTCTGGTGTCTCTCATCTTCTTCTTGACAATTGACAATACCCCATAGATTCTCTATGGGGTTCAGGTCAGGCGAGTTTGCTGGCCAATCAAGCACAGTAATACCATGGTCATTGAACCAGCTTTTGGTACTTTTGGCAGTGTGGGCAGGTGCCAAGTCCTGCTGGAAAATGAAATCAGCATCTCCATAAAGCTTGTCAGCAGAAGGAAGCATGAAGTGCTCTAAAATTTCCTGGTAGATGGCTGCGTTGACTGTGGACTTCAGAAAACACAGTGGACATGGCACCCCAAATCATCACTGACTGTGGAAACTTCACACTGGACTTCAAGCAACGTGGATTCTGTGCCTCTCCACTCTTCCTCCAGACTCTGGGACCTTGATTTCCAAATGAAATGCTAAATTTACTTTCATCTGAAAAGAGGACTTTGGACCACTGAGCAACAGTCCAGTTCTTTTTCTCCTTAGCCCAGGTAAGACGCTTCTGACGTTGTTTCTGGTTCAGGAGTGGCTTGACATGAGGAATACGACATTTGTAGCCCATGTCCTGCATTCGTTTGTGCGTGGTGGCTCTTGATGCACTGACTCCAGCCTCAGTCCACTCCTTGTGAAGCTCCCCCAAATTCTTGAATGGATTTTGCTTGACAATCCTCTCAAGGCTGCGGTTATCCCTGTTGCTTGTGCACCTTTTCCTAGCACACTTTTTCCTTCCACTCAACTTTCTATGAATATGCTTGGATACAGCACTCTGTGAACAACCAGCTTCTTTAGCAATGACCTTTTGTGGCTTACCCTCCTTGTGGTGTCTTCTGGACATCTGTCAAGTCAGCAGTCTTCCCCATGATTGTGTAGCCTACTGAACCAGACTGAGAGACCATTTAAAGGCTTTTTTGAGTTAATTAGCTGATTAGAGTGTGACACCATGAGTTTCCAATATTTAACTTTTTCACAATATTCTAATTTTATGAGACTCTGAATTTGGGTTTTCATTAGCTGTAAGCCATAATCATCAAAATTACAAGAAATAAAGACTTGAAATATTTCACTCTATGTGTAATGAATCTATATAATATATGAGTTTCACTTTCTGAAATGAGTGACAAAAAATATTGAACATTTTCACGATATTCTAATTTGTTTAACTGCACCTGTATATATATATATATATACAGTGCCGTGAAAAAGTTTTTGCCCCCTTCCTGATTTCCTCTATTCTTGCATATTTCTCACACTGGATGTTTTCAGATCTTTAGACAAAATATAATATTGATTTTAGGGAACCTGAGTAAACAAATGACACATTTGTTTTTTACTTATTAAATTTATTTAATGAACAATAAATCCCAACACCCATTTCCCTTGTGTGAAAAAGTAATTGCCCCCTTACAATAACTGCAGCCAATGTATAATAAAGTAATAATTTTAAATATTTGGTCGCATATCCTTTGCATGCCATGACTTCCTGATGTCTGTGACCCAAAAATATCAAAAGACTCTTGATATCTTATGTTCTGGTACTCCTACAAGCGATACTATAACCTCTCTGCATTTGAATGGATCTCTATGGGAATTGGGGGGTGGGACTAGATTTAGTTGTAAATTACACTGGAATAGTATGGAACACATGGTTGGCTAAATGGCTCTAAGTCATCAAGGGTCTGATGTATCAAACGAGCCTCAAACCATCACTCTGCTGCCAGATATGCAGTAGATATGGATGGTTCACTTTAAGGGTTTCTTCTCCTGACTTATTTTTCCATAGAGTTCAATAGTATCGCTTGTAGGAGTACCAGAACATAAGATATCAAGAGTCTTTTGATATTTTTGGGTCACAGACATCAGGAAGTCATGGCATGCAAAGGATATGCGACCAAATATTTAAAATTATTTCTTTATTATACATTGGCTGCAGTTATTGTAAGGGGGCAATTACTTTTTCACACAAGGAAAATGGGTGTTGGGATTTATTGTTCATTAAATAAATGTAATAAGTAAAAAACAAATGTGTCATTTGTTTACTCAGGTTCCCTAAAATCAATATTATATTTTGTCTAAAGATCTGAAAACATCCAGTGTGAGAAATATGCAAGAATAGAGGAAATCAGGAAGGGGGCAAAAACTTTTTCACAGCACTGTATATATATATATATATATATATATAGGGATGGCTGGTATGCCATCCGCCAAGTTACGGCTTGGTGGGGCACGCCCCATACCTATACAGCACAGAGAATTTGGCACTTTTCAGGGTTTCCTACAGAAATAACCACAATGACCACAGACTTTCAGCCCTTAAAAACATTAACTTCTTCATGTTCTGACCGAATGTAACCACACATAATTCATATGCAACTTCACACATCCACACAATAAAGCCCCAATCTTGGATTATTTTGCCGTTTTTCTCCTTCCTCTTCCGCTTCTTCTTCTTCCCATTTTTTCTGCCTACCCAGAGACCCTCACTACCTGCCTGCCTCCGTACCCTCAAAGAATAATTCTCCCCATTGGGTAACAACATCACATACCTGCTCTCCCAAGCTTATCGCCCAATAAAACGCTTCAAACTAATGTCGACACATCATAGAATCACAAATAAAACTGCTATATGGCTCTGTGTATTTGATTATGCTACTGTGGCCTACTGGTTACAGTTGCTGCCTCTCACACAGAGGATTGGGGGTTTGAGCCCAACAGGGCACAAGTTAATTTTTGTGAAAAACAATGTGCAACTGTTAAATACTTTTCATTTATTACACTGTTATTATTTTCACATTAACAAACGTATTTTTATTGCAAAAGCAAAAGACGTTTCCAATATTAACTGTTCAATGTTTCACTTGTACTACAGCGAAATAGTGAAAGTCGAAAGACGGACACTGACAGATGGCCTATAGCCTATATCACGTGAAACAATCCAGTCACTGGACGCCACGGCAGAATGCAGGCTAGCTACATTATAGGAACAGGTATCCCATGGCCATTTGTCAAGCAAAAAGAAAGTTTTAACGCAGAATATCATCTGGTTAACATCGCGTTGTTGTATTAATGTAAAAAATATATTCTATAAATAACTGCGCCATTGGCTACATGTGTTAATCTCACACAAATGCTGACAAAAAATGTGTCTGTGTGGAGCCTGCTGTGCTCTTGCGGTCATGTCTGACTCACTGTGGAAACCGAACCTTCAACGCTCGCCTCGCCAACATTTCTTTATTATGTCTTCATTCATTTATTTTCTTCAGCTCTGTTCACACGTAACACAATGTCACCATAGAATTAGCTACTAAGACAATTAAAAATTTACGATAATACATTAAGAATTGATGATAGCCTTCTATAAGCTGCAATACCAGAAGAGATTGAATTTATAAACCTCCAATTCCCCAAACATATCTGTGTCATGGTTAGTCATTTAAAAAAATTACAATAGCCTCTGAACATGCCTTTAGTCTACGCTACTCTGCAGACAATGTAGCTTACTGCAAACACTTTTAATTATAATAATAACAAGAAGAATAATCTCTGGTAGGTATACTTTCTTAGTAGTATCTATTGTTTTGTTTTTTTGGCTAAGATTTCTGAGAAATATGCGTTGTCCAATTAAGCTTGTTAGCCAACATTAGGGCCGAAACATACCTCACGCAAATACAAGAACGTGGACGCTTCGAGCAGCAGTTTTTCTTTTGCCATGACATTTGTGAAATAAACCGGAGGAAAGCACAGATCGAACAAAAAAGTTGTTTACCGTTGTTGCCTGCTTACTTATGCAAACTATTTAGGCTGTACTAACTATTTAGGCTGTATGTCTTTCTTTCAGCTAGAATGTGTTTGCGTCTAGCCTATTGTGCATGCCTGTCTCCATATAGACTTGGTTAATTAATTTACATGCTTCTTCATGATCCATAGCTCAGGTGGTGCTGTTCATTGTATTTCATTAGACATTAAATACAGCTCATCAACAGACTCTTTTAATGTAATTGTGGGCTATCGGTAATATTCTCATTCTCGTCAGTAGAGGCCGTTATGGTTACGCGAATGTCTGCGTGCATTTATTTGGAACGCATATATTCTGTATGCATGTCTCTCTCGATGTGATTATCTTCTTACCATCATCATTAGTTACCAACCAAAAATAAGTGATATCTCATAAAAAAATGTATTGAACGTAAAAAATTAAAAAGCCAAGTTACTCACGCATAGCCTACAGAGCGCTGTCTATAGGTCCTTAATTCCAACTTGCAAAAACTAGGCCTGCCTTTAAAAGTATTGATATCAAAATGTGGCCAAGTTACAACTAACAATATTGCCTATCGCAGCTCACACTAAATACACTAGCTCTATTCCAAAGCAGTGCTATCCAAACTTTTCTAAATTATTTAATGCAACTTGGCTCTGTGTTTTTTCATCTTACCATCTCAAGAGAATGTGGTCAATAAAACTGTATGTTCCACATCAAACTGCAAAATGAGAATAATTTATATTGGAAATACTCTGATTCAAATGTGTTGCACTTAGAAATTAAACAGAAAAATTACTGTACTATAGGGCATGTTTGAACAATTGTCTGCATCTATGAAAAGCACAGAATTAATAAAAATGTATTATGATTATTATTATGTATTTATTTGGAATATTTGGATTTCTATCAAAACCTGTGTGGTCCTACAGAGCATAGATATCTTTGTGTTCACAAAATTCAGTTAGCAAATATTATAACTATTATTATCTTAAGAAAATTAGTACTATTACTTATTTGCCATCATCTGACATGTCTGGATACGTTTGTAAAAATGCTATATGTATGCTATTTTCTAGGTTAAAATATTACTAATTTTTATCTGCATTTATTTATTCATCCCCCTTTCTCTGTTGTACGTGATGTTTCTTGATATAAATGTCTGTTTGTGAATTGTAAAGAAATCTGTAGCAGCAGTTAACATTTTAAAACCTGTACATTTTCTAAAGTAAACTTGCCAACAAAGTATAACCATATCCTTTCTGGAGTGTCATTATTCATCAACTGTTAAAAACATTCATTGAAATCAATAGTTGTTCCATGAGGCACAATCTCTTCCTGTGCTAAGATGAAGAAACACAGGGCCAAGTTGCATTAAATAATTTAGGAAAGTTTGGATAGCATTGCTTTGGAATAGAGCTAGTGTATTTAGTGTGAGCTACGATAGGCAATATTGTTAGTTGCAACTTGGCCACATTTTTATATCAATACTTTTAAAGGCAGGCCTAGTTTTTGCAAGTTGGAATTAAGGACCTAGAGACAGCGCTCTGTAGGCTATGCATGAGTAACTTGGTTTTTTCTTTTCTTTTTTTTTTTTACGTCGGAGACGTTTTTTAGATACAATGATAAACCTATACCCCTCTAAAGCTAAATTGAAGTCAGTTGTCTATAGTCTTTTTTTTAAAGGTACACTATTAGCATTACTCAGAAATGAACCGAGATCCTCTTCTGGAAGGACCCCTCTAATAGACGACGGACATATCATGACACACAACGTTAAAAGCACCGTGGCAGAACACAAGAAATTTGTTCAATGAAGGATCTGAGCTGAAGCTCATGTCAGGATTGCAAGCTCTTATTCTGCTACTCTACAAGCGCACTCTGGCATTTCCAGGCCCGGTGGATGAGTAGAAGTGCACTCACCTTGCAGCAGAGCGTAGTGTCTGAGGAACAGTCAGTCAGAGGTTCCTATCAGTCTGCCACCACACCAGGAAATGCTGGCGCACTCCACCGTGCATCACAACATCAACCGCTAATTACGCCACTGCCATTGTTCCAAAAACTTTCTTTTGACAATAGATACTTCTTTCATTCATTTAATTACAAAAATGGCATAAAAATAAGTTTGTGCAAATTCAGAGGGACTGCATTTCATTAATACACTTAACACATTTCCTGAATCACATAAATAAATGAACAAAATGTTGTCCCCTATACAGATATAAAAGGTTGCCGGGGTTAGCTGTAGGCTTCATTATAGTGATGAACGATGGAAGATTCCAGGCATGTTGTTTGACGTGAGAAACGTTTAAAGGCTCTCCGGGATATCCACCTGCCCGTTCTCACCCATCTGAAACACAAACAAGGCAGACCGAGCAATGAGCATTCACACATTACAGACCGGGAGGTTTATATGCTAGTTTCCGAGCCGAACCATTTAGTCCTTGTAAAATTCAGAATAAACAATAGAGACTGTGTGTAATGGACATACAGTTGATTTTGTGTCATGTTGTTGGGGTGGTTGATGCACAGTTCACCTTATCTTAAAGACACTATTTGGACACGATTCGTTTTAACAGGGAAAGTGTGCAATAAAACATTTGCATGGCACCTATGAAATTTCATTTATCAATTCGGACAGCCTTACATTCACAAGAGTATGAGTGTGTTTCTCCTTTGAATAAACCAGAATGTGTGTCACGCATGGTCACATGATTATGCTTGATGTTAACAAAAAATCCCGGCAGCTACAACAAACATGTTGAAGGGAAAGAAAATGTATGATAAAGAACACTTGTTTTACATTGAATATCTGTTACATCAACACTGAGATAGCTAAGCAGTTTGGTGTATACGTATACAGGTATGTGCAATATTTATAAAATTTAGCAAGTTTCCACAAAGTATGTTGTGCTATGTTGTTAGGCAATGCTGGCTCCCGTCTCATTACATATGCGCCCAATTGAACGAAGTCAGCTTTGCTACAATTTTGCTACAACATGATAGCTGTAGTTTTGAAGCAAATGGAGTAGATGGCAAGGTAGCTATCTATGATAGAAAACATACAGACCATTTTGACCCGAGGTCAAATTTAATTTCAATACCAAATTACGCAAGTGACGTCAACCTAGCATAACACTCTGACCAGCAACAGGGTCGGGGTCGACTCTGGGGTCGTTGACTCAGTCATTGCTTATCAGAATTGATTCTTTAATTCATTGCATTCTCTTTAAAATACAAAATAATTGATTGTACCTCTCTTCCTGCTTTACAATAGAATAGAATAACTCTTATTTTCCCTTTAGGGAACTTCAGTTGTAGCCACCAGCATCAACAAAAAAAGACATAGACGGTGGGGCAGACCCACAACACACAAACAAACATAGAATCATTGAATTAATCAAACAAATTAAGTGCATTAAAGTGAAGGTATGAGTCAAGTGGAATACAGCCAAACGTCCTGATTAAAAATGGAGTATCAAAAGCCATAACAGCTCCCCATTCGCCCCCGCTGTCCCGAGATATCCAGTGTCATCAAGCAGTCCAACAGCTTGTACAAATACAGTACTTTTGTTACAGGTAGTCTAACGCTTGTGATTATGTCAGCAACTGTGTAGCAAATGTAATGAAAATAAAGCATACCTGCGCTCTTGCATATGAAATACATTTCTAGCTAGTATGCTTGGAAGAATGTACAATCAAGTATGGAAGTAAGCAGTATGCATAACGAAATTCAGCCCAGGGGTCTCATATTACCCTCTCTTGAGGGGACGTGAAAGGTACACACAAAGCCCCTGTGTCTCCAGGAAAGCTGGTCTTGATTTGCATCTTTCCCCAGAAGGAAATGGGAGCATGTGTTGCATGCCATGGTCAGAAGCACACAGAGGCCCTCTTAACACAGCCAAGTTGCTTTGAATGTGATGTTCCCATAGGCAAATCAAAAAGTGTATGAAGTCATTATAATATTTATACACACAAACACACACACACACTGGCATACTTACATACAAACACACACACACACACAAATATAATATATAGTCAAGCCGGAAAGTCTGAATACCCCTTTCACCTTCTCCACGTTTTATTACATTACATATTCTACAATAGGTTGAGTTCATTTTTTGTCTCAAAATTCTACACAAAATAGCCCATAATGACAAAGTAAAAACATGTTTTTAGACATTTTTGCAAATGTATTAAAAATCGAAAACTGAAATCTTTCATTTACATAAGTATTCATACCCTTTGCTTTAACATATTTTTAAAGTATCATATTTAATATTTGGTCGCATATCCTTTGCATGCTGTTACTTCCTGAAGTTTGTGACCCATCAACAGACTCTCGATATCTTATTTCCAGGTAGTTACAAGCGATACTATAAGCTCTCTGCATTTGAACGGATCTCTATGGGAATTGGGGGGTGAGACTAGATTCAGCTGTAAATTACACTGGTACAGTATGGAACACATGGACTGGCTAAATAGCTGTAAGTCATCAAGGGTCTGAGCTATCGAACGAGCCCCAAACCATCACTCTGTTGCCAGATATGGAGTAGATGTGGATGGATCACTGCAAGGGTTATTTCTCCTGACTAATTTTCCTATAGAACTCTATGGGGAAAAAAGTCAGGAGAAACAACCCTTAAAGGAATCCATCCACATCTACTCCATATCTGGCCGCAGAGTGATGGTTTGGGGCTCGTTTGATACCTTAGACCCTTGATGACGTACTTCCTTATCCCCTTCCTTCATCCCTTCTTTCCCAAGCTCTCTTCTACCCTCACGTCCTCCTTTGTCCCCTCCCTTATTCTTTCCCTTCTAGCCTTACCATTCTTACTCCCTCACTTCTTCCGCAGTTTCTTCATGAATGTCACTTCGTCCCTGTTTCGTATCCCATAGCTGAAAATAATCATCACATTTTAGAAGAGGACTTACACAGAACTTAACCAGCCATTCAACCAAAATTGTTATTTTTTTCTCAGAAATAGCTACATGCTTCATCTTCAGTGTGAATGATTAATGCAATCTTAGTACATTATATTATGGTCAACCATTGGGATCTTGTCCATTTAAAGCTCTCATTGGTTAAACTAGCAGCCATGCAAGATATATAAAATATATACAAGCCATAAAAATATTTTCATGATTGCAAAGTTGATTTCTGTTTACGACTTACTCTTTCAATTTCATTTTGTCATCTTCCAGCTTTGCCCCATCGAACACTAAATGAAAGGTTCTCCATACATATCTCCTGTTGAGCAAAAAAACACACGTGTTCTAAAAACATAAAAACACAACCTAGAATTCAGTCATATTCCAATGACCTAAACACCTGTATGGCATAATAAAAAATTATTTTCTATTCAAGATATTATCTTTATTATTTGTAGTCATTGTATCTAATCCTTAATAAGTTCATACGAAAGCAGCTAAAATAATGCATTTAAACAAATGCTGTCTAACAAGAATGACACAATTCACCAATTCATGTAGTCCGTGATGGCTATTTTTAAAAAAAATAAAAACTGAGTTTTAATTTTCACATTTATACTGTCATCTTTATATAGATTAAAATGGTGAAAACAAAGTACAGTACAACTGAGGTAGCTTGTGCAGCATGCCTCAGACGCCTCAATGCCACTACTAAGCTACACGGCGACCCCTACTGGTGAGAAGTCAATAGTGTGATACTCTATTTGGGTCACTGCTGGTTTTAATGCGTTGTGTGTGCTGCCGTTTTTGCGCATCACCAGCTGACGTGCTTGACTCCACCCTCGCGCTGCTGTTTCAGCTCCATAAAGCGGCTGATAGCCTTCTTCAGATCCATAACTGTGGCATTCTGAACGACAACAATTGCTGAAATACAGAAATCAATAGCAAAGTTAATTTCATCACTCATTAAAAACCTCTGGACTCACACCCCTTTGTAATTTCTCACCACTCTGCTAACTTTTACACATTTTAGCTGCTGAAGCCTTCAACAGACGAGACAAATTCCATGAGAAAGTACTCACGCATGACTTCTCCATCTGCCTTACATACACGGACAGTCATAGCCTGGCCATACTCCAGAGCCACCTGTGAATTAACCTCCTCCAGTGTCACCTAGGTAAAATATCCATATGAAAGGTAAATATAATCTGCAGCACAAGACATTAAATACTGTTCTTTCTTTACATTACATGCAAACTGGGACACAAAATTCTGTTTACATCTCAGATTTTCAGATTCTCCACATAGAATATTTCTCTGTGGAAAATTTCAAGAAAATTCAGACATCAAGGGCATTTTGTGTTCAAACGAAAATGGAATATACAGTGTCACTGTATGTTGTCAGTCCTGTGTTGATTTTACCCCCATGGGAAATCTAAATTAAAGTTTCAAATATACATAAACAGTAATGTTAAGTGGTGATAGCAAGGTAGTACTAATGGTAAGTTTTGTCACTTAAAACACAGAGATTAATTTGTGCCTCAAAATAAGGGTCATTCTTCTTCCATAGAAAGATTAATTGTGGAAAATTTAAGGAAATTCTGAGATGTCAAGAGAATGTTTTGACCAAATCTATATGGCAAAAGTTATGCCAACCATTAGATCTACAAGAAAATGTCTGGCTACATATAACGTCAATATGTGAAAATGACATTTTCAATAAACCTGAATGGGGAGATCACAGAGTAGAGGATCTTGCACGAGCCGAGCAAGTCCCTCCTCGAAAATATCAAGAAATTCTGAATGGGGTAGCGCTTCTTCGTCTTCCTCTTCCTCATCCTCCTCCTCCTCTTCATCCACTAGCACCTTGTCGTCCGTCCGTTTTTCATCATCTTCACTTTCTCGGGCCACTTCCTTCACTGATAGCCCCACAGTGGGATTTGGTAACTCTGTCTGTTCCACCTCAGTCATTTGTCTGCAAAGAAGTTATAGGCTAACGTAATAGGACAACACCTTACAGATTTACAGTAGTTGAATAACCGAAACGAGGTACCTAATGTTAACATGATTTAATATGTTATTAAAGAGAGGGGGTTTTGAATAACTTTTTAAGACGAACTAGCAAACGAATTAGCTGCCGGGTATCTGTCAGTATTATTAGTTACAATTTAAAATGATATGGTAGCTAGCTAGCTATTGATGCATTCTAACGTAATCTAACATTTGCTAGCTAACACTTGCTAATCTCAAAATGCTTGGCCACAATAACTGACAAGTGAAAAACAACACTGTAAATTAGCTTTTTGATCGCGAGTTTACAATGCAAAACAGGAGCATCCTTGTAATTATATGTCTGAAGTAGGTATCTACACACACCTTCGCTTCTCACCATGTGATAATAGCTGAGCCAAAGTGCACCGGAAGCTAAATATTCCATATGTGTACTGACAAAATGTCCCTCTAGAAACAATACGGTAAGCAAACACATTTTAGCTATTTTCTTTCTCAAACAGATTAATTAATGAACAGCATTTTAACAAAATAAACTCAACTTTAAGGGCACAATTAATTAGACAAAATTGTTTTTAATCGAAGAGGTGAGGTAGCTATTTAATCTGTTGCACAATCGGATGTAGAAAACTGTAACACGCACTCAACCTGGCGATGAAGAGACGCCAGAAGTTTTTGCGATAAATTAGGCTCCGATTCTATACCTAACTACTCAATTCTTTTAAATATTCATTAAATATTTTGAAGATATACCTTTAAAGTGGAAAATGCTGCTTTTCTGTCCGACATGCGGGAATGTGTTGATTGTGGAGGAGGGACAAAAATGTTATAGATTCGCATGTAACACATGTCCATACGTGCATAACATCACGAGAAAGGTAAGTTCATTTTTCATTATTCATATATTTTTTGTTTATTCATCTAACAGTTAATATAATTAAAATATAATGTAAGATAATTGCGATGATACTGTTTACTGCTTTTCTTAACGTTTTAATTTTTTGAAGGGTTAGGAAATCAAATGTGAACGTCATGAGCAGTTGTTCTGGGAAAATATGATGTAGCTTTAAAACAATTGGAAAATATAACTGTTTCAAGAGGACCAAATCCCTTCCCCTGTATTTTCAGGGTACGCTGGTATTGGACAAAAATAAGATCACTCACAAAGATCACCTAATCTTGCGTCGTCTGAAAGGGCTTGGGTATTAGACTGACGCGAAAGTTTGTAGGCCTAACATTATGTCATAAATATCGTCAATATACGTCTGTCGGAGGTCTCGTTCACTTTCACCGAGCAACCGCCCCCCCCCCCCCCCCAAAAAATTGCCTGACAAATTGTGACGCGTCAATTTTACCCAAACTCGCAGGTCTGTCAAACCTTGATCAAAATGGGTGGAGCTATATGCAGCATACAAGTTTGTGTTTTTTGGTGCGGCGTGTATGATTAACAGTGTAGCTTGGCCCCATTATGCGGTCCATGAAACCCCAGTTGCCCATCACTACTTTGGACCATCTGGTGCCTAACAGCATTGAGCTTGATGTGTTTGTGGCAGATACACTTTATCCATGGCTCATTTTCAGGTGAACAACAGGAAGTACCCCAAACTGAAAGAGGTGGATGATGTGCTGGGCGGCGCTGCTGCATGGGAAAACGTGGATTCCACAGCAGGTAATCTTCATACGCCTGAATTTTTATATGTGCTTATGTCGTTACTATATAAACCTACATTTCCTGACACTGAGTTTGGTACTGTACTGTTCCGGTGCCCTGAATTCTAAGTTGCTCACAATTGATTGTAACCACAGCATTCTAGTATTAAATGATGCTTACTAATGCAAGGAAGCCACCATGGCGAATGTGCGCAAACTCGTGTAATGAAATGAGTGCACTGTACACTCGGTTCTGTGCCTTAATCAGTCTTTTGTGTGTCCAACTCCAGAAACGTGCCCGAAGTGCGCGAACCCGCGAGCGTTTTTCATGCAGATTCAGACGCGCTCAGCGGACGAGCCCATGACCACTTTCTACAAGTGCTGCAACTTACAGTGCGGCCATCACTGGAGAGAATGAGCCGGCGGCGGCGTGAGATCACCGCGCCAGGCAGTCTGGAGCGTGCACTGGACACGTGCGAAAGGGCGCACGCGACACTGACGTTTGCTTTTTCGTCTTCTCACGCTACTTTGTATGAAACCTGGGCAAATGGTGTGGAATTAATTTAATGGGCACATGTTGGGTTCTCCTCTGGAAAAGGAATATGTTAACCCAGTGAAAGTGCTGCTTGGCCATTTAGTGTGTTTACAGAACAAGACTAAATGCACAAGGCCGGTTTGATGCAACCAATCAGGCACCTTTAGGTTGTTCAAGGGGAATTTTAAGGAGTTGGGTTTCTGTTTATACAAGTGCAAACTAATAAATGTGTGAATCAACTGCTGATCTGTTTTACATAGAGGAGCGCTGTTTTTGTGTTTAATGCATCATTGAGGAGAGCAATCAAAGGGTAATTTCCTTCTAGAATAATCCTCGTACATTAGAAATCGAGACCATCTTTTCCAAGTCAGGCCGGTGATCTCTGCAGTACAGAAAGAAAATAACCAAGGGAAAGGGTTTGGTTAGACAAAGCAACCGCTCTTAAAGAAAGGGAGAATGGCAAAGGCCTGCGTCTTTTAGCACACGTGGCACCCGGTACATGCAAACAAACACTTTCACTCAGGTTACAGTTTCCATGGCCTCTTTAGATTATTATTTAAAGCTCCAATAACACTATGATGACTACACACACAATTCTGGGTGACATTTGAATATAACTATTCTGGATTTCTTAAAAGAGCAAGACTGTGTTTGTAATAATTCTTGTGAATCGGCCATCCAGGGGGGTATTCCACAAAGCAGGATTACTGAGTTAGCTGAATAAGTACACTGAGTAAAACACGGAACCCTCCAAAATCTCGAACACGGACTGAAGTAAAAATAACTGTTCTGGATTTTACTCAGTGCAGTTATCCAGCTAACTCTTTAATCCTGTTTTGTGAAATACCCCCAGAGCTGTAACCTGTACAGGCCATGGTGTGGAAGGACTGGATTATAAGATTGTGTAGGATACATTTCACCCTGATGAAATTCTCTCTCAATTTAAGTAGGAAGACTTTTGCCTTTAACATAAGTTTACTGCACTGTATCACATGGTTGATTAAAAATGATCAGAGAAAACAGCAATTTGTTTTGGTTTTTTTTATTGTTAAAAGAATAATTTTGGACTGTAATGCGACAGTTATGCTCCAACACACATCGTTCAGTTTACAGAAACACTTTTTTTTTTATGCATGAACATATCATTTAGAACGGCAACATCGTCTGAACGAGAACGCCAATCGCATTTAAGGCGACCGCGTTTCCATAAAATAAAATAAAACGCGTTGCGCCCAACAAAGTTCAGCTTTTAAATCATTCCTCTTACATCGCGTAACGTTGCACGTGGACCAATCTAAATGTGCACAAAGACAATGGGGACCAGCCTAGATTTTGCGAGTATTTGTAAAAAGCTTGACCATGCACTGGCAAAAATAAAAGACAATGCTCACTGGATATAACACTGCCTTGTGCATTGAATGTGATTTTCTGATAAGACCATGCTGGCTACAGTTATCAGTTCTCAAAACAGCATAAACAGGAGAAGCCACCACCAGAGCACGCTTATGAAAATATGATCAGATTTATCAAATGTAAAAAAAGTCAGTCAAAGTCACAGACAAAGGTTTACTCGGGTCATGTGACATAAGTACATACTGAGAAGTTTCCCACACCCTAAGTAAGTGATCAAGGTAATGACCCTGGATTACATGAACCTAGCATAGTCATGTGTTATATTAGTGTGGAGATAAGATGGCAGTGTGCAGAAATCATTCACAGTACCGGTGACGTGCGTGGCTCTAACACACGGGACTACACGCATTGAGCATGGTGAGTGACAGCCAATATGGTTAAGCGGGGAGGAAGGTATGGACAGGGTAACGTGGGTTTGTTACAGATAAAGATATTATTCCTAATGTGCATTCATTAACAGCGCACACAAGCGCAGGCAACGTTGTTTTACATGAGGGCTTTTGTGACTCTTATGTTCTAAATGCTGATGAGTGCCTATCAGGCCAACATAACGGCTGAGCAAAGGCCATTGGCAACTGACCAATCGAACGTCTTTAAATCAATGTCATAGGATTAGGCTGCATTTCCATCATACTGAGCATCTCGTGCTGCAGTGAAAAGAGGAGGGATCTCAAGCTTAAAACCTTGTTTCCATGACAGCGATCTAAAAGGAAAACCGCGAAAGAAACCGCAGACGCTTGAGACCCCTGCTTTAGACCCTTAAATAAAGGCCGTCCCCTTTTCGTACTGAGATATTAACATTATCAATTACTGCTCAATTCAACTGACGACCATTCACGGGGAGTCGTCTTGTGTTCCCAGCAGACTGAAACAAACAGCAGCGTTTAATAGTTGAGCAGTACATTAAATCAATGTTTAACCACAGACCGACTGAGGGAAAACAAAATGGACGCCGTGAAAGATCAGCAACTGTATAATAAGCGAATGTACTGTATATACAATGGCAGAAAGACAATTAATAGAAATAACACTAAGACCATAGAGAAACTGCTCTTCCTCTTCCACCTCATTCCTCCCCTCAAGGTTAATTTGCTATAACTGCTGATGTATTCTTTAATGTGTCCCATGCTAAATATCCTGCAGATTGGTTGATGATCTGTCATCCTTTATTATAATCACCTGACGGTATTAACAGGATAGGGGCCTAATCTCTCCTGGGCACGGGAGCTGAAGCGAGCACCCAGACACCGGGTCTGGCCTAGGGCCACAGGCTTGGCATATGGGCAGGGCGTGGCACACTGGCATCACGATGATACCGCACAGGGGTGGAACCACTATGTGGCTCCACTGGTTCCTGGATCAGATTCTGGCCTGCTCTTTCCTCTCTGCAAGCAAGTGGCCATTTTCTTTGACACGGATAATATGAGTGATTTAGTCTAACGGAATAGAAATATAATTATTGTGCTTTTTTGCCAGCAGTCTCTTAATTTAATAGATTTTTTAATGTTGCTTTCAGTAGTCTAAAACCCTTTTCCTGTCAGGAAAAATACACGTCTGACAGTAATGTTGATATGACAATTTTCCTGCGTGGCATAGTACTGAATAAATACGATAATTACCATGACCTATTACATGCAAACAGCAGGCCTTGATGTGCGATTACATGAAGATTGCTTAAGCAATGGTCAATATGAAAATGTCACTATACTAATAATAACAAAGCAATTCAAATGTAAGTAGGTCTACCAAACATAGACAGCCCTGGAGAAAAATAGTGCCATCTTGCCAGTCGTGTGAAAAAATGCCTGCATGTCTACGACTCAGACCAAAGAAGATAACGACGAGTGCATTAAGATAGACAGACCTTTACCACACCTCTTATGGACATGAAGTGCGTCAACTACTCTGTTATTTTACTCACGTTTTAAAGGGAAAACGCAGTCATCTGAATACAGACACCTTCAGTGCAGATAAAAGTATTCTGTCCATTAAAACAAGTCATTGAGGAGAAAAACAATTCATTCACAGACTCAGTCAAAGCAGGCCGTGGCCTCAATATTAAATATTATGTTAAAATGATACATACAAGAAGTAAAACAACTAAATACCTAAATTAAAAAACACTAAACTGACCTTGCCCTTGTTGACTTCATTGTTTGGTTTTGCTACATAGCACGTTTCACAGATTAATTTTGATTACAGTGAGTGACCATTTCTTCAACTACAAATTTCCTCCCACAAACTGAAGGGTGTACAGGCTGGCGACCCAGCAACTGGGTCTTAAACCTTTCCGACGCTTCCAAAACGCGACGGAAAAGTCACCCCCTCACACATTGCGCACTCAAATCCCTTATATCAGTTTTTTCCTTTTATTCCTTCCCTAGCTTGGTTTGGTGAATATATATTCTCTTGATAACTGTCCCCGCGATAACAAAGTGCATGACTTGCACTGTACACTTGCTTGTGGTTCAGTATTTACCCGGTGGACAGATGTTACAGTAAAAGAATAAAATGGCAGCTATCGTTAGACGGCTAAATTAAAAGACAACACATTGGACGGAAATAAGGGAACCCGCTACTGAGAGATGTACTCGGACCTGCCACCTGGAGGCGCTGTGAGAACAGCGTTTTTGCATCTTGCGTTTGTGTGTGTGTGTGTGTGCGTGTGTGTGTGTGTGTGCGTGTGTGTGTGCGTGTGTGTGTGCGTGTGTGTGTGTGTGTGTGTGGTGTGTGTGTGTGATGTGTGTGTGATGTGTGCACTGTTAGCACATGCGTTTGTATGTGTAAATATAGCCCTTGCAGTTTGGGCAGGTGTGAGTGACATCCTTCAGATCATCGATCAGGCAGGGGATCAAACAGCAGCCCAGGTCACATCTGTGGAGAGAGTGAGAGGGGGAAGGAGGGGAGGGGAGGGGAGGGAGGGAGAGGGAGGGGGAGGAGGGAGGGAGAGGGAGAGGGAGGGGGAGGGGGAGGAGGGAGGGAGAGGGAGGGGGAGGAGGGAGGGAGAGAGAGGGGGAGGAGGGAGAGAGAGGGGGGAGGAGGAAGGGAGAGAGACGGGGAAGGAGGGAGGGAGAGGAAGGGGGAAGGAGGGAGGGAGAGGAAGGGGGAAGGAGGGAGGGAGAGGAAGGGGGAAGGAGGGAGGGAGAGGAAGGGGGAAGGAGGGAGGGAGAGGAAGGGGGAAGGAGGGAGGGAGAGGGGAGGAAGGGAGGGGAGAGGAAGGGGAGAGGGAGGGGGAGGAGGGAGGGAGAGGGAGGGGGAGGAGAGGAGAGGGGGGGGAGGGAGGGGGAGAGAGAGGGGGGGGAGGGAGGGGAAGAGAGGGGAGGAAGAGAGGAGAGGGGGGGGAGAGAGGGGGAAGGAGGGAGGGAGAGGAAGGGGGAAGGAGGGAGGGAGAGGAAGGGGGAGAGGGGAAGAGAGAGGCCGCTCAATTCTCTGACATAACATTACAAACCCCATAAGCAGTACCTTCCTAATAGTATGGTGTGTACAACCCCATAGAGTTGCTGTTACCCTGGAAACCATGCTGTATTCACCTCCCCCAAAACCCAGAGTGGCGCTGGATTCTGCCAGTGTAAAATATACGCCATTTAAAAGTGTACAAACAGCAGTGGGATGAGGAAAATCTGTACGATAGCATAATAACACACCATTTTAACATACTGTTTCTGTGGCTACAGACCTTACCAGATATTCAGCTCCTGTGTTCCTCCTCACGGTTTCTTAACTACAGAAGGCTTTGGTCTGTAACCGTTTCTGGTGCTATATTACAGTGCAGAATGTCTATTTTGAATACTGTCTCTGTTCACACACATCAATGCATTTTCATGAGATATATAGGAATGCTCTGGCTCCAAGAGAAGAGAGGCTGAACGTTTAGCGTCAAGAGTATGGACCTGAATATCTGGTAAATGTATAGTGTCTGT
Organism: Ilyophis sp. 1 JC-2022; assembly: GCA_022702515.1. NCBI lineage: Eukaryota > Metazoa > Chordata > Actinopteri > Anguilliformes > Synaphobranchidae > Ilyophis > Ilyophis sp. 1 JC-2022. The sequence continues at coordinate 86,214,042 of CM040394.1, forward strand.
GCTCATGACTCTCTGTGACCCCGTGACCCCGACCTTACCCTACGAAGCAGCAGAACAGGCAGAACAGGGTGTTCATGAGCCCCAGGTCGTGGGAGATGCGCGTGACGACGGCCTGTTGGCAGTGCGGGCACACCGTCTGCACCGGGGCCGACTGGAACATCTCCCCCTGCAGGACCGTTACCGTGGTAGCGCCGCCCGGGGGGGCCAGCACCGTCGCCGTATGACCCCCCGGGGAGGAGTAGTGACTGGGTGCCGGCCCATACTGTGGGAAATGCCCTGGCGGTGGGTAATACCCTGCTGTGGGGAAGAAGAGAGTCATTAGGGTGAACTAATTCATTCTATCAATGGCCACTGCGTTACACAGCATATATCATCATCCATTTGTACCGCTGGATATTTTTCTATTTCTTTTATCAGTTTATTTGAATAAATGTTTTTTTTTAAAAAAGAGGAATAGCTTGGTTCAAGCTCCAGCATGAAAACAGGGCATCAACATTTACAGGAATTTGGCAAAAGATCGTAAGTGCATATAGCAAGGTACAGAGGGCTGTGTCCGGATTCCATGCTTCCAACTGTAAACATTTCATAAACATTTACATCAGGGATTCTCAAACTCTACTGTAGGGGGCGCTGTGTATGCTGGTTTGTGTTCCAACCACAACTGCAACTCCTGAATTTTAATGAGCTATTATCTGTTCTTAATTACACACTTAATGTCTATTGAAGGTTTTATTCATTATGTTACGTTGTGTCTTTAATAGTTATGCATGCTACAAAGAATAATGTGCCATGTTAATGTCCCAGGACTTTTTGATCGATCAGAATAATTAACGCTTTCATTTTATGCTTTGTGGCAAATTATTCCTTTGAAAAGACATTTTTTAATTGTTTATATGATGGACTGACGGGCAAAATAATGAGATCCGAACTGCTGAAAGTTTTGACATCTGGCCACTGAAATGAAATCAATGAGTTCCTCACCTAAGATAAGTTCAAGGAAGAAATTCTGAAATTACTCCTGTTTTACATTAATTGATCGAAAGATGCAACAAAAACCAGAATACACAGGGTTCACCCGGAGTTTGAGAACCCCCAAATTTTATTGATAAGCTCGCTTAGCAATACGGGGAATTGCACACCCCACCCTGTGCCCTCCAGGAACAGCCTTGCTCCTCTCTGCTCTAAACGCCCCTGTCCCTCCCATTACAGCGGGTGCTGGATGGATGTGGGGTGTGTGGTGTTAGGTGGGGCTTACCATGGGCGTGGGGCATTGGCATGGGCATTGGCATTGGCATGGGTCCCTCTCCAGGTACGTGAGGAGGCAGGTATCCCGGCTGCATCGTGGGCTCATAGGGTGGGGGGGCGTACTCTGGGGGCATGGGGGGTCCATGGGGGGGCGCCGTCAATACCGGAACAGCACCTGTAACACAGAACCTTTACCACTCTGACCCCAGTGCTTTTTCAGTTTGTTTATTCCATATACAGCGCATTGCAATGGAACACGGCTTGCGCTATCGAGTCTGTGTGCGCATGCCGTTTGTGTATGCCCTGTGTACATTTTATGAGTTCATTTTTTGTAAGTCACCACAAGAACAATGGAACTGCTCAGGCTGCTTTAGAAAATCCTAAAACAGAGCGTTCACTGTGTCATGTGGGAGGAGGAGGAGGAGGAGGAGGGGAGGAAGGAGATTTGTGATGTCCTTCCTGTTTACACACTGGCACAGGCCTCACCGTTTCCTTGGTGATGTGTCCCCTTAGCCCGGAGCTCCATTGTCCCCAGTGGCAGGGCTGATTTACAAAAGACGCCACCACTGAAAACGAATCGCTGTTAGCTACCCCTCTATGCCTTTGCAACCCCAGCAGCAGTGCTGCTAAACTCCAGAAATTGTGAATAGAAAGGACTTGCACAAGCTGCTGCGAGACCACCAAGCCAAACTATTACGAAACCCAACAACTCAGCTACCACATCCAACATAACCCAGCTATTACTCCCAAGTTACAACCCAGCTCCTACACCCAAAATAATTCAGCTACTACACCCAAAAAAACCCAGCTACCACACCCAACACAACCCAGCTACCACACCCAATAAAACCCAGCTACGACACCCAACAACAACCCAGCTCCCACACCCAAAATAATTCAGCTACTACACCCAAAAAAACTCAGCTGCCACACCCAATAAAACCCAGCTACCACACCCAACACAACCCAGCTACCAAACCCAATACAAACCAGTCCAGCTCCCACACCCAATAAAACCTAGCTACCTCTCCCAACAACAACCTAGCTACCACACCCAAAATAATTCAGCTACTAGACCCAACACAAACCTGGCTAATACACGCAACATAACTGAGCTACCGCACCAAATACAAACCAGCTCCCACACCAAAAACAATTCAGCTACTACACAAACAGAAATGCTCGTAACGTCCAGTATCATGGGCAAGCAGAAACACTCCTACGTCTGCTGGCCTCTCGTTAAGCGCAATTCCAAGAAAGGGCTGTCCACTGCGGTGTTCCGAGAGGTTTTCACATCTCTCAGTGAAACCACAGCCTATCAGGGGGCTTACAAGTGAAATTTCTCGGAAGGTGTCGTCATCCAGTGTATAGTCCACATAATCGTTGGAAGCCATTGTACTGGGATAATTGGTAACTTAACTCTTTGAGCTAGCTCACAAGCTAATACTCTTACAGTTGTAACAGCAGGTTCCCAGCATCTCTCTCTTCGGTCAACGCCTCGTTCGCATAGCATGCGCGGTATCTCCAAATTCAACTTACCCACCCACTGCAGTTTCTCAAAAGTGTGGAAAGGTATTTTGACGTGTACCTAAATTTGCACCTTTCGCTGCCGTTATTTCTGCTCAGAGGTTGTTTTGTCAGCTGCGCCCTGATCGTGTAAATAAGGTTAATGTTGTTTTTCGGCGGAATTCCCCTTTAAGGAGACCCATGACCAAGGAAACCATGAGGCCTGTGCCCATGTGGAAATACGCCTCTTTCCCCCTATACAGGAAGGTCCCTCCTCTTCCTCACACACCCTGCAGTGTGAATCTCAAAAAGATTACAAGCGCATGGAATTGTAGAGGAAGGTTAAATAATCCTTATATGGCTTTGGCTGTGCTTTTTCACCTGTGTTAATCGTGGTTGTTTGCGGGTATACCTGAGGTGGCCGTGTGAAGGATGTACCTGAGACAGGTGGCTGGCCGTTCTTCTCCTCCACTGCGGGTGCAGTGGGCCCACCAGGGTAGGGAGGAGGGGGATCGCTCGACATCCTGACTGAAACTCTGGAGGGCTGCTGGGAACAGCGTACCCCGCTCACAGATGGCCAGACAGTCCCTCTACGGTAAGGCGAGAACGCAACGAGACCATCATTCACAGCAACCTACAAATCTATAATTACATCTTTAAATCCTTCCATAATGAATGAAACAACAGAGTGAGTGTCCCTGCAGGATCGTTCTTGCTCTAAATCAGACCTGCGGGTGCACAGACGAAGGAGGTGTGTCAGTGACTGTACGTCATGTTACAGTGGGAACCTTTAGGATTTTAAACATCAAAGGATTAAAGATGGGAAAAAACCTCCATGCTGTGAGGCTACACCATGAGTAGCCTGCTTTCACTGTGAAAAACGGTTGTGCTGTATCTCTGTAAACTGAAACAGAGTGCTGTGTCCCTGCAGGATCGGTTGTGCTCTAAATCTGTAACCTGCGGGTGCTCTGACGAAACGGTTGTGCTGTATCTCTGTAAACTGAAACGGTTGTGCTGTATCTCTGTAAACTGAAACGGTTGTGCTGTATCTCTGTAAACATCAAAGGATTAAAGATGTTGTAAAAAACCTCCATGCTGTGAACTACACCATGAGTAGTGCTGTATCTCTGTAAACTGTAAAAACGGTTGTGCTGTATCTCTGCAAACTGAAACTGAAACGGTTGTGCTGTATCTCTGTAAACTGAAACGGTTGTGCTGTATCTCTGTAAACTGAAACTGAAACGGTTGTGTTGTATCTCTGTAAACTGAAACGGTTGTGCTGTATCTCTGTAAACTGAAACGGTTGTGCTGTATCTCTGTAAACTGAAACGGTTGTGCTGTATCTCTGTAAACTGAAACGGTTGTGTTGTATCTCTGTAAACTGAAATGGTTGTGCTGTATCTCTGTAAACTGTAACGGTTGTGCTGTATCTCTGCAAACTGAAACTGAAACGGTTGTGCTGTATCTTTGCAAACTGAAACTGAAATGGTTGTGCTGTATCTCTGCAAACTGAAACTGAAACGGTTGTGCTGTATCTCTGCAAACTGAAACTGAAACGGTTGTGCTGTATCTCTGCAAACTGAAACTGAAACAGTTGTGCTGTATCTCTCTAAACTGAAACTGAAATGGTTGTGCTGTATCTCTGCAAACTGAAACTGAAATGGTTGTGCTGTATCTCTGTAAACTGAAACGGTTGTGCTGTATCTCTGTAAACTGAAACGGTTGTGCTGTATCTCTGTAAACTGAAACGGTTGTGCTGTATCTCTCTAAACTGAAATGATTGTGCTGTATCTCTGTAAACTGAAACGGTTGTGTTGTATCTCTGAACGTAAACTGAAACGGTTGTGCTGTATGCAAACTGAAACTGAAACGGTTGTGCTGTATCTCTGTAAACTGAAACTGAAATGGTTGTGCTGTATCTCTGCAAACTGAAACTGAAATGCTTGTGCTGTCTCTCACTTCGGAAGTTTCGGTTGCATTAAAAACCTGGCTGTCCAATTAAAAAAGGCATTGGTGTGTATGAAACGCATCGGTGTGCTAGGCAGGTAGTGGACAGTATAAAATCTATTAAAATCGCAACTGAATAAAAAAGGTCAGCATCAAAATATAGGCGTAGTATTAGTGTAAGTTTTCTTCGGTTCTACATGTTAAAATAACCATTAAAAATTATTATTTTGACTACACAAGGCCTTCAGGTTACTGTGTGCAGAGCTTTACTGAAGAAGAGACCATACATATCAGGGAATATTAGAAAATGTTGAAATGAGTCGCTGAAATAGTTGTTGTTGGCATGAGCCCACATACTGAGTGTTATATTTGACGTGAGAAGTACATGCACTCCTCTGATCGACTCACCATTGAGTCAGGGGTTATTTACCACACGAGCAACACAGAGCCTATTCAAGCCCACACAACCCGTCTCTCTGACACTCTCTCTTTTCTACACCCAATACAATCCACTCTGAGATAACTACTTGCTTGTGTGCTACACTGATGAAAGATGTTTTGAAAATCCAAATGCATATTACTGTGATCTGAACCAATGTACTTTGTAGCTTCCCCAAAAGAAGTCCAGGAGATTTAAGCCTTATATCCTTCTGGGCAAATCCACAGTAACAGACGTTACAGCTGCAGGATATTTTCAATACAGCTACATAATAGAGACTGACTGCTATATGCGTTTATAACCATCAAGAGGAAATAACCCTAACATCCCTTACTGGGATCTGGTGTTCACCATACAAAATAAAATGTTGCGTACACATTATTGGGAGGGGGTGGATTAAACTGCACTGCAGGCATGTCATTCCCCCGCGGCTCAATTACGTCAGTGATTATTACAACAAAACAACAGAAACCGGTCGAGAAATTAATTTCCTCTGGTAGGATTAAAGGAAGTAATGAGGATGAGTGAGAGAGGTTCCTGGGTAATGGGGCGATTAAATTTGGGAGTTATTACTCCGCCCGTTCCTGCTGGCCTTTCCTGGGGTACTCATTTCGTCTATCGCAATATGAGTAACGGCTCCCCACAAGCAGCCATAAAACTGCTCGACCCCGCTTCCTGTATGACCACCTCCCCCTCGCTGTCAAATGCTTATTTTCTTTCAGGAGCTCTCGTGGTTCGGGGGGTGGGTGGTGGGGCACACGGATTAGTGCCCCCACCGGATTAGACCTGAGTCAACCACACATTTGAAATGCTTTTAACTCTTTTCACACCGTCATACGGAAAACTGCACCCGCAGAATCTCGTTTGAATTTTTGAAACCAAAGAAGCATTTTGTTCCGAATATTGGTTAAAACAGTCAGTAATATTGGTGAGGTCATTAATCTGCAGGACAAATCATCATGCTGGTTGCCAGGGTTTGCCATGGTGACCCCCCAGTAACGGGGGCTATGTGTGCCAAAACTGAGAGGGGTGGCAGGTACACTGGTGACGGGAGAGACAACGAGAGACTCACCTGCAGGAAACAGGGCGTCGCTATGAAACCTCAAAGTTGTGGCCTCTCACCCGCCAACACACTCCGAACACCTGGGGAGAAGGGAAAAAAATGGAACATCATCATCATCATCATTATTTATTTTAATTATTGTTATTATAAGTCGTAGTAAAATAACACTATTTTTTTTTACTGTTACTTTTGACTATTATTACTACTGCTGCTGCTACTACTACTACTACTAATAATAATGATAATATCCGGTTGGTTCATCACTCAACAATTAATTAATTTGAATTAACTATGATTCAGATAACGTTGTCCGATAGACACTGTGCCGGAACATTGGAGCAGCTGGCTGCTCACGGGAACCACAATGGCAGAGAGGAAGTAAGCAGAGGGGGCGGGGCTCCTGGGGCTTCATGACAAAATGAAACGCAATGGGAGCGGATCTGCATATAATCCACTTTTCCTTTCATTTACAGACAACAATATGGAAGAACGGATATCATAGGCCTATAACGCCTTAATAATTCTTTTTTTTTGTCTGTTAGCGTATTTATACAGTTAGTTGGCAGGCACAGTGCAAAATAGTAATATGAAGGTCAATATAATCCTTTATGCGTGTATGCATGTATTTTCAATTAAGTGTAATAGGTCAAAGTGTAAAGGTCGATTTTATCAGAAAGTATAAAATGTACCATAAGCTACAGAAAAACAAACTAAATATTGCTAAAAGGGAAAACGATTCTTCCTTTTTGCCCAGAACTCATTTGGGAACGTTTGCATATGACTGGTTTATGGTGCAGGCATGACGTCTGAAATGCCCTAACCCCGGCCCCCTTCCCTCCCCAGACTCATAAACCCAAACCACCCCTGAGCGGAAGCACATTTGTGTGTAATAATGTTTCTCAGCCGCCAACTGCCATAGTCCCCACTGAGCTCACGCGGCAGTGAGGCGCTCATGCTATCAGCGTATACAAAAAGAAACGGCCGGAAAAGCACAAGAACAGAAACCTGCAACGTCACCAGGAGACCGAACGCACCAGTTGCTAGTATTAGTATCTTTAAGTAAGTTCGACATTTACATCTGATGTGCTTAGCCTGTAGCGCACCATCATAAGTGGGGAGAAAGGCGGTAATAATTCCACGGGCCAAACGCCGGGGGTGAGGGTGTTGAGTTCATATTATTAGCAATATGCTTTGCGTCGCTGAGGGGCCCAGTGCGTTATTCTTTCAGGGGGCCAAGAATTCCTGGCTACTCCCCTGCTCTTAGCCACGGTGACATACACATTTTACTTAAAACATTTTTTTAACATACAATCTATTTAAACGACTGGATATTTTACCGTGCACTCTTTACATTCGTTGTTGAACCGGTTTACAACATTATTATTCTCACCTTTCCTCTATACCAAAGGGAAAAGGTACTTTTATTACCCCTTTGGAATGCAAGCCCAAGGTGGGACGAGAAAAAGGGAACTAGCTCCCACCTAAGAGACACAGACAATCACATGTGATGCCAGAGCTGACCAATAGCTCTAGATGTGGGATGGACTTCCTACTCACACTCACTCAAATGACACCGCCCATGTCTGAGTCACATGACCAGCCATTGAGGGACCAGCAGGACACTCAACCCTGTCTAACCACCAACCATACAAACTGGGTACAAGAACCTCAGATCATCAAAGAATTAAGGGCCTGATTTACTAAGACCTTTAGCATGTGCAAGACCTTTTACCCCATGCAAAACCAATAACACGACCCATGATTCGTCATGGGATTCGTTTTGCACCAATCATTGGTTGTATTATTAGTTTTGCGTGTGCTAAAAGCTTTTGCACATGCTAAAGGTCTTAGTAAATCAGGCCCTAAGAGTATAACATAATCGTTTCAGAGCATAACATTATCTTTCTTCTTCTCCGTCTTTAGTAAATTACTTGTAAACAGATGTGTTGTGTTACAAAACTGTTTTTTTCTTTATTCTAAGTGGACTCTACTGATTAAAAGGAACTCAAAATAAAAGATACGAGTCCTCTGAGGTAGATAACACAGACCAGCAATAAGAAATAGCTAACACCGCTACAATATTTACTGTAGCAATTCAGGTTATGTACCTTGCTCACGGGTACAATAACAGTTCTCCATATGGGAATCGAACCTGCAACCTATCAGTCCAATCAATTAGTTACCAGGCTAAACTGATCTCAGATCAGGTCTTGTATTTATAAAGCTTCTCAGAGTATCTATAAACAAAGCCATTATAGGCTAAGGGCCTAAACTGATAGATCAGCACTCCTCTTCTGTCCAGGATTTACATGTATTTTAATTATAGGAGAGCTCAGCTTTCTTCGCTCTGTACGAGTTGGGGTTTTTTTGGAGGTGTGCAGTGCGCTTCATGTTTTGTTGGTTCAGCACTGTCCTCCCCTACCTCCAAGGAATTTTATACCCAAATCAAATAAATCAGTACTAAGGCAAGGGATGCAAACACTCAAAACTATGGAAAAACAAGCCAGTCTACTTCATGTAACACAGAAAGAAATAATTGATTTAGCTGTAAATGACACTGGAACAGTATGGAACACATGATTGGCTAAATGGCTCTAAGTCATCAAGGGTCTGACGTATCAAACAAGCCTTAAACCATCACCCTGCTGCCAGAAATACAGTAGATATGGATGGACAACTTGAAGGGTTTCTTCTCATGACTTATTTTTCCAGAAAGTTCAATAGAAAAATTTGGCAGGAGAAACAACCCTTAAAGTGATCCATCCATATCTACTGCATATCTGGCAGCACAGTGATGGTTTGAGGCTCGTTTGATACCTCAGACCCTTGATGACTTACAGCCATTTTACCAACCATGAATTCCATACTGTTCCAGCATAATTTACAGCTAAATCTAGTCCCACCCCCCAAATCCCATTGAGATCCGTTCAAATGCAGAGACGTTATATTATCGCTTGTAAGAGTACCAGAAAATAAGATATCAAGAGTCTTTTGATGTTCTTGGGTCACAGACATCAGGAAGTCATGGCATGCAAAAGATATGTGACCAAATATTAAAAATTATTACTTTATTCTATATATAAATGCAGGGGTGCCAATAATTGTGGCACGTGTGGTTTTGTTAAAAATAATCATTTCTTGAGGGATGCATTTTTTATAACCCTTTTCACTATTGGGTGCCAATAATAGTGGAGGGCACTGTATCTATCTTATAAAGCTTTTTATTTTTATTTTTACATACCGGTTAGGCTACCTCCCAATGTTTCGGAACATTGCCTTTCTCAAGGGGGGGGGGGGGGGGGGGTATTTTTTTTAATTTGAAATCATTTACATTTTATTCTAATTATTAAATGTACGTTAGTTCTATGTTTTGTTTGTTTTGATTGTTCATAATAAATACATTCTTAAAAAAATATATGTTTACATGTTTATTGAAATTATTGCTAAAGTACTGTCATGGTTTTTTAATCTGAGAAATTTTAAATGACGCTGAAAAAAATCTGTTCCACTAGGCTACATTTTAATTAATCCAGTTCCATTCAGCTTTCAAGTCATATAGTCTATTTCAGTTCAACATGCGCATACTAGTACATCCCATTATTAAAGCAAAATTGAACTTTGGTAGAACTTGGGTTGTGTAGTTACCTGGCCATGATATTAGTCCAAATGGTGGCGAAATATGTTCATTAGTTGCTATGTGCTCCCCTGGGGTGATAATCCAGAATAGGGTATTTGTCGCTCTCAATTCACTTCTATAGTGCAGCTAAAACGGTCTCAAAATGACACTTCTACCACGTATACGAACGCGAACGAAGCGGATTCTGTCAATACAAACAATAACCAGTCATCTTACGTATTTTTTTGAGAAAATGAAATGGCCCTTTCCTTGCTTTTTCGTATTTAATTTGGAACATAAATCCGGTAGGTATGTTCTTGCACCAGAAACCACTCATTGGTCAAATTTCCATAGAAGCAAGCGTTCCTGGTAGTAAACAAACCGACATGCTGACATTTTGCTAGTCTTTTCTGGTAGCTTGCTAACAAAATATAAAATAGTACTTTTATAAATAATTTTAATTACACAAAATAAAATATATAAGAGGACTGGTTATTGTTTGTATTGACATAATCCGCTTCGTTTGTGTTCGTACGTGCTAGTACCATTTTGAGACCGTTTTACCTGCATATAGAAATGAATTGAGAGCGACAAATACCCTATTCTGGATTATCACCCCAGGGGAGCACAGAGCAACTAACAAAGATATTTCGCCACCAGACTCATATCATCGCCAGGTAACTACACAACCCAAAGTGCTACCAAAGTAAAATTTTGCTTTAACAATGTCTATTGTGCAATGTCAAATTTCTATTCCCAAAACAGAAATTAGACATTGCATTCTCTATAGTTTGCTTTTTCAAGTCAACTTGAAGTTTGTCTTCAAACTTTTCTACCCTTCCACAGCACGTAAAAATTTTACATTTTCACATACTAGGCTACTTATCTGTTGTCAAATGTCCTATATTCAAGCAGACTGAATAAACTATTGTTGCAACAAATGCAAAATGCACAAATCCCAGTTACAATATATTTTAATTGTGTAATTGATGTAATGGTTAGGGCTCGGCGATTCTGAGATCAAGTTATATTTTCAAGAGCAATGTTGCTCCTTAAAGTAGGCTACTTACAGTCTTCTTCGACAAAGAAAGCTACAACGAGCAGGCGGAATCACAGTAAAGGGATCTTAAGATGAAGCAACAATGTTAAGATGAAACGAGTAAACATACTCGGTAATAAACTTGCGCTGTCACTAGTGACTTGTTAAATTGGCTAGGCACTAGTTGTAGTAAGTGACGTGTTTAGGGTTGTTGGGCTATTGGTAACCATGACATAATATAGTTACTACGACTACCAACCACTTAATTATTGCCGCCGCTTTCGGTCTAGACTACTGAAAATCCGAAACCGTTCTGAAATGACATTCACCTCGGAACAGTAGCCTACCTGAGTTAACGTTTAACTCCGACCTGAAATTTAAAACATTTTTAGTCCAGATGCCGGTCGTGGACGTTCAGAGTTTAGCTTCGTGTGTATCGCGGTCTGAACATTCTGGATGTTCCACTTGCTAACGTTATATTCACACCGACGATCCCGTTAAACTCAATTCTAAAAAGAATACACTTTATCTATTCTTACATAACTATCACCATCACCTGTCAAACGCGAACGATCAGCTGTCCTCGTAAAATTCACTCAGACCCATGGGGCTTGTAGTTCCTTTTTCGACCACCCTTCCCGAAATGACAGGTATGTATGCGCCCACTGACAAGCTTCTACAATATACAAAAACTACAAGTACCATGACCGTCGGCGGAGTTAAACACGGTCCTAAAGATGACACCGCTCGCGGATTTCATGTAGCGAGCTAGCCTGCTACCTGATTGTGTTCTGTTGCATGATTACTTGCTAGTTAATCCGTTAAGATTTCATACGTTTTAGCAACAACTAACACACATAATGACAACCTACAGCTAATATTATTTTATTTTACAGAAAAATTAAATTCAACTTAGTTGTCTTGTTCGCTAAGTAATTATATAAGCGCTAGCAAGTTAGCAAGCTTGCTACAATCATCTTGCTAGCTGGTTGGCTACTATTGTGTGCCTTTCGTTTTTTAGTTAGCACGCCCTTATTTGTTAGAATTTCGCAAGTCACGTAAAGCAACGTCTTTTTGATAATTAATTTGCTTAGCATTCGATTTAGTTAGATGAACACAGATAAACAGTCGCTAACACGCTAGCTTGCAAGGTTGCAATCCTACTAATAATTCTGCATAACGGTTAGCTTTCTAGTGACAGAACCCATGATCTACACACCACTTTTAATAACGGTAAATCCAGTTACCTGCTATAAATGAACGTGTCTGTCTCTGTCACCAAACAGATGTAATCCAAAAATTAGCAATGAATACTGAAAGATGATGAGACGAGGGCGAACCTTTAAATGGAGCCCAGTTCTCAGCGTCTCCGATCTCCTTTCGCTCTCCGCTGCTGAGGATTTGACGTAAACAATGGAAAGCACGTAGGTCTGCTCTGGCAACCAGAGTTCAAGCCGCGCGGTCTTGCTCTGTACAACGCTAGAGGAAGGTTGCGTCAACAATCTAATCCCATTTGGACAAACAATCACTGGAACACCACAACGTTTTGTTTTTATTGTATTGCGTTTTGTAATTGGTTAAGTTTGTAGTATACTACTTTTTAATCCTGGGCTATTCAGAATTGTATAACTGACACACCAATTTTGCTAGGCTGCAGAATCCACCACACCTAACGTAAGATTCAAACCTAGCATAGGCGACTCCTGTATTAAACCGTTACACAAAACCATATATTAGACGTCACCATTATAGCCTAGTTATTAAAAATGAAAATGCAAAAAAAAAAAAGTGAAATACAGTGACATTAACAAGGGCACTTATCTCATGTAGCCTATCCATAAATCATATGTAGGCTAATATGTGTAGTAGCTACACATATGCTATGTGTTTGAAATTCCATCTATAATTTTTGATATTTGCAAAACGTGTTTTGCACTGCTAGAAAACTCCATACACACAGCAATTTTCTTGTTTTTAAGGACTTGAAATCGCCAGTGATGTTTTTTACGAAATGCAAAGAAACAAACTAAATTGTGTAAATAGAATTTAATCTTGCCTGGAATGTCCCGCGTCGGAAATTATCCTAAAAAATAATCATGGGGTGAGCTAAAAGATCATCTGAAAATATTTGAATGCATAGTTTTATGGTCGCAAAGACATTTATGTTCAGACCATCTTTATACAGTCTATGGTTCAGACAGTGCTCAGTAAAGTTAAGCCTACAGACATGCTACGTCATTTGGACCACTCAGCTATATTCACACTTACAACCGGTCCCTGTCAAGTGAGCATAAAATAATGAAATTCTCTGCTTAGGCTACGTCTGAATCGCTCTTTTCTGAAACCTGAGACATCATGACCGCACTAACGTTAACCTGAGATTTTAAGGAGCAATAGCTCAAGAGCTGTGGCATTAAAAAAATAAACATTGTTTTACTGTTGGTATGCACATACCTAACCGATTCGTGTTAATGACTGTTTAGTACTAATTCCCACCGCTTAGTGGTTTTCTAAAGCACATAATGGTGTGTTTGGAGGACGTGGCTGAGACCAAATGGGCAGGTTCCAGTCCCCCATCTCTGCTGTATACATACTGTATATAGAGAGAGGGAGAGAGAGAAACACATTTAACATTAAAGTTATGAATGAGGCTATACATAAGTAAATGGTTTTGCAAAAGGTCATATCCATTACAGTTATCTTTGAGGACTGAAAACAATGATCCCCACATCTACAGACCATCACCCTGGTAAATGATCCCAGAACAGTCATAGTCACTGGCTCAAATTGAGTTTTAATATTTCATTGTATTCCCTCTATAAAATATATGTTGTAAAACTGTGAATGGTGCTAAGCAAAAAAATAACAATTGTCTTCATTTGTCCAACACCCCCACAGGGACTTTTAGACATTTTGAACTGAAATAGAAAAAATATAACCACTTAGAATTGTAATTTGATTTGAATTGGAATTTGGACATTCTTAATTCAGTTTGACCCCAAACTAGATTGATAATTTAATGTTGCAGTGTATATGTACATTACATTACAGTACAGTATATTTACGTTGAGGGCTAGGGAGAAAGACGGCTGAAAAACTTGTTTACTGTAAATATCCAACAGACAATCAGGAACTCCAGCACCATGCCTTACTGTAAATACTGTATCCAAACAGCCAATCAGGAACAAGCCTTACTGAAAACAGTATATCCAAACAGCCTATCAGGAATCCAGAAATAGGCTACAGCAGCACAAGGAGCAAAATAGTTGTGTTTGAGTATCAACTGTACAACTTCAATGATTTATCTACCAGTTTTGTTTAGGGTTACAAGACTAAGACAAAGTTTCAATAAATGAAGTCAGACCATTTCCATTAATAATATTGTTTTCCAGGATGTTCCAGGGAATTAGCTTGGAATATTGAATTATTAGTTGGGTAAAGAACTAGTTGAGCCTGCTTTAAATCGTAAATAATACAAGAATATAATGGCTGGCCAAAAAAAAAGTAGCCGTTGCACCCGTCATGCATAGTGTCCACTGTACAAGTCTGGAGGCAGTGTTATGATATGGGGTTGCTTCAAATGGTCAGGTGTAGGCTCAGCAACGTTATGCAGAAATAAAATGAAGTCAGCTGAGTACCTGAATGTACTGAATGACCAGGTTATTCCATCAATGGGCATATTCCAGGACGACAATGCCAAGATTCATTGGGCTCAAATTGTGAAAATGTGGTTCAGAGAACATGAGGAATCATTTTCACACATGAATTGGCCACCAGAGTCCTGACCTTAACCCCATTGAAAGTCTTTGAGATGTGCTGGGGAAGACTTTACAGAGTGGTTCGACTCTCCCGCCGTCAATACAAGATCTTGGCCAAAAATGAATACAACTCTGGACGGAAATAAATGTTGTGATGTTGCATAAGGTTGTTGAAACAATGCCACGATGAATGCGCGCCATAATAAAAGGTAAAGGCGATCCAACGAAATATTAGATTGTTCAACTTTTTTTTTGGCCAGGCAGTGTACTTATGTTGCAATCAATATTGTGAATGGGGAATCCATACTAAGCTGTCAGTTTAAATTTTTAGTAGCAAAATAAAAATAAGTTAACTGGATGTCAAACGGTGTTTTTTTGTACTGAGGTGAGGCCCCAATCAGTATTTAAAATGTGATGTTTTATGATTCGTATAATGCGCCTCCATGCTCCGGTTGAATGTTTCAGGCCGCAGAGTTCCTGTAAGCTCAGAACCCGTCCCTTCTGCTTCAGAAGATGACACGAGCCTGTGTCGCTGCTGTGCCTGTCAGAGCGATTCATCGGATCAAACGCAGGCCCGTGACACAAACTGCACGCCATCTGCTTAATCTCGCCAACATCATATTCTGACCAACGCAGACAGTAAAAGCTCTGGTAAAAGTCTCTTCTCACCTCCAAGTCAGGTGTAATCCCAGAATCCCCTTCATTACTAGGGATAGCTGCCACATTATGGGAAAGATGTGCTTCGTCTTGTCTGTTCTGTAGTTACTTCGATGACGTTTCTGCATGCACTTATTGTATGTCGCTTTGGATAAAAGCGTCTGCTAAATTTCTGTAATGTAATGTAATACAAAAGCCAGATGTTGGGCCTGCGTGGCTTTACCAGGTCAGATAAGGAACAGGCATTTTGGGATCTGTTATGCGGCCTTCAAGTGCTTCCTCGGAAGCTCCTATTTCCCAGTTGCCAAATCGTAATGACGAGGTTGACGCATTTACATGTTCTAAAATCGGAATTACCAGCAAACATGGAGGTCTAGAAGGTAAATGTTTCTTTTGATCCTTTATGAATAAAAAAAACACACGGAGAGCTGCTATCACTTTCTGCAGAAAAAATAAGAGAAAAGGAAATGTATGAGGTAATTAATTATATATTAAAGTATATTTTACTAGATGGTTGTGTGCCGTGTGTGCATGACCATCAATATGATAATCTGCTGCGCTGCGCTGCCTGGCTGCATTGTCATAACTGTCAATCCATCGTATTTTCTGCCATTTTGACTTGCCAACTGGGAAATAGGAGCTCCTGAGGAGCACTTGAAGGATAGAAAGGTGAAAGGCCTGTGGTGAAACGTCACAACTCGGGAACTCTGGTAGCAAAATTATCTCCAACTTTCCCACTTGTAATTATGACTCAGAGGGTCGTTCAAGTGCAACTTCCATGTTGGAAACTAGTATTTACCATAATTCCGACAGCACTTGTGTAATGGGTCTTTAATGTGTCGGAGATTCAAACGCAAAGGTGGGGGAATCAGAACAAGTCAGCTCACACCAGGACAAATAAAGAGGGGGAAAAAAACAAACAGAAAACTAATTCCCTAAGGCTAAACAGCCAAAAACAAAAATCAACCCACTAAAATGGGCGAACAAGAGAATGAGTGAAATACCAATGAAATCTTCCAAGCTCACTTCAGGAGCTAGAACGGGAAATCTAGCAAACAAAAGAACACCTTCGCCTACATAGGCTCAGAGCCGGAAAGTGTAAACCCCAAACGAACAAAGAAAAACTGTCTCCTTGAGAACAGGAACGGACAAAATAAATAGCGCAGAACGCTTACAGGAGGAAACAATCCTTTACCTGAATAAAAGCTAAATAGCAAGTCCCTCCTGAACGTAAACATAGTTTAATATCAGGAGGTCGCTAGTACCTGGCTCGAAGCAATGTCGAAAGACAAACAAGCACCGGGGAAGCGGAAGTGAGGAACTTAAATACCCTGCAGGTAGAAGCACAGGTGAAAACAATAATGTGGATGGCAAACCCCCGAAACAACGTGGAAAAAATCAGATTGATTCACAATCGGGAAACCAGGACGAGAACCGCAAAAGAAAATAAAATAAATAGCCATGAACCACGACAACTTGAAGGCAGAATTACTCTGAGGAGGGGCCTCAGATTTGATTCGACAGATGGACGTGTCCCCAGTGAGCTTTTGGTTAGCATAGCAGGCCCATAGACTGTAGAGCGGGTGTCACCAGTCTCAAGCCCCCTTTTCACAGTAAAAGTCACAGGTCACTAATATGAATGCAGTTTTAAAAGCACCCCCTCAAGAACAATCAAGAAGCACACTTACATTTTACTAATCTGAATCGCCAATATGCAGTACTTTACACACTGAAGATACGCACTGAAACCGCCATGTGAAATGCAATTTTGTTAGTGACTTTGGCTAAAAGCACACTGCTAAATGATTAAATTGTAAATTCAATGTGAGATATCAAGTGGATAAAATCTATATGCTGTATTTGTTTAAATTATACAGGCCTCCTGCGTGCGGTCTCAACTAAAACATCAGTGCACTGATGCACAAACACTGGCTGTGTTGGTGTTGATTGTGGTTCTAATCCTGACTGTGACTGACTGTTGTATTTTTTACCAGTGCTTGCTTTTAAATAACCTCTTCAATTATGTTCTTCTTGCTCTGATTAAGGCCTAAGATGATTTTACTGTATATTGTATGTGTGTAGATGTACATGGATATGTGTGTACATGCATGGGTGCATGTGTGTATATGTGCATGGATATGTGTGTTTGCATGGGTGCCTGTGTGTGTATATGTGCATATATAGGTGTTTACGTGTGTGAGTGCATGTCTGTATTTGTGCATAGATATGTGTGTGTCTGCATGCGTGCATGTGCATGTATGTCCATCATCCATTCCTTCGTTTTTTCAGCTACCCACCTTTCAACCTTTTTTTCTGTCCTGTTACCGTGATACGGTAATGCTTCCTGTTTCTCCTGCTCTACAAAACCTGTATTATTTATGTCCATTAGCATAGGCTGTGGACCAGTGCCATAGCCACACAACATAAGATAAGCCAGACCAACACTGACTGAGCCTGCACACTACGCCAACACTGACTGACTCTGCACACTAAGCCAACACTGACTGACTCTGCATACTAAGCCAACACAAACTGAGCCTGCATACTAAGCCAACACTGACTGACTCTGCATACTAAGCCAACACAAACTGAGCCTGCATACTAAGCCAACACAAACTGATCCTGCACACTAAGCCAACACCGACTGACTCTGCATACTAAGCCAACACTGACTGACTCTGCACACTAAGCCAACACCGACTGACTCTGCATACTAAGCCAACACTGACTGACTCTGCACACTAAGCCAACACCGACTGACTCTGCATACTAAGCCAACACTGACTGACTCTGCACTCTAAACCAACAATGACTGGGCCTGTACAGTACTGGTTTGCATGGGTGATCTCTCTCGTGGGAAATTACTGTTCCTGAAGCACCATAGCAACCCTCAGAAATGCCTTGGTTACGGAGATCACATGGTTTCTGATGTGATCTCTCCGTTATATGGCACTGTAGCATAGCAACGCTAAGCTGAAAAGAGCTCCAAGTGAATTTTGCACTCCCGAACGTCCTACACGTATATATTTAGATTATATTTTATAAGGCATTTTCTTCCTTTCTGGTCACTACAATGTACACATCTCTCTTCACTATATTTAGCAAAGTCTCTCTAATACAAACTAATGGTACATTCACTTTCGGCTTTCTCACCCTCATTCCAGCAACTACCTTCATAGTGTCCTGTAGTTTTACAGATTCAGGCATATGCTTTCTCACCAAAGGATTTGAGTATGTCTTGGTAACTAAAATTACAGTAGCATCAATGTCCTGAACTTAGTATTGCATTTGTCGCCTCCTTGTGCACAGAGCTGGTACTTGCACGGACACCCACCCTGTAGTACTCACTGGTGAACGCCGTCCTTCACCTCTGGCTCCTCAGTCCCTTACTCCCCAAACTCCAGAACTCCTTTTGCCAGAAAATAGATTTTTCCATCTCAACTGCTTACCTGGGTCTACAGCTAAAAGAAAACATTTCCCAAGGGTTGTGAAGGTATTTGGCGCGAGAGCGGGCTGTTGACTCATTTACACTCGGTCAAGATCAAATTCAAACCGTGTGACCACCAACCATGAAAACCTTGTTACTAGTCGTAATATTTCATCATGATTTTCGAGTTGGTACTGTCCATATCTGTCCGAAGCCATGGTAGTACAAGGGTGGGTTTTTGTCCATATCTGTCCGAAGCCATGGTAGTACAAGGGTGGGTTTTTTTCCACAAGGCGTACCAAATTATTTACACTTGGCTTTCCATACCCCTGCAAAGTGATCGGTCTAGCTGGAGCAGAAAGCACTGAGATTAGAGGATTAATAGACAGCAACATTACAGAATGTCAAAGACGTTGTACCGGTTCCCTCAGGTGACATAGTTCCTTTAATGTGCGGGTTCTAATATCAAGTTCAAGTGAGTTCAGTTGGCTGTTAGTTTCACCATTGTCAATCAAGCCTATCCTGGACACCCATGCTGTAAAAATACACACACACACACGTGCCTACACACATGGACCCACGCACAGACCCACCATTAACATGTGCAGTGACCAATTTCAGGAAGTGGTCACTGGCAGGAAGCCTGTCATTGTCGTGTTACCCAGAGGATGGTGAGAGGCTCAAATGGGGGGTTCCCCAAAGACCCCCGGGTCTCCAATGCCTGACACACAGCCACTTCCTGAGAGAGCTGCTACAAGCCTCTGACTTCCTGTCGTTCATGTGACACCCAACAATATTCTAAAGAGCACACAGCCATAGACATGATCAAATTCCAAGTGGTACAGAAATTGCTGCTTTACCTGAACTGTCCACAAAAGGGCACTATACATTGCACGTTCCTCCCCTCAAGCCTCATTGGGCAATGTGAGTATGACTCAGACTGAGGTCACCATAGTTCATTCAAACATCAATGAGTTATGCCTCAAATTATGTAGACCCACCAGGTTCCGTCTGTCCGTGTTGCTTCTTAACTATAGAAGGTTCCCATTGGTCGAAGGACTTTCTGGTGTTATATTACATTACAGATGTCCTTTACCACAGTATGGCCTTTGGTCATACCCTTAAATGGATTTTAATAAGAGGCATCAAAATTTGAATGTTTTTGGATTCGACAGTAAGGGGATGAAACTTTCCATGTTAAGAAAATGTTATCTGGTGATGTTACTACTTCCCCCATTTCTCTCCCTTCCCCTTTAACTTTAACACACTTCTTTAACCCACACACACAAACACAGGTACACAAGGGCAGAGGTTTGGACACATGGATGGGTGTGCCGGCTGATATCGCTGCCACTCTCCTGAAGGAAGTGGGTGTGGTACTGTATGGACTGAGAGGACACTCGTTGGTGCGCCCAGATCTCCCAGAATGCACCACTCCCACTTGTGGGACACGTGCCAGATGTTTAAAAAAAAAGAAAAAGCTGTGCAAAGAAGAGTGACAGCCAGACATACCTTACGTAGAGGCCACCCAGGCCTGCTTTAAAAACAAAAACAAACAAAAAATATGGGTTTTCCTCACTGTTATTGTTGGACATATTTCACTGAAGCTTGATATTTGATATTTTCTAGGGGGGCAGAGTCATTAAGCATTTAAATATGAACCCAAGGAGTGGAGTTCAGTGGGCTGTGCCAAGGGCTCACCAACTCAACGACTTAAAAAGGCCTTAAACAAGACACTGCCAATTCTGGCTACTGTACGACCAACCAAACACTTCTCCAGGGTTAAACAAGACACTGCCAATTCTGGCTACTGTACGACCAACCAAACACTTCTCCAGGGTTTAATCTTCCTTTGGGCATACAATTTCCCCCAAACACTTCCCCTGGGTTTAATCTTCCTTTGGGCATACAATGTCCCCCAAACACTTCTCCAGGGTTTAATCTTCCTTTGGGCATACAATGTCCCGCAAACACTTCCCCTGGGTTTAATCTTCCTTTGGGCATACAATTTCCCACAAACACTTCCCCAGGGCATACAATTTAATCTTCCTTTGGACATACAATGTCCCCCAAACACTTCCCCTGGGTTTAATCTTCCTTTGGGCATACAATTTCCCCCAAACACTTCCCCAGGGCATACAATTTAATCTTCCTTTGGACATACAATGTCCCCCAAACACTTCCCCAGGGTTTAATCTTCCTTTGGGCATACAATGTCCCCCCAAACACTTCCCCTGGGTTTAATCTTCCTTTGGGCATGCAATGTCCCCCAAACACTTCCCCTGGGTTTAATCTTCCTTTGGGCATACAATTTCCCCCAAACACTTCCCCAGGGCATACAATTTAATCTTCCTTTGGACATACAATTTCCCCAAACACTTCCCCTGGGTTTAATCTTCCTTTGGGCATACAATGTCCCCCAAACACTTCCCCTGGGTTTAATCTTCCTTTGGGCATACAATGTCCCGCAAACACTTCCCCTGGGTTTAATCTTCCTTTGGGCATACAATTTCCCACAAACACTTCCCCAGGGCATACAATTTAATCTTCCTTTGGACATACAATGTCCCCCAAACACTTCCCCTGGGTTTAATCTTCCTTTGGGCATACAATTTCCCCCAAACACTTCCCCAGGGCATACAATTTAATCTTCCTTTGGACATACAATGTCCCCCAAACACTTCCCCAGGGTTTAATCTTCCTTTGGGCATACAATGTCCCCCCAAACACTTCCCCTGGGTTTAATCTTCCTTTGGGCATGCAATGTCCCCCAAACACTTCCCCTGGGTTTAATCTTCCTTTGGGCATACAATTTCCCCCAAACACTTCCCCAGGGCATACAATTTAATCTTCCTTTGGGCATACAATTTCCCCCAAACACTTCCCCTGGGTTTAATCTTCCTTTGGGCATACAATGTCCCCCAAACACTTCTCCAGGGTTTAATCTTCCTTTGGGCATACAATTTCCCCCAAACACTTCCCCTGGGTTTAATCTTCCTTTGGGCATGCAATGTCCCCCAAACACTTCCCCTGGGTTTAATCTTCCTTTGGGCATACAATTTCCCCCAAACACTTCCCCAGGGCATACAATTTAATCTTCCTTTGGGCATACAATGTCCCCCAAACACTTCCCCAGGGTTTAATATTTCTTTGGGCATACAATGTCCCCCCATCTGTTCCCCCCCCCCCCCCCCCCCCCCCCCCCCCCCCCCCCCCCCCCTCCCCCATTCCATCTGCAGACACCAGCTTGCATCATTCTTCACAACTGCCTTGCACATCCTGACATATATTTAGCATGTGTGGAAAATATGACAAAACACAGGAAACTGCGAGGCTGCTGTCCCAGGCAGACGCAGGAGCACAGGGAATAAACGCTGACGTAAACTACTGTAACAGTATAAATATGTCATTCTCTGGAAAGAAGCATCTGTGCAAAAAGCATATGTACTTTTGCTCTTGCGAGATTAATGTAAGATACAAGTCACATATGATAAAACCGATCACCGCTTTCACAAATGCTCATTTCTGCATTGATTTAGCAGATATTGCACAGGAATATTTTTCACAAGATACTGTAACATTGATCAAGTACGGTCACTTCCAAGTATAAGTCATAAAATCATTTAATTCCAAAGGCTAGCAATAATACAACATTGGCAATAATATATTTCTAAATATATTGAATATTTAAACATATATATATATATAAAGAGAGAGTGAGAGTGAGAGAGAGACGGAGATGTGGCTTGTATATGGCTGAGAAGAGCTGTATATATATTGCCACATAAAAATCTATATATTAATAATGAATTAATCCACAAATATTGTGGACACAGTATCAATATAGGAAGGGAAGAAACAGAACCCTCAGGCACTGGGGCTAGAAGAGAAACATCCCATAACAATGTATTTATCATATTAAAGATGGCTGCCTGCTCTCTACGACAACAGAAGGATGTCACTGTTGATCGTTATTTCCCACATTCAATAGTTTCCCAGCTTTTTGTTTGATTTGTTTAAATTTTTTAATGACACAACTGGGGTCTCTCACTCCAGAATGAGCATTTTCTGTAGGCCCAGGGCACATAATGCGTGTGAGGAACCTTACTCAAACCTATCACCTAAAATGATGCACATTTGCTCCTAAGAGTGCATCTGGACAGGCCATACAGAGACACATCTGTACAACATTTTCCTTTTGTGTCTGCCTTCTACCAAAAAATAAATAAATAAAACGAACACCCTTTAAAATGAAAACCCATCAACAGAAGGAAAAAATAATAATATCTAGCTCCTTTCAGGAAATGGAAAGGCTATTAAACTTTGTACCTATGCAGGAAGTGATAGAAGCTGGTTGATTCCGCATGGTCTATGACGGTCTTCCCAGATTGACTCATAAAAGTCAGGTGATTGCTGAAGTTATTGGCCCTTCATTGCCTGGTAGATGGGGAAGTGTCTCCATGCTTCCTCTTATGGTAGAGATGCAGACATTTTAAAAAATATGAAAGTGAAGCAGGAAGGGGCATTTTAAAGATTTAAAAAAGATTTTTATATTTTATTATCAATTTGCATTTTTGTGTGTGTGTGTGTGTGTGTGTGAAAAGTGTGTTTCACTGTGCACGGGTTTCTTCGAGTGGTGCATTTTGCAATACATTTCAGTCCCTTCCTCTTCACCACTGCACCACTCCCCCCCTCCAACCATGTCCACCAGTGGCTTGTCCAGTTGTTGCCATAGACACCTCATCTCTCCGCCTCCATGGCAATGCTGGCCTGTTCGGTAGGGGCTTGCTGGGTGGTGGCAGCAGGCCAGCCAGAAGGGGGTGCCTGTGACAGAGGGTGGTGTTCGGGGGTTAGAGGGCCCAGGGCCCAGCTGTCCTGAGGGGTGGGTGAGGTGGCCAGGGGGGCCGTGGGGCTGTTGCCATGGAAATTATCCGAGGCCTTGAGGCGGGAGAACATGGCGAGCGTGTCGGGGAAGTTTGGGGGCGTCGCTGGTGTGTTGGCTGGTGTGCACATCTGCAGGAAGAGAAAGAAAAAAGTGTGTAAAAGCATTATATCTGTGCACACCCCATAAACCTGCTGCAGTCGATCCTGGTCCCACAGTGCCCTAAAACACATTTAAACCTGCTGCAGTCAATCCTGGTCCCACAGTGCCCTAAAACACATTTAAACCTGCTGCAGTCAATCCTGGTCCCACAGTGCCCTAAAACACGCACTTCTATCAGACCCTCCAGCTTAATCAGGCGCCTTATCTCAATTAACGACTACTTTTCTCACACTATCTCCGTACAGCGGCAGGAAGTAACAGTGACTTTAAAATATCCACCTATCATGCTAAAAGCTCCGTTTAGATCGCACAATTTCAAGCATTCTAAATTCGTAACACATAAAGATATCAACCGACGGGAAAATATACTGTTGCTACTTTAAGATGACTACCATCCTAGTACTGTAATAAAAAAATTAAGCGTTCAATGTATGAATTCTGTTTCATTGTTTGATTCCATGAAAAAAATTGAGAGGACAGGCTCAAGTTCACTTGTGTTCCTTAGAAATATAGCCTAAGGTTTTAATCCATCTAGATTCATCATTTACCTACAACCTAGAGCAGGGGTGTTCAATCTTAAAGAGCTGAAAATGGCCTATGCAGGTTTATGTTTTAGCCCAGGACAAAGACACCTGATTCTACTTAACAAGATCTTGATTGAAGACCATGATTAGTTATTCAGTTGAATCAGATGTTGTTGTGCTGAGCTACAACAAAACCCTGCACCCAAACTGGCCCTTTTAGGATAAGATTGGATACCCCTGGTCTAGAATGTATCCAGTACTGTGTAAAACCTGGAATTACATGACGTAGGAAGTTCTTCCATGCATTGACAACTCTGCTCCTAAATACTTCCTGCAATCAGTGCAAAATCGCTCCAGCTGAACCAATAATTCTGTATCTGAATGAGGTAGCTGTGCTGAATCAGGGTCGTTTTGGGAGAGAGAAAATGTATAACAGAATAGATAAATGGTATCACATGTCCACTGTAACTTATGCATATGTGTGGAGTGCTGTCTGTGTGGTGCAAAGTGTGTACTAATGTCAAAATATTCCACCCTTGTGCATCTAGAACTCCACCTGACTGGGTGCCCCCTGTGCCTATCCCCGTGTCCTGACAGCCACATCACCCCCGTAAATCCGCCCTGTGTGGTGACAGATCTCTGGCACAGGGTGCGAGTATACTGTATGTACAATCCTGCCTGTGCGATCAGACCACTGCACAGCACACACTCTCTCTCTCCCTCTCGCTCCTTCTCTGTGTTTACCATAGAGTTGTTTTTATCAAAAGCTTTTTCACTAGATATTTTTTCAGTGTCCATTTCCTGTCCCTGCCCAAGAGCACAAGGCCACGCCATCAGGGCACAAGCACTAAAATATGCTAAAATACACAAGAGGGTCTTGTTTAGAGAGAGGGGGTGGAGGCAGACAGAATGAGAAAAGGGGGATGGGGGGGCAGAGGGAAGGCAGGGGAAATGATAGAGAGCAAGAGGGGGAGAGAGAGAAGGGTGGCAGAGGGAATGAGAAAGAGAGATAACTGCATTTTTTCTAATGCTGTAGATTGATGTACCAGGTTGTTATATCTTCACTCCCTTAGACAGCAGTGGGGTGGGTAACATCCCACCCCCCTCCCTGACTGCCGGCTGACTCAGGGCAGGGCTGGTATTCTCTGACTCAGAGTGAGAGCGAGAGCGAAAGAGAGAGAGAGAGCGAGAGACAGAGATACACACTGAGAACGCGAATCAGGACTGGCTTTACGCCCCCATCGTTTCCCAGGAAACAAACTCATTTGGGGGAAGAGATGCCAGTAGAACCTCGCTGGCAGCAGAAGTGATTAAATTTTATCTTCTTCTCTGTCAATTTTATTTCTTCAGCATCTTTACTATCTACTTTTTCTTGTCACACTGACTTCACATTAGAGGTGTTGTAGTACAGGTTGTCATGTCAACAAGGCACATCTCTTGGGAGACCCAGACATGTCAAAGCCTCAGCCTGCTAATCTCCCCAATGCTCTGTGAGCATGGTCAACAGTGCAATAGCACGGCAGGCAAACAGTCCTAGAGCAGGAAGTACAAGCTGGAGTTTGTATGTTGGGACAGAGGGTAGGGGTTGTGGCCTTCAGTATACGCTTCTATACGCCAACCAGATATTCATTAATCTTCTGGACATGCATTTGTAGCGCCATAACTCATAATTCCACTCATTAACCTTGCTGTTAGGAAGCAGAGGGAATGTAGAAGCACTCAAACTAATGGGACCTGTGACCTCTGAACTCCCGCTATGATTTATTACTCCATGAGGAATCGTCTGCTTCTGCGTTACTACTACAGTGGGTTCTGAGGTTCAGTAGGAACCTTCTCCCTCTCCTCCTCCTGTCCTCCATCTCTTCTCTTCCTCTCAACTCTCCTTCTGCTACCCATCCTCTGTCTGTGGTTCTCTCGCTCTTTGGGTGCATCCCAATATTCTTCACTCCCCACCTCCTTTGCTCCACTCCACCACTACCACTCTCCTACCCGGAAGTATGCAAAACTGCCTAAACGTTTCGAGTACATGTATTTGCATGTACAGTATAGAATGTACCTGACATTGCGGTTTGTGTTGAGAAATTAATTAATATGTAACCATTAATACATAATTAAGATGCAATCAGCAACATTATATTAAAACACAAAGATCCATTTCCAGGGCACGGAGAAGAGGAGGTGGTAGTGGAGGATAGGAGGGTGCATACTTTTTCTCTCCTCCTTCACTCCTACCTCCCTCTCTTGCTCCTGTTCTCTGCCCTCTGTTCCAGCTACTCCCAGGCTCCTGGTGTTCCAGGAAACCGTTTTTCCCAGAAGGCCACAGTCAGGGCCACGTGGGGCCTGTGGCTGCAGAGTTTGAACACAGGTGGAGCTCAACAGCGAAACTACAGGTAGCCTGTTGATGTGAATACACCTGAGCGTGTGTACATTTTTGTGTGACTGCTCGGTTCCATGGATGTATGTGTGTGTGTGCGTGGGTGCTTGCATTGTGTGTGTGTGTTTGTACTCTTCAGGTTCAATGATTGTGCAGCGCAGCCAGCAGCACTGTGGCATGAAAAGAAGCAGCTGCTTACACATGCTTGAGGAGAGACGGACCTTCCTGTGTATGCAATCTGCAATTCCACATTTTGAGAAAAGAAACACAGTCTTCATCTGGGATTTGAAAGTGTTCAAACCTGAACCTGAAAAGCCTGCCTGGAGACACAGCTGGATCACAGAGTGGTATGACCCCTGGGGTTAAAGGTCAGAGGTGATCAGTACCCATCTCTGCAGTGGCACAGAGCCTGATAGCTCTGTAGCCCCAGCGGCCGGCGGGCAAGTTTCCAGGGCTGTGTGGTGCGATCCCGGTACGACCTTCAGCGCAGGGCAGTCCTGGCTCAACGGGAAGAAAATCGGAGGATCGAGAAGAGCAAGACATTCCTTTTGAGCGGAAGAAAAAACAGCCTGTAACAGTCGCAGCGCAGTGAAATTGAATCGCCTGCCTGTTTCTGGTGGTGTTTATTTTCCAAAAGTGCTGCCGGCAGCCAAGGACACAGTGAACCTCTTTGGAAAAAGCCAGGCACGCAGCCTGTGCAGAAATCTGACCTGGGTTTCTGCTGTTTTTCCCCCCGAATGTGACGCACAGACTTCCAAAGCAAGCTGAGCCTAACCGCATGGTCCGAGAATCCCATTCATACCTGCAGCAACCAAAGCTATAATCCTGACCGTGTCAGTGCCGATAGTGACTCTAATCCTGACCGCGGTACTAGTGCTGACAGGACTCCTGTGGGTGAGCATATTATTGTTTGGGATAAAAGATTGGATAAAGATGAATTTATTAAAAATCAGTGTGCAATGAATCAGACAGGACTATGCGTGGGATGAGTGTGTAACTGGAACAGAACTAGGTGTGGTATGACGTGATGGTGGTCAGTATCTGGCTTTGCCTCCTGCAGTAAAAGCCCGATCAGCATGTTCATCAGTCCTTGCTTCTCGTTTTCATCGGAAGTCCTCACCAAGACCCCTCCTAGGTCACATGTGTACCCGTCAGAGCGTGAGTGTGAGCGCTTCCCTTTGGCCCTGTTACAGTCATATGGCTCAGAGTGCCTCATTCAGTTTTAAACATCCTGTTACATCATCTCCCCGAGTCTGCTTCAACAAACATGGAGCTGAACACACAAACCAGCCAGAGCTGAACACACAAACCAGCCAGAGCTGAACACACAAACCAGCCGGAGCTGAACACACAAACCAGCCGGAGCTGAACACACAAGCCAGCCGGAAACACACAAACCAGCCAAAGCTGAACACACAAACCAGCCAGAGCTGAACACACTATAAAGCAAGAGCTGAACACACAAAATAGCTGGAACTGAACACACAAACCAGCCGGAACTGAACACACAAACCAGCCGGAGCTGAACACACAAACCAGCCGGAACTGAACACACAAACCAGCCGGAGCTGAACACACAAACCAGCCGGAACTGAACACACAAACCAGCCAGAGCTGAACACACAAACCAGCCAGAGCTGAACTCAGAGCTTACCTCTGTACAGAGGAGGCAAGGTGTAAAGTACTGAACACACACTGGTACAGTACACCAATGTGTGTATATGTGGGATACCAGTGTGTGTTCAACACTGAACCCCTTGTCTCTTCAGTCAGACTCAGATGCATTTCTTATTTAATTTTGCACTGATAGAAATTAAAAAGAAACCTCAGAGTCAATTCAACACTGGACAAAAATACTATTTTCCTGACTTCCTGTGTGACGGCACAATGGTGTGTGTGTTTATATGGACCAGGCTGGACACAGCAAGAAGGGGGATAACTGGGGGCTATATTAAAAATGAAAAATCCCAGGGAAATTGATTGGTTGGATATTCAAAGTTTTCGTTAAATCTGCCTTGTGCCAGTCACTGCACAGTAGGACTAGCTGAAGCACTTTGCCCAAGGTTCATTTTCAAGTACTCCCCCCCGCCCAGAAATCTTTAAATTAATTTCACCGTGAACTTGAAAGCATATGTTGAATAATAACCGTAAGGTAAAATTCACACACATTATAGTCAAGATGCCATCCAGAAGAAATGGTATTAGGGCATTACATCAAGGAAGGGCTGCCTGCAGCATTTGGTGGTGGTGGTGGGTGTCATTTACTGTCTGTAATTATAGGTACACCACCCCTACCCCCACCTGCAACAATCTGCTTTAATCTTTACTCAATTGGACTGCAGACTGATCCTCTACTGTGTGTGGGCCTTACCTGAATTTCTATCTCTCACTCACAACCTCGCCCTGACCAGACACAATAATAAAGTAATAATAAGCATAACTAATTCACCATAAGCTGCCATGACGTACAAGCAATCTCGTTTTTAATTTTCATTTTTATTACTTCCTCATGATCCTGAGTGAGATTTGTCAGACTGGGACTGATGTTTTGGAGTGCAGGAAAGATGGAGAAAAAAGGTTTTACCATTTTAAACGACAAGCAAACACATACACACACACAATTTAAAAAGCACTCATACACAAATACACACACACACAAGCACATTTATAAGCACACACACACATGCACATTTATAAGCACACACACACATGCACACACACACAAATGAACGGACACACACACAGACATATGCACATACACTCATACGGCACATACAAACACACACACACACACACAAAACAACTTTGTCAGAAAACACTATTACTAATGGTATAAACATAACCAGCAAAACAACTGTAGGGACACAATGAGGTGTTTAAAGTACAAACAAAGACCAGTAAGAGAAGAGAAGATAAACATGAACCATTATAATATAAACAAGTAACTCAAGTATGAGAAACAGGTCATAGTGACCAAGTTCTGACTGTGGCATATATTTTCTGAGGGCAGAGTAAAACCACAACATTGAACACATATTAATCCACACAAATCACACTACTTGCAACCAGGTTTAAAAACATTGACCAGTAGCCTATGTTTTCAGGTGTAGATATGTTGACCCCCGACATGACATCAACTTAGCCTGAAGGTAATTACAAATGTTAACTGATTCGCTGATTCAAAAACCTTCATTTGTTCTGGAGGGTATAACCTCATTTAGTAGGCTACTACTAAGCAGGCTACACAGACAATGCGCATGGATGAACCTACCCAGTGCGCAAATTGTCGTTGAAAAGTCGTTGAAAGGGCGTCCGAGACGTGATTCCAACACAATTTAGCCGTCCATGGACGAATGTTGTTCACTGGGTATCATATGGTTTGGCCATACGAAAATAATACGGACGTTGTTATGCACCTGTATCTCATTACAGTAAACATCGATATGTCGGTGACGATGCTATCAGTTCAGTGATCAACAGAGCTGTCTTTTTTATTGCGTAATCCCAGTCCCTCCCCAACTTCCTTTATCCTGCATTGGAGGATTGTATGCCACACTGCGTGCTCCATATTTGTGAAGCACGCAGCACGCTAGCTGCTTATGCACTTATATCAAAGATACCCTCTGTGCTTATGTTCCTCCGGTTAGGCTACAGCAATAGTTTTTAATTTGCACAATAGATACAATATGAAATTTAGCTAATTTCTGGAAATGCTCACTTAGAAGCTAGAAAAATACCCACGAAGCCACACATTTAAAAGGGTAGGCTACTACACGTGTTGAACTGCTGTTTCAAAAATATGTTCTATAGCTTTCAACGAAATGCCCTCCCCCACGTGTGTGACACGTTTTCAATTCCGCAGTCAGAGAGAAAAAACTAACATCGAAAGACAGTTTCTATATAAGCTTTTGTCCCCCTCGTCCAGGTGTTTTCTAATAATATTTTACGCGACATGCCTGCTTCATGTTCAACGTAGAACATTCCTAAAAACTTAACTGGCTTGTGTTTATTTTTGTCAGAGTTGCGTCTGCACAACATGGCGGGGACAGTTATAATAGTCATAATACAATTACTATTACTATACTACTGTTATTATGTCAAATAAGAAACAGATGTATACTCACCATTTGATGGTGGTGGCGACTGTATGGGATATTGGTTTCTTGAAAAAAGGAACTGAGCGCAGTCTAGAGAGAACCAAACAGATGTTATTGTTTACTGTTGAAGAACGCTTGAAGAAAACTATGTAAGTCTGCAAAATATGTTGACAAGTCAGTTACATTTGTCCCTAAATCCAACCGCAAACGTGAGTTGTATGTTTTGTAATAGGATGCGGTCACTGGCAATTACAATGTTATTGCATATGCTACAAACTTGAAATTTCCACAACGTGTGGAATCATAAACATCGTGCACAATAGGCTACAAATTAGGTAGAAACGTAAACTAGGAACGTAGCACAACCGATTGGCTATTAAGGCATTAAATAAAATGCCAGCCATGGACGAGGGTTTAAATAAAACGTGAGATCAAATCGTGTAATGATCCTGTAACAAATACCCGAATGTATTTACCTTGCAACCAATTCAGAATAACATCAGATTGACAGAAATATAATAATATGTGTACCCTCACGCGACGCGAGTTTTAACAATATAAAGATCAGTATCGTGCGCACTCACGCACACACCCACACAAATAAAATCCCAAACACTCACGGACAGGCGCTAGACACTACATAACAGTACATTCCTACCTCAAACTGCCAGTGTGCCGCCTGTAAAAGCTGCTTTGCCTGGTCCCCCGTGCAACCAGCGGTAAGAATGAACTGGTTTATCATTAATTGGTGCTTCAGTTCATCCATATTCGCCGCAGCGTTATTTTCCCAAAGCGTACGCTTTGGTGCTCAACTTGGAAATCCGCACTTAAAGCGAATCCTCCTTTTCTGTCTCTTGCGCTGTCTTTAGAGCGTGCGCACGCACACACACACACACACACACACACACACACAAATACACGCGGAAACGCAAACACACACACTCCCCCACTCAATCCTTCTCTATTTTAGGTTTTTCTTCTCCGTATCGCCCTTCTTCCTCAGTTATCCACCATCACCTACAGCTTGCACGGCAAACACAAATATTTACTGTATCTACCCCAGTGTCCTTAGCTATCCGTTGATTTACAGCTGACGGAAGACAGAGGGAGTGGCGGGGGCACAGACGAATTTGTCGGCGCACAGCAAAAGCTCGTCAGAGTAGCCTATGCGCTTTTGATGGTATCATCAATTCGTTTTGCGGGGGAAATATTGGTACTACTGAAAAAAGCTCGACGTTATCATTTTGTGAGAATACTTTAGAAAACTGATGTTATGTATGTTCGCCTTTTCATAAACCCACATGGTAAAAAACTGCTACCTCATAAAACGCTACCCATCACAAACTAGTGTCAACCATGTTTATAAGTCTTTAATTGTCTGCTATTTTAATATTTGGCTGCCATCCTAACTTCAGTTTTCCTGCAATGGCTTCTTATTCATTATGCTTTATATGCTTTATTAAATGGATTTATTTAACTTTTCAATTTAGTAGCCTATTACTTTTTTCAGACATATATTGGAGACATAAAAAGTAAGCAGATGATTTTTGTCATCACAGATGACATCACCACATTCTACCTACCTATTTGTAAATTGCTTTAAAGAACATTGCAAAATAAATTAATGCAAAATTGTTTTCTAGAACTATAGACCTATATAGGCCATTGAGATAAAACTAGAAAAATCTCAGTAAAGTGGCGTTAGTCTAATTAGACTACTGTGGAGAAATACAAATAAAAAACAAGACACGCCATCTAAAGACCAAAGCCATTTGCAACTTATATCCGTTAGGTGGCAGTATATACACATTTTTTGATTTTAGTGAGACTATATTACTTTCTTATTATTCGTTTTTAAATGTAAATGTTGTTATTACTTTGTTTTAAAACACACTCCTCCGGATTCACAAACACGACAGCAAATCCAAAAGTGGCAGAAACTGTTTTCGGTGAATGCTGACACCCACAGTACAGGTTTTTAGTTTTTATATAGCCGATAAACACACCATAACCCTTAATGCAATATAGGTCATAATGCAATAGGCTAGGCTAGGCTAGGCTATATTGTGTTCCGTAGACTAATACAAATTACACTGAAACGTGATGGATGCTATACAACCTATATATCTGTGACAAAGTAGTCCTGCTTCCAAAAGGCAACGCCTACAAGTTTTGATAGTGCAGACAGACGTCGCCCTAGCTTAATCTCAGGGTCCGTTGCGTTGCCAAGAAGGCATAGCAATAGCGGGATCTAGTGGCGCGAGTTCTTGGCGCTGTTCTAGAGTTCCTTGCCGCCACTACACTTACGGTATGATCAAATCATGCCTTTCACTACAGCGTACTGAGCGCACGTAACCCGGCACGTGCTGAGGGGGGCTCCGGTAGCCCGCATCTGCCCAGTTTGCCCAATTCCTCGATGAGCCCCTTTGATTTGATACCCAAAAAAAAGTTGTATTATTATTGTTGCTGCCATTCATTTCATTCATTCGTTCATTTGTAAAATATATGATGTACAATAGCCTAACTGGGTGTCGTAAAACAGTTTATCTATGTTGGTGTGTCCACTTTGAGCACTCAAAACTCAAACTTTTTAAGTAAAAAAAAACAACGATTTGCCCAAGACAGCCGACTTTCGTTCATAATTTCATAACATAGCCATTGATTGCCATTTTTTTTTACAAGAAATACGGTAGCCAACGTCGTAATTAAGCTTCATAAAGTAGCCTACACATATAGGCTAAATAATTAACTAAAATAGCCTGCGTTTAACGCAACTATTTTTGCATTGCACAGTAAAAGATTCCGGGTTTTTTTTACACCAAGGATTCCAATCGGGATCGCATGTAGGCTAAGCTATCTCCATCAGATGTGTTTTAGGTCTAACATTTTGAACATTTTGAACATTTTAGCCTACGTATGAACTTTTATGACATCCAAATCTAATTCAACAACATAGGCTATTTTATTGTATGCGTAGACTATAGTCCCGACTATAGCTTGTGTAGGATAATAAATAGCCTAATCCGTCAGAAAACACGTCGAGCCTATTTGTCTAAATCACAGTAAAATGTCCAGTGTTAATTAAACTCTAACAGAGTAGCCTACATATGAGCCTAACTGGCCAGATTAGGCTCATATGTTGGCCTACTCTGTTAGAGTTTAATTAACACTGGACATTTTACTATGTATAAGCACATAATTTCCGCAAAAATGTAAAAAGAATTATAGGCCTACAAATGTAGCCTATAGACCAAGGCTATATACACAATAGCCCAGAGATAGTCGGTTCTCGATGAAACCCCAGGGCATCTTTCTGTCAAGCACATTCGCGCCAGTCTGAAGACGGAAAGGTGAAACCTGGATACCAATGAACCAATCAGCAGCCTCAGATCTATTTAAAGGGCTATTAAAACCTCTTGTGCTCATAAGCAGCGCGTGAAGTCTCTCGCAAAGAACAATCGGTGGAAGTGGAATCTTTTTCAGCAACAAGGAATGAATTAGGGTATTTTTTAAGAATTCAGCTTTGTGACGGAGTGAATAAGAAATCAAAACAATCTGACTTACAACGTCAGAACACTGGCCGTTTGGACCTAATATTTCCTTCTTGTACAGCCGTTGCTGAGGCGGGTTGCAAAGGCGCTGGCAGGTATTTTAGGCTGATAACGTCCGAATATTTTACAATCGGTATAGGTGAGCGCATCGCGTTATATTTGCGCATTAGAGCGTTATGAAATTCTGTGCCAGTTGGATGGAAATAAACTTCTTACCTTAAGGTTAGTTTAACGATAGCCTAATGTGATTTAAATGTAAATACATCTGTTGAAATATTAGTTTGTTAATACGCAAGTCAATATCTCAGTTTTATAATGGCACCATAGCCTAGCTGTTAGATAGGTTAGGCTACATAGCATATTGATGTAGGCTAGCCTATTTTAAAAACTTAAAAGTAGCCTAAAATTTATTTTGGTGCATGGACTAGGCTATTCTGGATTTCTGACCTGCATTATAATGCCAGTGTTAACTAGTCCGGATATCGCCGTAAAGTTTTTAGAGAAATGGCTGACTTTACATCCCGAGGACCGGGGCTTGGGAAACCTGGACGACAGCCTCACCAACCTGCAATGGCTGCAAAACTTTTCCATTCTCACGGCTCACCCGGAAAGGCACTCCAACTCCCCAAACACGCAGAGACACTCCAACTCCCCAAACACGCAGTCGACGGACATCGAGTCTCCTTCCAGCCCACCCGCAGGGGATACAGCTGCGTCTGGTGTGCCACGGAATTTAGGTAACCACATAACCTCTAGCGCCTCGGCCAATGCGAGCGGCGGCGGCGGTTACTTAGAGCAGCAAGCCACAAATCACGTTTACCGGCATCACGTCATTCGGACTTCCGAAGAGATGGACTACAATACGAACCACCGGGTCAAACCACCGTACTCCTACGCCACACTTATTTGCATGGCCATGCGGGAGAGTAGAAAAACCAAGATCACCCTGTCCGCCATCTACAACTGGATCTCGGAGAACTTCTGTTACTACCGACACGCGGAGCCCAGCTGGCAGGTGTGTGACTTGACCTCTTTAATTATGAATGAGGGAGGGTGAAAAATAGGTAGTGGAGCGGGTTTTGTATCATTCCTAAGCATCATCCACGAACCGATCTCTCTAGTGCCATCTGAGAGTCCAGTTGAAAATTGGCCTATAGGTTACAGTAAATCTAGGCAAAATTAAAGACATGCGTTCTTATTTGTGGATGGGTTTTTATCAGATGGGATGGGCTATATGCCTATATGATTTTATCAAGTGCCATGCAGTCCATCGCCTAATAGTTTTTCTTAATTCATTCTAAAAGCAGGTAGGGTAACTAAAAGGGGGGTAACTTTCGTTAATAATACACAAGCAAGTCTAGGCATGAATACACTGAGGTTTGAATGGATCACGTGAATTCAGTATACGAACACATCCGAGATGAGAAGAGAAAATTAATCTATGGTCACTTTTCAGTCTAAGTGCTATGCACTTTGTCCTAAAATTTGCACAGTGCATTTAAAAACGTGGTTCCTCTTTCCACCTTCAAAAAACCATTATGGTTTTGCCAATCGCTGAAATGAACATACTGTTCTTAAATTGCATATGTTCCTGTTCCCTATGGCTCTTTAAGTGGGACCTTGAGACTCCGATAATGAGGTTTCGCTTTGGGGACCCCTCTCTCACCACAGCTTTGGAAAGTGATTTACTAGAAAGTATCATTAGGAAAGTTTGCTTCAGTGCCACAACCCTGCACACAAAGTCTGTCTCAAGACAACAAAGCGAACCTGTTGCCCAAGAACATGGTTCAGAGTTCACTGATCTATTCAGCTGGTAAGATGTTCCTGTGGTGAAATGATTCCTTTTGGAAAAGTTTCACTGCAAGAGGGCAAGATGTTCTCACCCGACTAACATTGTTCCCTCAGTCTCTTCAAATTATCGTATGCTCTTTCTCTGTCTTTTTTTTCACAGTTTGCTTATTTCTGCTTAAAATAATAATAATAATATTCTCTCTCTATTTATTACTCTGTCTTTCTCTCTCCTGACAGAACTCCATTCGCCACAACTTGTCACTCAATAAGTGCTTCATGAAAGTGGCGAGAACAAAGGACGAGCCAGGTAAAGGTGGGTTTTGGCAAATCGACCCACAGTATGCCGACATGTTCGTGGACGGAGTGTTTAAGCGCAGGAGGACCCCTGTCACACCACACACGACCCCCCAGAGGCAGCAGGGCAAGACTGCGCCCAAGCAGGGCCACAGACGCAGAGACACCTCCCTAAAGCGGGTCACAGGGTCCCCCCTGCTGACACCCCAGCCAAAAGGGAACAGGGCCTCGGAGGGCGTCCTGGACTGGAGCTCCGGGTTGGAGGACATTGTTACTTGCAGCAACGGCGGCGGTAACTTTGAAGACCTGGATATCAACATGGCCCTGAGTTCCTTGGGCTGCGGGCCTGACATCACTCTGCAGGGACACCCCCTGGGGGCTGGGGGAAGGTGGTGCAGTGGAGGAGGGACTATGGGAGCAGAGCTAGCCTGTGAGTACATGGAGGTGAGTGACTCTGTGGGGGAACACCTCTGCCTACAGCAAGGTGTGGCCCAACCACACCCACCTTCCCACCCACTGCAATACAAGGAGCTCACCACATTCTCCCAGAAGCAGCCACACCCCTGGGCGGAGTCAAGGGAGGAGTTCCAGCCCACTGCCTTAGCTGCAGACCACTCCTTCAACTGCTATGAGGGGTTCTTTACTGAGACGGTACCCTGGGAGGGAGCTTGGAGTCTTACATGTGACCTTTGACCTGCCCCCATGCCCAGCCCCCTGTAGAAGGTCAGAAGACCTTGCCGTTTCCATTGTGCTATGTTAGCATCAGCTTTTTTTCCCCTTTTTGTCTCTTTTTTTGTAGGCTCTATTCATAAAGACATTTTTTTACAATGATGTTACTGTTAATGCTATGTAGGAGGAGGATGGAAGTAAATTAAAGAAACCCTCCTAGGTAGCAGGGTGGAACTCAAGCCTCCTGCTTTAGCGCTAGTTAAATAATGCATGGAGATCAGCCCTTTAGGTAAGGGATCCTTTTCTCCAAAGGAGGGTTTGGCAGGTTCCGGAAGACGTAAACAGTAAAACAATAATAGCATTGTCTGCAGGGCAGTTTGTTCTGGAGAATCTCAATATTGCTGCCGATTCTGGTACGCGGTTCATGTGACTTCACTCAGCTTTGTTAATAGCGCTGTTTAATTGCTGATGGGATATATAATACATTTGTAATGGCAAATGAAGCATGCTGTTTACAGAGTGTGGAAAGCAGAAGTAGTGTGTGCGCTAGCAAATCACGAAGCAACATTCAAGACATTAAACAGAACAACAAACACTAACCCACACTGATCAATACTTAACAAGTCTTGCAATATGTTTTTTCTTAGAATTTGAGCTTGGATCTCTCATTGATTCCCTTGACAACTACAGAGATTACAAAAAAAATGGTTTTGTTTGGTTTAGTCATTAGACTGTTATGATACTGGGTTGGCCCATGACATTGCAATCTTTAATTTTAATAAGCCTAGATAAGGCTATACTTGTTTATTTGTGGAAAGGCCAAGGGAATATATTGTCAGGACTGATTTCTTATGATCATTCAAAAAAAGTGAAGCACTTAGTGTCACAATATAGCTCAAAGATGTTTGGAAAGATTCTGCTGCTAATTTATTTTAACAAAAAATATAGCACTTTTTTGTAGAATACATTCCAAATTCACTCAAGGGAGTAAAAAGCGACTTTTCCCCCCATGTTGCTGGTGTGAAGTTTTCCCCAGAGGGAACTTATTTTTAAAAACACATTCCCATTTGTGATGGGGTTTTCATTTTTAAAAGCAGACAAGACAAACCATCAATGTACAAAAACCGAAATAAATATAAAAATGTGGGCTGCCAATGAAGTGCAGTCTTCCCAAATTAGCCTGAAGAACATGTTTAAACAAAGCATTGTGAACAATAGCATAACTTATTTTCTAATATCATTTGTACTCATAAGCTGCATACAATGTCTTTATACAATAAATGTTCAAGGTTCTGAAAAAATCTTTTGCTCTGTTGTGTGTGGCTGATTGTATGCTTGGCGTGTGAATGGGTCTGTAAAAAAATGTGGTTGTTGCGTCCAGGTGGATGTGCATATGCACAAAGAATGTTCACATTCTCCAGGATTTTGGATTTTCACCAGAAGCAGTGCAGCTCAGAAACAAACATCTTGTTTTGCTTTTAATTAAATTATATATGATAACAGTACAGATATAATAAAAAGTACAGACAATACATGATACAAATTATGGAGGATAAAAAAAAAAAGTTTAAAATAAGTGTTATGCAGGGGTTATTGTATGGGCGGGTGGAAAAGAGCGACCCAGTAGCAGGCAGGGAGTACCAAAAAAACAAAGTTTAATGATGGGCAACGGTACAAAAAAACTGAATCCAAAGAATGGTCAAAAAACAGGCAGAAGTCGGAACCGGGAAGGTACAGCAGAGGTACAAAAACAGAGTCCAAAAATCAGGGTCGCGAGAACAGGCAGGAGTAGAAACCAGGAAATCCAGGAACCGAAAAAATAAACCACAAACGGACAAGGAAAACAAATACAAAAACTGACTCGGAACAGCAGACGGGGAGAAAGAAAAGAAAAAAGATGCTCAGAAACGACTCCAAGACACAGAGGCAAAAAACAATGACGCTATCAAAGGTGAGGAACTCGCAACAAAGGAAAGAATGCACAAGGTATAAATACACTGAGGGAAACAAGAAACAGTGAGGATCAGGTGTGAGTAACCAGGAAGGGCAATTGACAGACAGGTGCACGTAATAAAACAATGAGTGATAATAAAATAACAAGGGAACATGTAATACGCGAATCGGATTCACACACAGACTTGAACATGAACTGGAACATGAAGTGCATACAATAAGAGAATAGAAAGCGGAAACGAGAGTCAGCTGTAGTTAAGAAAAACCAAAGAAAGATAATTGGTGATGGAACAGGCAGAACGAGAGACAGCTGCAGTGAGGAAAGATGACGTTAGTAAGTTAGTAGATTAGTAGAAAACCCTGATTCTATGGCGTTAGTAGATTAGTATTATATACAAGTTAGTCATTAGTAGATTAGTAGACCCTAATTCTAAGATGTTAGTGGTTGTTAGTTAATTTGTATTATTTACAATTAAGTAATTAGTAATGAAGGAAGGAATGAGGGGAAATGGAGAAAACCGAAATCCCCACAGACTCCCAAAAAGTGTGACGAAGACAGGGAGTGACAGTAATACAAAACGGGGCAGCATCGCCCTGGACAGGCGGGTAGCTGGCTCTGCAGCTCAGGACAGGCAGGTAGCTGGCTCTGCAGCTCAGGACAGGCGGGTAGCTGGCTCTGCAGCTCAGGACAGGTGGGTAGCTGGCTCTGCAGCTCAGGACAGGTGGGTAACTGGCTCTGCAGCTCAGGACAGGCAGGTAGCTGGCTCTGCAGCTCAGGACAAGTGGGTAGCTGGCTCTGCAGCTCAGGACAGGCGGGTAGCTGGCTCTGCAGCTCAGGACAGGCGGGTAGCTGGCTCTGCAGCTCAGGACAGGTGGGTAGTTGGCTCTGCAGCTCAGGACAGGCGGGTAGCTGGCTCTGCAGCTCAGGACAGGCGGGTAGCTGGCTCTGCAGCTCAACAGGAGGCCTGGAACCGGATGGGCAGGAGGGCTGGGACGGGGCAGGAGGGCTGGGATGGGATCCATCAAATGATGACTGTTGGGGTTGGGTACTAGGCTCAGAGCTGGCCGGCTGAATTGTAATAACTCATACTAACGGAGTGGGAGCAGGGTTGAAAAGGAGTCCAGGGTGATGGGTGGTGGTCGGCATGATGGCGAGCTAACTCAGGATTCTGCCCCCAGATACCCATGAGGTATTCTTCATAGTAGTCAGGGTTAAAGGGATTCTTGAAAAACTCCTGAGATGCCATGATAGAGGGATGCCTGCTGGGTCCCAACTGGTGAGTTCCTTCTGTAAGGGCGGGTGGAAAAGAGGGACCCAGTAGCAGGCAGGGAGTACCAAAAAAACAAAGTTTAATGATGGGCAACGGTACAAAAAAACTGAATCCAAAGAATGATCAAAAAACAGGCAGAAGTCGGAACCGGGAAGGTACAGCAGAGGTACAAAAACAGTCCAAAAATCAGGGTCACGAGAACACAGGCAGGAGTCGAAACCAGAAAATCCAGGAACAGGAAAATAGGGGGGGGGGGGAACAGATATTCAGAAACAACTCAACGATACAGAGACAAAAAACAATGACGCTATCAAAGGTGAGGAACTCACAACAAAGGACTGAATGCACAAG
Organism: Ilyophis sp. 1 JC-2022; assembly: GCA_022702515.1. Lineage (NCBI taxonomy): Eukaryota > Metazoa > Chordata > Actinopteri > Anguilliformes > Synaphobranchidae > Ilyophis > Ilyophis sp. 1 JC-2022. The sequence goes on from CM040394.1 coordinate 86,254,658, forward strand.
GTATAAATACACTGAGGGAAACAAGAAACAATGAGGATCAGGTGTGAGGAACCAGGAAGGGCAATTGACAGACAGGTGCATGTAATAAAACATTTTTTTTTTACAGTTTTGGAGTTGGACAAGCACATGATTCCCCCACCCTGTGGTCCACCCGTTAACTATTGTGGACTGACTCATGTGTTCGAAGCACAGATGCACATATCTGTGGACATGTTATGGCCTTACTTACAAGTAATATATAAATCTCCAAAATTAGCCCTTTCCTCACAACCCCCCATGAGCATACTAGAGGGGTCAGAACCCCTAAACACCCCTACACACAGCCTGCCCCTCACGTGGCACCCAGTACAACCGATCCACACACCAAACCCATTTCAGTGCTGGAGGTATGTAGGGTGCAGCAAAAAACTTTGGCAAACCACAGATTATGTTACTTCTGTTGTCCATGTTTTGTGACATCATAATTTACCAAATTCTATGGCAACTGACAATGCCTAACATATGTTTTATTGGACCAACTAAGGTACACTCTCAGAAACAAAGGTGCAGTGGAGGTACAGTTTTGTTCTTTAAGGACCAAATTTCACAAATTTCAGAAAGTATCGTAATGTTCTATTTGGGTATTAATAAGTACCTTTTACTAGCAAAAAAGGTACAAATTACTTATGTATTGCTGGCTAGGGCTACAATTTTATGTCCCAAGTATTTGTACTTTTTGTAAGGAACTTTTTCATACCTTTTTTGTAAACATGCTCACAGGCACAAAATCAGTGTGTTGGATTCAAACCGGCAAACCCAGGGCATAGATCAATTGATCTCTTTTATCCAGCGATCAAAAAAGGCTCACTATGCTAAAGGTTATCTTCTCTGTTTCACTCTTATGCTCCAGGCTTGTGGAAAGCTGAATGCATCATTTGTTATGGCTAAATCCAGGAGCTGGACAATTAATCTATGTGGCGTTTTTATAAGCTAGTTCTCTTAAGTAGTTCTTTCAGATAAGAAAAAAATCATTTAACATAGATTTTTTTCAATGGTTAATATAATAATTGCACCATGAACAAGACTTTGTAGGGAATAGCAACAATTTTCTAAATCTATTTTTAACTTTAAGAAAGAAATGTAGCAGAAACAAGAATAAAAGTGATTATCGAGTCACACAGGTTCCCTTTCCTCTAAAATAAAGGTACAGTGGAAGTAATTTTTTAATCTTTAAGAAAAACATTTCCCAAATGTACCCTGAAAGTACAAACCCCAATTGCAAAAGAGTTGGGACAGTGTATAAAATGTAAATAAAAACAGAAAGCAATGATTTGCAAATCCTTTTTTACCTGTATTTAATTGAAAACATTACAAATACAAGATATTTAACTAATCAACTTTATTGTTTTGTGTAAATACACGCTCATTCTAAATATGATGCCTGCAACACATCCCAAAAAGTTGGTACAGGGGCATGTTTACCACTGTTACATCACCTTTCCTTTTAACAACACTCTTTAATCTTTTGGGAACTGAGGACATTATTGTTGTAGTTTTGAATGTGGAATTTGCTTGCTTGATATAAAACTTCAGCTGCTCAACCATCCGGGGTCTCCATTGTCATATTTTGCGCTTCATAATGCGCCACACGTTTTCAATGGGAGACCAGTCTGTACTGCAGGCAGGCCAGTCTAGCACCCGCACTCTCTGACTACGAAGCCACGCTGTTGTAACACATGCAGAATGTGGCTTGGCATTGTCTTGCTGAAATAAGCAGGAACGTCTCTGAACAAGATGTCGTCTAGATGGCAGCATATGTTGCTACAAAATGCATATGTACTCTTCAGCGTTAATGGTTCCTTCACAGATGTGCAAGTTACCCATGCCATGGGCACTAACACACCCCCATACCATGACAGACGCTGGCTTTTGAACCTTGCGTTGGTAACAATCAGGATGGTCCTTTTTCTATTTGGTCCGGAGAACACAACGTTCATTATTTCCAAAAACAATTTGAAAGGTGGACTCGTCAGACCACAGCACACATTTCCACTGTGCGCCAGTCTATCTCAGATGAGCTTGATCCCAGAGAAGTCAACGTTTCTGGATGTTGTTGATATATGGCTTACGCTTTGCATAGTAGAGTCTTAACTTGCATTTGTAGATGCAGCGATTAACTTTTTTGCATTTTACATAGTGTCTCAACTTTTTTGGAATTGGGGTTTGTACAATGATATTCTATTTGGTTACTAATAAGTACCCTTTCAAACAAAAAAAGGTACTAATTAATTATGTATTGCTGGCTAGGGGTACAATTTTATGTATCTATAGGGTACAACCCCAGTGCCAAGCATTTGTACCTTTTTAGGTACTTTTCATACATTTTGTTTCTGAGAGTGTTCAGAGAAAGGCCCAGCTGATGGAGGTCACAGGCATCAAATCGAACAGAAGAGACGATACATGGTGTGACCTCCCTCTCTTTCAGCGAGCCCCTACTGCACACACTGTACCTACATCTCTGCCCTGCAGAGGTCAATGCATTGTCATTTGCCCTGCATAATGGAATCTGCCAATTAAACTAATGCATTATAATTTAATACACTGTCATAATGGTCATCATTATTATGATAAATCACCATCACCTTCACCATCATAAGTCTAATAGGGCCAATAATATGTGAACCTGCTTATTGCCTGTAGGTTTTCTGAAGCGGCAGTGAAAATATTTCTGAAAAGGAATGTCATAAAGGTCATGGTTATAACACAAGGCTATAATCCCTCTGGCCTCGAACACAATGCGCATTGTTGGAGGGGAATATCACCTTCCTCCCTGTTTACCCTGATCTGGGTGTCAATGGAAAAACACTTCTCAGAAAAGGACAAACACATGCTTACCTTACAGACCATTGTGAAGTTACACACACACACACACACACACGGACACACATAGATGACCCTTCAGTAACCTTTTATAAGTGTTATATAACAACAGGACTGTGCACATGGTGATAAAGCCGACAGAAAGACCGCACAGGACAGCGTGCACTTTCTAGTTAAAGCTTCCCTTTGTTAACATAGATTTTTTACCGGCCATACATTAATTAAGTCTTAAGTCTTCACTGGATTCAAGCCTGCAATCATCATATAATAAAGCCTGGGCCTGAAGCATAATTTTATGGTGGAGAAAAAAGACTCTGGGACAGAAGATAAATGGAGCAAATGAAGAAGAGATGGAGATAGAGATGGAAAGAGAGATGGAGAGAGATGGAGAGAGATGGAGAGGAAGGCAGGTAGAGGATGAGAGAATGAGAAAAAGAGAGGGGGGGCACAGTTACTCTACTCACTCTTTTCTGCCCTACTCTAACCCAAACACTTAATTTTCTTGGTAACAGAGTGCCATTTTTTTCAGTTAGCTGTTCCCCTTCCTCCTTGAGAAGGCTGCTAATGCTAAAGCCTGGAGTCGTTCTGGGGAGGTTGGGGCGAGTGGAGTGGGGTGGGTTGGGGGCAGTATCTACTGTGCTGAGGAGAACATAGTGGCCGTAGTTATAATGGAAGTAAGACATAACTAAGATACTTATCGCCATCTCCTCACAAATACATGCACACACACAAACACAGACACAACCGCATCGAGGACCACACTGGAAATACATGTTTTCAGCAGTGCTTTTACGTGATGTCATCTGAGCTCATATATACAGTGCATTCTTTCTTTAATGCAATATATGCATTTTAACCATAAAATAAAATTCTGATCCAATCCACATACAAACATACATACATAAAAGAGCACATGCATACTCTTAGTGCCTAAAGCAGTCGCTGAGAGTGTAGCCACGACCATCAACACCAGCAACCGGCACCACCAGCCAAAGCCCATCATGTTCCTCAGAGCTGGAGAGAAGCTCCACCTACAACCTAAAGCAAAGGCTGGTCTCCTCACCACAACTGGAAGTTGACCTCGGCAAGCAGCTGAAGTTCCCAGCCCGGATAACATCAACACGGCTTCGACCAGACATGAGCATTGTTTCAGAGTCCACCAAACAATTGATCCTGCTGGAATTCACAGTGCTCTGGGAGGAGCGTATGGATGAGGCCAACAAGAGGAAGTGCACCAAGTACCAGGAGCTTGTGGAAGAATGCAGAAGGCAAGGCTGGCGAACTCGCTGTGAAACTGTGGAGGTGGGCTACCGAGGATTTGCAGGGCGTTCACTCTGCAAAGTGTCTACGCTTCTGAGCATTACCGGGGAAGCAAAGAGGAAGGCCATCAGGGCTGCTACTGAAGCCGCAGACAGAGCCGCTTTGGATCAAGAGGGCAGATCCGTGGGCGATTGCTGCTGGGACGCAAGCTGGGGTCTGATAAACCCCGGCTGGGTCGCCTGGGCGAGGGTGTCTGATGTTGAAAGACCCGAAACACCCGATGACCCCAGGTTCCATCACTGATGATGCGTCCCAGTGCATCTGCAGGATGTATCTTTCATCATGTAAACATAAGTTAAGGTCAGACTGCAGACCTTAAAGCTCAATCGCGATCCAATGTTTTTGACCGACTGTTCATATTCATTTTTAGAAGTGATCCAACAGTACTGCCTATGATGACTGCACTTTAATCTCATATTCATTGTTTTATAATGACATCAGCTAGTCGCATAAAGAGTGACATAAAAATCACTTTGCCGATATAACTTCGGCTGTGTGGAGAATGCCCTTCAATCCTACCTTTGATTGAGGACACACCCTGCCCAGCTGGCATACATGAGCGTAATAGATGTACTGTATACATGGACTGAACAGTTCCAATTTGGGCATCCATACAAGTTGCATGCAGGTCACATGGCAATACATACACCCACAAATACTCACACACATACTCTCTCTCACACACCTCACACACATCCAGAAACATCCACTCACATACTTTATCTCTCACACACCGACACAAACAGCTATAGCATGTACATACACACACACACACACACACACAGATGTCTGGTCAGGTACCAGGATCAACCAATGAATAAAAGAGGAGTGACACCTTACTGGTCTCCAAGGGCAACATAGGTATGCATAGATATTGCAGTGCTGGTGAAATGGGCCATTTAGACTGGCTATCCACTTTGTTTCAACACTTTCTCAAAAGTACGTCCATCCAAGAAGGCGTATCCTGTTCAAAATGTAAGCAAACAGGAAGCAGCAGCTTTGTCTAGCAGTGAAAAAGAAGGAGACATGCATGGGAGAAAGGACTATACTAACTGTATGTAGCGAAATCAACATTGAGTGTTGATTGTTTCCCAGCTAATTGCTTTAGTTCTGGAATAAATTTATGCTAATCAGTTACGGCCAAATCAGACATCACGAATCAAATGACCTTTCGAATAAACAGTAAGTGTCAGGTGGATTAAATACACACAGGTGTGCCTGTAGACTGGACCTGAAAAGGTGATATGTGAGGGAGATGAGACACCTACCTAGGAGAGAGAGAAAGACAGAGAGAGAAAGAGAGAGAGCAAACAGCAGGCTCTGCTGAGGAGCTCTTGTTCACAGAGGGCTTCATTAAAAGTGATTGGATCAGCAGGGACTGCACCTGACCCGGGTAAGATGTGTATCTACAGCCTCCATCTGCCTGTGCGTCCCCTGGGCGGGAGAGGCACAGAGGACAACCCTCCCTCTCCCCCAGCGCTGGAACACAGCCTATCTGCGCATTTAGGGAGCTGTGAGGAGCAGGAAGGCAAGGTACCTGTTATCACCCGTGTGCACACACACACACACACACACACACACACACAGATAAAGTGTGGCAGCAGCGTGGTATAATGGTTAGGGAACTGAGCTTGTAACCCAAAGGTTGTACCGTTGTACCCTTGAGCAAGATACTTAACCTGAACGCACGCACACACACAGAGATTCTATACAGCCAACGATAAACAGTGTATGTGCACATGTGGTCACAAGGAATTATGGGTAGAGGAAAGAACACCTTTTATAACTGCTGTGTCCATGTGCAGCTCTATTTGAACATTTCATGAATATTTTGAATTTGAAAAGAACTAATGAATGCTGAGTATGCGCTATTCATGATACAATTCATCATAAATTTAGAAAAAGAAATATGTGTACATTTATTTCACGATTAAAAAAATAACCTTTTTAATTACCAATGTATTTATGTATCTACTTGTCAGTTTTGAAAGGCTTTATCACCTATACACAGAGTGATGTGTGAATAATGTCTTGTCCTGATTACCGGGGGAAATGTGTTCTGGCAGTGCAGACAGGCGTCACGAGCCTGAGAAGTAACCTCGCATGGCACACGGTGAGCGGTTAGCCAGTTGCCCTGTGGTTGCCCTCTGGCCAGGGTGTAGGATTTTCAGAGTGATTGGAAGTGTGGTGAAGCTCTTCCATTAATGGCCCTGTAGGCCAGAAACAAGGTTTGAACATTGATGCAACCAGATGTTAGCCAACCACCAGGAGCCACATGCGTAAACAGTGCTGAGCAGAAAAATGCCCTCAGAAAGCTGCGTAAGTGAGTTTCCACGCAGAAGTTCAGATGTATAATATAAGAAAACATGCGTACCGCTGCACACGCTGGACACCATGTGTACGCAATTTTTGGAGACACCATGATAGAAAGGCAGAGGGAGAAAATGCTAAACGTTGTGAAAGCAGATTTCCGACTGAGCGTTCTTTCACGCATTCTTTTGCTCAGAGTTTTATACATGTGGCCCCAGGTGTGAAAGGAGAAAACAAACAGTTAGTTAAAGGTGTTTTAAAACAGTGTTCATAAAATGAGAGGAATAGCATTATTGCCTGATTTTAAACGACAAAGGAAAATGGGGGTTGTTAAAATTAAGAATAAATAATGTCCATATTGTATAAAAATGTTCGCAGCTCATTCTTACGTAAAACAGCTTAATCTGTAAAGACCAACCATTTACCATTTACAATGTACTATTTAGTCATTTGGCATATGCTATTAGCCAAAGTGCATTTCATATGGTAAGCAAATGCCACTAGAGATAGAGATAAGTAAAGATACAATCATAAAAGTGCCACTACCCAGGGGCATACCTCAACACTAAATACATTTAAGTCAGGATATCTTAAAATTATTACTTCACAACATTTTTTACAGTAAACTTTTGGGTGTAGATGTTTTGAACTTTTGAGTAATATATTCTGTGCTGGATTCAATGCGGCCTTTCTGTGTAGAGTTTGCATGTTCTTCCCATGTCGGCATGGGTTTCCTCCCACCGTCCAAAGACACGCACGCTAGGCTAATTGGAGACTCTAGAATTGTCTGCAGGTATGAGTGTGTGAGTGAATGGTGTGTGTGTGGATTGGCAACCTGTCCAGGGGGTAGTCCTGCCTCTCGCCCAATGCATGCTGGAATAGGCTCTATTTTACAATGAAGACCTGAAAGATAAAGATGAAAGACGGTAGTTTTTGTATTATTTGAAAATTTCTCTGACTAAACAGCTAGGCTGTACTGCAGGCTATAAGGCAATGTATTTTATTGAAATAAAATATATAATCAAGATCAGAAAAGGTAAGGTACAGAAAATGTATCAGCAAATATACTCATTATTGATGCCTTTGGATATTGCAATATATTGAAAAAACATTGCTGTCTTCTGTCTGCACAAGTCTGCACTTTTACCTCATATTCATTTTTTTATTTTATATCCTGTTTGCTGGAGTACATAGTAAAAATAAAAAAATTGTGTCACTGTCCCAATACTTTTGCATTTAACTGTATTTATTTTTTAGATTTTTTGAAATAAAAAAGTCATACATTTTCAATATATTGCAGTATATTCCATTTCTGTAAGTGGAGAACATAAGCAGACGTGCAAGGCAAATGCGATTGCATCAGCCTGCTCTGAGGTGACATCAGACACCTCTGAGGTTACACCAAAAATGGCGGCGACTGGGGGGTCAGGGATAATTAGCTAACCATCATTTTAATGTTTATTAAAAATAGAAACACAAGCAGGAGAGGCTCAGTTCTGTGAAAGGGGGAAGCGAACTAGGGAGTCAGGCTAAAGCAGCTGACACAGGTACATACAACTTTAAAATGAGATAAAAACATGAGGTCAATGTGTGTACTGAACCATTCACAGTAATTGTTACACAGTCCCTTGCATTCCCTAAACATTTTTATTTGCTTTGCTGTCATCATTAAAACAGTGAATGGAGTTCTATTTTGATCTTGCTGGTCAAATAAATGTGAAACTTGCGAAATTAGCTTTCGTGGAGACAACGCGAGAACAAATGACGTCAGCTCATATGATGTTTTCATCTTAAATTGGAGAGCTACAGTGCCCTCCGCTATCATTGCCACCTCTGGTAAAGATGAGTAAAAAAGGTTATAAAAAATTCACCGTTTAGTGAATTAGCTTAATATCACACTGAAAAAAAGAGAAAAATCCAACCTTTAATTGGATTTAAAGGTTGGATTTTTATAATAAATTTATTATGAGAAAAAAAAATCCCTCAACAAGGAATAATACTTTTTAACAAAACTACATGTGCCACAATTATTGGCACCCCTGCATTTATATATGGAATAAAGTAATAATTTGTAATATTTGGTTGCATATCATTTGCATGCCATGACTTTCTGATGTCTGTGACTCAACAACATCAAAAAACTCTTGATATTTAATTTTATGGTACTCTTACAAGCGATACTATAACGTCTCTGCATTTTAATGAATTTCTATGGGAATTGGGGGGTGGGACAAGATTTAGCTGTAAATTACACTGGAACAGTATGGAACACATGGTTGACTAAATGGCTTTAAGTCATCAAGGGTCTGACATATCACACAAGCCTTAAACCATCCCTCTGCTGCCAGAAATACAGTACATATGGATGGATAACTTGAAGGGTTTCTTCTCCTGACTTTTTCCATAGAGTTCAATAGGAAAATTTGTCAAGAGATGCATCTGGTAGCAGACTGATGGTTTGTCATCAAACCATTTTTTATCATTTACATTAAATCTCAATAAAATATTGTTTAATTAAATCATGAGTTGTCTGACTCAAGTGTAAAAATAAATACATAAATAAATAACTTGAGAAAGAGGGGGTAACATTGCAATATGAATGCATGTAAGTCACTGGCTTCAAAAGATGATGTTATAAACCCCTCAAAAAGAGTTTATAAATTTGTGTTTGGTCAATCATATCTCTGTTGTCACTGCATTATTAGCATTGTATCTTATATCATTGGAAAGCCTGTTCATTCCCCTTTACAATGATGTCCCATTTGTAAGGATCATACATTTGTGGGATGAGAAGCACAGCTGATTATGTGGGTGGGGTCCCAAGTGAAATGTGCCCTGCCAATTTCAAACAGTGTATTCTCCTGTTGGTATAAAGGGAAATTAACAGGCTTTCCAATAATATAAGATATAATGCTAATAATGAGGAGAACAGGGGTAGGTAACACTGGTCCTGGAGTGCCAGTGACATTTCTGGTTTTTGTTCCATCGGAGCTTGATAACAAGTTTTTCGGATTATTAAACGTCTGAGCCTGAATATTCTGAATGGTGACACTGTTAACTATGAGTGCATGGTCACCAGCATTCATTGAACCTGATTAATTAATGTAGTTCTAGCTTTAGATGGAGCAAAAACCATGACCATCTCCGGCACTCCAGGACCAGGGTTGCCTGCACCTGTTATAGAATAATAGTGGATCTGCCCAAGCTGGTTTAATAGAACATATTGCTGTGAATTTATGTTATAGTATTGAATTGAATATTTACATCAGGGGTGTTCAGTCTTATCCGAAAAGGCCGGTGTGGGTGCAGGTTTTTGTTTTATTCCAGCACTATGATACATGATTCAACTCATGAACTAATCAAGGTCTTCAATCAAGACCTTGTTAAGTAGAATCAGGTGTCAAATGTTCTGGGATGAAACAAAAGCATGTACCTACAATGGCCCTCTTCAGATTGGAGAGGACACTTGATCTACATAAACATTTTGTACATATTGTTCCCTTTCCCCATTCCTGCTACACACATTATGTTTTGTCCGTTGCCCGCCTCCCGTCCAGTCCACTTCCCTATTGTTCTCCGTGTTTTCCCGATTCCTCTTGTTTCATGTCACATTATTATGTTTCCCTGTTCGTCTTACATTACATTACATTACAGTCATTTAGCAGACGCTTTTATCCAAAGCAACATACAGTAAGTGCATATAGAAACATCATCGAAGTAACTACAGAACAGACAGAGCACATCCTTCCCATAAAGTAGCTGCTTTCCCTAGTAATGAACATTGAATGCAGTTCACAGTTACTACAATTCTATTCTAAATACTATTATAAACATCAACACACCGTTAAAACAAGAAACAAGTACCATGAGAGGTCCTAGATAGGTGTATCAAGTGGAGTCTGAAAAGGTGTGTCTTCAGGCCACGACAGAATGCAGGCAGGGTTGGCGTAGAACATAGGGGAATGAGAAGTTCGTTCCACCACTGGGGAGCTAGGGTGGAAAAGCTCCGCAGTCGGGACGAGCGAGCGCCATTGACACGGAGGGGGGGAAGTGCGAGTCGCCCTGCTGTAGACGAGCGAAGTGGTCGAGCAGGAACATAGTTCTAGATCAAGTTAAACATGTGAAAATTTCGGGAGGCAGGATGGCGCAGGCTGGTAGGCTTGCGAGCAGGGAGTTGCAGTAGTCCAGGCGTGAGGTGTCCATAGTCTGGACAAGAGGCTGGGTGGAGTAGGTGGTCAGATAGGGTCGAATCCTCCTGATGTTGTACAGGAGGAACCTGCAGGACCGTGCCATCGCCCTGATGTGGTTTTTGAAGTCCAGCTGGTCGTCCAGGACCATTCCCAGGTTCTTTGCAGAGTGGGAGGCAGCCACCATCGTCCCGTCAATGGTGATGGAGAGGTCATGTAGTCAGGAAGTTTTGTATGGCATGAAGAAGAGCTCTGTCTTGTCGAGGTTGAGCTTCAGGTGATGGGTAGTCATCCACTCAGAAATGTCGGCCAGACAAGCAGATATCCTCTTTTTCACCTGTTGGAGGGAAAGAGAGAAAGAGTTTAGTATCATCAGCATAACTATGGTATGAGAAGCCATGTGAATTAATTACTGAACCAACAAACTTAGTATAAATGGAGAACAGCAGAGGACCCAGTACAGATCCCTGCGGGACTCCTGTAGACAGGGGATGGGGTGCAGAGACAGAACCCATCCAAGAGACTTAGTAGGATCTATCAGTGAGATACAATACAAACCAAGAGAGGGCAGTCCCAGAAATGGCCATCTCAGCGAGTGTGGAGATCAGGAGTTTGTGGTTCACCGTGTCGAACGCCGCTGACAGGTCAAGTAGAATCAGGACAGAGGAGAGGGATGAGGCTCTAGCAGTGGCGAGTGTCTCCATCACAGCCAGGAGAGCGGTTTCCATGGAATGTCCGGTTCTGAAGCCAGACTGATGCGGGTCTTCCGTGTTGTGCAGGCTGGGCGTGGCTATCCTTCTTGTTTCTTCGTTTCCCCTCTCATTATTCCTCAGACAATCACTCACCTTTTCCGCTCGCATTCCACACGCTCCTCAATTAGCTCATTCAGGTCATTATACTCAGTAATGATGGAGGCAGATTAATTAGATGGTAGGGCTGATTAAGAGGACTTCCTTCTGAGGTAATTAAGTGGTATTAAACACCCCTTCCAATTTGGTTATGTAAAGCACCCTTTCCCCTCTGTGTGCGGGAGCTCAGCTTATCTGACCTGTCCCCTTCACTTCACCTGTTCTGAGCCCTTTTTCTGCTGAAGAGGCACAGTGAGAAGAGGGTCTAGGGAAGAGTTTTGGGAATGAGTGGCTCCTTTCAGGAGAGAAGGGCCCCACAATCCATCATCAATCCCAAAGGCAATGGCACTCACTCACAAGCCTGCACTCTGCTTCACACTGTAAAATAAGAATAAAACACTGAAAACCAGGTAGCACATGTCTGCTATTGATTTTCTGACACATATTGAACACTCCTCTTCTCTTTAATAGAATACTGTTTCCTGTGCTTTCTTTCGTTCACAGTCACATTGCGGAAATAAAACAAGCACCAACCAGACATTCCTGGCAGGCCCTATGGCTGAATTCTCTACATTCAATTTCCAGTCCAAGGTCACTTCTTAGTGTCATCACATCTTTGTGTCGGCACATTTTTTATTCCTGGAACTAACACTGATGTCGTTCACTTTTATAAGTCTAAATAAAAGCATCTTCTAAGTGATTGTAAAGTAATGTTGCGTGTAATGTTGTGTGTGTTTTTTTTTGGAGACGTCAAACATTGAATCAGGTCATATTGACCCGGAACATAATATAAGGGTTAAACTGTGTTTAAACTTGTATAATGGCCCTGAATCTGTATTTCATGATTAATGAGCTGGTGGATTGTATCAAGGAGCCCGCATAAGCTGTTCCCACATAAGTGTGGCGTATCTAATCTGGCAACCTTACCTTTGTGTGGTTGTCATTCATGCACAACAATCAAGAACATTCAAGACAGTAATCAAAGACAGGCAAATCACCTGCCCCCTCTTTATCTGTAGCTTACTGGCTGTCACTGGTGCACGTGCATATATGTGTGCTTTGTGTGTGTGTGTGTGTGTGTGTGTGTGTGTGTGTGTGTGTGTGTGTGTGTGTGTGTGTGTGTGTGTGTGTGTGTGTGTGTGTGTGTGTGTGTGTATGTGTGTGTGTGAAATAGGGGGATGGAGATCTGAAACCAAATCCACTTTTTATACGATGAAGCGCATTAGAGCCTATCACTGCGGAACGGAACACCAGGGAATGATTAAGGCACAATAGCCTCCCTCGCAATTTGTTGGGGGTAATTTGTGATGACCCAGGGGAGGGGACAAGATGGGGGTGTACGAAGATCATTTAATTTGCCTGTTATTGAAATGCTGAAATGCACCTTTGTCCTGATTGCATGCTGTTTGGTGAACAGTATTTAGAAAAAAAAATAAGTCGCATGTTCATCAATTAAACCAAAGTATGTGCAGGCAGATTAGAAAAAATGAAGAGTGACCCACTGCTAATAGAGGGTTCTTCTTTCTGGCCTATTTGCATTTGTGCCTGTCTGGGTATAGTTAAGTGTTAAATCATCGTTTCAGAACACAAATTCAATCCATGACTCACCACACTTGTTAGAGGGACAGCAGAAAGCAGTCAGGTCTCACAGTGCCCTCCTCTGTCCATTTATTGTATGACCTGTATTATCCACAGTATCCCTCAATTTAAAAAAAAAAGTATATATATTTTTTGTTTGTTTACCGTAGCTGACAAGAAAAAAAACTGTAAGCACTTTAGAATCCTTAGAAATAAGTCCCACTAAAATATTCTCACTCTCCACCCAAGCTGGCGTGCGGTGAGTATGCTGGCACAAAATATCTGCCATGCATCATCCAGGTTGATGATTTGACATTTGACAGCTATTTTTATTCAGTTAATCTTAATGACAAGTTTTATTTAGATGAAATGTAAGTATTTGTAAGCAAGTATTTGCATTATACTTTCATGAAAATCTTTTTTTTATTTTATTCTGGGCTGTGTCCGAATCAGCACTCTTCCACACTGTTGAGTAGCCTTGGTGAGTAGATAAGGCGAGAAAGTCGTAGATTGATTGATTTTTTTAGATTTTTCAAATTGCAGTATACTTCAAACACCCGGATGACACATTTACTTCCGGGGTTTCACTGAGTAAATTCGGGAGCACACTTTTCAAGAAGTACACGAACATTTTGGTCACATAAATATAACGTGAGCTTCGTTTTAAAAAAAAATTATGCGCAGCTTCGCTGACGTTTTCCTTCAAATACAACAAAAACAACACGTGACATGGCAGCGCAAGAATGGGGCACAAGGTTGCCAGATGGCGACTCAAAACTAGCCCAAATTATAGGGTGTTTTTAACCGAAACCAATAATAGAAATAGAAATAAATAGAAATCATCATGTTTTTACTTTTTAAAATAAGTGCGTGCTTTGCGACTTTTCATTTTTACCCGTGACTCCACTTTGAAAGTATCTAAATTTAGCTGTAAAACCACGGACATGGCACCACTGGTGGGACGTCTTCTGACCTGCTTACGACACTTCCACAGTGTGGTTGGAAAATACTATGGCGGATATTTTTTGCGGACTGCTAAACAGTGCACATTAAACAGCACACTTCTGCCAGTGCACTGTTTGCAAGAAACAGGGCACAGTAGATAGGGCTCTGATTCGGACACAGCCATGGTGTATTCAAATGATCTCAGAATTCTGAATATTTACGAGAAGAAAAAACTATTTGAACGTGACATTATTGTCATGTTCAAATTGTTTTTTCTTTTCGGAAGTCGGAAATATTCAGACTTCCGAGTTCATTTGAATACACCATAGTATGGCGGATATTTTTCACGGACTGCTAAACAGTGCACATTAAACAGCACACTTCTGCCAGTGCACTGTACGCAGAAGACAGGGCGCAGTAGATATGGCTCTGATTCAGACACAACCCTGGTTAGACTTCTGGTTAGAATTTCTGGTTTCAACCCCCAAGAAATTTGTGACAACTAATTGTACCATATTTTCCTCAGTTTATGCTTATAACATGTTTTTTTCATAATTATGATTTCCCTTTAACTGTTCGAGTGTTTTATTAATAATTAACTACAGGACCTTGACAAAATTCGTCATACAAATAAACATCGAGCTATGCCTGGATGACTGCCTCCGATTCCACTACAGAGATGCATTCTGTGAAATGAAGTTCATTAATGCCGAGAACACAAGGGAGCATACACGCCATTTACGGACATACAAGTCCCAGTAAACCATTCGGGAGATAGACCAATAAGCTGTCAGTTTAGCGCACATGAAACATACTCGTCCAATCAGAGAAGACAATGGTGCTGTGTGGCATCGTCGAGGTCCCTCAATATAGTTTCAGGGACCCTGACCGCAGCAGTGGGCAGCCCGGGGAGGATTTGTGAGCCACCAAGGCACCTCGGGAGCGCTCCCCGTTTCCCCGCCCCACTTTTTCTTCTCTTTGGGGTGCGTTTCGTTTGCGGTCGGGGCGACGGCCCGAGCGAAGCGGTAAACATGCCGGTGCGTACCGAGTGCAGCCGTAACTCCACGGCCTACATGTCTTCGGCCTCTCTTGTCCCGTCTCCACCGATTAACACCCAGCAGCCGGGCGTTGCAACCTCGCTCTTGTACAGCGGTTCTCAGTTTCGAGGACACCAGAAGAGCAAAGGGAACTCTTACGACGTCGAAGTGGTTCTGCAGGTTAGTCTGAACGCACTTAGAAAAACCGTAACGTAAAACTGGCAGTTTGTCAGCGAGCTAACTCAGGATAACACAACCTAGCCGCAGGCTTGATGTTGACACATCTCCATTTCGCACAAACATTCACTGTGGCTAGAATTCCTCAGATTGACCACTGTCCGGAAATGACATGCTCAAAACAAACATTTATTACAGAAGGTGCTTTTGGGTGCATGTCATTCTTGCGAATGTCCTTCACTATGTTTGATAAGCGGAATCAGTGTCGACATCGAGCTAGCTAGCTAACCTTAGCTAACACAGACGCATTTATCAGGCTTTCGGTGTGTTTACACTACTCTTCTACGCTGGCTTAAAACGACAGATTCCAGCTTTGCAGTTGTGTAAATAGATTGCTCGAAGCTCAACCATCCAGGCGTAACAGGACACCCCCAAGACGTTTGGTGGGTTTTTTTTCTCCCACAGCTAGGTAATTATAGCGTGTTGTCTGGCGGTTTTTTGATTATTTAGTTTGGGGGCATGCATATTATGAGTAACGTTACAATAGCAAAAGCTTACAGTCATGGAGACGTTTATCTAGCAAGATTAGAGCGGAGATATTAAGTAGTTTCCAGGAATGGAGTAGGACTTCAGCCCACCTGTTCGTTATTTTGGACCCATAGTCCCATAAGCTCACAAATTGGGTTCTTCTGAGCCCTCTGTAGAGGATACGTATATCTGCATTCAAATCTAAATGTGTTTCACCGCTGTAGTTTAGCCTTTAGCCAAAGTAATTCTCATTTAAACGCGTCCAAAGTTAGCAGCTTGGTTTCCACTGACAATTTTCTCTTGCAGCACGTGACAATGGAGGACTCCTATCTCTGTGGTTACCTGAAGATCAAAGGGCTAACGGAGGTGAGACTTCGTACAAAACAGTTATGCATATGGATCAAAAAAAAATTCAAATCACCAGTCAATCAATCAGTCAGTCAGCGAATATTCTATAGAGTGAGCAAAAAAACAATTGCACCCGTTTGGGCAAAAGGATTTCCTGAATCAAGCTGATCTCTTGGGAAAATGTGGGATGCAGCAACAAATAGCACAAACATTTAGGAGAAAAGCAATTCTAAGGGTGATTCTAGCTGCAGTGGCCAGCTCTGTGTGACAGTAGAGAACCAATCAAAATATGACTATTTTAATACACCCCCATTTACAAACTGGTTGTCACATACTGTAGATTTTCACAGTGGACATTTCCCAGATGAAATAAAAAAAATAAAAAAAAAACCGTTGTAAAATAGCAGCTTCCTGTTCTTCATTCCTCCCGCCTGAACATTGTCTTCATGTTGTTTCCCTGCCCTGCAGGAGTACCCGACTCTCACCACGTTCTTCGCCGGCGAGATCATTAGTGACAAGCGGCCTTTTCTGACCAGGAAATGGGACGCGGACGAAGATGTGGACCGTAAGCACTGGGTACGAGTGGCAAAAACAAACCCTGAATCTGTGAATATCTGACCTTTTAAAGGTCTGTTTAAAATGTACATAGTTTACCTTGTAGTTAATATTTATGTCTGTTAGGAGCTTGGAAGTGAATTTCACATTTTATGAAAAAGAAAGTAAGGGGGAAGTGTGTAGTCTTAGATATTGATTACAGGTCGGGTCAGTGGTCTTTCAAAGGCTTAAAAACTTGGATGGCTAACCAGACGCCTTTCTTGTGTTAAATTTTTACTTACCCGACCTTACAGGACCAACCCAAAGTGCAGCGTTACGCTTGTTCTTTCCCTCAATGATGGTGATTCTTTAATTTCTCCTGTTGTGACTACAATCTGTTTGCTACAGACAGTGGTTTCTTGTGATAGTTTCGCCATCTCTGGTGGTTACTCTGCATAATTGTGCTGTTTGACTGTCTTCTCTTTGCAGGGCAAGTTTCAGGCTTTTTATCAGTATGCAAAAATCTTCAACTCTGACGACTTTGATTATGAGGGGCTGAAGAACAGTGACTACGTCTTCATGAGGTGGAAGGTCAGTTTTTCATTGGCGTTTTACTCCGTGAATCTCTGCACACTGAAAAGGGGCGGACGTGGCGATGTCATCAGTGAATCGCAACGCCGTGAGATTTTTAAATCTATTGATTAATCATTTTGTTACTTTCTTTGTCCACCTGCATTTCACCCCTTGTGCCACAAGATGGTGGTCACATCATTGTGTCAATGGCCCAGTCCCAATACTCTCACTTGAGCACTTGCATGCCCGCGAGAACCTCCAGGGGCTTAGTCTGTACCATTTCTTATTTAGCAAGTGCACGAGTACTTGACTGCGCACTTTATGAGCCCTTGATGTGGTCTTCACTTGAGTCCGCATCAAACCAAACTTCGCTGAAGCGTATTGCCCATAGTTCTTTGCGTTAACGTGACTTTCTACACTCTGGCCAATCACAGCTGTATTCTGTGTGCAAGAACAAGCTACTGCACAATCGAGCAAAGGAACTTCAAGTGTAAAGTGAAAACCAGTTAAATCATGCATTTTCACTAACTCTTACACGTTAAAAATATGAGATGACTATATATTTATGTATGACTCAATAAATAAGTCATAATAATTAGTAAATTCACATTTTATTAGGATATAGCGAAGAATCGGTACTTTATGGGCTGCAGCCTGATAAAATATGTAGCCTACTCGGCAGCAGAAAGGCTTCTCAGGCTGGCTGGTAACATTAGCTAATTATATCAAATAACAAATACGGGAC
Organism: Ilyophis sp. 1 JC-2022; assembly: GCA_022702515.1. Lineage (NCBI taxonomy): Eukaryota > Metazoa > Chordata > Actinopteri > Anguilliformes > Synaphobranchidae > Ilyophis > Ilyophis sp. 1 JC-2022. The sequence continues at coordinate 86,272,647 of CM040394.1, forward strand.
CTTCAGTAGCCTACAGTTAACATACAATTATTAAACTTAAATCAGCACTGGGTTTTCCCAAACAGCTCTGCTGTTCTCGGTAGCTATGCTGAAGATTAAACGGTTATAATGTTACTAAAGCAAATGTCCTCCAGCGTTTGTATTATTTATTTTATTCTCAACATGCCATATATTGAACTTCAGCTCCACAGAAGTAGGCCTAGAGATCTTGGGTAAAAAGTAGAGTTTACCGATCTGGGCTCCGTTTGCCAAAAGGATCTTGGATAAAGATCATCTTAAGCAATTTTGTTTTTATATTACTTTCATTGTTTGTTTGTTTTTTGTCATTTGTTTTTTTGTCTTTCTCCCTCTTTTTATTATCTGTTTAATGTAATGTCAGTACATTTTAATAATTTGAATCATGAAATAAATAAAGCACAAACACAAAATACTCCATGCTTTTGGGAAACGGGGCCCTGATCTATCCAGCTAAAGTTAAATATATGACATGTTGAGTTTTCTATATAGTTCGGTAGTTGAGATTCATAAAAACGTACTGAGCAGGTGACACGACACGACGTAGCACGGACGAGCAAATTAAATAAAACGAAACGGGTTTGTCATTCTTGGCTCTCCTGTTAACGCCCAGTGGACATCCACATTAGACGGTGGATCTGCCTACCTTGACCAAAACCATAGCCCAACTGTTAAACTATGTCTTCTACCTCACGCTAATTCACAATTAAAAAGTGATCTAAACAAGGCGACTTATAAACTTTCATTCTGGTTATTCGAGGGACGTCCCACAGACAACACGCCCGATGTCACCGGAGCTCCACAGACGACTAATACGCACAATTTTTGTCAGAAAAAATGACACATAGCGGCGACGGGAAACATGGCGACGCGTGTGTGTGTAACCATAGCAACCAAATGTCATGCGAGGGTGTCCCATTTCTTACCTACGCACTTGCGCACCGCACAGCACGCTTGCACCCCTTGGTCCAACCTTGGAAATACGTCACCAAAGTGCGGACTTGAAGGAAGTGCTTAGACCGTAGGGTGAGTATTGGGACGCAGCCAATCTGTGACTTGAGCGCTCATGAACAATTTCCTCATAGCCGTTTTGCCGTTGTCATAGTTATATCTGATACTCATAATAGAAATGAACAAGAAGACAAAAATGAGGAACAAAAGCAACGCTTATTACCAGATATCAATCTAACTCTCACCCTCTCTCTCTTTCCCTCTCTTTGCTCCACCCCTTCTCTGGCTGCACAGGAGCAGTTTTTAGTCCCCGATCACACCATCAAAGACATCAGCGGTGCTTCATTTGCCGGCTTCTACTACATCTGCTTCCAGAGATCCACAGCTACCATAGAGGGCTACTATTACCATAGAAGTTCAGAATGGTATTTATAGCAACCATAGAAGGCTACTCATAAATTAATGAAAGTAGAGGATTACCACATCCTTAGACATTTAAAATGGTAAATACTGCCACAATAGAGGGCTACTGCTACCACAGAAGTTCATAACAGTAAATACAGCCACTGTAGATGATAATAATGAACAGTGTAGTATGTGGTGGTTGTCAGTGACTCTTTCTGTGCCCCCATAGGTACCAGTCCCTGAACCTCACCCACGTCCGAGAACACAGCGTCCCCATCTACGAGTTCCGGTGACCCCTGCCCCCCCCCCCCCTACACCGCTGGGAGAGAAGGGGACATTTGGCACCATTCTGAAGAGAATGTTTAAAAAATAATAATAATTTTAAAAGAAGAAAAGAAAAAAAAGGATTGTCAGTCATGCCCTGCATGTGCCCGTCCCCAAATTTGGTCGGACAGACGGGTGAACAGGAATGGAGCTCTCCGTAAGTGAGGGAAGCCACCAGCAGGTGGCACTGTGGCGTGGGCAGTATTGAAAGGTGGACCGAGGGTGGCTGGGGAATCGCGTTCCGCTCTGTCGTGGTTGGTCCTCCTCCTCCTCTGGTTTCAACGGCTGGATCTCAGCTGCTTCCACACTGTCCTCGCCCTGAGCCGCCTCTACGTTTGATATTACAGTGGGATTGTGCCCCCCCCCCTTCAGTTATTACATTTCCCGCCCCTCAGAACGGAACATGGAAGCCCAGCCCTGGGTATTCCTGCATTGGGAGACAGTCAGGAGGGACAGTCTGTTTTTTTTATTTACATCTTTTTAATCGACAAAAAGGAGGACTAGCCCTGGCCACTTTAACGTAATGGGCCAGCTGGGTGTGTTCACTATCTCAAGAGCTGCTGCTTGGAGGCCTTAAAGACCTCACTTTCTGAACAACTTTGTGAATAAATTTGTATGGTAGACCCCCCCTCGCCCTCCTCGACTACACATGAAAGCAGCGGTTGCCTATGAGACCTGGATGTGCGCTGAGCTCTTGTGGCGAGAGGCAGGCAGATCTGAAGGCACAGTTTTATGGATACAATGTGTGTAGCTCCGTGTTTTGTGCCTGAGAGATAGGCGGACTGCTGTGACTGGGGATGCATTGCACATCTCTGAAAGTGTTAAATGTTTTTTTTTTTTCTTTTTTATATAAATCATTTCCTGCTCAACTCACCTCTATGCAACAGGAAGACGATTGCCGGACAAGAAAAAAGCAGACCTGGACGTCATCAGGAATAGAGTTTCTGATTTTTCCACCATAACATGAACAGTAACCACCAGAGCATTTTATGAAGTGTGTGCGCGTGTGCGTGTGTGTGTGCGCGCGTGTGTGTGTGTGCATATATAGAACACTGTTAAGTTGCCTGGCTGTCGATGTGATGGCTATTTCAGAGAGTTCTGTGTGTTTTTTAACATGGCTGGCAGTCTGCAGTGGTTTCTTGAAATTGGCACAGGCGAGGGTGGGGCCAGAATACATCTACAGGAAGACTGATTACTAAATGCCGACATGGACCGTGAAGAGCCATGCTAAGCACTCCCGTTGCTGTTCCCTTGTCAAAGCCTGTAACGGCCAATGGAAGCTGCAGTGCGGTGGTTTCCTCAGTGAACTGATTTTCATGGTCTGGAACAGGACAGCGTGGAAAAGGTGTGCACCACAACCTCTGCATTGGTCACGTGCTTCTAATGACCCCAACTTACAGGGAGGGTCATTTACATGCAGGACTTTAAGCGACTTAAAAAATAAAAAAAAAATAAAAAGTCTTAAACAGTATTCAAGGGAAACTGCTGCGGTTTTCCGAAAGAAAAAAAAAGTTTTTATTTGTGGGCAAAACGTGAGAAAAATATGAAAAACCATCCTTCCCAGCTTTAGTTGAACCTTCTGCCTTAAAAAGAAATAACTAATATGTTGTACAAAGTACAATTTTATGGATAATGAGAGTAAATGACCATTCGCTTACAAAATACAAATAAACTTGCTAATGGCTCAAGAGATTCATTTTATTTGCTTGTGTATTTACATGTCCTTAAAAGGTGAACAACAAAGTCATGCAACGCTGCCCTCTAATGGAGGAAAGCGGGAGCTCTGGTAAAAAAGGCTTGACACGATCCTCCACTGCAGACGTATATTCATGGTTTCAAATTCAATGTACTGGAGTAGAGCAACACAAAAATTGTCTCACTGTCCAAATACATATGGACTGCACTGTGAACAGGGGTGTGTGTGTGTTTTTTTCTTTTGTTATTTTTCTAGGAAATAGAAGAATGGAAACTATGGAAACTGCATGACTACTTTGTGAAATCCTGCTGGGCAAGATGCCGTTTCTTCCTGCAAATTAGGAAATCTGGAAAAAGTAGATGCTGACTGATGACCTAGTTAAACCAGTACAAATCACAGTGACACTACACACGTAGGCATATGTGAGTCTTCCGGGTGATTGCCAAGTAGGTGTGTACACAGGGTGTGAAATTAACACAAGCCACAATGCTTGTAAAATGTGTTACTCGAGCAGCCACTTTGCCTGGTAACCAACCAGGTTGTGTTATATTGTAAAAGATAATGTGGCTGGCAAAATGTTGAAAATGGCTGGTTATTTTTAGAATGCACAAGCCTCTGGCCAGTGGGTGCAAAAGTAAATTTTGTACCCTGTTTACAAGGCTAGGTGAACTGTTAGAATAATCAGTAGATGACATCTGCACAAATATGTGAATATTCAGATGAGATTTGCATGATTTGTCATCTGCGCAGGATACATTCTTTCCTCTATTTGCACACGGAGATGGTGGAGATTGGATGGTAGTCTGTGTACCTTTCTGAAAGGGTGTGTATGTTTTCTTCTGTTGATTGCACTTATCTCCCCTTTAACCAAAAAAAAGTACACAAGGTCCTGGAATTCCCAGACCGTAATCTACTGCTCCGCCAGCGTTTCACAATGCCGAGTTGACTGGCATAGTGGCAGGCCAAGCGCTCACAACTAGCCGTGACCCTAGACGGGGTCACTCAAACCAAACCTTGTTTGACTAGCTGCCATTGGCTCAGGGTACCTGCCGCTCAGCATAAATACCGTCCGCATCCAATAAACAGCAGGACAGCACCTTCAGACAAAGACACTGCGATATCAGGCTAATCTGACCGTCACCTGACCACAAGGGGTTGACTCCTGTTTATGCTCCGCAGCCCAGGACAGCCCCTTGTGGAAATGGAGTAAACTCAAGTTATTGCAACACTTCACAAAGCATTGTTAAATATAATTACTCACTTTTTCTCATATTGCAATGTATGTTTTTCAAAATATGCTACTTTTATTGTGAAAAATGTTTATAATATTGTCAAGAAAGTCCTTATATTTACAATATATTTGAGTGTATTCCATTTCAAGAAGGTGGTGCTCATATGCTTCGGTCCCCCTTCTCACAGCAGTGAAATGTTTGGAAATACTCTGGCCTCACACTTCTTATTTTGGCTGAGATTGAGAGTAAGCCAGTGTTCTCTTCGTTTAATAATGAGAGACAAGACATCGTCGGCTGTTGTCCTCGTTTTCTTTTATTGCTAAGGTGTTTCCTATTATAAATGCAGTGTATACACTAATCGTTTCATTTGTAACATCAATTGTGATTGAGGTGAGTATCCCTCATTCACTACAAAGTGCGTTGAGATCATGTGATGAAAGGCACTATATAAATGGAGCCTAGGGTCCTCATAATTTAATATTTAACAGAACATGGTTATAAAGTGGACCCTTACCATATAAATACTGTCCAGTGACTCCAGCTATCTCTGACAGAAAGAAAGAGACGGTTCAAAAAGATCTGCCAGTCAATTTTGTCTCTAATGACGTTTCAGTGCTAACATGCACCTAACTTGTACTGAAATGCGTGATTAATGTGAAGAAGAACAATACGTGGGACCATTTTGACAGGCTGCCGTCACTGCTGACAAAAGCGGGGAGGTAGTCCTTTTTATTGAAGACGTCACAAACTCATTTCCACACAGGCTTTTATTGGCTGACCGTAAGTGATGCATCATTTTACCTCGACTTCCTCGTGTGTCTCTCAAACCAATAAATCTACCTCAAATCACAAAACATTTTTTCAATATTGTAATGCATTGCTTCAGCTATCACATGTGTCAGTAAGACAAGTCGGTGACAGAGCTGAATTTCCGTTTTCATTTCGCAAACTACCAACTAATTCAGATTTTAGCAGCACGTAGACACTGAGGCCACGATTTAATCCAGGAGGAAACATACCACAAACACTACCATGACCAACTCCCCCACTAAATCCCTTTTAAATACTCGGTTTAGTGATAGCATCAGGCATATTCATTCTCTCGGGTTCAACCACAGTGCCCAACCAGGGGTTCACATTTAGCCTATTACATTTTAACAATTTAGCAGACGCTCTTATGGGTGACTATAGCTTACGCTCTTTTATCTGTACAATCCATACAGTTGAATATTTACTGAAGAAATTCAGGATAAATAGCCTACCTTGCTCAAAATGACAATGGCAGTGCCGCATATTCAGGGAATCGAATCTGAAACCGTGTGCGTTAGAAGCTGCTTAACTAAGAAAGCAGTGGTAGTCGGCTGTGATAGTAAAAGTAAAAGCCAAATAGTGTCACTATCACTGGCGACGGTATTACTAGCATTCGCATCGCACACCCCACCAGCGACCGCAGTCTCTCAAATATGCAGAGGTATAAAGTCCAGGGGTCAGAACGTAAAAGTCCTGCCATGTGTTTCTTCCACTCATTACTTTCACCTCTGCAAATATGCTGATTGCAGAAGAGTGTTCTACCCCAGTGTACATTTTTGTGATGCAAAGACGGTGAAACGCCGTCTCGCGTCTAGGTGAAAACCCGGCTAAATTTGAGTTTTTTAACCCGTTAAAATGTAGCCCGGCTATATCCGGGTTAAACCTGGGCTAAATAGACAGGTTTATTTCAAAACGTGTGAAACGCCTCTCAATCTGAGATTTACACACCAATAGACGTCTAGATTCCGGCTTTTGCTCACTGGGACACAACTCAAACTAAAAGCTGGTAATGGGATCATTCTACCAACAGACACTTCATATGGGAAGAGCCTTTTTTCCTGAGGCACGCGCTAGCCCCATCGAACTGTGGGGTCTACTGTGTTAGCTGATGTTGCGCTTATGTCCACCATCAGCCGGTAAACGGGGCACAGTGTAAGAATGAGCCAGTAGCCTATCCATGCAGGTGACTTTCGGTTGTTAGCAAGACTTCTGAAATAGCCTAGAGAAACAAGACATTCCATCTTAAAAGTCATTCTCCGACATTCAATCCTGATGAATGGTTCATCCGGGGAAAGGAAATTCGTGGTTTACACAGGTGATGCAATATTGTACTTACTAGAAACAAGAGACAGAAACAAGAGAATAGCCTACTTATTGTATCTTCAGCCCCGCCCGTCTAAGGATGGTAGCCTATATAACCTGTGTTGTCTGTCTTTTGCGCATATTGGAGACGCTACAGGGAGTAGACTACAAGCAGGCAAAAGGAACGTGCATTGCAGAATACAGAGCATCATGAGCGACCAACGATATCCAACCAATATTGGGCTCATGGGAGTGATGCACAAAAACGACAGCAAAGTAAGGAGTACCTCGCGCGCCAGTGTCCAAATATGGATTTTCACGCTTCTTGTGTGTAGATATACAGCAAAGTTGGAGCTGTGGGCTAAATGTTAGAGGGTCCTTAATGGCTCTTCAATACGCATGATTTATTTAAACTAATTATGCTAAACAAAAAAATAGGAAGTTTACAAAATTGTAAACGGTAATTTACCCTTGTCAATGGTTATTTTGGGCAAAAGCCAATAACTTGTATCTCAATGCTATGGTCAGTGAATTTTATGGATTTATTTTTATTCCTTTATAGATGTTCATGACGTCGGTGCTGTGGTCAGATGGCAGCGACATCGTTATTTACAGGTCGTTCCAAGACTTCAAGAAACTACACGTAAGAACCCACCGGAGTGTGAGCAGGCATGATGCAGTCTGGATGTGCTGTAGACGAGGGTTTCCAAAACCCCTTAAAACCGATCAATAAAATGTAAAAATCTCTTTCTGAGATCATTTTGCCAATGTGTTCAATATTTGGTGTATTACACCTTCTCAGATAAAAGAAACCTGGCTTATTTAAAAAGAAGCCTACAGTTTATAATATTGCTAATATTGTTAAAATGTTATTCATTGCGTATTTAGCCTATACTATACTACCAAGTAGCCTTCAAAATCCATAGTATACATTCCGATTTAGACATGCTTCCATAGTTCCATATATTAATATGCCCCAGAGTCAAACGTCACACGGGTCAATAGCCTCGTAATTATACTTAAAGATAATTATGTAAGTTATGAAGTAGCGCACGCACACGCATTAATGTTCATCACTCTGTCTTCCACAGAAACAGCTGAAAAAAAGATTCCCAACTGAAAAATCCATGGGCAAATCAGACAGACTGATCCCCAAGTTCAGAGGTAAATTTGCATGTCTTGTTATGCAGAAGGGGGACAAAGTTGTCTGGTCAGTGCTTGAACCATAGGCTACTTCCCCCTTTTTCTGTTTACTTTTTATTGAAAGATGTTACACTAAAACTTAAACTTACCACAATTCTTCTACAGAGCGTACAGTACAGATGACAAAAAAAGGACCCAACAAGTCAATGGTTCGCCTAAAGTTTTTGGAAAAGTACAACGACCAGCTGTTAAAATGTAACCCCGAGATCATACAGAGCTCTGAAGTCACCCAGTTCTTCTTACCGACAGCGCAGGACCTGCAGCCAGAGTTTAGGAAGAACAGGTGAGGACTACTGTCACTGTGAATGGCCGTTGCCATCCAATGGGGTCATGTGGGCTGTGGAATAGCAATGGACCTTGCACGCCTACGCTAAGAAAATGGGCAAATGGGCTTTTATTAATGTGTCCAATAAAACTTTTTTTTTTTTTTCATAGAACCGTCATATATCTGGTGTGTTTTAGTAGCCCTTCACCTGACACACTGTAGACTAGATGCACAATGACACTTTATGAAAACGTTAAAATGGCTGTTCATTGATACAGAGGTGTGCTTGACGTGTTGTGTGGCCTTTTCTCTTTAGCATTGTGATCATGCCGTCAGAAGACCTCACCGATGGCGGAGATCGTACAGGCAGCGGAAAGAGCAATGTGACTCAGCCCTTTGTGACCGAGACCTACCGATGTGTGGCCGCGTATGAGACCAAGGACACAAAGAACCGGCCCTTCAAGGTCGCTATGGATGAGAAGGTGGACGTGCTCATCAAAGACAAAGCCGGTAAGCCACTGACGTTCTGTTCTGCCTATTATTTCACATGAATCCTCCAGTCTATTCCTATTTGTAGTACGGAATGTATAGCTTTAAAAATTATATTCACCATGCAGAGCGCTGTTTTGACTGATGAATGAATCACAGGTAAAGCAGCCTAATTTACTGTGGCCAGTCAGTAAGCAAGAGTAGTGTCCAACAGAAAACAGTTTTTTTTCAACGAAGAAGCACTGATACAATCGCTTAAATGTTCTGTGGTTGTAAATTATGGTATTTTTAACAGTTTTTGGAAACTGCATGGCCTGGATACTGTATTTGTCTTTGTCTTGTGGAAGTTCGGAGATAACTGCAGCAGCCAAGCCATTGGAAATGAAAAGAGCAAATGAATGTGGGGTCACAGGCAAATTCTCAGTCCTCTCTGCTAACGTAGAATTTGTCTCTATCTCTCATTTGTCTGTAGGCTGGTGGCTGGTGGAGAATGACAACAAATGCATGGCCTGGTTCCCTGCACCGTACCTGGAGAAGTATGAGGACGAGGAAAACGAGGAAAACGAGGGCAGTCTGACACCGGAGGAAGGTAAGAGACCCCCAAGACCCTGTCGACTACTCGCCGCGTGTGCGCGCGTTTGTGCGTGCGTGTCTTGTGTACCTTTTAACTGTTATGTATACATTGTTCTGCATTTCTAAGCAGTTTTAGTTTGTTGAAAGGTACATGTCTGATGAAATAACTCTTCATAATAATGTATTTCGTTGTCTCCCGATCAGGGAATCGGATGTGTGCTCGTTGATCATTGTTTTCGTTTGCCTGTTTTGCTCTGTAGGCATGCTGTACTGTGCAGTGAAGAACTTCAAATCCACCAAAGCAGATGAGGCGTCGGTGAGCATCGGCGCCGTGGTGGAGGTGCTGCAGACATCCGACAACGGCTGGTGGCTCATCAGGTACGCTGCCTTCCCTTCACTTTAGCCGTGGGCGCGTCTCCAAAATAATGCCCTCTGGGAAATGCTTCCCCTTCTGACTGGGTCCATGTTGTCAGTTCTGAGGGAATGAGAGGCCAAAAGTCAAGCGTGTTGTGATCTGTGTGCTGAACGTGTACACAGAAGTCTAGCGGAGACCATCGCTTACCATTTGAGAAATGTCCTCTTCGTCCATCTCTCTGGTGAATAGAGTCCCCTCCCCAATCAATGATGCCTGTCCTTGAGATTTTATAAATTTTTGGCCCAAGGTGGGGCTGTGAACGATGCCTTCTGTCAGAAATAGTGAAGTGGTTCACGTCCATGTTCAGACTTACGGACAAAACAGGGGTACCGTTGAGCAGGTGTTGACCTGAACGACCCCAATCGCCTGCAGAGACCATATCCCTCCCATTCTGGCTTGCCTAGAGCCTGCTAAGGATGGAGATACACCCATCCCACTGCCTCTCCACTATCTAATCATAGCCTCTTTCATATAGCTCTATTGGCATAGCTGTGACTCACATTTGACAGATTGCCCATTTCTACAACCAAACAGTTTACCAAAGAAACCTTGATAAGATCCAGTTCCCTGGCCCCTTTTCGTTTATTTACTATGCAGTGCTATCTCACAGGTCTTATTCCACAGGTTATCATTTTGTTCACCTGGATACGTGGACTTTATAAAACTATACGTTACATGCTGGTAAATGTGAAAGCTCTTCCACAGACCCCTGAGCTTTTAAACAGTACACACGGTTAAGCAAAATGTAAGAATAATTTAGCGTTGAATGTTGGTGAAAATAGATATTTCTTTTTAAAATGGTATGTAATCTGCAGGAATGTCACCAGTGTCTATAGGATAGAAGTATCTTAAATAAAGTATTCTCTCCAGGTCTGGTGCATATTTTCCTGAAGCAGCTCAATGTGCCCCTGTCTCATTACAAAGAGGGACTGTGCTGCAACCTGTGCATCACATTGCATTTGTGTTTTTATCTGCCCAGGTGCAAGTGAAACAGACATGAAAGATTCAAGATTCAAAAAACTTTATTGTCTATCATAGCATGACAGAAAATCTTCTTTGCCTTTCTCATAAAATACATAAAAGGACAGACCACACAGTAGACATGAGCATAAAAACAAATAAGGTCAAATAAAAGGAGGCAGTGCAAAGGTAAAAAGTCCAATGGTATAAGTGTCTTTCAGTTTTTGTGTAAAATGCAGATAGCGATTGGGATGAATGAGTTCTTATATTTCTTTCTTGTTTGAAATAACTGAAATGACTTGTGGGGTGGGAGGGGTCTTGTGTTATAAGAGATGCTTTCCTTCGGACTGATTTGGCGTAGAGTTCTGGTAATTGAGACTGGGCAGTGCCGGTTATGGGGTAGTGCTGGTTATGACATTGCTCTAACCTCTGCACTGCATTGTGTTTGTGTTTTTACCTGTGCAGGTCTAAAGGAAAGGCGGGGTACGTGCCCTCCATGTACCTGCAGCCCTACACCAACCCACAGGCGCGCTTCGTCACCATGCAGAAGGAGATTCATACCACCACCCTTAACATGGCGCAGTTGCAGACGCCCAGGAATTCCCTGACAATACCGCTGTCAGACCATGACAACAAGCTCAGCCGCTCTCAGGGCAACCTGCTGATGTCCGGCGAGCACCAGCGAGTCGCCCGTCGCCTCCGCGAGCACCCGCCCGTCCTGCGGCTCAAGGCCAAGTCTCTGGACCTGCTGACCGAGCCCAAAGCACGCCCGCACGCCACGCGGCCCATCATTAAGGTGGAGAAGCCCCAAGAGGAGGAGGGAGCTCTGGGTTTTCGGCAGAGCAGCCTGGGCAGCGAGTGGAGTAGCGAAGGGGGCAGCGACGAGGGCAGCGAGTTCAGCCTCAGCGACGACTCGTCGTACGGGGATACGTTCAGCGTCAGCATGCCCGAATCCACCTGGCGCGCGGCACGCTCCCTCACCCCGCAACCTACCCTCATCCCCGACGACCGCCTGGCTCCCAGCAGGTCTGACCCGAACCTCTTCAACGGCCCGGCCAGCCCCAAGGTGCCCCCCCGTCCTCATGCTCAAGAGATTCTTAGCCGCTGTACCACCATCACCCGCAAGGCAATGCAAAGCCCCACCAAGAACCTGCTCGCCCCCGACACCGGCCTGATAATGTCACGCTAGGCTTTGACCCCACCAAAAACTCATCAAAATAGCCTTTCACCAAAATAACCTTCACCAGCGGAACAACGGTGATGGTGAAAAAGATGCTGGCCGGGCCTTGGTGGTTAGAACACCAACCCTTTTGTTTCTAGAAAGTGCCAAATTTGTGAAGCGCGGGTCTCGCGGAGCCTGCCTGGTCTTGGACCGCGCACAGGCACACGTTGTGAAGGCAGTGTGACGTCGATGCAACAACACTGCATACCTGGAACGCCCCTCGTAGCACTGTGATAAAATGTGACATGCATTGCATCGGAAGCACATCCATTTATGTAAACAGATTTCTTCATAAAACTATTTATAAGCCTGGATGTACATATATTACACAACAACAATAATTATCTTCAGTTATTCAACTTATTTAATGCACTCTTGCAGAAATGTATAGTGTCATATAAATCGAGCAAGTATGAAATACATAAAATGCATTTATTTCATCATATAGTTCCATAGTTTGCCAGGTTTAAATCTGAATTGTAAAAAGTTTGTTGGAATCTGTAAAATTCAGTACCTTTGTGCAAACAAAGTACCAGAATGTTTTCATGTATTCAACATATTTCACTTGGGTGGTTAGGTTTTTTGTTATCTCAACATTTTAAAATAGTGAATGTTTTTTTTTTTTCTTGTTATTGCTGTTTTTGTCAAAATCAGTTTTATGGGAGAAATACTCATTTCGATACCCAGAGCTGAATGAGAGGGAGACATATGTAATCATACAAACTTTCTGCACATTATATATACATTCAAAGATTATATGCATATACTTTCTGGTATATTAAATGGATATTGTTAGTTTTGACTTTGCAGTTGACTGTGAGGTGAATGAAATAACTATCTAGATTTTTCCACAGTGGAAAAAATGCAAGTGCATTGTACAAATATGGGCTTTAGTGGAACGTGGAGGGACATTTTTATGCTTGTTAACTACATTGTTGTTTCATGCTTGTTAACAACTACATTGTTGTTTCTCTAACAATGTAGACTATGGACTACTGTAAATAAAGATTTATTTAATGGAATATTTTTTCCAGTGAAAGGTGTGTGTCATCTGACTTTTTTTGTTTAAGTTATAAGCTACAACTTAAGGCAGCACTTTATCCAAGATAAAATGTTTTACTGGTTCGATATTAAGACGGTATCAATCTTAATACTGAATGGCATATATTGCTGTTTGGAGAATTAGAACCAAGTAACCAGTTGGAAGAAAATACAGGAAATACAGCAGATTTCCAGCACTCAGTTGTTTTTGCAGGAAATTTACATCAGCAGCACTATAAACAGCTACCTTTACTTGTTCGCAATACAATCGCCAGAACGAATCCCAACCGCTATTTCTCTGGAAAAGTGGTACAAATAGATTCTCATGCAGCCAGCGATGACTTTAATGGATTGTGCATTGTAATGACTGATCATTAAACACAGTAATGCTACTGGGAATACTTTATGAAACTTTTCTCTGAACTTAAATGCTGTTTAGCGTAGTTTTTATTCACATTCGTCCATCCAATTATGTACATGTATTATGTAATGTGATGTTCCACCTGCATAAAGCATGTGAGAAATGCTAACAAACTTCTAGCCCTTTCCATTATTCATGATGGGCGCTGTGAATCTATACAGTGAATGCATAATGAGGCAATTAACCTTTATGCAACTCCACAGAACCACATTGCATGAAGTCACTTTGAGTCATGTGCAATGGGCTCTTCGTTTAAGAGCAGACCTGCACACAAGAACACCTGTGGCTTCATAACAAACAAGCTATGGTGCTTTTTCACCGAGGTGCGGTACTTGCTGTTTCTCTCTCTCACACACACACACACACACACACACACACACACACACGTTCTTGGATTACAGTCTGTGAGAGACAACCTATTTGGTAAGGCAAACTTGTTCATGGTCCATACAATATTACATTGCTATGAAGTAGCCTGCTCTGGTTAACCTGACCATAAAAATGCTGTCTGTTTCTCTTCCCCCACATCAAAAAAAAAAAATGTCCAGAGGTCCTATCTATGCACATGATCTAGGGTGTTACTACTGTGTGTGTTGTATTACCTCCGAGGAGATACAGTACAGAAAGCTATTTAGGTCCCAGCATGGCTTAGAATACCACAATACTCATGGTTTCCTTTGTGATTGTAAGATTTAACACCAATCCATGACATTCAAATTGAAATAATCAATTGAATGTCTAAATGCCTATGTCGAAAATATTTTGGTTTGATAATTACAGTTTGTAATTTACATTTTTTAAAGCAGCTCCAGCTTCAAGTAGAGATCAGTGTCATATGACTGGCACAAGAATGTAATATTTTGCCCAAATTTGAAGATCGCACTACTGGTTGGGCTTAAAAATTGCGCCACAACCATCACTTGTTGTTTAAAAAAGCAAATGTCCATTTTTTGCAGAGGTATTCAGTAGCTGAGCTGAATTATCTCATAATATATTAATGTTTGGTCTCTTTAAAAGAGATCTTTCTGGTTTGACTGTTCACATTAATTTTTGAATGTGATCCACATCCGGTACCAGTGTGAACCGATTGCTCTCCTAAAATGACCCGCATGCGCAAATAAACAAAAGACATTACACCTGTCACACAGCCTGCAGAAATAAACAACAACAAAAAAGAAGTCATCTAAATTTTTGTGCTGCCATGGCAGCTACTTCTGTGCAAAGGGACTTGTGGATTCGAGATCGGAGCCAGGAATTGAGGCACCGCGACGTGGGTGGTTTCAGTGAAACATCGCTAGGCATAAAATTTACCTCACCCACTCGCCTGCGCGCGTGATTCTGAGGACGGACGAGTTAAGAAAAGAGAGCGCTCATTTTTACCTCTAAAATGACAACATGTGATTAGCTAATATATGAATCATATGTTCATAACCTACCCTGTACAATAGTGAGTTCACTAGGCCGTGCGCTCCGTTCTAAAGCCCTGTTACATCAAAAATGAAATAAAAAGTCACACAAGAATTTCAATCCGACTGTTCAGACTACGGGCGCATGGTCAGTGATCGGATATGTATCGGATTTAGGATCACATATGAAAGTGGCTCAGATCAGATTGTAAAAAATCAGATTTTTGTGTCCACACTGCTGTGTCCCATGAGAGCAAAAAAATTTGATTTCGGCCACATTTGCTCGTAATGTGAACGTAGCCTAATAGTGACAGGTCTGAACGCGCACAAATCAG
Organism: Ilyophis sp. 1 JC-2022; assembly: GCA_022702515.1. Taxonomy (NCBI): domain Eukaryota; kingdom Metazoa; phylum Chordata; class Actinopteri; order Anguilliformes; family Synaphobranchidae; genus Ilyophis; species Ilyophis sp. 1 JC-2022. Next base: position 86,287,712 of record CM040394.1, read on the forward strand.
ATTTTGTCCTCATTGGGATCGGATCTGCCAAACCACTTGGCGAGGTAGCCTAGTACACTTTGAGATCGGAATAGAGTACTCAAATGACTAGGTCACGGTGGTTTTGGAATTAAATTCCCCATTAATTTAGAGCAGTGGTGTCAAACTCATTTTCACCCCGGGCCACATCAGCATTATGGTTGCCCTCAAAGGGCCGGTTGTAACTGTAAGACTATAAATATAACCATACTTGGGATTTTCGCGGACCTCGATTGTAATTGTTGACGGGGGGTGCAATCAAGAATTTGAGACTCTCACAAGTAACAACTCAGTGCAATCGCCTTTTTAAAAAAAAAAAATTTATACAAACTTCATTTAACGTTTTATTTAACGTATGTACCGCGGGTGTGCGTCCGCGTCTGCGTTTGTCTGTTATATCGTAAAAGTAAATCCCCGTTAACCAGCCACGTAGATACACGCGTCAGATACTTAAGTTCTCGCGGGCCGCATAAAATGACGTGGCGGGCCGGATTCCGCGTCAGATAATTAAGTTCTCGCGGGCCACAAAAAATGACGTGGCGGGCCGGGAGTCTGACACCTATGATTTAGAGCAGGGATCTTCAACAGGGGGTCCGCGGAGGTACTGCAGGGGGTCCCCCAATTTTTGTGGGATTTTTAAAAAATTAAATCTAACAATTTTTAAATGTATTTTCGACAAAAAATATATAATATTGAGTAAATTTAATGCTTTAATAATGTTACATAAGCATAATAGGTGAGTATATATATATGTAAATACATTATAAATGTTGTTAGATTTAAAATTTTATTTAAATCCCAAATATATCTGGGGGTCCCCGCTCTGTTTCTATCGGCCAAAGGGGTCCTTAGGCTGAAAAAGGTTGAAGACCCCTGATTTAGAGTGTAGAATATACATTAACTAAAGCTTGCTTTTAAACCATTTTTACTGATTATTTATTATGTCACCGTCAATTTCCCGGATTGTTCAATATAACGCCCATTCGGAAACTACGTCGTTTTTCTGAACCAGCTTCGAGTATATTTTACGTTTTAGTAAGAGCAGCCTTGTTTCCAGACGTTGTCATATAACGTTAGCCAGTAGTAGCACACAGCTCCGTTTTTAAACACTTTTTTCTAACGTTAGCTACCTATCTTGAAGGACTAAAAGCTAGAATTGCTTTATGTGGTTAACCGTAGCATAGTTTCTGACCTTGTCGGGCGGGCTTCTCTACTTAGCAAGCTAACGTTAGCTGTCTTCAGTGGCAGTAGCCTACTCCCATCTGCCACAAAACAGACAGACGAGATGATATCTTATTGGTCGAGAACCACCCGTGTGCTGCAGTACTGGATATGCAGTCCGTTAAAGTGGACTACAAGTCGAACTACAATCATTAATGTATTATTTTTAAAAACTAAAATTGGAACATGCGATATATGGTCTATATCCTTGTACCACACAGGCTAATCCAGGAACGTTTCAGCTCATTCTATAAATCAGATTTTAAAAAATAGTCGATAGTCTCCAAAGCCCGTTCCATCTTCCAGAGGGAATTTACTTCCGAAACCAGACTCCACCCACGACTGACGTACTCACTTGAGTACTCTATTGCTTGTAGTCTGGACGTAGACTTCTGAAGACGCATTCACCGGAAAAACGTCTGTAACCACGCCCATATATAGGCTCGGAGACGAGGGTTGCGCCCCAATATTCAGAAAATGCACCCTCTCTTCCTCCACTACCACCATTAATGAATGTATGATTTCAATTCAATATTCCAATTGATATTCTAATATTAACACCCGATATAAAGTTTGTTTCGACTTGTTGGTTGATTCCATCAGGTTACTGTTCGACTAACCCAGGGGTCCCCAATCTTATCCAGTAAGGGCCGGTGTGGGTGCAGGTTTTTATTCCAACCAAGCAGTTGCACACCTGATTCTACTAATCCTGGTTCTTTAGCAAAGACTCCGGTGGTTGATTAGTAGAATCAGGTGTGTAGCTGCTTGGTTGGAATAAAAGCCTGCACCCACACCGGCCCTTACTGGATAAGATTGGGGACCCCTGCACCCACACCGGCCCTTTCTGGATAAGATTGGGGACCCCTGGACTAGCCCATCAACAAGTTCAGCAATTTAATTGATTTTAGTATTAACTATAAAATTTCACATAAAATATTTCAAACATAGATTAAGTGATGGGATTTAGAATGCATTACCAACTTGTGTTGTACACGGGCGTTGACTGTTGGAACCGATTCAGGAAATACACATTTTACTTGATCCGCACTTCTGACACACCCTTATTTCTGAGGTTCCTAGGTTGTGAACTGAATGAATATCTACCAAGGAGTAAACGATAAAATGAGAAAATAACAGTAAAATTAACAATGATATTAAGACGAGCCACCAAATGCAATTATAACAATTCACATCCGAGGTGTGTAAACACATCTATAGGCACAGGGAGGCATTGCGCGTTGCTGTTCACTTCCGTCTTCCAAGTATCTACATTAAGGTGATTAGGATGAAGTCAATTCAGTGAGGTCACAGTGCCTGCTAGTTTTTTTTTTTTAATGCGTTTCAGCAGTGAAGTGACCAATTTAAGTCACTGATTGGGTAGTTTACACACCTTGTATCCAAGGCGTAAATTATGAAAGGGAACCACAAAAAAACAACAGGCACAGTGACCCGCCAGGACTGGAGTTAAACCTGCAAGCACAGCGGCCCTCCAGGACTGGAGTTAAACCTGCAAGCACAGCGGCCCTCCAGGACTGGAGTTAAACCTGCAAGCACAGCGTCCCTCCAGGACTGGAGTTAAACCTGCAAGCACAGCGTCCCTCCAGGACTGGAGTTAAACCTGCAAGCACAGCGTCCCTCCAGGACTGGAGTTAAACCTGCAAGCACAGCGTCCCTCCAGGACTGGAGTTAAACCTGCAAGCACAGCGTCCCTCCAGGACTGGAGTTAAACCTGCAAGCACAGCGTCCCTCCAGGACTGGAGTTAAACCTGCAAGCACAGCGGCCCTCCAGGACTGGAGATAAACCTGCAAGCACAGCGTCCCTCCAGGACTGGAGATAAACCTGCAAGCACAGTGGCCCTCCAGGACTGGAGTTAAACCTGCAAGCACAGCGTCCCTCCAGGACTGGAGTTAAACCTGCAAGCACAGCGGCCCTCCAGGACTGGAGTTAAACCTGCAAGCACAGCGTCCCTCCAGGACTGGAGTTAAACCTGCAAGCACAGCGTCCCTCCAGGACTGGAGTTAAACCTGCAAGCACAGCGGCCCTCCAGGACTGGAAGCCGACACCCATGGACCTCTGAGACACAACCAGTGCAAAGAAGTGCTGGAATCAACTGCATTATTGACATATCCAGAATGCAACATAATCTGTGCTCAAAACTTATATTTTTCCATTTGCCATTTTCGAACTCCAGCCTTTTGTTGAATTGCTATGGCCTTGATAGCAATATTCATTTACTTCAATTAGACCATTTACTTGTGACAGTAAAATACTTTGAGAGCGCCATACATATAAAACGTGCAGTACTGCTGGGCTGCTAAAGGCAGTTACCGCAAGAGCAGGAAGAGGTGTTTCCCAGCAGCCAGAGGAACAGGTCAAACAAGTCAGAAAGACATCCTGAGATCCCCTCACACGGCATCCAACAACCATTGTTTTTTTTTTTCTATGCAAAGAAAGGAGACGTGGCGGAATGTAAAAAAACCAGGCAGTTACACAACACAATGTTTTTTTGTGCAGTATGTTAGATGTAAATAAATCACAAAGTATCTATGTAGTCATGGCGTGACATCGTAAAAGTACTATATCTGAAATTCTACAAAGTTGTGGTTTCTGATAAATACCTCTCATGGCCTTCTCCTAAATTCATGCTGCCAGAAGCTGATATGACACGTTTATGTAACTCTGAAAAGCATTGGGAATGATTTTGGCACTTTTTACACTGGGCATTTCCAGGAAACCTTACACTTCCCCTTGACCGAGGACACTTACAGAAGCCAACTCAGTCAACTGAATCGATCTGCTTTTTTGAACAACGCATTTATTCAAATAATTTCATGAGCTTTTGGAAAACTGCCCATCAAGTCATCCACACCTATGAACCTGTTCAAAGTACAAAAGATTTTTCATAATTACTGATAATTACAGTTGGATCATGCTAATAATGGGAGGCGAATACATTGTAAATTTCAGCAGTAAAATAAACATCATTTCCAGACTTCCAGTAATGGACTTCCTTTATAAAACATACACATTTGGTCTGGCTCCCAACACCGTACAAACATTAGAAACGTGATGAAACCTTCGCACCGTCTACGTCCTGCATCTTCAGTGCAGTTTGTTGCCAAGCAAACGGACAAAGGAGGAATCACAACGAATCATCAACTCCCTGCAGGTGCACGTATGAGCGTACACACGCAAATGCACACACACGCACAGACACACACCGCACACAACTAGGGCTAGTGTGCAATCTTGCACTTATGAGGCAGTCAGGTGGGGTCAAAATAGGATCAGCTGCTTGCTAAACCATTAAACGAAGTTATAATGCAAATATACAGCATGCAATTATAAGGAGTTCCAGCTTCAATGGTGTTTTATAAAATAACTGCTCTGTTCCAGTTTTGCATTTCTTTGTTACTTAGTCAGTGGGATTTGTTTGTTATAGCTGTCACTCAGCTGCCTGTGAGATGCCCAAAGACATGGGTGTGGGCGCAGGCTCAATGTGCAGCAACCGCCTCTCTTGCAGGACGATCCCCATCACCTGATCAGTTCCATCTGAAGGGGCGAGGCCTCTGCGGTCAAGCCAAACCCATTTTCCATCTTCTGTTCATCGCCATTGTCCTCGTCTTCCTCTCCCGAGCTCTCCCCGCTGGTGGACTGGTCGGCCGCTTCTTTTTCCTCCCTGCCTCGCTCCTTTTTTCCATTCTCGCCCGCCTTCCCGCTGAACACACTCACTTCTCTGTCATCCTCTCGACCTTCTTCAGTGTCCTCCTCTTTCATCTCGTTCTCCCCCCCCTCCTCATCCTCCTGCCTACCTCTCTCCCCCTCCTGACCGGGCGAAGTGTCAATGATGAAGAGAGGCGGGGCCGGGGCAACAGGTGTTGTGTCCATGTCTTCGTCCTGAGCCTCCACACTGCCCCCAGAGGAAGACAACAGTCATACACAGCAATTTAAAAAATAAATAAATAAAATAAAATGAATCAACAGCTTTTTTTCAGTTGTTTCATTAAAGTAGAATGCATTGGTCAATTAATTGGATGCAGGCGTTTACAATTTTTACTAGTCTATGAATTTATACATTTCTACAAATTGTCAAATTTCAATTCCATAGGGGAAGCACATGCCCAGGTTATACTAATCCTATATTCTGACTTGAGTTACAAAACACCAGCTGTGCAAAACAACGTTGCCTATACCAAGAGCCCTAGCTAAAAACTCCCGCAGTTAAAAACTATGGGAGTATCTAGCATAAGTTAGTTTTCTTAGGTCAAATAACAAAAAACACAATTTAGACATACAATTTATTGTTCAAAGTAAAGCATTGAGAAAGTACCCTGAAAAAAGTATGTTAAGTGTTCTTATTTTTTTCTCTGAAGTAGAACACTATTAGCTTGTTTTAAGTTACTGTTTTTGCTTGAAAAATGTAAATCTCTTACCTTGGCAAATCTTGAAATGAGTCAAATTGTCTCACCTCATTGACAATATTTCTGTCTTAAAGCTAGTATGCAACTTTTTTTTATTTTTTTTTATTTTATATTGGGGAACGGTTATGTTTAGTTGGTAGCAATCATAGAACGAACTGCTCTGAGAGAAATCCAGCACCATAGATAGCGTTTATACCCTCAAATTCTGCATTCTAAAACCAGCAATTCGCTCAGAATTTTGTTTTCAAAACAGTGGCTTAACCATGACCACATCGCAGACCAATCAACTGTAAGATTGACCTTGCCAGTAGCCAGTTCACCAGTTAGACATTTCACAGTGACCCGTTAAACCGGTGCTATTTCACAGAGATAAAAATAAAAGGTAATTGGATAAAGCTAGCTCGAGAACTGGAGTAAACATACAGTTGTGCTATATATAAGTGCAAATATTTTTTAATAGCTTTTAGTTCCATATTTAAAATGTAGTGGAAACATTACACATTAAATTCCAAATAAAAGCATTAACAGATTTTATCAAGTGTGCGTTATTATTTTACAGGAAGGAAAGAAAATAAATATTAATCTGTTAAAAAAATTTTTGCAGTGTCGACATTTTTCTCTTCAAACTCAAACACTTACTGTATAAACTGAAGAAAGTTTCAAGATTTAAGTTCACTTTAAATTACTGAACTAATACTTAGTTGCATAACCATTGTTTTTGATAACGGCTGCGCATCTGCGTTGCATCGAGTCAACCAACTTCTGGCACCTAGAAACCGGTATTTCAGCCCAGGATAAACTAACTACATTCCAGAGTTCCTGTGAATCTTTGGGTTTTGCTTCAGAAACTGCATTTTTAATGTCACCCCACAAGTTTTCAATGGGGTTGAGGTCGGGGAATTGAGCTGGCCACTCCATTACCTCAATACTTTTTGTCTGGAACCAAGATGTTGCTCGCTTACTCGTGTGTTTGGGATCCATGATCCCTGGTATACGCTAAATAGGCCCAACACCGTAGTATGAAAAACATCCCCATACCATGATTTTTGCGCCACCATGCTTCACTGTCTTCACAGTGTACTGTGGCTTGAATTCAGTACCCGGGAGTCGTCTGACATACTGTCGACGACCACTAGACCCGAAAAGAACAATTTTACTCTCATCAGTCCACAGAATGTTACGCCATTTCTCTTTGGGCCAATCGATGTGTTCCTTGGCAAATTTTAACCGATTCTGCACATGCCATTTTTTCAACAATGGTGCTTTACGGGGGCTTGTTGCTGATAGCTTAGCTTCGATCAAACGTCTTCTGACTGTAACAGCAATTACAGGTAATTTTAGATAATCTTTGATCTTTCTGGAGGTGATGATTGGCTGAATCTTTGCCATTCGGAATATTTTGTTGTTTTACCAAGAATTTTAGATGAAATCTTTACTGTAATCTTAGCATAATCCTGCAATTGTATCTAGCAGACTTTCAAGTTCACAACGAGGTCGGTGGGGTGGGGGTGCGTCTCTTTCTCTGTGGGCAGGACCAAAGGATGTTGTGACAACAAATGTGGGGAAGCTTAAATTAGCAAAAAAAAAAGTAATAGAAATACAAGTCTTTAAGTCTAAATATAAGACTAAAATACTACAATTTACAACTGACTGATGGACTCATTTTTTGGATTTTGCAGTGTACTGGTATGTCCACCTGGATGTGATTTTTCTGATACAGAAAAATAAACCACCCCCACTACAAACTCAGCTGTCCCAAATGCTCACATGATCCAGGGTCAAATGTGCAATCAGACAAAAGGAAGCAAGTTAATTTAGAGCGTGCCCATGCCGCCAAGATTAACAATCGAGGAAAAAAAATTCTAAGATCAGACTTCAGGGCAAACATTCTTTTGACAACTGATATAAACCAGGAAGTATTATCTTTGCACTCATGGTATTAAATCTGTTCTACAGGTAATTATGTCATTTATACAAGTGCTAACTGTGCTATTGATGCAACCTGCCATTGATACCAAGAGCATTTACCTGACAAAAAAATTAGGTGGGACCTGCGTGACCCTCAATAGGCTTAGCAGCCCTGGCTACCAATGAAAGCCACGTTTTCGAAGCAGGTCCCATCTGGCCTGAAAACCATGAAAGCGGTATCAATCCCCCAAGAGTCTAAACCCCACCCCCATCCCCGCCTCACCTTGATTGGCCAGTCACACGCATCTTCTGCCACATGTAGTCCAGGAACATGGACGCCTGCAGCAAGCGGCCAATCCTCTGCATGTGTCTGTCTGCAGGAATGGAGCCACATTGCAGTTACGGTATAGCAGTTAAACATAATAATAAAGGCCCCCAGATTTCTTGTTTATGTCTGGACTGTCTTATGCTTCTGTATCTATCCAGAGTCCATAGTCACAGCATAGGTTTCACACTCAGTGTACAACTGATTAATCAGCCTGTTTACACAAGAACCTCAAAGCAGTTATTCACAGATACGAAAAGCAACACTACCTCCGACACACTCCGCACATGCAGGCGCACACAGACGAATACACACAAACACACACAAACCTGTGTAAGGAATGAGGGCCTCCAGAATGTTCCGGGCCCCCTGGTACTGCAGCAGCTCCTCAGGTGTGAGGTGCCTTAGTAGCACCTGAACCACCGCCTGGGCATCCAGACAGCTCCGCGCGTTAGTGTTCCACACCGCACAGTACCGCAGCACCGACTCTGTGAGAGAAACACACACAAACACACACATAAAGTTCCCAACAGTCTCAGTTAGAGCAACTTGTACTCTCTACCCACCTTCCCTCCCTCATACATACGTATCTACAGGTGACTCCAGTCATGGGCCCTGCACCTGCAATCTCCTGCTAAGGAGCGGCTCTCTCACCTTTCTGGTCGCGTCTCAGCCTCAGCACAGTGCTCTCCAGCTGCTGACCGCCATCCTCCCCCTGGCGGATCTCTGCAGTGGAGGTGGGAGGGCAGAGGTAATATTTGCTTTTAAACATCTCCTGCTGTTTTGAGATTCAAAATGGTTTTGGCAAAACAACTGTTAAATGTCCTGACAACAAAGCTCATTTGAATGAAGAACTGAGAGAGAGAGAGAGAGATTGGGGTATGAAGTCAACCACAGCTGATTCACTTTCCAACTGTAGCTGTGAAACTGGAAATATTCAGGAGAGTCAGTCTTCCCATCATGCTCACTGCCTTACTACGCTGCATAAAATGAATGAAGACATCACCAGTGGTGTTTTTAAGAAGGGAAATTAAATTAATATCTCCAAGACGAACATGAGATGCACTACAAACAAGGAGAATGTAATTTGTGGGCATACAGTACTCCTTGTGCGGACAGAATACTGAGAGCCCTGTGTGGAGAGGAAGCTGCGTTTTGTCGCTCACTTCCTTGGGATACTGAGCTCAAACTGCAAATGCATTCACAACGATTTTGAGGAGTTTGGAAGTTACTCAAATTAATTACCTCTACAATTTGTATGGACAAATAAATGAAACATAATCCTTAGCAAAGGTCAATAACAGACTTCGCTATAGAAATAAAGACGGGGGTATGGGAGAGAAAGACAGAAAGGGATGAGCTAGCTGTCGTACCAGGACGAGCTACCCTGCAGCTCGCTAAGCTCTACAGGTGCCTGAATGAGATGGGACCGGTACCTTTAATGACCCGCAGCGCGGTGTGAGGCTGGTCCAGAGATATGGCCAGGCCCAGAGCCTTCAGGAACTTCTTTTCCTGGAGGAGGTTGGACAGCTCCTGTTGCCTGCAAAACATGCCCATAACACCACCATTTACAGGGCACCTGGCCTACAGGGCACCAGGAGTACAGGACATGCTCCCTATAGGGCAGTGGTTCCCAACCCTGGTCCTGGAGTACCCCTGTGTATGCTGGTTTTCGTTCCAACCACAATTTCAATACCAGAATTTTAACAAGCGGTTCATTTTTCTTAATTGAGTGTTTTTAATGTTTAGAGGGATTATTTTCCCTCTTAAGACACATTATGTTAGCAAAAGCTATGCATGCCATGAAGAATTAAAGTCCAATATTCACATTGTGCTGTATTGCAAACAATTAAAAAGAGGTCAACATTTTTTTAAACTGATCAAATTAAAGACTGAGATGAATCAATAGGCTCCTAATTTGTGAAATTGTGGACACATGGTCACTAAAACTAACCGTTTGGTAAATAATGAAGAATTCAAAGACAAAGCAAATGATAATGTGCCAAACCTGCATTGTGTTAAGTTTAAGGAACAAATTATGAAAGAACACTTGTTCAATGACCTAATTAGGAGCCTATTCACCTCAATCTTTACTTCTATTTTGTAATTGTTTGCAATATAACACAATAAGCATAATGTGAACATGGGACATTTATTCTTCATGTCATGTATAGCCATGTCTTTCATAATGTGTCTTAAGAGGGAAAATAATCCCTCTAAACATTAAAAACACTCAATTAAGAAAAATGAACCGCTTGTTAAAATTCTGGTATTGAAATTGTGGTTGGAACGAAAACCAGCATACACAGCGGTACTCCAGGACCAGGGTTGGGAACCACTGCTATAGGGCACCAGCTATAAAGAACACCCTCCTTAGAAGGCAGCTGGCATACAGGGCATCCTCCCTATAGGGTACCTGGCCTGTGGGGCACCAGTTGTATAGAAGACCATCCCTATAGGGCAGCTGGCCTATGGGAAACTAGATGTAAAGGCCAACCTTTCTATAGGGCACCAGGTGTACAGGACACACTCCCTATAGGGCACCTGGCCTAAAGAGCACCAGGTGTACAGGACACCATCCCTATAAGGCAGCTGGCATACAGGGCATCCTACCTATAGGGTACCTGGCCCATGGGGCACCAGGTGTATAAGAGACCATCCCTATAGGGCAGCTGGCCTACAGAAAACTAGGTGTATAGGCCAACCTTCCTATAGGGCACCAGGTGTACAGGAGTCCATATAGGGCACATATCAAAACTGAAATTTTGGAGACAGTTTCACACAAATACAGTTGCAACAGTGTTAACAACATTGAAAACAGCGGACTTTACGCACACTTTTCTAAGGTATTACTAAAATATCACAAAATAAATACACATGCACATTTTCCAAAAGCTTGCGCTGACTCACTTGAGAATCTGGTCCTCCTGCTTGGCCTGCTCTTCTGCCAGCTCGATCTCAGTGACGTCCTGAAAGATAACAAACAAACATGAAAACAGGTCAAACAGGCAAGCATACTAATCGTGTGACGAGGTCAATCAATCAGTCATATAAATCTAGTGGGCAGGTCAAACAAGTCACGCAGATCACATGAGTCACAGGATAAAAGCATGTTAAACATTACTACACCATATCCCTACAACTGCACAAAAACCTCACTACAGTCCAAAGCGTATGCAATTATCATGATTGGAAAAATATATTTGCAATATGATACATTTTTACGTTAAAATCAATACCATAAAATTGTGCATTTCAATGCATGTCTGAACACAATGCATATTTATGAACCTTTATTTGACAAAAGGCATAGTTATAATGCCTATGCACGAACACACCCTGAGGGAGTGAGAGGTTGGCCAAGATATCGCCAGACTCAGCCAGACATGAGGGTGTCGTCTCTGCGGTCCCTAACTCGCACACGCGTGCGTCATCATGCGTGTGCTCTCCCACCAAATGTCGCGTTTCCTCACATTCCAAACATTACTTTCACACAATATGCGAGAGCATAAAGGGCTAATTCATTCCTGGTTAAGGCTAAAGGCCTAGCTGAAACCAGGCTATCTGGGTAAAGAATAATCATGGCTGAGTTGCATAACTTGAGGGATTCTCACTTCACAGCCAGAACAAAAGGATGAACCCAACCAGTGCTGAGGGTTACGCTGACAGATGAGTACGTTTGTCGCAAGGTTTCCGTGCCAGCAAAAAGCAGAAGGCCAGAGGACGTCAGGAGCCGCACATTTGAGTTTAAGCATTGAGCAGATGCTCTTATCCACACTTACATAAGCGCGTACAGAAAGGATTAGGCAACAAGGAGCCGAAGCCAAATCATTAGACTCACAATTGAGCGTAGCCATGAAAACAGGACATATTTTAAAGTCCGTAATACGTCATTCTAAAACTAGAGGTGCAGGATATAGAGTTATAATAAAGTTCTGGGGCCAATATCAATAACCAATATTTGACTGGCCTTATTTGCCAATTCCGTTGGCGATAGCTCCTTTTTACATTAAAGCAAAAAATGCTAACTGTAACCAAGATGCCACATTTAGAGAAGAGGTAGATGAGCACAGACGTCAACGTAAAGGAAAAATGTAACATTTTACTTGTATATTTAAAAAAATATTTAAAAAGTATTAAACTTGCTAACTTTATTATTACGCAGAAAGCATAAGTCCAACACTAGAACCGCCACGATTTTGCGCAACACACAAAAGTCATGCGATGCTTTTAAACTCTTACATAATAAACAGTGGAATTCCTCCACGTACTACCCCACCACCGTAAAAACAATAAATACATTCTTTGCGTTCAGGCATGACGCAAAACACATTGTGGGACAGAAACGCTGTGGCTTTGCTGCTGGGGACACGTATTTAAGCAGCATACTTATAAGGTGGAAAAATTATGCAAACAACGCACCTTACCAGCCTGTGTGGTAATAAGGAGAAGGACTGATGATTACATCAGTAAACATAAGCAGTGAAAGATCGCTACTGCGATGTACTGGTGTCGCAACCAACAAACGCGCACGCAAACACACACGCACACGCGTACACACACACACACACACGCACACACTTCTTTCCCGGCAGGAAACGCTTTGCACAGGAAAGGCATTGCGTTGAAAACCGACACCTGTATTGGCGTCCCATTCCATTTACAGGTGACATTCGCAACACCCTCCTTCTCACCTGTACAAGTGCCAGAGCTAACCTCTCATTTGATATGTGATATCAGCGATCGGTATAGGAGCAACACTAGATATCTGATATCCATAACGCCATGCATGACGGTACAGCGATCGTTATAGGAGCAACACTAGTCCTTCTTCCCAGGACTGAAAGTGACCTGTCCACAGGGGCGAATTTAGCGTGGGGGGCTAGGGCTTAAGGTTTAGGGTTCTACGGATTAAGAGGTAGGGTTAAGATTAGAGGCTGGGTTTACGAAGTCAAGGACTTGAGCTTGGATGGTGGATGTAGTGCGATTAGATTATGTCATTGTACTTCTAGGGGAAATTCACATGCCTCATTACAACATAATATGTACAGACATAAGTACAGGTATACATCAGTTTTTTTTAAAAACTAAACAAAAAAACATGAACAATGAATTTTGTTCTGTGACACAATGGCAGAAGGGAGAAAACTCCAGCTAAAGCCCTTTTCCGGATTAGAGACCAATATCAGCGACCAGATGGTAGTGTGAAGAATGGAAGAGTAGTGTGGTGGGCAGAATGGTGTTTTTGGTTTAGGGGGTAGGGATTAGGCATTAGGGGATAGGGGATAGGGGTTAGGGAGAGTCCTGACCTGCCACAGCATGATGTTGGAGTCGGCTGACCCGGTCACTACCAGGTCGTCCTTGCGGCTGGCGTGTAGGCCCCACACCTTGTCCTGGTGGGCATCCAGAGTCTTCACACACTCGTTAGTCTTTATGGTCCACAGTTTGACCAGACCGTCTGAACCGCTGGGGACAGAACAGGCAAATCCTCTTAAAACCACTTTCCGCCTTGAATTTCAATCCTTCATTGCCTCTGTAGGCCGTGTAATTTCACTCAGCAGTTAACAGTGAGGGTGTGCCGTGTGCAGATTAGATAGCGCTGCAGCTTGGCTCTAAACATGGCCCGCTATCATAAATAGCCCGGCCTATCTTAAACAACCTTCCATAGAAATGTTTAGGAACATCTTTTGTGTTTTTGACATCCTAATTGACACAGTTCAGGTGTCACAGTGAAAGTCAATCAAGATGCCTGTGCAGTGAGTCACGCTTTTCTCAGGAACACACTTTCTGCAGGTGGGGAGGGAACGGCTGAATGAAAAGAGGAAGAATAGAAATGAGGAAAGACGGTACCTCGTTAGCAGCTGACTCCCGCGGCTCACAAAGATCACTTTTAGCACAGAGGCGTCGTGCCCTTCAAACGTCTGTGAGAATAAAAGAGACAAAGGAGGGACAAAATTAGGGGAGAGGCCTCCAGCAAGATCTGCCATTTCAAAATGTTTAAGGGTTGCTGGATGGCTCATTCGGTTAAGGCACCACGCTGTGGCGCACGGATGAGCCTCACAGCCTCGGATCGAATCCGGACCGTGCCGACTGTGGCCGGTAGCTCCACAGGGTGAAGCACAATTGGTGCCTGAGTCTCAGTTTACCTCAGTTTACACTGGCCAATAAGGACACTCGTAAAACTGCATGTCAAGACTGCATGGGGTGGGAATTGGGTATATACAGGCCCAGGTTTGGCAGCAAATTAAAATAAATAAATGTTTGTTATAAAAATATATCTTGGGTTCAGGTGACGTGTTGATGTGTAAAATTGTGTGGAAATTAAACAGAATTAACGGGGGTTTAGGTGGGGTTATGTATGGTTATGAGGTACACAGGGATTATGTGGGCGTACGGGGGCACAGAGAGGGGGGTACCTTGAGGCAGCTGAAGTCCTGCAGGCCCCAAAGTTTGACGGAGCCGTCCGCCGAGGCGCTGGCCATGACCTGGTCCATGGGGGAGAACTGGACGCTCCAAATGCCACGCCGGTGCCCCCGGCACACCCCGAGCAGCGCCAGGTCCACCAGCGACCACACCTTGACCGTGCGGTCCTGGGACCCCGACGCCACCAGCTTATCGTTCGGGGAGACCGCGACGCTGTTCACATCCTGCGTTAAGAGAAAGGAGGCGGCAATAAGAGATGGGGAAGCATCCTCTCCAAGGTTTTTAAATACGGCCCTTAATGACCTGATCAATATTCAATTTACCCAGGAAATGCTGCAAGAATTGATTTCACACGTCACCGCCGAAACAGTGTTTTTCCTTGTTGGTGCGCACTGTTTAGAGTGTCACTACTAAACGTCCTTAGATGAAAATAGTTTGTTCCGTCCATCTCTCTGACCAGATATAGGCCCCCGCGGGCCTTGATGCACAGGCCAGTGTTCTCTTATTATTCCGTTACTGTTAAACCATGCGATTAAATGAAGGCACGCTTGGATCGATGCCAGAGCGCACCAGAAATCTCAGAAATTGTGCAATTGCTGACCATCCCAGAGGAAAGAATTTTAAAAAGATAAGTATCGGGTTGACTATGTTGTGAAATCAAAAGCAAATTTCCATGAATGCATAAAATATGCAACTTAGATCTAACAGGAAGAGGAAGTCAGTATGCAGTGGAGGTTATTGCTCTGTCCACGTGATGATGGATAGAATTACACATAAAAATCTCTGAATGCCTTTTTCACTTCCTGGAAGATGAGCCACACTTACCCTTTATTATGTCAACTGCTAGCAGATGAGTTGCTAAGGTACGTACACTTGGCACACGCCGCCACCACTGAACATGAGAGCTGCTCAGTGCGCTTGTGCGCATATGTAAGAAAGTGTGCGTGCTGAATGTTGGCAGTGCATGTGCATATTATGTGCAGCACGTGTGTGCGTTTGTGCAATGTGTGTGCATGTGCATGTGTTTGTGTGAGTGTGTGCGTGCGTGCGTGCGCACGCAAGGCGGTGTGTATACTTTTACGTGCCTTGTCGTGTGCCTTCTCTGTGGCCCGCACAGACAGCGGCTGCAATTCTCCTGCGTCTCCCACCTCCTCCTGCTGCTCTGGGACGTCCCACACCTTGATGGTGCAGTCCAGGCTGCTGGACACCACAAAACTCTCCTTCAACCTAGAGAGGGGGGTTACAAACGCTGTTAAAATCACCCCCACTTACACCCCAAAGCATTGAGGAGAGTTTCAAAGTTCAAACACTGTTAAAATTAGCCTCACTAACCCCCCACAAACATAAGGGGGGGAGATTGTTTTAGCTCTGCTAAGATCACCCTTATTATCCCAAAACAAAGGGGAAAATTGAGAAAATTATTATTAATTTTTAAAAAAAGAATAAAAAAAGATTATTAATATTCATTCTTAATTCATTAATTAATTAATGCAAAGAATTAAGTCAAAGTATGTGCTGCAGAACTGGATAGGCTAAAAGTGGTGTGAAAATTGACATTTCATTTTGACCCTAATTTTCTAAATGATAGTTTGTTTTTTCCCTCTAAAGTATACTCATTTCCCACGGTTACATTATGAATGTCAAATAAGATCTGAGACGTCAAGATTGAGGATGAGCCATTTCCCCCAGGAATTACCCAGCATAATTAAAAGAAGGTTTGGTTTCTAAATGCAAAGCATGCATAATGTAATTTTACAAGCATACGTGGCAATCTAATTAACAAATAATTTCCTTTGACGTTTATGGGATTCCAACAATAGTGCACACATTCCAAGGAAATCCGGGCCATGCAGCAGAAGGAAAGCCATATTTAAATATTGTGTCAATAAACGCATGACTTCATCATCAATTTCTCTCCCTGATTTCTTTAACTATCATTAACTAGGCGCCGCAGATAAACATTTGGACAAGCTGTCCCTTTTCAAAAAACCGTAAAGCATGAGGAAACATTGGTTTGTGTTGTTGCAGAATAAGAGCCAAGAGGGCAAAGATATGTTTGACACAGGGAGTGCTTATTTGCTGACATCGGAGAAACCCAACGGCGGCTCAGGTGCCCATCGTGATCTTGGCACGTCCGAAAATGTATTTCACCAAGAACCGGATTCAATCGCAATAAGGGCAGCATCGACTGAGCAGATACTGCCTTTCAATTGTTTCGAATTCAGCAGCGCTTTGGCTGACCTTGCTCAAATGACTGGGGAAGGTAACAGCAATATAAAATCAAACCATTACATTTTTTTAAAAAACGATGTTTCCGAGCTTTTCAGCCATTTATTGGACAGCACAGTGTAGAGAGACAGGAAGAATAGGAGCGAGAGAGGGGGAGAGAGAGGAAGAATAGGAGCGAGAGAGGGGGAGAGACAGGAAGAATAGGAGCGAGAGAGGGGGAGAGACAGGAAGAATAGGAGCGAGAGAGGGGGAGAGACAGGAAGAATAGGAGCGAGAGAGGGGGAGAGACAGGAAGAATAGGAGCGAGAGAGGGGGAGAGACAGGAAGAATAGGAGCGAGAGAGGGGGGAGAGACAGGAAGAATAGGAGCGAGAGAGGGGGAGAGACAGGAAGAATAGGAGCGAGAGAGGGGGAGAGACAGGAAGAATAGGAGCGAGAGAGGGGGGGGGAGAGACAGGAAGAATAGGAGCGAGAGAGGGGGAGAGACAGGAAGAATAGGAGCGAGAGAGGGGGAGAGACAGGAAGAATAGGAGCGAGAGAGGGGGAGAGACAGGAAGAATAGGAGCGAGAGAGGGGGAGAGACAGGAAGAATAGGAGCGAGAGAGGGGGAGAGGCAGGAAGAATAGGAGCGAGAGAGGGGGAGAGACAGGAAGAATAGGAGTGAGAGAGGGGGAGAGACAGGAAGAATAGGAGCGAGAGAGGGGGAGAGACAGGAAGAATAGGAGCGAGAGAGGGGGAGAGACAGGAAGAATAGGAGCGAGAGAGGGGGAGAGACAGGAAGAATAGGAGCGAGAGAGGGGGAGAGACAGGAAGAATAGGAGTGAGAGAGGGGGAGAGACAGGAAGAATAGGAGCGAGAGAGGGGGAGAGACAGGAAGAATAGGAGCGAGAGAGGGGGAGAGACAGGAAGAATAGGAGCGAGAGAGGGGGAGAGACAGGAAGAATAGGAGTGAGAGAGGGGGAGAGACAGGAAGAATAGGAGCGAGAGAGGGGGAGAGACAGGAAGAATAGGAGCGAGAGAGGGGGAGAGGCAGGAAGAATAGGAGCGAGAGAGGGGGAGAGGCAGGAAGAATAGGAGCGAGAGAGGGGGAGAGGCAGGAAGAATAGGAGCGAGAGAGGGGGAGACAGGAAGAATAGGAGCGAGAGAGGGGGAGAGACAGGAAGAATAGGAGCGGGGGGGGGGGAGAGACAGGAAGAATAGGAGCGAGAGACAGGAAGAATAGGAGCGAGAGAGGGGGAGAGACAGGAAGAATAGGAGCGAGAGAGGGGGGGGGGAGAGAGAGGAAGAATAGGAGCGAGAGAGGGGGGGAGAGAGACAGGAAGAATAGGAGCGAGAGAGGGGGAGAGAGAGGAAGAATAGGAGCGAGAGAGGGGGAGAGACAGGAAGAATAGGAGCGAGAGAGGGGGAGAGACAGGACGAATAGGAGCGAGAGAGGGGGGGGGAGAGACAGGAAGAATAGGAGTGAGAGAGGGGGAGAGACAGGAAGAATAGGAGCGAGAGAGGGGGAGAGACAGGAAGAATAGGAGCGAGAGAGGGGGAGAGACAGGAAGAATAGGAGCGAGAGAGGGGGAGAGACAGGAAGAATAGGAGCGAGAGAGGGGGAGAGACAGGAAGAATAGGAGCGAGAGAGGGGGAGAGACAGGAAGAATAGGAGCGAGAGAGGGGGGAGAGACAGGAAGAATAGGAGCGAGAGAGGGGGAGAGACAGGAAGAATAGGAGCGAGAGAGGGGGAGAGAGAGGAAGAATAGGAGCGAGAGGGGGGGGGGAGAGACAGGAAGAATAGGAGCGAGAGAGGGGGAGAGACAGGAAGAATAGGAGCGAGAGAGGGGGAGAGACAGGAAGAATAGGAGCGAGAGAGGGGGAGAGACAGGAAGAATAGGAGCGAGAGAGGGGGAGAGACAGGAAGAATAGGAGCGAGAGAGGGGGAGAGGCAGGAAGAATAGGAGCGAGAGAGGGGGAGAGACAGGAAGAATAGGAGTGAGAGAGGGGGAGAGACAGGAAGAATAGGAGCGAGAGAGGGGGAGAGACAGGAAGAATAGGAGCGAGAGAGGGGGAGAGACAGGAAGAATAGGAGCGAGAGAGGGGGAGAGACAGGAAGAATAGGAGCGAGAGAGGGGGAGAGACAGGAAGAATAGGAGTGAGAGAGGGGAGAGACAGGAAGAATAGGAGCGAGAGAGGGGGAGAGACAGGAAGAATAGGAGCGAGAGAGGGGGAGAGACAGGAAGAATAGGAGCGAGAGAGGGGAGAGACAGGAAGAATAGGAGTGAGAGAGGGGGAGAGACAGGAAGAATAGGAGCGAGAGAGGGGGAGAGACAGGAAGAATAGGAGCGAGAGAGGGGGAGAGGCAGGAAGAATAGGAGCGAGAGAGGGGGAGAGTCAGGAAGAATAGGAGCGAGAGAGGGGGAGAGTCAGGAAGAATAGGAGCGAGAGAGGGGGAGACAGGAAGAATAGGAGCGAGAGAGGGGGAGAGACAGGAAGAATAGGAGCGGGGGGGGGGAGAGACAGGAAGAATAGGAGCGAGAGACAGGAAGAATAGGAGCGAGAGAGGGGGAGAGACAGGAAGAATAGGAGCGAGAGAGGGGGAGAGACAGGAAGAATAGGAGCGAGAGAGGGGGGGGGAGAGACAGGAAGAATAGGAGCGAGAGAGGGGGGGAGAGAGACAGGAAGAATAGGAGCGAGAGAGGGGGGAGAGAGAGGAAGAATAGGAGCGAGAGAGGGGGAGAGACAGGAAGAATAGGAGCGAGAGAGGGGGAGACAGGAAGAATAGGAGCGAGAGAGGGGGGGGGAGAGACAGGAAGAATAGGAGTGAGAGAGGGGGAGAGACAGGAAGAATAGGAGCGAGAGAGGGGGAGAGACAGGAAGAATAGGAGCGAGAGGGGGGGAGAGAGACAGGAAGAATAGGAGCGAGAGAGGGGGGGAGAGAGACAGGAAGAATAGGAGCGAGAGAGGGGGAGAGAGAGGAAGAATAGGAGCGAGAGAGGGGGAGAGACAGGAAGAATAGGAGCGAGAGAGGGGGAGAGACAGGACGAATAGGAGCGAGAGAGGGGGGGGGAGAGACAGGAAGAATAGGAGTGAGAGAGGGGGAGAGACAGGAAGAATAGGAGCGAGAGAGGGGGAGAGACAGGAAGAATAGGAGCGAGAGAGGGGGAGAGACAGGAAGAATAGGAGCGAGAGAGGGGGAGAGACAGGAAGAATAGGAGCGAGAGAGGGGGAGACATGCGACAAAAATTGCACGGCCGGAGTCCAACCGCCAACGTTGCGGCTCGTGATGAGCATGTGGACAGTGCTCTACAGGCTACGCCACAGACACCCAGATCATTTCATTGTAACAGTGGTATGAGGTATCTTTTGTTTTGAACACCACTGGAAAAGCAATACAATCAAAATTTCCATCAGATTTCTCTGGGAAAAAAATACTCAAAGATTCATGCGGACTTTCTGGCGTGACCTGACATGTTTTTTTCTCGTTGAATCGGGCGCTTTTTGTAACGCGTGCGCGGGAGTTTTGCTGTGACCCTTTACCTGGAGCAGGAGATAGATCCGACAGCGTTGGCATGCCCAGATCCCTGTGCCACGCAACACACCTCCCCGCTCTCCGTGTTCATTCGCCACACTCTGACCGTGTTATCCTGAGGCCGGGGGCAAGATGGGAGAAACGTGAAATGTGCAAGTATGAGCCGTGTGTGTGTGCGTGTGTGTGCGCGTGTGTGTGTGCACGTGTGTGAACATAAAGCTCCTTGTAACTTCAACAGCTGTTAAGAGCCGGGAGGTATATGCAATGATGTTTTATAAAGTGTGCTGTGTTCAGCCTTTTCAAAATGACGTACCTAATAATTTGTAAGAAATGTATAAACCCATAAACCATTACGTTAGGAGGTGACAGCAGTATGTCTCTCACCTTGGAACAGCTGGCAAACATTGACCCTGTCCTGAAGATGTCCAGGGCCAACACCGTATCTTAAACAGGAGAAACTTAATGGCACACATCCCAACTTACAGAGTAAAACATTTCATTACCTCATGTTACCTTGCCTCATATGCTTAAGTGCATTAATTTACTCTTGGTCAAACTGGTTTTCAAATGTATTTAAATGTATGGCAAAGACCTTACTTAACCTCTGCAAAGCTGGCGCGCTCTGATTTGAGCAGTACCCACTGTTGCCGTTTATGGAAGCTGCCCTCTTAGGGTGTGTGTTCAAGGCTGTACGGGCAGTAGGTGCTGCCCCTGGTGGTGTAACTGACCTGTGTGTCCGTACAGAATCTGGCAGCTGCGCGAGGACAGTTCAAACACCTTCAGCTGGGGGCTGTTCGTTGCCACAACGATGTGGCTGTCCCCCTTGCCCAGGAACTTAACGTCCAGCACCTCGTCGTTGTACCCCACAAACTACCCAAAAACAACAGACAGGGTGGGGACAACAGAGCAGTACGTCAGTTACAATTCAAACTTGGGATAGTGCAAAATGTTTTTCTCTAATCTGACCCTCCGAGTTCCAATATTTCATAATCTCCCCCAAATGACATGTGCTCCACGGTTGGATACGTGGAACAAAAAAAAAGCTCTGGAAGAGTAAACACGGCATGTGTGTTCACCATGACTACGGCTAGCAATTAAAGCAGGGGTGGCCAATTCCAGGCCTCGCGGGCCGGTGTGTATGCAGGTTTTTGCTGCCGCCAGTTAACAATTATTGAATTAGCCCAATCGTTTACACGATCTGATATTTTAATCTACATATCCGCGATATGAAAAGCAGCTGATGAATGTTCTTGTGCCGGTATGCGTCAATGCGTGTATTGTAGCATTTTATCGTTCTGTAATTTACAAGTGAATCGGTGATTGTGTGTATGACTAATTAGCTGATTGAACCGTGGTAACTGGTGGCAGTAAAAACATGCATACACACCGGCCCGCGAGGCCTGGAATTGGCCACCCCTGAATTAAAGGCAAGGTAAAGGTGGCCTTCTCTTAAAAATAAAGGTTAATAGGTTATCGAAGTCATAAAACAAATTGTTCTGAAACCTGAAGTGGCACTCCAAGAGTACCAATACGCCCCGGCACCCCAGTTTGGAGGACCGCCCTGCCACAGGCCCCACCCACCCCTGAACCCCAGGGCCTCTCTCACCTGCTGCTGAAGGGTGAGCGGAGTCAGTAGATACAGCAGGATATTGTGCTCGGAGGTGACGGTGGCCAGACGGCCAGAGTTTGGCATGTGAAGGCAGTGCGTCAGGCTGCGCTGGCCCCACTCCTCCTCGGGACCAGCCTTGTCAGTGCTAGGGGGCGGGGCGCTTAGCGCGGGGGTCTGTGCAAACACGCAGCGGGCGGAGCTGGCCTCCCACAACCTCAGCACACCTGAGAGGGTAAGAACATCAGAGCTTAAGGTCACTAGGGGCTCACGCATGGCAAACCTGACCCCTAAGTTGTTCTGGATAAGAGCGTCTGCTAAATTATTTTAATGTAATGTCATGACCTCTAGTGGCCGAATGATGTTACTGCGCTCAACTAAAAACAACCTGGAAGACCAGGAGGGTACACCACAAAGCAGGATTATGGAGTTATGTGGATAACTGCACAGAGTAAAACCCTGAACATCTCTTTTTCTTCAGTCCAGGTTCCAGATTTGGGAGGGCTCTGTACTTACCCTTGCTCCCAGCAGTGATAAAGTGAAGTCCTTCGGTTTTGACACCAATGTCAGAGAGATCTCCAGCCTCAGGAAGCAGGACTACAGCCTCCACAGCCTGCAGAGAGCCCACAGTGAATGCACCACTGAGTGAGTGGCTCAGACACATACACATGCCAGTCAAACCCATTCACTTATTAACTACCACGCCTCCCCTTAAGTCAATGAGTGGGTTCCATTAAGCGCCCGGGCACGGACCGGGTTAACCGGATTAGCACTGATTGCATGCAATTTAAAAGAACCGGCGTGTGCCAGGTTGCGTAATGTTATGATGACGACGACCTCGCATCGATTGCGGCTGGGTCGGCTTGTTGCGCCATGTTTGCGTCAGTTCCTGTTCGATTTAAATAAACAAGAAAGCCCCTCCTCCGTGGGGAAGAGTCACCAACATGGGCATAACGGCACACCGGTTCACTAAATTGAACCCACTGAGAACACAGTAAAGAAAAACGGTTCCCTTTTCCCATAATGCATTGCACTAATTGATTGATGAGTATTATGGGATCATGGGGCATGGATAGCAAGAAAGTTGATGTGAGAGAGAGAGAGAGAAATGGAGAAATTCTCACCTCATACACAGGCACTGTCCTCACCACCTCCCGGCTCTTCAGGTCCCACACTATGCAGATCTTGTCCCGGCCGGAGCTGTGAGATAAAATACCCAAAATCAATGAGTCAACAAGGGAGGAGACTGGGCAGGGCAGTAGAGTGGTGTAGAGACAGATAAAGATTGCTATTATTTACATTATTTGATTAAAAACTTTTAATTCCCTTTTCAATTGTGTGTGTGTGTGTGTGTGTGTGTGGGGGGGGGGCTGTACCTGACCAGTGCACAGAAGCATCGGGTGTGAACGTGAGGGGAGGGCGAGGCTCACCTGACCATCGTGTTCCCGTCAGGCGTGAAGGCGAGGGAGGTGACTGCGCTGTAGTGGCTCTGCAGGACGCACACGCACTGGCTGGAACGCAGGTCCCACACGCGGATCTCACAGTCCAGAGACGAGGAGAAGAGCTGCAGCACACTGCTGTCTGGGTGGAACTGCACCAGGCTGGGCACAGAAACAATCAATCAGCCAATAAACCAATCAGCCAACTAGTCAATCGGCTCACAAATCAACGACAATCAATCAAGCAATCAGTCAATCAGCGAACCAGTCAGTCAAGAAATTTATCAGTGGGTAAATTAATCGAGCATTCAATCAATCAATCCAGTCAAGCGGACTGGAGTTTGCACGAGCTTCCTTAAGGGGGAGGTTGAGAAAAAAGAGACCAACAGGGAAGGAGCAAACTTACTGCACCACCCCAGCGGATCCTTTCAGGTTGTGTGTGCAGTACTGTTTCAACACGTCCCACATCTTAATGGTACCATCACACCCTCCTGCAAACACATAGGAGTTCACACAGATATGCATGCGCACATGAATATATACCAACATACATAACACACGGGCATGCACGCATACAGGTATACATAACACACCCTCGCAACAGGCAGGCAGCCATTACACTCACACACACACACACACACACACACACACACACACACACACACACACACAAAGCTGAGAAGCGATGAGGTACTCCCTTCTCTATGGCTTACCTGTGGCCAGCAGGGTGGAGCTGGGGTCAAAGGTCATGCTGGCCACCGAGGTGTTGTGTATGGCCCTCCAGCTGCGCGTGCAGATGCCTTCTCTCCAGTCCCACTGTTTGAGCACCAGTGCACGGCTGGCCGTCACCAGGAACTGAGGGCACACAAAAAACCTCAGCACACACTATGATCCAGTACAACAGGGCTAGAAAAACATGGGAAAGGTTTTCATTTTGACACACCAAACGCCACTACAATGACCACGACCGGGACTGCGTTCAGAATGGCTCCCTATACGCTTTATCGTGCATTATTTAGGGGATTGGCCATTTGTAAGATGTCCTAACTCTCTAGTGTTCTGGTTTTGGAAACCATCAAAATGGCCAATCCCCTAAATAGTGCATGATAAAGCGTATAGGGAGCCATTCTGAACGCAGCCCACGTCAAATGCCACAAACATTTGCTCTAGGTTTAAAAAAAAAAAAAGCATTGACAGACTTTCCAATGTTAAGCTGTTGCAATGTGTAGCAGTTAGCATTAAATTACACTACCCTTAGATATATCCGTTAAAACATAACTAATATTGAGCGCTGTTACTTTTAAGTGGACAATTTATTCACATTTCTCAAAATGGAAAATATCAGCATCAATCAGAGCAGACCCTGGTGCCATTTAATCCCATTTCCAGGTATACACTCTCTGGGACTCTACCTCATCGTCAGGGCTGAGGGCGAATGACGTGATGTCCTCTTGGTCATCCTGGAAACACAAAAATACATGTTTTTTTTGTTTTTTATTTTACACGTTGTTCCAAACGACGGCATATCCCGTGTAACCAACATAAAATGTGCATGAAATAGAAATGCTTGGAGCACACACATACCTGCTCAATACTGCGAGTGAGCTGACCCGTTGCAATCTCCAAGATGTTCACCCTTGTGCCACATGTGCACAAAATGTATTTCTCATCTTTGTCAATCTGCAACAAAAGTAAACTAACAGGCTTAAAAAGTATAGCTAACAGGCACATTAGAACCAAGAACTGGTATTCCCTCCTTATCACACTACCAGCTATTAACCTACACGAACAGCGATAGCTATAGCTGGTTATCAAAGCTAATAGACACTCATTAGCAAGCAGACTGTCAGACCAAATATAAACATCTTCTAAACAGCTGGCTAATACTAACACCTGGAATTTTGCCAAGCTAATACATAAACCTGGCGATTAACAGTCTATAATAGCCAATAATAGACACCCAACTTTCGATTACTGGTAAACGTCTCACCTGTACTTTTCCTCCTTTGTAAAACGGTTCGATTTGACTGGATACTGTATAGCTGCAAGAAAAAAAACATTCACAGTTACACTGACAATCGAACGATGCAACAAGCATGCAGACTAGTGATACTGAAACACACACGTGAAAATGAGGTAGCTAACGTTAGCTAGATGACATGCTTTCGTTTGTATCCTTACTTGGTTTTGAATTGTACCGTGTTGCTAGCCATTGTCCTGCAGACAATAGGGGTTTCCTCTTCTGAAATGGTTTATATTATTTTCCTTACACAGACGGAAAGCTTTAGATCAACTCTCGACAGTTCATCTACACAAGTCACACCGCTAACATGCGTTCCCACCAAGCACCATGCTTGTCGCTGACATTAGACGTCATGTGATTCAGGAACAAGCACGTGGGTCGCAGACTCGCAGTAGAAAAAATAGGTCGAAGTGTTGCCTACTCGTAAATCGCTTAACCCAGAGCCTTGATTGGGATTTTCGATTTAACGTCGTAGCGAGAAGTGACAATTATTTCGATTCAATCAGTCCTCCGAGCCACCACATGCTTAGACGATTAACTGAATACAATTCTAGATAATAAAGTTTGTTATACAAATTCATATTTAATCTGGCAAAAATATTTTATTGTTAAAAGGGTCAAATATGCGTAATCGTGACTGACGGAACTTTTTACCCCGTTAAAAAAGTGGGTGCGCGCCATTGCCCAACTCAAAAAAAATTTGCGAAGACATGTGAGGCGTCCTATGTAACCTATCCGTCGGCATGGTGGAACCCCCATTTCTATTCTTCTGCTGGTGAGCCCGCTGAAGTACTGTGTGCATGCAAAACAATCAATCTTTAGCATTTAAACAGCTCGTGACAGCGTTTCAAGTTAACTTTTTCCCAGACGGAACTATAAAAAACGTTTTTAAATGTAATACTGCAAGTTTACCAATTGAGGGCGCACAACTCATTAGATTTAACCTCGGTTTGTGGTCACTTCAGTATGCTACTTACTAGTTGGGTGCGCGTTGTCTTGTCAATCTTAGTGATCCAAATCAATTATTTATTTTGTAGTCTCTTCTGCACACACCAATACAGTGCTCAGAAGGACAATAGAAGCTACTTCTGTAATTGTACATCCAAAACACACATGTCCACAGTCATACAAACGTACCTTTGCAGGTAAATCACCCTTTAATAATCACAAGAAATGTGAAATTAGATGATTAATGTAGCTAGTGGAGTTTTCTGTAGGCACTGTGGAGTTTGTTACCACAGCCATTGCTCTACATTGCATAAAACATTTACAAAAGTCTATGTTGTGCAACTGACGGAGGACGCTGAAAAATGAAATGGGCAAACAAATACAACTGAACACTCAAAAAATGCAAGCGCAAGGACAAGGAAAACTATATAAAATCAAGTTTGAACAAGTAAATGATTCCGTGAAATATTTGAATATGTACAGAATTTTACTGAAACACACAGAAAACACACCATTTCAGTAGCCCTTTAGAGGGTTTGCTTACAAAAAAAACTCTGTTCTGGATTTAACGATTTACCTGAGTTTAGTTTTCCCACAGAGTCAACTGTGGCTTTGTTTAGGTGTACGCCTGAGAACTTGTGGTTTGAAAAGCCTAGAGGTTTGATAGCGACAGAGAGGCCACTGTTTGGTTTATGCAAGATAGCAGGCAAGAGTTCCCACAGTCGCGCACGCAGCCCGATTCACACACAGGTGCGACCGATACGCACTGTGGCCCATTGTGTGCATATTAAGCACTTATTTCTATCATGTTTTTTGAAGAACAGGGGTGCACAACATGGGCCGATCCGTTCGTTTGTCATTTATTTAATGAACTCAATCATTTGTTTGACCTGTGCTTTATTTGTTAATCATGAGCTACAGAGGAAGACTGCCCATGTGTCTTTGGGGAAAATGTTTTACCGTGGTCTCACAAGGAAGTGACCCAATGTTGGTGTAAACAGCTGTTTATAAAATTAAGGCAGAAAAATTGGTTAGAAAAAAAACATAGGGGGCACACCAGCTCTCCAGGACCAAATTCCACGAGGTTTTTGTATTTATTTTTAAATTGCATTAACTTGCCATTGAAGTCTGGTGTCAAAACCAGAATGAATGGGGGTATTTTAAAATAACACAGAGCAAAGAGCAAAGAGGATGTAGAACATTTCCTTTCTCCTTGCCCCCTCACCCTGCCAACCCCCCCCCCCCCCCCCCAACACACACACACACACACACACACACACCACCCCCTGTCCGGGTTTTTTTTCAAAATGGGATGTGTTTGACCTTCCCTCCCTGTCCCCTTTTTAGGAGGGAGGGGGTGAGAAAGTGCCCCTAGACTACCCCTCGACTGCCCCTCTCCCCACCCCCAGTGAAAACTCCCAGCCCTGACAAGACCCCGCCCAGGTCAGGCTTTAGTTCAATGTTTTTACCCGTGCAAACTGGTGCACTAAAAAGGTGACGGGACAGATCCCTGAATGAAGTTCCTAAATTTAATTCATTGCTTTTTCATCGCAGACAGATTCTGGATCACTTTCGTATTTGAGTTTTTCAGTTAAACTGTGGTCCCTGTTGCCTTTTCAACAAGGCAGATGCAGTTCACACGCAATCATCTGACATCACGCACGCAGAAGCCGTGCAGCAGCGTCAGATACTGGGACATCGCGCACGCAGAAGCCGTGCAGCAGCGTCAGATACTGGGACATCGCGCACGCAGAAGCCGTGCAGCAGCGTCAGATACTGGGACATCGCGCACGCAGAAGCCGTGCAGCAGCGTCAGATACTGGGACATCGCGCACGCAGAAGCCGTGCAGCAGCGTCAGATACTGGGACATCGCGCACGCAGAAGCCGTGCAGCAGCGTCAGATACTGGGACATCGCGCACGCAGAAGCCGTGCAGCAGCGTCAGATACTGGGACATCGCGCACGCAGAAGCCGTGCAGCAGCGTCAGATACTGGGACATCGCGCACGCAGAAGCCGTGCAGCAGCGTCAGATACTGGGACATCGCGCACGCAGAAGCCGTGCAGCAGCGTCAGATACTGGGACATCGCGCACGCAGAAGCCGTGCAGCAGCGTCAGATACTGGGACATCGCGCACGCAGAAGCCGTGCAGCAGCGTCAGATACTGGGACATCGCGCACGCAGAAGCCGTGCAGCAGCGTCAGATACTGGGACATTGCGCACGCAGAAGCCGTGCAGCAGCGTCAGATACTGGGACATCACGCAGCCGTGCAGCAGCGTCAGATACTGGGACATCACGCACGCAGAAGCCGTGCAGCAGCGTCAGATACTGGGACATCGCGCACGCAGAAGCCGTGCAGCAGCGTCAGATACTGGGACATCGCGCACGCAGAAGCCGTGCAGCAGCGTCAGATACTGGGACATCGCGCACGCAGAAGCCGTGCAGCAGCGTCAGATACTGGGACATCGCGCACGCAGAAGCCGTGCAGCAGCGTCAGATACTGGGACATCGCGCACGCAGAAGCCGTGCAGCAGCGTCAGATACTGGGACATCGCGCACGCAGAAGCCGTGCAGCAGCGTCAGATACTGGGACATCACGCAGCCGTGCAGCAGCGTCAGATACTGGGACATCACGCACGCAGAAGCCGTGCAGCAGCGTCAGATACTGGGACATCACGCACGCAGAAGCCGTGCAGCAGCGTCAGATACTGGGACATCACGCACGCAGAAGCCGTGCAGCAGTGTCATACTGGGACATCACGCACGCAGAAGCCGTGCAGCAGTGTCAGATACTGGGACATCACGCACGCAGAAGCCGTGCAGCAGCGTCAGATACTGGGACATCACGCACGCAGAAGCCGTGCAGCAGTGTCAGATACTGGGACATCACGCACGTAGAAGCCGTGCAGCAGCGTCAGATACTGGGACATCACGCAGCCGTGCAGCAGCGTCAGATACTGGGACATCACGCACGCAGAAGCCGTGCAGCAGCGTCAGATACTGGGACATCACGCACGCAGAAGCCGTGCAGCAGCGTCAGATACTGGGACATCACGCACGCAGAAGCCGTGCAGCAGCGTCAGATACTGGGACATCACGCACGCAGAAGCCGTGCAGCAGCGTCAGATACTGGGACATCACGCACGCAGAAGCCGTGCAGCAGCGTCAGATACTGGGACATCACGCACGCAGAAGCCGTGCAGCAGCGTCAGATACTGGGACATCACGCACGCAGAAGCCGTGCAGCAGCGTCAGATACTGGGACATCACGCACGCAGAAGCCGTGCAGCAGCGTCAGATACTGGGACATCACGCACGCAGAAGCCGTGCAGCAGCGTCAGATACTGGGACATCACGCACGCAGAAGCCGTGCAGCAGCGTCAGATACTGGGACATCACGCACGCAGAAGCCGTGCAGCAGCGTCAGATACTGGGACATCACGCACGCAGAAGCCGTGCAGCAGTGTCAGATACTGGGACATCACGCACGCAGAAGCCGTGCAGCAGTGTCAGATACTGGGACATCACGCACGCAGAAGCCGTGCAGCAGTGTCAGATACTGGGACATCACGCACGCAGAAGCCGTGCAGCAGTGTCAGATACTGGGACATCACGCACGCAGAAGCCGTGCAGCAGTGTCAGATACTGGGACATCAC
This sequence comes from Ilyophis sp. 1 JC-2022, assembly GCA_022702515.1. Classification (NCBI taxonomy): domain Eukaryota; kingdom Metazoa; phylum Chordata; class Actinopteri; order Anguilliformes; family Synaphobranchidae; genus Ilyophis; species Ilyophis sp. 1 JC-2022. The sequence goes on from CM040394.1 coordinate 86,317,444, forward strand.
GCACGCAGAAGCCGTGCAGCAGTGTCAGATACTGGGACATCACGCACGCAGAAGCCGTGCAGCAGTGTCAGATACTGGGACATCACACATGCAGCAACTGCAGTGTCCCGTACTGCAGTCATTTCAGCACTGCCTTCTCCCGTGGGATGAAAGATAAGGACACACGTCCTTATGCTGACACTGGCCCCAACGACCCTCACCCCTGCCACAGTTTAGCACACGCACACACAAGCATACACAAGTACACACAGACGAACTCTCAGAGACTTGTGTATGTATGCACGCGCATGCGTGCACCAAACTCGCAAACCCGTTCAAAACAAATCAGGACTAAATGTGGAAATGGTATTAGCCAGCAGTCCCCTCCCTCCCCGGTGAGCAGTGGCTTTGTTGCCGGGGTGACGTCCGGTGTGGGTCTGGTTTAGCGCTTTGTGAGAGAGCAGCAAATACTCATTCACTGTGTCACACACCCCCCCCCCCCTTCACACTGGTGTTATCAGCACTTCAGCCTGCAAAGCCACAGTTTAAACCTGCTGTGGGAGAGTTCTTATTCGCTTGTATTTGAGTCGATTAATTAATTAAACCTCCCCACACCCCCCACGGAATGAACCATGTGCAGCTTCACTCGTACGTGGCACACGCACGGCACGCGAGGGGGGGGACGGTGAGCTTATGAGGACATGTTTGTCTCACCGTAAGTGCAGCAGCTATAGGTAAAGTGCAGCGGGTAAGACATTCTCCGGTCCAGGCATAGGATATTCAAATATCTGCTTGTGAAGGTTTTTTTCTTTTTTGCTTGGGGTCTGAGATACTTTTAAATAAACGTCAAAAATATTTATTTAAAAAATAAAATATAATAAAATCGAACATTTTAGTCTTTGAAGGCAGTAGTCTTTGTTTTCGTTTTTTTCTAGGGCATGAATCTTTATTCTTTGTTTTCAGGATTTTAATCAATTTATTTATACAACCACAAGCAGGTCTCTTGGCAGTCTCGCACAGTCTTTTAAAACATTTGAGGTGGGAGGCCGGAGGCTTTAAGCTGTTCTGAATTATGTTTAAGACTCTATGAGTGGTGCTGTTTTCTGTTACTTTTAGTTTGGTTTTGAGCATTTCTGATCCTTTATCTTAATAGTAATCTTCTTTTAAAGAACCATGGGAAGCTATACTGCGTTGTTTTGTTGTAGCTTTGCAGTTGTTTTATGTGAGGGTGTAACGGGGAAGTGATTTTTCCCTCATTTGGGAAACAGTAGGAAGTCGTACGGAGCAGAGCACCCCCACACCCCCTCCTGGTTTCTGGGATTCTCTGTGTCTCTGCCCTTGAATTTTCAAAGAGGAAAACTAAGAAAACAGAACATTTCCTGGCCTGGATTGGACATCTGCTCCCAACACAGGAAATACTCCCTCATCCCCACCCCCCACCTCCCAACCCCCAATCCGAGGCCCCTGTCACCACCACCCCCGGCCCGTGACTGCACTGCAGGCTCTCTTGTCTCATTCGCTCTCCTCCGTTCCCTCCTGTGAATCAGATTTATTTAACCCACTCAAACCCCCGTCCTCCTCGCTCTCCTCCTGCCCCTAGGTGCTGGTGTCTGGCAGAGTTACTGAGCATACCTGTCAGAGCCACCTGCAATGGGATTAAGCAGTGGAGCAGGCCTCAGCAGCCTGCCATCTAATGCAGCAAAACAGCTGAGACCTGGACACAAGGTATGCAGCTCTGGCACACACACACACACACACACATGCGCTCGCGCACACACACACACGTCAACATCAGCAGGAAGAGGAGCTATTTTGGGTTAGCTGTTTAGTTAACCTAGATTTGTATATACTCTTGTCATCAATGCTACTTTTTATGCACATTATGCATCAAGGGAATGTACACATTTCATTTGAAGGCCCCATTGAGAACCCAAAATGCAACATCATCAGGCAAAACCTGTATTTAGAACCAATGTGAAACCACAGTGGGCACAATCACGAGAGTGTGACAGAGCTGGCAAACTGGTCAGATATCAATTCAGCATCTCTTTGCCAGTAAGGAATTCCCTCTTCACTCTAACAGTGTGTGCGCGCGCATGTGAAATGCCACTCTCATCATTGGCTCATGTCGTGTGAAATTCACAAATGGATCAATTGTTCCTTGATGGGGGCGGGGGCAGGGGCCTGTTTGCGCCGGTGCTCCTCCAGGGGGCGCTCATGGGCCCCGTCCTGCCCCGCCCGGCCCTGCGTGTGCGTGTGTGTGTGTGCGTGCGCGAGTGTGGGCGTGCGTGTAAAATGGCGCTCTCGTCATTTTCTCATGTCATGTGAAATTCACAAATGGATCAATAGTATCTTGATTGGTCAGGAAGCAGTAAGTAACATGATAAACGCAGACTCAAGTCTATGCCTCTTTCTCCCACACAAAAGAGGCGAATATTGTACCATTTTAAAAATTGTGTTTAAAAAAACATGACTTTTTTGTTTCTCTACAATGGAATTGTCCTACTGGCGTGCTCCCTGGGTTATTTTTAGCTGGATGGTGGATGGGAGGAGCTGATAAACAAACAGACGAATACACAGAAACATCTGTTCATTCCTGACCCTTGCAGTAATGTGTAAAGGAAGGGAACGGACTCCTTCTCTGCGGAGGGTAGGAATGTTTTAATTGAATCCGTGTGTTGCTGAAACACGGGCTCAGTGTACACCACGCACCCCCCATCGCCATATCCCCATCTCCGCCTCCAAATTGGCTCTTTGCCACCAATTAAATTACGTTTAGGGACTTTCTCTGAAAATAAATTGCCTGTGCACACGTGTGTGTGTGAGGTTCATGGCAGGCGAAACGGCCGCCCCTTCTCTGGCAGGCTTGCACATTCAGATCGTGTGTCCTGTCATTTCTGGTGCCCCTCAGTGGTGAAATGAGCTTTCTACCTGCAGAGACAGTGACTCCGAAGCCCCGCCCCTTCAGTCTATTCCTAGGCTCCTTCAGTCCTGACCCTCCTTCCTTTTTCCTCCTTCCTCTTCCTCTTTCCTAGCACTCTGCTGAAAGGGCATTAGATATGTACCAATGCCATATCTTTTAGTTCTTATATAGGCAAATACTTTTTTTGAGGACACACAAGAGCACGCAGTTTGGTTTGCAGTTTCCTGGGATGGCGTGCTTTGCATCGTTTGCTTTTGTGTTTCCCAGGACTCTATTTCTCATAGCTGCGCTGAGTAAAACCCAGAAAACTGTTTTTGCTAGTTCATATGTTCCATATTCGGGGGGAGGGGGTTCCTCGTTTTACTCAGCTCAGTTAGCCGGCTCACTGAATTATCCGCGTACGGGGAACGGCGCCCAGGATTCTGTGATACAAGTTTTATAGAAGTGTATAATTTCCCTCTAAATGAGGAAGTAAGCCAGTTTAATAGCAAAAATGGACAGTGTGAGGAATGCAGTGGGGGGGATATAAACATTGATGCCCTAGAAAAATTTAAGTTGACCGAAGGAAAGGGGACATTGTTAAGCAAACAGGTTTATTGAATGATGTACAATTTAGGCCTACTTATTCTAGCATTTGGCTCAGAAATGGAGAGTATATTTGTTGCCATGGATCACACACTATTTGCCTACAGAGACTTCAGTGCGTGCGTCCCTATACGTTTGAAAAGGTGAGATCAAACTACCGCATACTAAAAAAGAAGTAGTGAGAGGACTCACTGGCCAGCCATCAGAGTGAGAAATATATGTTCTCAGTGGTTCTATCACAATTCATGTAGTATTACTTTGCCTGTGCATTCATGGTGGATCTGTATCATCATAAAATGTGTCTTGATATGTAATATTTGCAACTATAACCTATTTCAAAAATAGCTGTTGGGAAAAAAATCAAGAGGAGCCAAAGATGGCCTTGAACAATAAAGACTCTTGGGAGACTGTCAGTTCATGGGTCAGCTGCTTGTATACCAATCCCCACTGTAGGTGGTTCAATTCCCCACTATAACACTTTGTGTACCGTGACCTAGTCTCTATTCTCTGCTTTCTGCTTTCTCCCTGTCTGAATAAAGTAAAAAAATACATATAAAGGTCAGACTGTCTGCACTCAAAAAGACTGTCTTTCTTTCAAAAAGAAAAAAAGACTTTCCTACACTGGAATACAGATAAACAGTCTCCCACCAGCCATATGTGGAAATATTTACTTTCTTATCACTGTGTTAAACAGCATGGTAATACAGCGATATACTGCATGCGAGCATGTATATGTTGATTGTAAGCAGGGCACATCTGTGAAAGAGACTTGGTCTCAGTATGTTCTTCCCTGTCGAAATAAAGGTTTCAAATCAAATCAAATCAAATATATCACCAACCAATCAGGCAGCAGAGCTGCAGTATATCCCAGTGTTCGACCAATGAATCGAGCCTGCTTTAAGAAAAGTGTCCTTTAAATGTCGCCGCTCGCTCACCTGTTTGAACTCAGCCGCACATCCTGGGAGCGATGCCTTTGTAAAGAGGGGCAGCAGCAGCTGTTCCTGACCTGTGTTTTCTGAGCGAGGACTCGGGCGGAGAGCGTAACATCAGCTGGAATTTGATTTGACAGGACGCTTATCCCATCTCATCTCATCCCTTCGCTCGCGTGGCTAGACCGCTAGTTGCTCATCTTCAGCAAATTATAATTCACGCTCTCGCTGCAGATGCGGCCTGCAGGCGTTGTAATTCAGATAAGCATTTTTCCCCCATGTATTATTTGATTTATAATATATTAATCAAAGATGATTCATTTTTTCCTGGATCATCTAAAATATGTGTAGCTTTACATCTTGTATACTTGTTAAAGCCATCCTGTTATGTACTGTTTTTTCCTATTTTCCAGGGCAGTAGAGGTGACCTCCCGATCAAAAGGTTATGAGCTACGACTCGACCCGATGACAGTGGATGCTGTTGTGCGACCACATACTGTAGTTGTGCTTCTCTGTTGTTGTCGTTTGTAATGTAATTTTATCATACTCATTTTCAAAACAACATTGTTACATTTAATTTCAGCTTTATTTCATAATAACAGGTTTTATTTAAAAATGGCTTAGTTCAGAAGACTACATTTAGTTCTTCATTGTACTTTTCTTTGATACTAGTGCGTTTCTGAGTATCTCTTTTTTCATTCCATAATAACACTTTTATTTTTTATTAAACTTCCATCCATCCGTCCATCCAACCAATTATCTAACCCACTTATTCCTGGTCAGGGTCACGGGGGGCTGGAGCCTATCCCAGCATGCATTGGGCGAGAGGCAGCAGTACACCCTGGACAGGTCACAGACACCATTAACCTACACACTCATACCTATGGGCAATTTAGAATCTCCAATTAGCCGAACCTGCATGTCTTTGGACTGTGGGAGGAAACCCACGCGAACACAGGGAGAACATGCAAACTTGCTGTGAGGTGACTGCACCACCGTGCCCCCCCTCCCCCCCCCTTATTGAACTTTAATTATTTAATTATTTCACAATTTATTGACTCGCTCATTGACATTGCTGCATTTATTCCAATGATTATATATACCATAAAGTCATATTTCTGTATTTAATTTAGTCAAAAAAGGGATTCCATAGTCAGAAAGTGAGAATTCAACAGGTCCACACCGAGGCAAAGTTCACTCCAGGGTTAAGATTACACAAAGTTTATTTTATTCACTGGCATGGAGCTGCCATTGTCTAAAACACAACAGTACTGTACCCGCCCATGCAGCTCTTTAAACCTGTGATAAATCATTCACTTAGTTCCCATATCAGAGAATAATTCTTTTGTAAATATAAAAAAAATATGCATGTGTAAATATTATAAAATATGCACACACACATCAGATTTTTTGAGTTTTTTTTTTTTTGTTTGCTTGTTTTTTTTTCAGTGGTCAGGTAAAATTTTTTACCTTTTTTGCATCCTATAACTTTACAGTGGATCCACTACCTTCAGAAATGTCTAAACTAAATTCAAGCAACATAACCACAAATGGTTCCTTTTGGTATAATAGTGGTTATATTGTAAGATAAGTGCAACATGATGTAACATAATGCACAGTGCACAACACCAACGCTTTAATAGAACATAAATATACAGTATGACTGCTACATGAACCATTTCTAAAGCATGTGTGATAAGATGTGAATGACACATACCGGTGCCCATTTTATCTTTGAGCCCCTGCCCGACAAATAGTCTGTGGACTGCCCTGGTGCATTGCCAAGGGGAAGCCAATGAAAAAACACTGACTGTTCAAACATTTTACAGGATTCCCACAAAAAATAGACAGCAAATTTACAATACTAAGAAAAACAGTGCATCATGTTAAATATGAACGTTTAATATGCAAAAAAAAAAGAGATAAACGTTATGCCTGACTGAAAAATTGAGTACTTTACGCTCCACACGAGTCACGTGACACCGGGAGAGTGTTAGTCAGTTTTCGTCTGAGGGGCGGAGCTGAGTGGGAACGTATTCTGGCAGCAATCTAAACGGAGCAGCGTACTCAGACGGGAGTAGCGGTACAGTAAGAGTGATCACACATTTTCCATGATAAAATACATTCATTGACCTGGAAAATATTTTTAAGTAACGGTTAAACTGGCATTCTAAATTGAGATAGTCTACCTTCATGACGGATTTAAGGTTTTTCTTTTTTTCGAACATCAATGCATAGAAAACTCCACACACAAAAGCCTTTCACAACAAATAGCCTGTACATGCTGCCTACAAAATATAACCTATTTGGCAATAAATAATCTTTCCATTGAGGGCGTTTAACTGCACGTCAACCGGTTTTGTACAGATTTCCCCGTATATATCTTGCGAGCATGGAGGAAGACAATCAAGGTATGTTCAATTTTCATTTTATTGGTAGTGTCTTGCATTTCATTTGTTAGAATTATCACTGTGTTAACTAGGCTACATCAATGAACAGTCTACGCCAAAAATTGTGACATTAATCTTTGTGATGGTTAGCCTACGGCTATCTTTTGTCCATGATGATTACGATTATGACCTCTTACGATTTTATACATTTATTCTTATTTTTTGCTACTTATTATTATTATTATTATTATTATTATTATTAGTGGTATGAGTAGACTAGTAGTAATACCAGTTCTAGTAGCCTAGTCGTCGTCGTAGACCTGTAGTTATAGTGCTCTGTAAATTAAAGTAGAATGGTGAATTTGACTGCTCTACTTTAGTTTTTGAGTGGAGTATCAATTTTGTACGTGAAGTCATTACCAGAGCGTTACGACAGAAGTGTTTATACTTTTGTGTTCAGTTCCGATTTTCTGCGTTAGGCTAGCAGGAGGGACGCGTCTTTTCATCAATTTGTGCCTCAACCGCCGTCCCTCAAAGACCCTTGACATCTGAAGGCATTTATGTTCCGAAGGTGTCCCCTTTGCCAAACCATTAATAGGCCACCCATGGGGTTAAAACGAGCTATCTTGCTCGCGGTCGGTCAGTTGAGTCAGAGGTCAGAGTGAAGATCCGAGTATTTATGTTGTGGAGTGACCTATATTTCATCTTATAGGCTATGTGGCAGCAAAGTACAGATTATTGTCGTAAAAAGACAGACAATGGTAATGTTTCTGATCCAGTGCTATGAACTGGATTCACATGAGTAAAATTTGACCAGTGAGGATTATAATCGCTTTGATTGAACTGTTGCTCTGTACATCATAAACTGCCACACACTGAAACGCATACTTATAATTTCTGGTTCTCCCCACAAAATAACTAAAAGTTTATAGTCGACAATGGTCAAAATTTACAGTCATACTACAATAACCAATATCATTATAATATTAAGACATTAAATAGCGCTTGTGATGATTGCAGTTGTTTTTCCCAACCTAATCTAATTCCAGAAGTGCTTATCTAAAAAATAGAAAAATGCTGGTGTTAATGGAAGAACATTGTATGCTCTCCCTATCTCCCTGGTAAATGACTGCTGTAAATACACTAACGGTAGGGGAAGGTAGCTACAAGACATCACACCAAAACCTTGTCATAAACGAGTTGAGCGCTCTGATAAAATCGGTATTAAGCTGCAAGTCCACTGCTAGTATTTTTGTTATGTAGTAAGCTACCTCCTGCGACGAAACAACGTTACTTTGTCTTAAAACGTCACTGCTCAGGTCCTTGATCATACAAAAGGAGGGCTGGTTCTTCCACCTGAAGCCAAACACAACACGCTACGTGGTAACCGCAGGCACCAAACTACTCAGCTATCATTATTTGCACTGCAAATAATATAAATATGCAGATGGGTAATCTGGAGTGTCTGTTACACCAGGGGTAGCCAACGCTGGGCCTGGAGAACCACATATCTGCTGGTTTTGTTGTAACTCAGCACTGAATTGTAACTCGACATTTGAATCAATTAAAGCCGACGATTACACAGTTAACGGCAGTGTAGTGTAATGGTTAAGGAACTGGACTTGTAACTGAAAGGTTGCAGGTTCGATTCCCAGGTAGGACACTGCCGTTGTACCCTTGAGCAAGGTACTTAACCTGCATTGCCCAGCTGTATGAATGGATAAATGTAATAAGAAGTATGTAAGTCGCTCTGGATAAGAGCGTCTGCTAAATGCCTATAATGTAATGTAATGTTAACTCACCCCGTCTGGGTTCTTGTGCCTAAATGGGTTGCTGACTTTGAGGCAAAAACAAAAATCTGAAGACCCCATGGCTTTCCAGGACCTGGGTTGGCCACCCCTGTATTATGCTAACCAGTATTGCTCCTCCTACAATGGCCATTGGGCAGAACTTTGTGCCTCTGTAAGATGTGAGCTCATGTGAAGCATGGAGTGATGGAGAAGTGGTGTTTCAGAGCACCAGGGCTGTTTAAATGCATGAAGAGTTTAGATGACAAAGGGCGCATGCTCCATTTAGAATTGATTGGTCGTTTCAGGATCAGGGTTCTTTCAGGGGACAAGCCAAGTCTTGCATAATGTGGCAAAGTTCAGCTAAGACCATGAGCTGCAGTCAGTACAGTCGTGGCTTGGTTTGGCCAGAATCCATACTCCAGAGAGAGAGGGGGGGGGGGGGGATTCCCAGTGTCTTTTATATAAAAGCAACACACAAACACATTATCAATTTATGGCTCAGCATTTAATTAGAATTTCCTCCTGGAATACTCCAGTTATTTACTTTTTTCCAGGAGACTTTATCATGTCTTCAGAGACTCGAGGTCGAGGTTCCTTTAGCATATTACCCATTCACGCTGGATGTTCTGTCAAGAGATTCTGGCTATGTGTCGTGTCCAGTGATAAAACAGCAGTGCCCCACCAGGGATTCAAACACGCAACCCTCCGGTGAGCAGAACAGGAAGTCCAGTTCCCTAACCACTATGCCCGATCACAGCCTAAATAAAACTGCTCAGCCATGCATCAGCTTCGAGCAAATGACAGTTCTGTGTGTAGATAGCTGCTTTTTCCCTAACGCCCACCAGCATTACTGCTCTCCAGGTTGAGTAAGATTCATGGCACAGTGAAAAGTACATGTTAGTAAACCTACAGTGACAGAAGCAGCTACAGGAGGACCGCCGGCCTTCAGGAACGCTGCAGCTGACGCGTGTGAAAGCTGGTGTGCGAGAATAGCGCGCGCATTAGAGCGGCGTGCGCATGGCGCTCTGTCAGGTCGGGTTCGTCCAGAGCCGGCACACTGAGGACGAGCTGAGGACGGCTGTACGCTAGCGCTTTCCTGTTGCCTCGGCCCATGTTAGAGCGCTATGTGTTCTCTCGCTTAATGCATATTCCACACAAACCTCCTTCAGCTCAGGGTAACCTTACCTACCAACAGGAGGCTTGTGTGAATCCCAGTAATGGGGGGGGTCACTTTATTTAGTAAAATCAGTGTTTAACAGACCCTGAAAATGCTTTGGTATCTGGTATTTGGTAATCCAGTCATATTGAGTGTCTGAGTGTCACTTGTAAGGCACATGTAAGCCCTAAAAGTCACTATTGAAATCGAGTCATAAGAGAGAAGTATACATGCTGCTGACTATTACACAACTTTTATGGAAAGTGTTTTGTGTGTTTGATTTATTTATGAATTACTAGTAGTGCATACTTATATATACTTATCCATCCATTGCCACGGGGGATATCCTCCGTAGAGCTGATAAATAATAAGATGCTCATTAAGGGAGAGATACATATAGGAAGGCTGTCAGTCTTGTGATGCCAGCCAAGCAGAACAGAGAGAGAGAGAGAATGACAAATGGCATGGAAAAGCAAAACATGAAGAAAAGCCAGACTCTGCAAGGGCTGTTTTTTTAGATGGACTGAGGTCAGAGGTCAGGGTATGGAAGGCAGGAAGTGCTATCATGTCCGCCACGGTGAGGGACCCAGAGCCTAGAGCTCTCTGTATGATTGCAACTGCACATGACTGAGACTGCTCATGCTTTGACCACACACATGCATGTAGGGTGGGCATGCATGTGTGCATGAGTGTGTGTGTGTGTGTGTGTGTGTGTGTGCTCTTTACAGACGGATGATAAAATGCAGTTCAATAGCTGTTTTTTGAGGCTGTTAATGTTTGGTAAGGTTTTCTTCCATTTACAGGATCATTGCTTTTCAGGCTTTTCACAATATTTTTCTGCAGCGTCAAATTTTTACAAACAAGTTTTTATGTCTGCAGTTATTGCAGTAATGTGCTTTAAGACTTTTTTATTTATCCCCTCTAGATGCGTTTTACGCTTCTTATTTTCGTCCTCCTTCGAAATGTTGTCGATCCAAAGAGTACAAACCACAGCTGCGAGTTTCATCCATTATTAGTCGATCCAGCATCAGACACCCCCCCCTTCCCCAACCCCTCCAAAATGATTACAAACCAAAGCAGGGCTCTCCCATCTGTCTGTCTGTCTGTCTGTCTGTCAGACCCCTCTCCAGAGGATGCGGCACCTTTGGGCGAGGCGATCCGGGTTTGATCGGCGGGGGTGGAAGGGAAGCCCAAGGTGGCGGTACGCTGCAAGACAGAGGAAAGAAGCTCACGCATGTCTCTGAGTGACCGGCTCGCGCTTGTCTCTGAGTGACCATGAGCGTGACGAGCAAGGCCGTGGGCCTCAATCTGACTGACAGCTCCACGGCGAGCGCGTCGCCCACAGCGGGCGACACTGGGGGGGGTATACTGATCAGAGAAATCGAGAGCGAGGGAGAGGAAGGAAGACCGGTAGAGAGACAGACGATTGTTATTATGGTTGCTACTACTATATTGCATATTTGCATTGCATGGCGTTAAGCATTTGGAATTTGAATTTGAGGGCTATGTAAAGAACCAGTTTTTAGCGAATACGGTTGCCCAAGGAAGTTTGCATAACTTCTCAATTTGCCTGTCATAGTTGGGCTTTTATTGCTTATTTGTGTGTCGGTGTCTGTGAAATATTCCACAAGCCGAAGCCAGTAGGGTCACAAAATACGTTTTCCACATGTGTGTGCATAACCTCGCGGAGTGCCCTCTCTTCCCTGGCGTAAGTCTCACCCAGATGTGTGTGAGCCACTTTTTCATACCTCTTGGTTCCTGGCCACACACAACATGGCAACCCGCCAAGATCAATTTTTGCATAACGTCTGTCGGCGTTCGCTCACTCTGCTAATGTGTGCCACGGGCAGACATTTTCTGCACACGTACTCTCAGGCTGTCCGGCTAGAAAGTCTCGCCTGCAGCCTCTCGTTTCTGATTGGTCTTTGAATAATTTAGCTGCTCTCTGTTTATTGGCTTGTTGGCACCATCCACAGGAAGACCCTCTTGAATCACCTGCTCAGTTGGATACAAATAAAGCTGGGCTTTTGTTGTCTGACTGTAACAACAAGTCAAGATGTCCATGTTGTGGTTGGAATGATTTGTGCACTGGTATGAATCTGTGTTTCTTTGGTTAGCCCACATAGTGCTAAGTGCAGACCAGAATACGATGGAATAATCTAGATGTGAAACAAAAGTGCCCTTAGACAATCTGTGTCCTCCCTCCCTCTCTGTCTTTCTCTATCACTCTGTCTTTCTCTCACACTGTCTTACTCTCTCTCTGTGGTTATATTTGGATGTGCCCTTGTTCTGAGTGTGAGTCCGCAGGTAAGAGAGCTGTGTCAGGTGGTACGGTCCGTCTGCAGGTAAGAGAGCTGTGTCAGGTGGTAGGGTCTGTCTGCAGGTAAGAGAGCTGTGTCAGGTGGTAGAGTCCGTCTGCAGGTGAGAGCTGTGTCAGGTGGTACGGTCCGTCTGCAGGTATTTCATCACCACACCTTTCTCTTTTTTTTAACATATTATCCATTTATACAGCTGGATATATACTGAAGCAATTCAGGTTAAGTACCTTGCTCAAGGGTACAACGGCAGTGTCCTACCTGGGAATCCAACCTGCAACCTTTGGGTTACAAGGAAAGTTCATTAACCATTAAACATCACATTCTCTGTGCTCAGCATTTCCTGAGCACAGACACATATATCAGCTTCTCCTGAGCACAGACACAGATATCAGCTTCTCCTGAGCACAGACACAGATATCAGCATCTCCTGAGCACAGACACAGATATCAGCTTCTCCTGAGCACAGACACAGATATCAGCTTCCTCTGAACAATGAGCACAGGCACATATATCAGCTTCTTCTGAGCATTGAGCACAGACACAGATATTAGCTTCTTCTGAGCACAGACACATATATCAGCTTCCCCTGAACAGTGAGCACAGACAGATATCAGCTTCTCTTGAGCACAGACACAGATTTCAGCTTCCCCTGAGCACAAGCACAGATATCAGCTTCTCCTGAGCACAGACACACTGATATCGGCTTCTACTGAGCACAGACACACAGATTTCAGCTTCCCCTGAACAGTGAGCACAGACACAGATATCAGCTTCTCTTGAGCACAGACACAGATATCAGTTTCTTCTGAGCATTGAGCATAGACACAGATATCAGCCTCTCCTGAGCACAGACACATATATTAGTTTGTAACAAAGTTGGTTCTGTGTGAAATTGTATAATTTATGTCAACCAAGAAAACCATGACAGAAATACAGTGAGGCCCATAACCCTTTCCATCACCCATCCTCGTACAGCAAATTCCTGTTTTATAATTGCTTTGTTGAAGTGGAAAATGTCTGTTTGGCCTCATGCAGATGCGGAACAGATTCACTGATCTTTACAGTATCTGGATTGGTTGAAACCGTGCTCTGTTATCCGTGCAGCATCATAGATGTTTTGTACAGAAACCAGATTTTTGCTTCTGTGTTCCTTCAGTCCTCTGCATATTCCTTATTTTCAGAGTCTCCTGGCTAGTAAGCAGAAGATTCTGGTGCTGTCTGTCTTGCTACGGATGCTTGATCTTGAGCCACGCCCCCTTCATGAATATTCTTGATTAACGAGCCAGGAAATCCAAATGCTTTGAGCTGCAGCATTTTCAAAATATGGAGCCGACCATCTGGTTGGTATATAAACTGTCTGCGCCGGCACCTACCAGTTGACTGAGTATAAAAATACTGTCTACAGCCCAAACGGTCGTTCCCTGTCCCTCATGACTCTGACTGTCTCGGATTCCGAGTCCAATGTTTGCTTTTCCTTTCCTTTTACTCTTTAAATTACAAAATCAGGTTCAGTTGTAGATGGAGCTCCAGACTTAAGAAAGAAAGGGCGTCTTTGTTTGAGAACGAAATAATTTGATTATGGGCGGCGCAGAGCTCTCTGAAGTGTAGCTATGGTGGGCCGGCCGAGGCCGGCGTGCTGGCGGGATTGGTTCAGCTCTCACAGTATCTGGGGGAAGGGAGCCCTCTCGAACCCGTGTGGTGATGCTGAGGAAGGGATGATGGGAAAAGCTCTCAGAGGAAGGTTATGGGTTTAATCTGAGGATTAAGGGTTGGCTGCAGCAGGAGCTGTAGGTGTGGGGCTAGTATGCGCAACACTCAGTACCTCACACTGGTAGGAGTGGGAAATGATCCAAAGGCTGCCATTGTGGCTCCGGCTTCCGAACCTGTGTGAAAATTGCCATTTGGCACGAGAGCCCTGTGAATGCACAGAACACATGATAAGGGGGCCAATGGGGTGAGCTGAGCAGTGGAAGGCACCAGCGGGAAGTGCGGCGGTGGCTGGTACCGCACGGGTACAGGAGTGCAGAGAAAGTGCTTGAAGAGATGAGCCGCGATGTAGCAGTTGTAAGAGGTCCAGGAAGTCAATGCTAATGACATGGGACTTTGTCTCTACAGCTCTGGGTCACATGACGAAAATAACCCCCCCCCCCTCCGTCCTGTTTTTCACCCTAAAGTTCATGGTTTTTTATTGCGTGTTTTGGAAAGGGGAGAGAAGTGCGGGGGTGGGGTTTATGTCAAAGAGAATGCAGATTTGTCAGCAGGAAAAAGGTGTATCCCTGTTTCAAGGATGTTCTCCCTGGCAACGGAACAACACTATCCATTCGCCCTGTTTCTTCATTGGTTAAATGTGCCCATCTGGGGAAGCTAAACCCTAATTAGGATGTGTGATGACACTCTGAAGACAACATGTCCTGGGGTCCAGTCTATATCCACATCGGTGCTCGGTGCCAATCTGACAGACGAAAGGTGCCATGGCTTACCACTTTCAAAATGTACGGCAGTTAACTCTGGCGTGTTTAATAAACTGCATTACCCAAGCTTTATTGCACAGAATGCTCCTTCTCCATCATGAGCACACTCGTAAGCGTGAGTGCTGTATAGCGTTCATAATCGATTCCTACGTTGAATAGGTTCTGATAGAGACTCACTGCACCCATGCCGCAGTCACACTCTTTCCCAATGGAATTCATTTATTTATAGTCCTGTGGATCTACCGTGCTATACTATGCTGTGCTGTTGCATGAAATGTCACACACAGGATTAATTATTAATGTCCTGGGCGGACATGCTTACCCAAGGAATCTGGCCTATCTTACCATGTGTATTACAGCTCCTGCATGTGTTCAGCTGGGAAAATCAGATGGGCTGACATTGGAGGCGGCATGGTTTTTTTGGGGGGTTGTAGGAGGCGTGGGAGGGGGAGGGGGAGGGGGAGGGGGGTTGTTTGGAACGGTCGTTATATCCTCTGGAAGGGACGTGGGACTGTATCTCTCTACAGCTCCGGGTCATGTGACAAGCATAATCCCGCCCTCCTCCATCCTGTTTCTCACCCTAAAGTTCAAGGCTTTCTTTGATTGCAGGTTTAGTGGTGCGGAAGCGCGTGTGGGGTTTCAGCGCGAGAGAACGCAGATGGGAAATTACTGCAACCCCTAGGCTCCTAAACTTCCTGAGCCTCTGCTGCTGTGCAGCTAGAACCCACAACCACCAGGCTCTGCCTCCTCGCTGGATCTCCACACGTTTATAGGACAACAAAATCTTTTAAAACGGGCACTTAAACTACATGTCATTTTTTTTTCTTTTGACACTATTTTCTTCTTTTGTTTGTTGCATCTGTATGCTTATTATATCCCTCTGTTTGTAAATTATTGTCATTCTGGTTTTAGAAATGACTGATATGTATTGTTTCTACTCTTTGAATCTGGTCATGAGGCACAATATAAATAAATGTGTTATTATGGTAAGGTGTTATGCAGGTAGATGCCCATGGTACAGTGAGGCCCACAGTGCAGTAGAGGCCAACAGTACAGTGATGCCCATGGTGCAGGTAGAGGCCAAGAGGACAGTGAGGCCAACAGTGCAGTGAGGTCTGGGGTGCAGGTAGATCCCCATGGTACAGTGAGGCCCACAGTGCAGTAGAGGCCAACAGTACAGTGAGGCCCACAGTGCAGTAGAGGCCAACAGTACAGTAAGGCCCACAGTGCAGTAGAGGCCAACAGTACAGTGAGGCCCACAGTGCAGTGAGGCCCACAGTGCAGTAGAGGCCAACAGTACAGTGAGGCCCACAGTGCAGTAGAGGCCAACAGTACAGTGATGCCCACAGTGCAGTAGAGGGGCCCACGGTACAGTTGCGCTAAACCATGTCTGGGTGTATGTAATTGTGCAGTCACGGTGCGGAGCGTGGCATAGCGGGTAGAGTGGGTTAGTGCTGTAGGGCTCTACAGCTGTGCTCCTCTGATGAGATTGTGCTTAATCAAGGGGGGGGCACATGCCGGGGGATTACAGGCTGCCGTAGGCCCTACGCGGGGGCTGGGAAAGGCAGGAGGCAGCAAGAGAGGGGGATCGGGCCATCGGCGAGGGATTATGATGTCACAATCCGTGCCCCCTCTCTGTCTGAGCTGTAAACACTTGTCATTCTCCCCGAGGATGAGCAGCCTCCTGTGTGAGAGGATATTAGTATTAATACCAGCTCTGATTAGTTTAATGCTGATACATCAATCCGGGGCATCACCATTACTGCATAATGACCTTTTACGTGACTATTTATTTATATACTTTATTTGGGAAGTAAATTCCTGGTTATCCTACAGGAATTCCTGCTACTTCTGCCTGCATGCATTCTCACCAAGCCCCAACCCCCACTTCTGATCTCTGCTGGCGTTTGGAAGGGTGAAGCATAGTGCTGGTATGTTGAGTTACAAAAGAAGGCAAATGAGGCAGCAAATTTGAATGTGCAGCTGGCTTATACCTCACACCACGTCACATCCACGTGTCCTCATTTGGATGCGGTAATGCCGCCTTCTTGAGACACGTCGCTGTTTTAAAAAATAAATGGTCCAAATAAACAATGGTTTAGTGTGGGCACGCGGGTGCCTTGGAGCTGTATTCCATTCCATGAGCATTCCATTAAGTGCTCTGAAAAGCGAAAATCTGGAAAAACTCATCCCACCTGCACCGCCTCGGGCGTTTGGCGGGAATCTTCCGGTGGAGCTGAAATCCACAAAACCCCCCACACTCCCCCCCCCCAAACCTCAGCCCATTCGCGATTTGCAGTCCCGCTCGGCCTTGGGTGCCCTCGCGGGGCTGTCAGTGGATACCTCTCTCATCATGTGTCCATGTTGCTGTATCAGGATTTTGGGTGATGGGGATGTCATCCATTTACACTATGACCTGGTGTGTTTTAGGCTGTCAGGTACTCCCTGTAGTCTCTGACCTGGTGCTTTAGGATTCATTTTCATTTCACCTTAAAACACAGACAAGAAGTTTAAACAGTGCCTGGTAAACACAGTGCCTGCTAAATGACTTGTCTCATGCTTTTTGGTTTTTGGTTTTTTGTACCTCCAGATATTGAGCTGCATATGTTCATGTGTTCATAATGTACACGCCCCCGGTGTTGAGTGATGGCTTACCTGCGCCGCTTAACCAGTTTCCACAAACTGTGTTTTCAAATGATGCCTCCCGGCAACCGCCAGTCGGAAGCTGTGAGCAGGAGTGGTAGAACAGGTGATATTGGGCGGAGCTGCCGTGTCACTTTCACGCATGAACCAATAAAAAGGCGGCTTTCAACAGCAAAACATTTTCAGTTGGTTCGAATCAGCGGAACGGCGATAACGTGATAGCTCTGCCCCATGTTGTGACCCTGCTGTCCTGTCTCTATCCTCAGCAGGGTCTCTAAAGCTGCTCCGCATGACACGATAGCAAGACTGTCGGAGGCTGTATTATGAGTGACTTTTTAAGAGTTTGCCAGACATATGGTATCGCTGCGATTCGGGGAGAGACAGATACACTTTTTGGCTCGCCGATTCGGCGCTCTGGCGTCGGTTCAGCTGTGAAACGGGAGAGTGCAGGCGCCAGGCTTCGAGACACGGCGGGAGAAAGGCCGTGCTGCGCTGTCCGGCCAAGTTACAGACCAAGTTTATCAGACAACTGGCAATAACCCTTCCAAAACTCGGTCGATCAGCCAATCAGTGATCAATCAATCAATCAATTGATGAGCCAATCAATCAGCCTTTTTTGTTTAACATTTGTCCTTTTGCGCACCACCAGTCAGTGTTTAGACGTGTTTAGACGTTTCTTTTTAGAGCATAATCCATCAATTAGTCAATTAGTCAATAGTCCTATGTAATCGGTCTTTCTGTGTAAGGCGCATGTTCGATATCAGTAGGTGGCATAATGTGCAATGGCTATGATTCTGAGCCTTGGGATGCCCTTGTGAGAAAGGCTCCACGCCGGCATTTTAACACCTACAAACTACAATGGTATGTGAGCTTGGGTGACCTGTGGAAATAACATTAATGGCTTAATTTTGATACTTTACAAGTTACCAACTGAGACTTTACAAGTTACAGGCTGAATAAGCACATATGACTGTGGGGGCTCTGGCAGGAGGCTCTATAGAAGTATTTTTAGCCTTTTCTGCATAATTCACAGCTCCCCCTGGTGCTCAAACTTCAGAAGAGCGTAGCGGATCGTCCGTGGGTGGGCAGGGCAGGGCAGGGCATCCGTACGGTCGCACGGAAGGTGTGAGGCTCGCTCCAGAAATGAAATTTTCACGTCCGCAGAGAATGAAAAGCAGGGTGGGGTCCCCCCCATCTCCCAGATGTCTTGTCCCCGTCCCCGTGTGTGTAAAACCCACGCAGCAGAGGCCAGCTGTGTCTCACTAGCGGCTGTGGCGACTCCCGCTCCTCTCCAGATGCGGGGATCGCTCAGGACCCGGTGGGCCCAAGGTAAACACCCTTGCTCTGTTTGTTTCGCACACATTAAGCTCCGGCCCCATCAGACAGCTGGCCCAAGACACTGAACTAATTTCCTGAGTGAGTCACATCGAGCTACAGGCTTGTCTCAATCTCACGGTTCGAGCCCTTATTAATCTCTCACTTCCTGGCCCCTGTGTGGCCCTGCTCTCCGCCTGTATTGCATCTGTGATGCATTGTTTCCCCCGGTTTAAGATGTGAGGACTGGGCAGGGTGATTTTATTTGTTATTAACCTCCATTTAAGCAGGTTGGCGATGGGGTGATTAGATGGCCAATGCAGAGCTATTTTGAGACAATTTAGCCAGGACCCCAGGAGTTAGAACCAATATTTGAAAGAGCGGGTTGCGCGAAGACCACAGCGACTCCTGCATACTGGCCGGGATGCTTTCGAGCTGCGCAGGTAGGTATCACGCAGTTGGGTAGTAATTTCTCAAACGGGTCTGTTCCTAGTCATTTTCTCGTTACGAACGTTACGAGCTTGTTCTATTCTCAGTGCTGAAACCCCCGTGGCTCGCAGCTTGCAAGTGGAAAGATAGAGATACGATCTATAATCCTTATGTACTGCAGGCTCCTTTATTTGTGTTGCTGCTTCTCAGCCTGACTTCATCCCCCCCCCCGCACCCCCGCCCCCCCAGATTTAAAAGAACGGAAACTGCAAAAGAAAGGAACTGCAGAGTGATATTGGACGCATAAACACTTGAGGTTGTCCGGGGTTGCATAATGCGCAAAAAAAGGAAAGCCAGTTGTTAAGTCATCGCTGTAGAGCAGGGTATAAAATGAACACCCGCCACCAGCCAAATGCTGGTAAAATTTTGATTGCGGCTGGTCAAATGTTCTACTCCAGCAGCCACTTTAGCGGGTAACCAACCAGGTTGTGTTATATTGTAAAAGGTAAGGTGGCTGGTAAAACGTTGAAAATGCCTGGTGATTTTTAGAATCCACAAACCACTCTGGCCAGTGGGTGAAAGAGTTAATTTCATGCCCTGGTGTAGAGTTTGGAGAAGCATTGTTTTGAAGCTCAGATCTGACTGCTGTAGCCACTGATCTGTGTGTATGGAATGATTTGTGATACAACCACCATAAGAAGGATACCTCAGTGTTTGTGACTTGTGATTATGCTTTCTAAAAAAAAGCTTGTCTTATTTATCGACTTATTTTCTGTATTTGTTTGTCCAGGCATTAGCATGCATTAGCAGGCTCTAAACCCATTTCAGTATTAGTGTCACAATAACTACCAGTTAAACGGTAAGCATGCGTCGTCACGAGCCGATGGTAATTCCAGTCGTGAGATTAACATTCATTCACCTCATGTCGGGGCAATGTGCGGAAACTGTGGAAACCGTTCGGACACAAACACTTTGGAGAACTGAATCACTGGGCTGGAGTTGATGTATTGTTATATCTGAGACACAGTCTGGCCTGAGTTTTTGGAATGTAGCAAATAAAAGAAACCAATAACAGGTTCTTCCAGTCTAATAATGCCCTTCACAGATCAATGGGCCCAAAAACACCCTCCGCAAATGTTGTTTCCACATTCAAAAGTAGCGCACGCACATGGACGTGATTCTTTTTGTGTTGTTGTTTTACGTGTTTGCTTTTGCATGTTTTTTGTTGTCCTCTCCACGGGCTCGTTTTGATGATCCTACTTCTTACGCGAAGAGGCGTCGCGGCTCATTGTGCGATACGAGATTAGCGGGACCTGGGCTTCAGCATGAAAGCTTCGTAAGTCGTGCCGTGGTGATTGAAACAGGGTAAATACAGTGCATATGCGTATGAAAGCAGAGTAAAGCAGTTGTGATGAAGCGCGTCCTCAACGCACGGGGAAAACCAGGGCAGATCTGGAACCGCATTAAAGTAACAGCCAGCTCTTTTCCCACACGCTGAGAAATAAAAGTTGACAGGGGAAAGGTGGTTTGAGTTTGAGCGTGTGTCTGTGTCTGTGTGTATAAGAGAGTGAATGTGTGTGTGGACTTGCATTAACAGCCAGCTCTTTTTTGTGAAAAGTTAACACCTGCCTGAGAAGTAAAAGTTGACGGGAAATGTGGTGTGAGTGTGTGTGTGTGTGTGTAAAAGTGGATGTGTGTGCGTGTGTGTTAATACATGCCTTTGTGCATGTGTGTGTGCGTGCGCATGTAAGACTGACTGGTTCAACAGGACAGCCCAGTTGGCGTGATGCATGTGGGTCATTCATTCCCCACACATGCAGTGGAGGAACCTGTCAGAGATACAGATTATCAAGACAACGAGAATCCCCCCCCCCCCCCAGGACTCCCCCCCCCCCCCCTCCCATGACAAAGCAAAGCTACAACCAGTAAACCAGCAGACTACTGTCGAGACTCTGCCATTCTCAGGAAACCACCGTGGCAGAGTGATCTGTTCCAGGCCTGACGCTACTGCCGCTGACTTTGGTCAGTGACACAATGCACGCGATTCAGCCGGGTCGACAGAACCCTTACCGCTACAGGGAGCCACGGCAAAGGACAGAGCGCCGCGGTACGTTACGCAGTATGTTATGCGGTATGTTGCGCGGTACTCACACGCTTTATGAAAATGGAATGTACCTGTATGTCAAATTATAAGGCGTAGACTTACTGTCTCTCTCATTCAAATTTGACCTATATTAAAATGTTCTCCCATAAACCGTGGATATTATATTATCTGTATTTTTATATCCACATATTTGACTGTCATGCAGATTCAGATACAAAGACAAAAGACTAAATTTCTGAATTCATTATTTCTGAAATTTTGAAAGTAGGAAATTTGAAGAACTGAGAAAGTGTGTGTATGTGCACGTGTGTGCGCGTGAATATCTGTGCGTATGTGCATGTATTTGTGTGTGCGTGTGTCAGAGAAAGTTGGTGAGCGTCTTTGTTTTCTTTGTTTTTTCCCCCATTCACTTGGAGCTTCCTGCTGTGTTTGATGTGTAATGTTATGACTGGACTCTTTGTCTTTCCAATTCAAATTCAGAAATGCACTTCCCCATATACTGTAGGGCTGATTGTTCTGTTTTGTAGAGTCCGAACAGCAGAAGAGTCGGGTTGCTTCAAAGGGTGTTGTGCGCCATTTCACGGTTACATTCTTTTGCAGAAACCTAATGGCTTCAAATGATCATCCTTACTCAAGCAGCTTTACAATACGAACCGTCTGCCAGATCTACTCGCCTGTCAAAGTGCATCACGAGACTACAGTAATGGCCCCTGGCTCCAAACTGGGAAGACAGACCTCTTTTAAGCACATAATGGCCTTTAGCCTGTTATAGCCAATGAGTCTGTTTGTACATTTAAAAAATCAAATCAACCTTTATTTACATAGCATCTTTAGTGCAAGTCTGCGATACAAAGCGATTCACAGTAATTAAGATAACACTTTTTTAATGCGTTTACCCTCTTCACCCTCAATCATATTATCATCAGTGCTCATTGCCAAAAACCTCTGCTATCGATTCGGGAACGTGCAGACAAGCGTGTGCTCTCCTCTGAAGCATGTGATGTCATCTGCCGCTTCTTATTACATCACAGTTTGGGCTCACGGATGTGAGTCAGAGGAAGACCTTTCATGTGCAGCCTAACAGGTGGACTTGGGGTCATTGGTGTACGATGAGACCCTGAGTCTCCGACTGAAACCCTTCCGTCCCTGGGCAACGCTAGGGCCAATTGTGTGCTGGCCGTTGGGGCTGTCGTCCCAGTCAGAATTTGCACGGTCCGGATTCAATACCAGGCCGTGGGGCCCATCCATGCACTAGAATAGTGCCTTAACAGGATGAGATACCTAGCAGCCCTAATAAGCCTGGTTTTAATTGGCTTTGACAACTAACAAGCCTATTTTTAATTGGCTTCTGCACCTAAACGGCCATGCTGATTTAAGTAAAGATCATCCCTGAGCAGTAACATCCTTCTCACTTAATTGTGCCTGGTGTTGGAGCGAAACTTAAATTACCCGAGAGATCCTTTAAACCTGATGATATATATTTTTTATGCTGTGACTAAAGTGATTTAATGCAAAATGCACTAGGGTAGTGACTGTGGTGGATTGCCTGTCTAAATGCAATTGTGTACAAAGGCAGCAGCTGCTGATGTAGGTTGCTCCTTATTTAATTCTAGCACAGCTCGCTAATCGAGCAGAAAGATTAATTGGGTTTAAAGGTGAGTTTCCTGTCTCGTCTGTTTGTGGTTCACAAGACTCCACTGGGTCCTCATCCTCTCCCATCGCTCAGTCGGGGTCCGACAGCATTAGTGTCTTTGTGCATCCTGGCACTCTGCCTGTTTCAGTGCGTTCAGGTTCTGCGATCTCGCGAACCAGCCATCAGGAAACGGCCGTAAAATGTGGAACTATGGGAGGAAGGAATTTGGCTGGCTGCACACAGAGGGATTCCAGCATGCCATGGCCACCAGAATCCCTGTAGTATGCGCTCTGTGTGTGTGTGTGTGTATCTGTGTCTGCGTTTGTTAACAAGTGTGTTTGGATTAAGAGTAATCACTTAACCTCTATGATTTGTACTTAAGCTTAAGTATCACATTTCCATAAGCATGTTTTAAAAAAAAAATCACATAGTGATTTTCCCCGACGGTTGCCGTGGGCAACACGAGGGAACCAAAGACGGCTGGTGGTTGAGTGACCACTGCTCGTCTGGTCCTCAGGAATGTCGTATTTGTATGTTAGCAGACGCATTTTCAGGGGAAGTGTGCACGCCCCCCAAAGAAAGACGTAAATGTTTTTCTTGGATGGAAGCTATAGTCTTGACCGTTTTAAACCGAGTAAACAATCGTTGGCCCAGGTGTGTTTACATGAGTCCCCATTAGAAACTGGGGGAAATATTTGTGTTTGTATTTTCTAAAAGTCGCCAGGTGAAACCTGAGCCGATGCAACCTCTCTCTCATTGTCATGTAAAAGACCTCGACCTGCTTCACCAGCTCCGCCTCCTTAGATAGAATCATAAAATCTTAGCAGCCTAGCGTGAGTGTAGTGTAAACAAACGTGTTTCTTTCTTTTTTAAAATTGATTTTCCTATTGAGCTTAAATGAGCAGATTAGTAGGTGTGGGCCTTGCTTGGTGTTCCTAGCAGAGGCTAACAAAGCTTTAATGGAGAACGCCCCAGACAACAGCAGGGGTCTGAAATAGTGCTCTGCCAATACAGGCCTCTTTTCCTGATCGCGGATTTAATGCCTTTCCCCGAGAGTGGTGGAAACATCCGGAACAGCGAGCATGGGTGGTACTAACTCAGGGAAAGGGACACACGTGCCTGGAATTTTATGTCTTGGCCGAAGCGCATTAACGCAGTGGGGAGTGGGGACCTGCTGTACACGTTGTGCCATTTTCTACGTGAGGTGCTGGCTGTGGCGACAGACGGAGCCAATTTACTGAAATAGTAACTTTCTGAATTCAAATTAATAGTGTTTTTTTTTTAGATTAAATTATATTTGAGGAGTTGTTTGTCGGAAGCTTTCACTACGCTCAGTGGCCAAGCTTGCATTCCCCTTTCTTCCTAACAATTTCAATCTGCGTCTGACAAGAACTTCTGTAGACAACGTCAGTTGTATTTCATTACTAATATTTGTGTGTAACCAGTGTTTATTATTCATTGTTGTGCCTGTCTTGCTGTCATTGTTCTTATCGATTGTGTTCAAAAGTCGTCTGCCCAAACATACCCCCCTGGAGAGTCTGCACAGAGGTTCCATGACCTCTGCTGTCAGCTCCATCTGACATCACATGGTTTGGCCCAATCGATAAGAGCCAGGGTTGGGGTTAATACCATTTTAATTCAATCAATTCTGGAAGGGAATTGAAAATGAATAAATAAAAAACAAGTAGAACATTTGGATATTTTAAAATGTATTTCCTGAATCAATTAATTTGAAATGGAATTGAACCCAACCCTGATAAGATACTTGTCAGCTTCCAAAAGCCTGCATGACAAAAACATAACCAGGGGGTCAGGGCACATTTTTGACCTCAGTTTGCAGTGAATTGTGGGAGTTGTTGTTCAGGTCACGGGTATGAAGGCTCATGTTTGGTAATACCAGAAGCTTCTCCTCTCCACATACAAATCCTGTGGTCAGAGGTAATTTATGACCATATGCAGTCATCTGTAAGAACAGTAGAGCTAGGCTAGTGACTTGAAAGTAGGAGGTTTGATTCCCTGGCGAGACATTGTTGCTTGTGCCCTTGAATCCTAACCTGAATCACATCTGTTTAAATTCAGCCATATAAATCTTAACCTGAATCACATCTGTTTAAATCCAGCCATATAAATCTTAACCTGAATCACATCTGTTTAAATCCAGCCATATAAATCTTAACCTGAATCACATCTGTTTAAATCCAGCCATATAAATCCTAACCTTAATTACACCTGTTTAAATCCAGCCATATACATCTTAACCTGAATCACATCTGTATAAATCCAGCCATATAAATCCTAACCTTAATTACACCTGTGTAAAACCAGCCATATAAATCTTAACCTGAATCACATCTGTTTAAATCCAGCCGTATAAATCTTTACCTAAATCCCACCTCTGCATTTTCATCCATATACATATTAATGTGAATCTCACCTGTGAATATCCTATAGGTGTCATACACAAATATAATCTGTGTAAAACTACACAGGATGAGGGCGTGTGCTCAGCAGACAATAGAAAATAAAATATTTCACACGATGGAATTAAAACAAAGGAATTTATCAGTTCAGTCAAAGCCGACAAGTACATCTGCAAGGAGAGAATACAGTACAATAGAGATATTTTAAAGATAGGGAAAAGTAGGGTGTTTGGTAGTGATACGAGAGCAGAATAAATTAAGATATTAAATGAGGTGTGAAACTGCTAATGAGCTTCCCGCCCACCCAGTACAACACTGTTTATTTCAGGAGAAAATACTGGAATTTAAAATCTCATCTGCTCTCTGTGTTTGTGAAGGGCACGTCTATATAACAATTAAGACATGTAATGTAGATACAGTACATGAAAATAACATCCCAAGTTGGAAATAAGTAGCTAAAGTGTAGCCACCATGTAAAATGCACTATGACCAACACAAACAAGTGCTGTGAAACGTTGAAGTAACGTAACATTACCATTACATAATGTAACGACAACTGTAACTGGAAGAAGGAGGGAGAGCAAAGGTCATTCCTTCAGTGCCCTCAAAGGTCATTCCTTCAGTGCCCTCAAAGGTCATTCCTTCAGTGCCCTCAAAGGTCATTCCTTCAGTGCCCTCAAAGGCTACAATTGATAGCAGGGGCATATATTCCTGTTCAAACTATATTGTTTCTACCAAAATTAACGGCTTACACCAGAAAATGGACCCAAAATGGATGATCATTCTGACTACACTGAGTATACTCCAGCTGATTAGAGCACAAAATGACTGAATGAACAGAAAGTGCATATTTATTTTGTAGCAGGACAGTATTCCAGCCTTAGGTGGCAGGACTAGTTATAACTGACATTTCAGCATCACCTGATGTCTTCCCAAGAGGAACAGTATCCATTACATTAAATGTGATTAGCAGACAATCCTACCCAGAATGAAATGCAAAGCCAGCAAACAGCAGACATGGCAGTGTGATATTGGCATTAAGCTTGACCTTGTAACCAGGAGGTCAAAGGTTTGATTTCTAATTTGAATAAGGAGGATGAGTTTGCACACTGTGCTTACTCCACAGTTAATTTATTAGCACCAAATATGAGTGAAGCTTCCGGTCACTGTGGCTTCACTCTGATGAGGAGCCACAATGGCTCCAAACATCGCTTGCCTTTGCTGCTAATAGATTATTTGCTCTGGGGAGGACACACAGTGGGTGGACCCATCCTTCCTATTTTACCTACCGCTCCGTTCAGCATCTGTCTGAGATTTAGAGTGTGCACGTTCCTTCGTTTTCCATGCTGAACCCCAGTTTGAGCACTCTTACGGCGAATTCTGCTTTTTCAGATAAATGTCCTGCTGGTGTGATGTGCGAATTTCCTCCCTGCAAAACAGCAGCGGCTGCAAAATACATAAATAATGCACTGTGCTGTACTGTGGTGCAAGGCTTAGTTGCTAGTTTGGGATATTTAGCATACTTTTATATTTCACTGCATATTTAGCATGTTTTTATGTTTTACTGTATATTTGGCATGCTTTTATATTTTACGGGATAATGTGGCATACTTTTATATGTTACTGTGTATTTTGCATGCTTTTATATTTTACGGTATAATGTGGCATGCTTTTATATGTTACTGTATATTTTGCGTGCTTTTATATTTTACGGTATAATGTGTCATGCTTTTATATGTTACTGTATATTTTGCATGCTTTTATATTTTACAGTATAATGTGGCATGCTTTTATATGTTACTGTATATTTTGCGTGCTTTTATATTTTACGGGATAATGTGGCATGCTTTTATATGTTACTGTATATTTTGCGTGCTTTTATATTTTACGGGATAATGTGGCATACTTTTATATGTTACTGTATATTTTGCGTGCTTTTATATTTTACGGGATAATGTGGCATGCTTTTATATGTTACTGTATATTTTGCATGCTTTTATATTTTACGGGATAATGTGGCATACTTTTATATGTTACTGTATATTTTGCGTGCTTTTATATTTTACGGTATAATGTGGCATGCTTTTATATGTTACTGTATATTTTGCATGCTTTTATATTTTACGGTATAATGTGGCATGCTTTTATATGTTACTGTATATTTTGCATGCTTTTATATTTTACGGTATAATGTGGCATGCTTTTATATGTTACTGTATATTTTGCATGCTTTTATATTTTACGGTATAATGTGGCATGCTTTTATATGTTACTGTATATTTTGCGTGCTTTTATATTTTGCTGTGTCGCTGTATGTGGTCCTGATGTGGTTTGTTCAGGTCTCATTGGAGCCGACAGCCAGAGAATATTCTTTATGTGTGTGTGCTTTTAAAGTTTGCTGTTCTAATATATTTTAGTGCCCAGTGCTGACACGGATTGTTCCAGTCCTATTGGAGCTAGCAGCCCCACGAGCATGCTCCACTTCATAAAACATCATGTTCCGTGCATCAGATAGATTTGGCGCGTAATTCATGCGCAATGATATCTGATTACTCGGTCCATGAGAATGCCAGTTGGCTTGTTGGTGCTTTGCGTGCCATGTCAAAAAAGCATATACATTTTTAAATGATTAAAATTAAGTGCATTTTGTGAGTCCATTGCAGAGTTCTTGAGGTAGAAGCATCACAACCCCGCCCCCCCCCCCCATTTGTGTGTACAGCCACTATGGAATTGAGTCAACTGAATGCAGTTCTTTAAAACACATTTCCTATACCAGAATTTAACTGCATATATTTGCTTTGAAGTTGTAATTGTATGTGCAAGAGAAAAGGTTTTTCTTTTAGTTACAGGATAGAATAGAAATGAATCAGGCTAGAAATGAATGTCGAGGCGGCGTAGACAGACTGAAACGATCCTGATTTTTATATCTCGGGTGGAGGGTTGCAAGCCTGAGCGAGCGCAGGGAACAGAGTGTGCCGCGCGTTTTGGTTCTGTGCTGAACTGACCCAGTTCCCTCGCCTGGTCGAATGTTTGATTTGACGGAAAAAGTTTCCGTCTGGCAGCACGCAGGGGGATTCCGACGGGTTTGTGCAATGACACAAGAAGAGCGGCGGTTTATAAAGGTGGGGAGAGGGGGGAGTGGATTGGTTGAAATTGAATTGCATGAGGGTGGGGGGGGTTCTTCATTTAAGTACCCCCCCCCCCCCCCCCCCCCACAGGCTTCTATAATTTAATGGACAGTTTAAATAAAACACTGTGGCACTCTCCTGCGATGCAGTTTGTTTGCGGCAGCCATTATCGAGTTTTACGTTGTCCGTACCACAATCTGGGAGCTCAGGAAACGTGGCTCTGTGGGCACTGACTAGATTTCTACCCTCGTAATTCGGTAAATTGGCAAGCGGCAGAACTCAAATCAGGACAGGCATTTTGTGTGGGAGGAAATAAACTGCACGGTGAGTGGGAGACTGGAACAGAATGATTTTAATAGAACACAACTTTCTCAAAAACAAAAAAAGGAACTCAACAGAAACACGAGGGCCGATTGATGTTTTATGAACCCCATAATGAGTGGAGCTACAATTACTGTAGCTGTTAATCAGTTGCTTAAACAAATGAAACGGTTTTGTGTTCCTCAGCAAAGCACATTGATTGGTTCAAATCAGTGACTCACTAATTCTATATGGTAGCTGTGCCTCTTTTTCCGGTATGCTAACATCTCGCTCTGACATCAGCAGAAATCCCCCTTCTGGTGTGGAAGGCCTATGTTTCAGGATACACACTAAAGGAAAATGGTCCTGTGATCTGTTTCAGCCCATGAGGAGCTGTCCCCAGAGGAGAGAGACGAGCTGTCCAACATTCGGCGAAGGAAGAAAGAGCTGCTGGACGATATTGAGGTACCCAAACGCGACTCATTAACAATACATATTTCTCCCCGTCACGTTTTAAAATGTCTTCCTAATTATTTGCTCCACCCCACACTTTTGGCCCAATGTTCCCACTGTACACTTTCTAGTGTATCAAATCGCTCATATTTGAATAAAATGACAAATGACTGCATTCTACCTCCTTAGTCGACCTTATTATTTTAAGTTCTCCTGTTCTCCTCATGGCTAAGTGTAGTATAAATTAGCACTACATCACAAATATGTTTGTTTAAGCAAGCGTAGATACATTATGGCCTATGTTAAATTAAACAGTAATGTGCTTTGTCCTAAACTTTGTGTAGGCAGTGGAATGTATGCCATTACTGTGTTATTTGATATTCAAAAAATACTGTGGGTTTTCTAAAATGAAAAACGTAAAGGAGAAGTTTAGTATTTAGCATGTTAATAACCTGTTATAAGGTTATTTACGATCATATACAACAGTCCATATCAACATTTTGACAAACTGTGCAGTCTTGAGATATATCGCTCATCGCTCATGTCACAGCTAACTTACACAATGAATCTGGATGGGCATATAGAGCACTAAATACATAAGGAGGTTTAGATAGATACATCCGCAGCTGGAAACCGGAAATACTTCTGAATTGTTTTTGGAAAGTTTGTAGTTTTCTGTTGCTCACTAGTGGTCTTGTGCGCTCTCAGTGAAGGAATCAGTCGCATAAACGTACACTAATTTAGCAAAATGGAGAGTTTTGAAGAGTTTGTACTAGCTGCAAAACAAACCCCGACCTGGTGACCAGGAAGCGTCTCTTCTTCTTCTACGGTAGCCTTCAAACTCAGACAAGACCTCCCAAAATTTCAAGCGGAAGTTTACAAACGTACGGCTGTACGGCGACTGAAAATAGTTCTATACATCTTTAAAACATGTTTTAAACATAAACGTAAATTACAAGAAGACACCAGTGACATTGAGTTTCCCGTTTTTTGAAAACGAGAGTTTATGGTGTTTTTTGAAGGATTTTTTATATGCCCATCCAGATCTATTGTGTAAGTTAGCTGTGACATGAGCAATGAGCAATATATCTCAAGACTGCACAGTTTGTCAAAATGTTGATATGGACCGTTGTATATGATCGTAAATAACCTTTTAACAGGGCTTAACATGCTAAATACCAAACTTCTCCTTTCAGTAATAAACGAGGATAGCATGTCTGCTTGCTGATATTTTTATATTGAATATTGTCATTGCCCAGAGTATGATGCTGTAGACTGAAGGTTGTATAGTTATTATCTCACTATGCAGCTTTTCCTGTGGCGCTTGAGAGGAAAAAATAGCTGTTGTTGTATTTTCAATATGCTACCAGATCAAATCTTTAAGACATAAGACAAGAAATGAAATTACATTTGAACAAAATGTGACCGTACGGACTGATTGCTCGATTTGTGTTCCTTTGTCCTTTTGTCTTTGCAGCGGTTGAAGTTCGAGATCGCCGAAGTCATGACAGAAATCGAGCAGCTGACCTGCATTGGGGAGAGGTGAGCGAAACTTGACTGTCGTCTGTCTCTCTCTCTCTCTCTCTCCGTCTCTCACCTCCCCCCCCCCCCCTCTCTCTCACACCTCATCTCCCTCCCTTTGTATTTAGTGCTCTATAAAAGGCCATATTGAATCTGCTGAAAGGTGCAGTGTGTCTGTCTTTTCTCCAGCTGCTAAGCCCTTTAATCGCGCCGGCGCTTCGCCGAATCCCACCTGCTCCTGCTGCCGGCCGCCGCATTGTGTGCCGAGCGTGGTGGATGGCGTGTCTGCTTAGCGCTCGTATTTATGGCGTGTCAGACATGCTGATTAGAGGACGAATGCAGAATGCAGAGCACCAGACTCCTGATCGTGTCTGACTGCAGCAGCCTCTGCTGCTACAAGGCCTGGAAACTAATGTTAATAAATACATTTTTTTAAATGCGTGTGTATATACACACACACACACACACACACACATATACAGTATATTTGTATTGTATTTTTAGGTTTACTTCAGCTGCAGCCAAATCCACTGTGTCTCTTTAGTGAGGACGATCAGTTATGGGTGATTATGCGGCTGTTCTTTCTGTCTTTCGCCATAACAGAGAAACAAAAGTTTTCTCAATGTTTGTGTTACAGCAAATCCTCGCAGAGGAACAAACAGATCGCAGTGGGGAGGAAGAAGTTCAACATGGATCCTAAAAAGGTGAGTTACATCCTTTTGCTCACCTTCTCACAGGGGTGAAATGCAACATGCCGTGTTGTTTATTTATGGAAGGAATGTGTGAGAAGAATATTCTGATTCCTCAGTTCAATACCACATTTGCGTCACGTTAAACACAAGGATACAATAATGTTTGATGATGAGAACATTCAGCATCTAAACTCATCGTTTAACTGCAGACAAAAGCGTATCCAGCAGAGCTTCAAACCTCTACTACATGTATACTACATTGCACTGCATACAAACTGTTCCATACATTGACAATAAGAGACATCTTCTCTGATCCAGTTTATTCTTTTCATTTTCAATTTAAAAACCCATAATCCCCCCACCTCACACCTGCCCCCAGAGAATCATATCAGGCACCTAAAATGGCAGAGCCTGATCCAATAATCCAACTGTAGCTTTAGGTATGTCTCGGGGTAAACAGTAAAGGTTTAGTGATAATTAAACTCTACCAGAGTATATATGTGTCAAATGTACATTATCACAGTAAATTATCTTCGATCAGAGTTAATTTAAAGCTGCATAGCTAGCTGAGTTATGTAAATCCACAAGATGACTACCGTTAAGGAACGTAAAGTCAGTATTCAAGTATTTCTGAGGTGCACCCCGGGGCTCTGTTTATTTGTTAATCTGTGTCTGCAGCTGCGGACCGCTGTCACTCCAAACAGCTCTTACGCACTAATCACCTCTAAGGGAGATAATTACCTGAGTGCAGAAACACTGGCCACACTTTTTAGGAAGTGCTTTTCTATAAAGCATTCTGCAGTCACTACTAAGCTTCACATAATGGCTCCAGAATGCTTTGTGATTCTTTGAACAGATATAGCCATTGTTATGTCGGCTGTGAGGTATAGAAACGACATGGCATTTCATGGAAAGTCAGTAAACAAAAACAAACAATCTGACAGTACTGTATTATAATTTCATCCATTTTGTAGCAATAACTTGCAGAAAAGCCATGTTGGGACTGTTCACCAGCAGCTACGCCTGCACTCGTCGTTTAAAAAAGATTTAAGTTTAAGAAAGATTTTCTGTAATGTTGTCAAAGAACACTTAGTCACCTGAAAAGGTATATTATGGTTTTATTTGTTTTATATAAGTCTCTTCTCTATTCCTCGTCTCATTCTCGTCTTTCTGTACAATTTAATCTTATTCCAGTGCCACTTCACAATTGTAAATGCAATGTTTCAGATTTTATGGTTGGGCCTATGGTGATTGTATGGCCAAACCTCTGGCTGTGAGGTCAAAGGTGAAACCCCTGGCTCAGGGGTGAAAGGTGAAAGGGCTGTAAGCAGACTGTGTTTTGCCTGTGTTTCCCCACCAGGGCATCCAGTTTCTCCTGGAGAACGACCTCCTGCAGCAAACCCCTGAAGACATCGCTCAGTTCCTCTACAAAGGGGAGGGGATGAACAAAACGGTCATCGGCGACTACCTTGGGGAACGGTGAGCATCGTGCTTCTGCTCTCCTGCCAAAAAAAAATAAGCATTTCACAAGTAACGAGAGAACGTTTTATTCCCCTTTCCGTGAGGTCCCACAGCCTCATCACACACAATAAAACCAGGGTCACCTAAGCTTCAGGAAATGAAGTCTGGATTTTTACCAAACAAAACATGGAACAGTCCCGACTGCGGTAAAAGCAGTCTCTCTGACACGTGCTTCTTATCTCTCGGGAGCTAACGTTCGCTAACGGCGAACTCAAACTGCTTTTCCCAGGACTCTAGTCTTGGTCTGAGCTTGTACTGAGGAGCTGGGGACTATCAGCCAATCACATCGTCTCCAGCTGTCAGTGCGCAGTTAAAGCGGCAGCTGTCACACGCATGTGAATGCTGTTCTGCACCTGCAAAACCACTAACACAAACCTCATTCAGAAACGCGAGTCAGTCGATGCAGACTGACTCTCAAACAGCAAATCTAAAAATAATTTTAAGCCCTGATATTGTTAGCTGGTCATTTGCTAGTTGGTAAAATGTCATGGGCATACACTTGTTGATGATATGTCCTGTCACCTGTGCCAGCTGTAGGAGAAATGTATACCAGTATGCTCCAGTAAGCTTTATAATATATTTATATGAACTATCAATCTTTCTCAACAAGTTGTTTGTGGGAGAAAGACGAATGTTACATTATCTTCATTTATAAATACACAGTAGCCATAGTACACTACAGTAACACTTACAGTAACACCAACACCCCGCGCACCACCAACCCAACCACCCAGAGAACGGAGCGAGCCCTGACCTACAGACTGCATTGCTGCCTTTGTGCTTAAGTCCCTAACAGCAGCTGTGGAGTGGGTAAACCTGGGTGGGGCAGGTAGGATTGAATAATTATAGGTAACCTTGTGTAGGGGAGGAACAACAGTCTGTCATTGCACAGTAACTATAGGCTTTAGATTTATCGGAGCGGGGGAGAGGAGAGGATGAGAGGGGGAGAGGGGGAGAGAGGGAGGGGGGGGAGCAGGGCCTTGTTCACCAGACGCTGAGCGACAGAAAAAAAATAAGATTCCGTTTGTTCCTCCTTTCTCACGCCCCGTTCCGTTTTACGGCTTTATTTTATGAACTGATAGCATGTGTGCATTTACTGATAAGGCCTACTGTATATTAGCATGGTAACAGAGACCAATCTGAACGAGCCATTTGCGTGTTGATTTAACAGTACGTTTGTACATGCAGACTAAATACACATGTGTGTATTTATTAAGATATTTCAGACCAGCCGCACAATCTAACAGCTGTTCAGTTTGTCTTTAACTTCAGGGAACAGATTTAATTTATTTCACTTGCACGCCTTAATGAGCTCTGAAGGGTAATTATTAACTGAAAACGTTTCTCTTTGAAGGGTAACTTTGGTTTTTTTCTAACTGGACCTATTTTCCCAAACTATTACCACCACGCTGTTCGGTATTGATAATCATTTTGTCACATATTTCTTTGCGGAGCTTTGATCACCCCGAGAACCACTCCACTTTGCTTTGCACTGCATCCCAATGGGGCAAACGAACCTTGATATGCCTTTTAAATGCGATTTTCCACAAAATAAGGGCTTGATTAACACGTACAAATGTGTCTTTCATAGATAACTGAACATTTTAAATACTTTTTTTGCACTGTGGAAACCCTTCCTTATTTGTACTGTGGCAGGCTGTATTCATGCCCACAGGGGTGTGTCGTAGGTAGCGTTCTTTAGTACATTGACAGGTCTCCACTAGCTAGACTAGATCCAAAAATAAGCGAACGTACAACTCGGCCAGTTAAACTGACAGGCATAGCTTACGATAACAGAGTTGAAATGACCAATGAATTGGAGCTAGCTAGCTAGCTAGATTAGCCTAGGTACATAGAATCTCAGCTGCATTACCTCAGCCATCTGTATTCCTCCAACCCAAACCTCTACAACCCTGGCTGCAAACACGCTAGTCGGTCAAGCAGAGGTATTTTACTGTTGTAGTCTAGCCTGGTTCATTTGTAGTGCAACCAGTCTAAGTCTGTTTTTGTCATGCAAAGACAATGAAAACTGCACTGTGCACTTCTACTCATGTCGTTATCACAATGTGGAAAGGTGCACGACCTGCCAGTTTTCACTATGTACTTGTCACCAGCACCATCCAGATTCCAGATCACAAAACTTCCTAGAGGGTGCGTCCCGTTGCAGGCTTCCCTGCTTGTAGTTCTCACTGGGAACAATGTATGCTTCTGCGGGAAAATGTAGTCTGTGAACTGAATCACTGAATGCATGGTAATGGACTTATAGAAAATGACAAAAATGAGTCCCCTTCAGGCTATGCGGTTATTTTTTTGAGGGAGGATATTTTACGGGTATTTCAAGGCTCGTTTGCACAGCCCCATTAGAATGCAGTGCAAAGCAGGGTGGAGCGGTTCTCAGGGTGACCAAAGCTCTGTAAAGAAAAATGTGGACAAAGTTATTATCAATACGAATCAGCATGGTGGAAATAGTCTGGAAAAATAGGCCCAAGTTGAAAAAATAAAATAAAATAATTTACTATTAAAGAAGCCAAAAAGAAAGAAAAATAGAATGTTCTTTGGAATGAGTTACGAGATCACTGATTCCTCGAAGCTTGTATCACTGTAACCTCTCTCTCCTGCAGGGACGATTTCAACATTAAAGTTCTGCAGGCCTTTGTGGAACTGCATGAGTTTGCAGACCTCAACCTGGTGCAGGCCTTAAGGTGAGAGATACTGGAGTTCTTCAATTGCCATTCATTTCTTGAATTGGCTGTAATGAACTAGAATTGACCCTGACCCTGAGAGATAAATAGATACGTTGACATAAATGCATAAAAATACATATTGTGCAGCTTGTCACTTTAAAAAAAATATCCAATGGGTAAAGCGTAGTCTCTCTCAACCTTTACTTCTGTCCTTCCCTCTCTCTCTGTCCCGCTCCCTCTCTTTCTCTCTCCCGGTATCTCTTTATGTCTCAGGCAGTTCCTGTGGAGTTTCAGGCTCCCAGGTGAAGCGCAGAAGATTGACAGAATGATGGAGGCCTTCGCCTCGCGGTACTGCCAGTGCAACCCGGGAGTCTTCCAGTCCACAGGTACGGCATGGGGGGGGCGGGGTCAGAGGAAGTCGGGGGCGGGGCCAGATGAAAGGGTAAAATTAAAAGTGTCCTGGGGAAAATGAAACGGCAGGACACCAATGGCTCTATTTTCTGGAGAAGTGGCATTATGGATTTTCACGTGCCAGATCCCATCAATTCGAGTTCACACAGCCGCCTCACCACCCCTGGTTTATATCTAATATGGCTCTGTGGCCATTCAGCTGATTAGATTTCTTCTTGCGTCAGATGTAATAATGCAATTGATCAGAAGTCTTGAGTAATAACTGCGGCCTCTACAGGTTAATCACCACACTGTCTGAGGAAACGGCATCTCAGGCTCAGCCACTTAGTGAAATTGGGTCACAGGCGAGTGTGAGGACACGTTCCAGCACACGTACGATCCGCGTTTTGATGTGTTTCTCTGCAGACACGTGTTACGTGCTCTCCTTCGCCATCATCATGCTGAACACCAGTCTGCATAACCCCAACGTGCGCGACAAGCCGCCGGTGGAGCGCTTCATCTCCATGAACAGGGGCATTAACGAGGGCGGCGACCTTCCCGAAGAGCTGCTCCGGGTACGAGCCACGCCCCCTGGGGAACACTCGGGCCGTGCCCCAATTTCACTGACAGAGAACAGGGAAGACACACATCATCATGTGGTGCTCAGCATGTGAATATATTCAATGTATTATTCGGTCACTGAAACCCTTCAGGTTAATTGTGCATTTAGCATGTATCTAGAATGCAGTGTGTAGTGTACAGGGCTTTGGCTATCTGCCTGTTTGTTTATGTCTGTTTTTTTAATTAGTGTTTTCTCTACTCCCGTTAAAGACTGCATGGCTGTGGTTTTAAGCCTCTTGGCCAGGATGCGATTGCAAATGAGCGCTGGTTCTCCACTC
Source organism: Ilyophis sp. 1 JC-2022 (assembly GCA_022702515.1). Lineage (NCBI taxonomy): Eukaryota > Metazoa > Chordata > Actinopteri > Anguilliformes > Synaphobranchidae > Ilyophis > Ilyophis sp. 1 JC-2022. The sequence goes on from CM040394.1 coordinate 86,354,116, forward strand.
ACCTTCCTGTTTAAAGACTTTATTTTCTTTCCTTTGAACAGAATCTATATGAAAGCATCAAGAATGAGCCTTTCAAGATCCCGGAGGACGACGGAAACGACCTGACGCACACCTTCTTCAACCCCGACAGAGAGGGCTGGCTGCTGAAACTTGGTGAGTCGGGAGGGGGCACCTCAAGGACCAGACGGGGGGGACCCAAAAGTCCCAAAGTTGGGTGGCTCGCCCCATTAAGGCGCTGTTCCACTGAGGCCTCTGTGCCCCCCCAGTCTGATATCGAATGCGGACCGTGCCAGTGCTGACTGTGGCCGACAGCCCTGCGGTGCGGGAGGGATTCGGTAGGTGTTATGACCGTACCTCATTGTGCGTCAGTGACCCCCTCTGGTTGACCGGGTGCCTGCAGTCTGCCTGTGCCGGCTACGCATGGTGTGCAGTCATCTGCCACAGTGACCGCGCAGCTCAGCTGATGGACTGCAGAGTGAAGAGAAACGACGGCTGGCAGAAGGTGCTTCAGAGGAGGGCGCCATCTTGTCTCTGCTGTAGTGAACCGATGGAGTACATTAAAGGGATGAGTACGAGGGACAGAGGGAGGGTTTCAGGTGGCAGTTTGTTCCCATCTCATTTTCTTTCTGTAGGTAACCCAGTGAGACCCCATCACCACTGGCAGTTCGAGTTTTTTATTGCTCCTGTTTATACTAATCGAGCAAACACCAAATCTGGGCCCACCACCTAATTACCTGCTTAGTGCGCCTTTGGTCCGTAACCCCCCCACCCTCTCCCTCTCTCACTCTCTACATGCTGGCCGGGCCAAGACCAACACATTCCAGCTGCCGTATGTAACGTCTCTCTGGCTCCGTCAAACCCTCTGTATTTATGAGAAACGCCGTTAGCTTAAGGCACAGAGGAGACTGGGCTCTGCGCTGCTTTCCTCTTTTTGGAGGCGTTTCAAGCCCCATTGCTTTAAATCTACTTTTATTCTTTATTTGCTTGGCAGTTTCTCTGTATGGAAAGTAACCTACGGACTGTGTGTGTTACTACAGGCAGGTATTTATAAACAGGTACTCTACAGCAGGCAGCTCAGGCAGAGGCCTCAAAGGAAAATCTGCACTGCCTCCCTGAGTCATAGACCCCGAGCCACTAGACTTCGAAGCTGCTGTGTTAATTGGGCGTGCCACAAATTAAAGCCAAACAATAGCATGCAGGAATCATGAGTGAGGAAAAGTGTGAGGAAATGGAGGTTATTGTTTATTTTTGTCCGTTTCATTTGGGTCTCAGCGTTGTGTTTTTAATCAAGGTGGAATTCAATTGTGGTTTAGTAACAAACAGTCAGCATATTTGTGCATTTCCTGTCCTTGCATCAGTCCAAAAACAAAAAAATAAAAAAGTTAGGGAGAAACTGCTTTGGGCCAAAAATCTGGTGAGAAAAAGAAATTAGTAAAATAAGTTAAAGCATCTGCTATCATGGGTCCGTTCAAGCTCATATTTCTCCTCCCTTTGGGCCACAATGTGACCGTAGTGGTTCACCAAGTGATACCGCTACATGTGGCGGTAACAAGCCCTGCAGCCACTGCATGACTCAGCTTAGGCTGACTTTACCCAGCATGCCTCTGCGCTGCACATTTTTCTTATTAATTCGCTTCAACGATGGCGAATAAGGCTTTTTAATTTCGGCCCATCTGATACGTCTCTGCAGGAACACTGTTGCCCTTGGCGACACTCTTTTCTGGGTAATTAAGCCGGGGCACCACGCTGACATCCCAGCCCCCCTCTCGGGGATGTTTCCCTGCGCTTCCGAGAATTGCGCAGGGCCCGCAAATCGCGCCTTCACTTCCTGTCTCATGCGCCTGTGCTTCCTGACTCACTGTCAATGCCCTGTCATGTTCTTTCTCTGGCGAGATTATCGTGATTACTGACATCTCGATCCCATCCTGCAGGGGGAAGAGTGAAGACATGGAAACGCCGGTGGTTCATCCTGACCGACAACTGCCTGTATTACTTTGAGTACACCACAGTATGTTCCAGTTTACTCTACTTTCAATAAGACCCAAACTGACTCACACTTTTACATGTTTCACCTTAAACTGCAATTACTGTATGTACTGTCACAATCTGTGCATTCACCTATGCATTGTGGGCACAGTGTGAGGGAATTAGTTTGTGTATGTGTGCATGTATCAATGTGAAAGTGTGTGTGTGCTTGTGTGCTCTCTCCTCATGTTTGCCTGCGGTCCCTCTCTCAGGATAAGGAGCCGCGGGGAATCATCCCTCTGGAGAACCTGAGCATCAGAGAGGTGGAGGAGCCCAGGAAACCCGTAAGCACCTTATCACATTATTATTTTTATTATTATTAGGTAAATGGAATCAATAAAGACTATGAGTGTAAATAAAGTGAATCAGCATTTTCTACATCGGCTTGTCTTGCTGCATTCTCCTGCAGAACTGCTTTGAGCTGTATAACCCAGGTCATAAGGGTCAGGTGATCAAAGCGTGTAAGACGGAGGCAGACGGGCGAGTGGTGGAGGGGAATCACGTGGTCTACAGAATCTCCGCCCCCACGCCAGAGGAGAAGGAGGAGTGGATCAAGTCCATCAAGTAAGGAGGGGGGAGGGCCTCCAACTGTCACACCTCCCTTAACCAGGGGCTTGCGCAGGATTTTACGCTTGGGCGTGTCACACGGGTGGGGCAGAGGTGTTAACGCATGTGGTATACCGCAACACACCACACCGCAGTGATACCGCGACAAACCACACCATACCGCACCACACCGCAGTGATGCCGCGACAAACCGCACCGTACCGCAGTGATACCACGACAATCCACACCATACCGCGGTGATACCGCGACAAACCACACCGTACCGCAGTGATACCACGACAATCCACACCATACCGCGGTGATACCGCGACAAACCACACCGTACCGCAGTGATACCACGACAATCCACACCATACCGCGGTGATACCGCGACAAACCGCACCGTACCGCAGTGATACCACGACAATTCACACCATACCGCGGTGATACCGCGACAAACCGCACCGTACCGCAGTGATACCACGACAATCCACACCATACCGCAGTGATACCGCGACAAACCACACCGTACCGCAGTGATACCACGACAATCCACACCATACCGCAGTGATACCGCGACAAACCACACCATACCGCACCACACCGCGGTGATACCGAGACAAACCACACTGTACCGCACCACAGTGCACCGCAGTGATAACACAACAAACCACACCGTACCGCACCACACTGCACCGATATCACACTGCACCACGCAACTGCCTTCCCTTCTAGCCTACTTCATTGCAGCCCTGTGTTGTGCTCTCGAAATCAGAACACTGAAGAATATTTTTTGCGTGAACATAAGGGTGCCAATATTTGTGTGTGTGTGTGTGTGTGTGTGTATGTGTATTTGTGTGTGGAGAGGAAGGATACATTTTTCTGTAGCATTTTGAGAAATGCACGGTGGTTTCTAAAACTGTTTAAGCAACTATCAAAAAATTGGAACAAAATACTCAAAGGATGTCTTTTGAAAGCCAGACTGGAATGAATGGAATGAAATATATCCACTTTCCCTCTTTTTTGCACGAGCGCTAATGTGATTTTCATCCGTGAAAATTCCCTCTCTGGCGTCGGCGTCATTCTTTCAGTCGATCCTTAATTTTAGTAGCTGTTTAGTAGAGTGTTTAGATAAAGTGCATGCATGAAATCAGCGAGGTCCAATATATTTTGTTTGATAATTGTACGTAAACTGGATCTGAGGGGCAATGGAAGGTGCGCACTGCATTGCCGTAGAGCAGGGACTGGGTAAATTCCACAGAAACTCGCAGGAAGAATCTTTAGAAACCATGGAAACCAAACTGGGTCACAGGATATACATTTTTCCTCTTATTTTGATCTAGTTGGATTGGGGGGTTTACATGACTGCACGCAGCCGTATTTCCACATCAGAGATGTCGGGAGTTTTAATCTCCTCCCTGCATACTGTAAGCGCTAGTTATTTATTTAATGAATCTTTTTAATTCTCTCATTTTTCCAGAGCGAGCATCAGCAGGGATCCATTCTATGACATGCTAGCCACCAGGAAACGAAGGATCGCAAACAAGAAATGAGGCACCGCTCCACCCTGGGCGTCGTGCAGACCGGCAGCACTCGCGGGACCGTTTGTCCGACGGTTTCTCCCCCGCGGACACTCCACAGCGCGCGGTCGCCGATAGGCCCACGGGACCGAATTGGAAGCTGGAGATATTGCGCAACACGGCACTTCCTTTTCCGATAAATTATTTTGTGTATATGCATCACCGTTGGTGTCCACCCCCAGGCATTGTGATACTCACTGCGTTCACATTGCCTGAGTAACACACAGGGATCCCACTGCGTTCACATTGCCTGAGTAACACACAGGGATCCCACTGCGTTCACATTGCCTGAGTAACACACAGGGATCCCACTGCGTTCACATTGCCTGAGTAACACACAGGGATCCCACTGCGTTCACATTGCCTGAGTAACACACAGGGATCCCACTGCGTTCACATTGCCTGAGTAACACACAGGGATCCCTTGCAGGGATGTCCCGTTCAGGGCTTGTTGTTCCCAGTTGTCTGGGTCTAAGTGGCACTTTTTAAGATGCCCTTTGAGGTTGTCACAGAAAGCTTCTTCTAACCTCCTGGGGCACACATGCTCTCACAGACAAACACACGTGCACATACACATCCAGTAGTTTCAGATTTTAAGTACAAAACTAGGTCTTTTTGAGAATGGACACTGTTGAGAAACACCAGTTAAGTGCTCAAAGGTCAAAAGCACCGTTAAATGGTCAACCTGACACAGACAGGAAAGCAGCCAGAACTGTGACTCTTGTTCTTCACCTGTGTCACGTGACTCAGGCAAGCCAATCATGCAGAGAGAATCCACCCAATCTTTTATTCTTCCAAGTCCCGCAAAAGCAAAAACTATGCTATAAATGATTAAATATGACATTTAAAATCCTAAGAAAAATATTTTCAATATGTCAAAATATTCTATATGCTACACAGTGTATTAACGCTGTATAAATTATTGTAATTTTCATATATGTAAGTCTATGCATATAGTGGATTGTATATTCTACAATAAATTCAAACATTGGCATCATGATTTATAAGTATATTTGTAAATATTTTGTGTATTTTGACATATATTAAATGTCTTCCTTACATTTTGCAATTCATATTTTACTATTATAGCTATGTATAGCTACATGTGCTACATATTACTGGCACACATGCTTAGCCTATGAATTTTCTTTGTTAATGTATTGTTACAGAATCTAAAGTTGGTCCATAACATTTTTTTTAAAATAGCTTAACCTTAAATCAGCTGGACTGATTGCATGTAGCCTGTGGTTAATTGAAATGTGGGAAATCATATTTTTAAAACACCTCCTCACTCAGTGAAGGGTGGAGTCCCAGTCAGTTTAAGCTTTTCTTTGAAGGACTTCAATGCAGGAGACAGGTATTTATATGTCATGTGATCCATATGTGTTTGTTTGTGTTTAGGTTTCCGTAATATGTAAGCAGATTCTTTAAACTCACCAGATTCTCAGCTCCTGTATTTTTTCCATAGTGTCTGCTTCTTTACAACAGGAGTTCCTGGTTTATAACAAAGTTTCCAAAGCTATATACCAGCAAATATAGTATATTCCAATATGTTCAGAAGATGCATAACATTGGAATATTTTGGCTTCAGCAGTTAGTAGGACAGGAGTTTCAATGTTAAGAATACAGAGCTGAATATCTAGTGCGTCTATAAAATCTCTGATGTAAAGAACATGGTCTACCTGTCTGCTTTGAATTTCAGCTACAGTCCCAACAGCCAATTGCATTTGTATTTATTTTCTTTGTGCAGTTGCAAAAAAGAAATTCTGATTGTCAATGTTAAACGTAGTTAAGTTATGTGTAAATAATGTATAAAGATAGCATTTTTTTTCTTGATGTTTGTACAATTTACAGCATGTAAAACCTTACGGCTATGTCATACATCAATAAAAGTGATGGATACTGTATGTCTCTGCAGTAAAACTATTAATTCTGTGCATAATGTAAGACAGTGGTATTCACACTTACTCATTGAGAGCCACCGGGTGGGCAGGTTTTCTATTTACACCTTAAAACAGCAACCATTTTCAGACCCAAGAAACCAGCTGAGGTGATTTATATGTGCAATCATTTGCTTGTCTTGATCGGTCAAGTGTTGAGTGACAATGAAAACCAACACGTCCTGCCATTCTCCAAGGGCAAAGGTGAATACCACTGGTTAAGGAGAATCTTAAAAATGATGGCTAACAGATGTTAAGATGCAGGGTATTGATGAGGACAAAGCCAGTTAAGTTTAACATGCGATTACAAAATAAAAGCCCTGGCCCAGGGCAGACTCTTATCTTGAAATGCCTTGTGGGGCAGTAATTACACTTTTTTTTAAATGATATTTGTGTTATGGTTGTATCTCTGAAAAAATAAAATTATGAATTAACAAATAATGCATAAATATTTAGACATGTATGTGTATAAACTTTACATGATGACAAATTAAATCAGTTATTTGTTTACCAGTAAGAGAGTGTTGAACTGTTTCTTGGATATTTTTGGAAGATCAGTTTTGGAAAAACAGCATCATGAAAATGTGCTAAATTACATGTTAAATACTTCATATAACTTGAAAAACAGCTACAAAAAAAGTATTCAAATACGATAAACTGGATATGGACAGATTCGTGTAGATTAAATATAGCCTACTCAGTGACCTATTTCTTCTTTATTCAATGACGCAATTCACCACGTTACTTACTAATATTCATATTTCGATAAATTAGCCTAATGAGCGTTCACAACAGCTGCACACACAAGTTTGAAGTCACATGCGGAAGAGCTCATGGGTATTCTGTGGCCTAGCTTAGGCTATATGCGTTTCTTTTTGTTGTTGTTCTGTTTTTAATGTTTTTTGGGGGTTTTTTTGTAAAATTTGAAGTAGCCTACAACATCAATGTTTCAAAACAACCAACAATTTTCTACAGGCCTACACGATAAACAAACAGTTTGCCTAATGTTCAATGGTGAATGACAGGCTAATGATAATTCTGAATAAGGTTAAAAAATAACTAGACAAATACTAAAATTCAACAACAACAATAATAATAATAATATTGAAAGACATAAAATTAAATAAATAACCACTAGAGGTATACATTAAGACATATCCTACAGCTGCTAATTTTATCATCTAAAAGTGTATGGAGGTTTTTTAAAGCATATTTAGATTTAATTGGTTTTAGGGATCTGTAGTTCATTATAATAATATGTAATAGAGGTTTTTAAAACTTTGTGGCTTATGTGTTATCTTGGTTTACGATTAATCATGGACGATAAAGTGCGGATTTTCTTACCGCACTAAGGGCTTGATTTACTAAGGCCGTGTCAGAATAAGTACTTTTCCACACTTCTGGGGTTTCGCTGAGTACATTTGGGAGCACACTTTTCAAGAAGTACACGAACATTTTGGTCACATAAATATGACATGTAGCTTCGCTGACGTTTTCCTTCAAATACAACACGTGACATGGTAGCGCAAGAGTGGGGAACAGGGTTGCCAGATCTTGTAAGACTTTCCAGCCAAATGGCGACTCAAAACTAGCCCAAATTATGTTTAACCGAAACGAACGTATTTTATCATGTTTTTACTTTTAAAAATAAGTGCGTGCTTTGCGACTTTTCATTTTTACCCGTGACTGCACTTTGAAAGTATCCCAATGTAGCCGTAAAACCGCGGACATGACAACACTGGTGTGACGTCTTATGACCTGCTTACGACACTTCCACAGTGCGGTTGGAAAATAGTATGGCTGCTAAACAGTGCACATTAAACAGCACACTTCTGCCAGTGCACTGTAGGCAGGAGACAGGGCGCAGTAGATAGGGCTCTGATTCGGACACAGCCTAAGACATTTAGCGAGTGCAAAACCTTTAGTTTTAGCACACGCAAAACCAATAATTGGTCATGGTATTTATTGCATGCGCTAAAAGGTTTTGCACGAGCTAAAGGCCTTAGTAAATCAAGCCCTAAGTTAGTAGGCTATTTGTATAGGCTACTCTCTCCGGGTAGCTGGTGCAGCCTCATTAGTAAGTCGCGCGTTCATTTGAATATTCAGAATCAGAAACGACATTGTGGATGAGGCTCATTTATTGCCATTTCACTGAACAAAACACCCGGGAACAGCTGGCGGGCGACTCTAGTTCACGGGAGGCGTGCCGTCAGTCTCGCGCTTCAGCATCACCAGCGTCTTTTTCCAAGAATACGCACGCGTGATATCTTTGTTATGTCATTTGTCACTAGGCTATATTCCTCTCTGCGGGTAGAGATATCGTTCAGGCCTTCCACAATCTCTCATAGCTTGAAAGAACGACCTGTCCGACGCTAAAGCAAAAGTGTCCTTTTGTGTCTGACAACTCAGGCCTTGCGTTGCCTCCTTGAAGGTAAAAAACGTTTATCTTAAGGCCCTGTCACACTATTGCGTATGAGAGAAACGTATGAGTTGCGGATGTAAATTCAAGAAATAATTTTCATACGCGCAAAAAGCCGTTGAAAATAAAGATTTTTCTGCGCGTGTCCAGCGTACCGCTATCACGTGACAAAGTGCCAATATAACCATCGGCCTTTCCACATTCTCGGTTCTCAGGATGGGGAACGCAACACACCACCACAACCAGGGAAGAAGTATTGACTTTTTAATGACTGTAGGCTATTACTCAGAGGGTATGCAACATGGTTGAAAAGGACATGATGACGGTGAGGGATTTCGAGAGCTAATAAAACAGGCTGGGCACACGACTCACTCCAGACCACGTAGATATGCTTAAATGTTCTTGAATAAAAATAAGTAGGTCTATCTAGTATGCATATGAGGAGCCTATTCAAAACATAATAGCCTATGTTTTAAGTTGACTGTTCTATGCTAGGTCTACTAGTTTAACTGTCGCCTTTCAATTTCAAGAGCGATTATGTTCATGCTGCAAGTGCCTAGCGGAGCAACGGTTTCGCTTGCTACAGATGAGACGGAGCGCAATTTCTTTTCTGTTAAAGTAGCCTATACACGCCTTCCTATTCTATTTTTGTTATGCTACAATAATGCCTGTTTCTCAAATGTTACAATAAATCTTTGATTGATGAATATAACATGCATTTTGTATTCTGTCTATCATAAGCTATATTTAGCTTTTATGTTATCAATTAATCGACGATTTTTTGTTAAGGTTAACAACTATCGATTAAGGAAATTCCTTAATATTTGCATCCCTACTATGTACCATTATTATCATGTGGCATTATTAATGATCAGTTGATCATATGAATAAACGTTTTTTAAACTTACTTCTGGTGTTTTTCATACTTTTATAATACATCAAATGATGTGTAATTTATAAGTACCCCTGACCCATAGAATAATAAACTGCATTTTACACTTGACTTTAAACTATACAATTGTTCTAAATCATCCTGTCTTGCCATGGAACTGCACCTGCATCTGAGTTGACCCAGTGCTTCAGGAGGTTCCTCTGCTTCTTTCAATCGTCAGGCATACGCCAAGATGTCTGTATACATTACATTACATTACATTTATATACGTTGCAGATACGTCAGACATACGTTAGAAGTACGTTACTCATGCGCTATCAATGCGCTATCAATACGCTAGCTGTACGGTACACCTTCATGTCAGCGTATGTCATCGTATGACCAGCGTACTCGACCTATGAGTAACGTACCTCTAGCGTAATTCTAGCGTATTCAGCGTATGCCTAGCGTATGTTTAGCGTATAAACCATACGTCCGAACACGCACAAAATTTTTGAGCATGCTTAAAAAACTTTTGGTGCCTCGCCGTATGCCAGCGTATGCCACCGAATGCGACCGTGCTTGAAACGTATACAACCTATGCCTAACGTACCCCTAGCGTATGTCAGCGTATATCAGCGTATGAGTGATATTTTTAATACGCTGGCATACGCTAGTACGAAACGCTATAGTGTGACAGGGCCTTTACCCACACCTGTAGAGTTGAGCCGACGTGCTATGGAAAACAGGATTCCTAGGTTTTACTTTAAAATAGTCTCACTCAGACCCTGCGAATCCATCTATGTTCTTTCTCGCTTGTCTAATATGGTTAATTTCCCAGTTACAGAAAATGACCCCATATTTCAGGATACAGTGTGGTGTGCAAGGAAAGGCGATAGGCTACCCTGTCACCTGCTGGCGAAAAAATATGATGCAGTGTAAAGCTAATTATGAAATCTCGCATTTCTTAATGTCTTCATTCAATCGAAGAACTGAAAAAACACAATTTATTAGACGGATTACTAAAAAAAGCATTCTGAACCCACGATGGAGACATAACATAAGGCTTCTTGCACAGAATGAAGCCCTCATTAACTGTCGCTCTGAGAGATTAATTGAGGCTTGTTTTTATTATCAGCGAAATACACCAGGTTTAATTATCTGTGAAGTGTCTTTTTTTTTGCTTTATTAGCTGTGAAATGATAATGCTTCCCTCTATTTGCTGTGTAACGGTCGCTTGCTTTGTTAAGGATGATAGTGGGTCACATTTTTTTGTTATCATCTGTCAATCGGTAGGGTTTCTGGCGCCTATCAAACGTTTTTACTAGCTGAAAATGTCGAGAAGGAAACAGGGTTTACAACTAGGTAGCAGGTTCAAATCCTTGGTGTAGCACTAGCATGCTCTGCAACTAAGCGTATACACCGAATGGCTCCTGGAAATGTCTGGCAATGTTGATAATGTACTAAAAAAAAATCAAGCTACACAGATGCGTTAAAGTATCTGCTAAGCAAATTAGAAAAATGCATTCCTTTATTCACCTTTTGAATTGAGTATTTCAACATCTAAGAGACTCATCATGGTTACATTCTACTACATCACCATCATTGCCTGACCCGGATGAAACAAAGCCACAGATTCTAGAGGTAGGCTGACTCCAACGTTTCTCGCGAAATAGCAATTAACTATTGGCAGTGTTAAGCAGTCATTCAGTTAACATATATTCACATATTTTGGCCAATTCAATCAAATCCCAAATGCCAGATCTACAGGAAAACAAATCCAACCTTTCTGACACTGCGCAATCCTCTTTGACAAACATAAGTTTAACCAGAGAATTAAAATAAAATACAAGATCAACATTTTTTTAAATTCAAGATGAAACTTTTAATAGATTTTAAGAAACCAAAACAAAGAAAAATAGCTTTTATAAGTTACTTCACATACTGCTTCACAGAGCAGCAGGTCCCTTTGCTGAAACTTGACAGTAGAGCTTGCTTCTGACTCAAGAAAAGACCACACACACACACACACACCAGATATTATGAGGTTAGAGGCACAAGGTGGGGGAAGGATTTTTTATTTTATTTTGGGAGGGGGGATGACATCTTACTACATTTGAGTTGTATTCAGATCATTGCCCAATGCTACCATGTTTTCGCTTTGTTGGGCAGTGTATCGGAGTCACAGGAGAGGATGGGGAGGGTTTAGGGTATATGTGAGTGTGGTCAGTGCAGAAGGGTGTAGGCTTGGCCAAAGTGACCCAGGTTCTCGCAGGACTTCAGCCACCTCTTGACATTGGGCGGGGCGGAAGGGGCGGAGCCGGACTGGTGCACACAGCAGGCACACACGATGTCGGCCAGGGAGAGCTCTGCCCCCACCAGCCAAGGGCTCCGCCCCAGAGCCGCGTTGAGTGCGCGCAGGACCGCCGCCTGCTCCTTGGCCCCACCCTCAGACAACTGGAAGAGCGCAGTGTCCACCCAGCTGTCTGACAGTGTGGAGGAAGCTGCGTCACGAGGTCCCGGGGCCAGGAGGCTGAACAAGAAGCGTGCCACGTTCCCTTCCCCTTCCACCGGGCACATTTTATGCACAGTGAACTTCATCTGTGTCTTAGGCACTGCAGGGAGGGAGGGAGGGAGAGAGAGAGAGAGAGAGGTGGATGGAGAGGGAAAGAGTGAGAAAGGTGAGAGAGGAAGATGACAAATGGGGGAAAAGAAGGAGAGAAGAGAAAAAGTGAGAAAGATGAGAGCAGGGAACGAGGGAGTGCAGAGAGGAGGATAAGGAGGACAGAAATGGAGTGAGATCAAGGGAAAGAGTCAGAGGCAGTGACAGAGGGGATAGAGAGAGCGTGAGGTGGCTACATAATCCACTGTTTAACTCACTATACTGCCATGGTATCCAACAGTACTGCACATTTCAATTTTATATAGAATATTTCCAGAGGCCATTGAAATAAGCAGGCTATTCTATGCATTATGCGTATGAAATCACAATTAACCTACTTCTGAGAAAAACACTAGAGCCCTGTCTTTTAAGGAAATAAGGCTGTTCAGGACGACGCGTATCAAATTAATTAAACCTGCATTAAACAGAAATAAGTGTGTTCGTGAAAAATTTCCCCAGGCCCTGCAGCACTGCAGCCTTGGCCTCCACAAAATGGTTCCAACTGTAATTGCAGTGCCTTCAGAAAGTATTCAACCCCTTTGGATCATATTTCGCTATATTGTAAACTTTCAACCTGAAAGGTCAAATTACAGGATATAAATGGATATCAGTGATTTTACCATTCTATATGCATATGTATATGTGAAGGTGAAATAAAGAAATGGATGTTTTTAGAAAAATATTATGTGATCACCCCTTTGTTATAGCAATCCAAAATGAAGTGAAGTGTATCCTAAGACTTAAATTAGATCCAAAACTGTTCATTTGAAAGATTTCAAATTGCTAATTTGATTGTAAATTGTAGTTTAACATATGCTTTTGAATAAAAAAGTGTACATTTGTATTACATACATTTAAATTGAATTGTGTGTGTAAAGGGGGGAAATGTGTATCAGACATAGCAAAAACGGGGGAAAAAAGCTAAATGGGTTGCAGTGTATATCTGCCAACTCACTTTCCACAGTAATGTTTAATGGAAAAGTAAACACAGCAAATGTTTCATTTGTTGAAAACAAGGTGGCATTTTAATCCAGACCAAGCCAATGGAGAGATATGCTGGAAAAGCATAGAGAATCTGCAGGTCTAACCTGTGGCTGGAGTCATTGTTGGAATTTCTGGAATGCCACTGCACCGCTAAATCTGTCTGGCCTAAGCCATGCAAAAATACATTGAGAACACTTGATACAGAGATTTTTTGTGAGTGTATGTGTGTATAAATATATATACACTGCTCAAAGAAATTAAGGGAACACTAACATCACAGTATAACACCAAGTCAATTAAACTTCTGGGATATCGATCTGTCCAGTTAGGAAGCTTAAACGATTGTGAATCAATTTCACCTGCTTTGGTGCAAATGAAAGTGACAACAGGTGGACAGGAGAGGCAACAGCAAGACAACCCCCAAAAAGGAAATGGTTTTGCAGGTGGTGGCCACAGACCATTTCTCTCTCCTTATCCTTCCTGACTGATTTTTCTCTAGTTTTGAATTTGGCTAGTGCCCTTGTCACTACTGGTAGCATGAGGCGGTACCTGCAGCCCATTCAGGTGGCACAGGTAGTCCAGCTCCTCCAGGATGGCACATCCATACGTGCCGTCGCAAGAAGGTTTCCTGTGTCTCCCAGCACAGTCTCAAGAGCGTGGAGGAGATACCGGGAGATGGGCCATTACACGAGGAGGGCTGGACAGGGCCATAGAAGGGCAACAACCCAGCGGCAGGACCGGTATCTGCTCCTTTGTGCGAGGAGGAATGACCTCCAGCGGGATACTCGTGTGCATGTTTCTGACCAAACTGTCAGAAACAGACTCCATGAGGGTGGCATGAGGGCTCGACGTCCTGTAGTGGGACCTGTCCTCACAGCCCAGCGTGCAGCTCGATTGGCATTTTCCAGAGAACACCAGAATTGGAAGGTTCGCCATTGGCGCCCCATTCTCTTCACAGATGAGAGCCGGTTCACACTGAGCACATGTAACAGACGCGAAAGAGTCTGGAGACGCCATGGCGAATGTTATGCTGCCTGCAACATCATCCAGCATGACCGGTTTGGCGGTGGGTCAGTGATGGTCTGGGGAGGCATATCCTTGGAGGGTCGCACAAACCTCCACGTGCTAGCCAACGGTACCCTGACTGCTGTTAGGTACCGGGATGAAATCCTCAGACCTATTGTCAGACCTTACGCTGGTGCAGTGGGCCCTGGGTTCCTCCTGGTGCAGGACAATGCCAGGCCTCATGTGGCCAGAGTGTGTAGGCAGTTCCTGGATGACAAAGGCATTGATGCCATTGACTGGCCCTCACGTTCCCCAGACCTGAATCCAATTGAGCATCTGGGACATTATGTCTCGGTGCATCTGCCGCCGCCAAATAGCACCACAGACTGTCCAGGAGCTCACTGATGCCCTGATCCAGGTCTGGGAGGAGATCCCCCAGGACACCATCCGCCGTCTCATCAGGAGAGTGCCCAGATGTTCTCGGGAGTGCATACAGGCACGTGGGGGCCATACACACTACTGAGCCACATTATGAGTTGTCATGATGAAATTCACAGAAGTTGGATCAGCCTGTGATCTCAATTTTTCAGTTTGATTTTCAGTGTGATTTTGAATCCAGCCCTCAATAGGTTAATGATTTTGGTTTCCATTGACCGTTCTTATGTAATTTTGTTCTTGATGAATTACACAATGAAATCAATAAAGATTTTCAACTTGAATATTTAATTCATCGAGATCCGCGATGTGTGATTTAAGTGTTCCCTTAATATTTTTGAGCAGTTTACACACACACACACACACACACACACACACACACACACACACACACAAGGCATATAACTGAATCAACCACAGCCTTTCCCTATGTACAAATATACCCAAAATGTATGCATATCTCTCAGCTGATAAATCTTTCTGGCCTTGTTCAGTACATCAGACCCTCCACCAGTATGTGTTATGTCCTCTCTCTCTTACCGTCCTTCCATATGAGCGTGAATCCCAGCTGGAAGTGCTGGCGGGCGAAGCTGTGGGCGTGGCGGGGGCCAAGGCAGGTGAGGAGCTCTGGGGGCACAGCGGGGATGGAGGAGTGCACATGGACGGTGGAGAGGACGCGGTACCTCTGACACAGCAGGCTGTGCAGGACCAGCAGGGACAGAGGTGGCCGGGAGGGGTGCGCATTTATCACGATGTCCCTCAGGGCCCCTGGGTCCTGCCATTAAAGCAATGATAAATGTCTTGGTCATTAAGGAAGATATGGAAATGACAGTAGGCGGTGTCAGTGGCCGTGTCCGAATCAGTGCACTTGGCTACTATTGAGTATGCCAGTTAAGTATAGTTTTTTAAAAAGTACAGTACATGACAATTCTGAAAAGTGAGTGTTCTTAACATCCCCGGATGATATACGTACTTATTTTCAGGTTTTCGCATACTGCATGTTACTAACCAGTATGCAGTAAGCAGTATACAGTATGCTCGTACATGGTAAACAGGACGCAGTTGGTAGGGCTCTGATTCAGACACAGCCAGTGTTTCACAACTCACCCACCAATAAAGTGGTCTCTAAATCCTCTGTGAATAAACCATAGCTAGGGTCACCAGCTTTTCTCCCCTTGTTGTATGGTATTCAGTCCTCTACCAGCTAGAGGTCACAATAGCCTCTTTGTCAACCCACTTCTCAAACAATTATCCCATTTGCACAACCTCAATCATCTAAGTTGATAAATTAATTTACATTAATTAAGCACAGATGATGATTGACAGCAAAGTTTACAAGTGACATGTTTAAATTCAGTTCGATTAACTAACTACCATGAAAATACTGCATTATTTTTAAATGCCGTACAGTCAGTTTTTGGTAGAAGCAGCGGGACATGCCCATATTAAAAATGAGAGCAGTTATATAACATTTAACTACACAAAAACATTCAATCCGTCGGTATGCAGTGTACCAGGTGGATACGGCTTCACTTGTTCGCTCAGACATGCCCTTTGTAGCATTTAAACTTACATCCATGTTCACTTTCCTTCCTCTGACTCTACCCACATTACAACTAATAGTTTTTTATAAACGTCTCAATTAGACACTCAATTGTATGATTAGACGATGCCTTTGAATTGCCTATGGGGACCCCTGGAGGATAACCATCGAAATACAAGTTTAAATCCCTGCATGTCACACAGGGCCGGATCTACTATATGGGGCACCAAGCAGCCAACGTTATTTTTTTCTTTCCTTCCCCAACACAAAGCAATGGCTAGCTGAACCACCAATCAGAGCGCTCCTGTGTATAGCAATTGTTGCTAACCAACGGATTCCAATCTCCAATCCTGGTGGGCCGTATGTGTTTCTGGATTTCAGACTAACTTCTGCTCTTAATTATTTAATTAGCCCAAAAATTTACGTTAGCTGATATTTCAGCTACATTCCATAATATGAACAGCAGCTGCTGAATGCGTGTGCCTGTATGTATGCATTTTAGTGTTTTATCGTGGTCTAATCTGCGAGTGAATCTGTGTTGTTGTGTATGACTAATTAGCTGATTGAAGCAGGGTAAGTGGTGGCAGCAAAAACCTGCATACACACCTGCATGGAGTTGCCCACCCCTGGTCTAAGCTCACCTTGCCCAGGAGAGAGTCCAGATCGGCGGTTCCAGTGAGCACGGTTCTGGCGTTGCCCTGCTGGGGAAGGGTGGTAGCGTCCAGGTCTGCGTCAGGTGTAGTTATAGTCTTTGATAGCCCTTCCACAGCCGCCTTCAGCTCGTACAGCCGCTGCATGATCTCGTCCTGCCGAACCTCGAGTGCCCGCACTGCGGGATCCACTTCTCCGTTCTAAGAGAGGAAGAGGGACGGCAGGGTCATTTTGCTTCATTTGATTGTTCTCGTTCAATCGTTTTTATATAAACAACCGATCTAATATTTGCTACATTTTGACTTCAACATTAAAAAAAATAAAAAATACGATGGATTGTTTTTGTCAATACACTGAAACCTGTCATGCCATGACTTTGAATTTGAGAGGAGGGAGGGGAGAGAGTGAAAGAGGAGAGGGAGCGGAGGATAGAGGTGTAAGATGGCAGAGAAAGGGGATTGGAAGGAACATGAGAGAAAGAGAGAAAAAAATCTGTCAAAAACCCAGGCCCCTCCTGTGAATGCTCACCAAATGCTGCAGGTTAAATTAGGCAAGTACAGACCTGGTACCATGCAGGTTAAATTAGGCAAGTACAGACCTGGTACCATGCAGGTCCAATTAACAGCAGCTCCTCCTAATTAACTCAATGTTATCACTGACCTAAACAGTCTCTCTCCCTCACTCTCATTTAACACAAAGTTCCATGGCATCTTCCAGAACTCCCTGTACTATGAACCACCACTGTTCAAGAACATGTTCTCATATAGTATAGCTTTAACAAGAGTGAGAGAGAACGGGAGATATGACTGACCTGTCTGAAGTCAGAGCCTTCTTGTTTCATTGCTCTCTCTAGCTAGTCTTCATAAAAGGTTTGGTAAATTATGTTGCGCATTTGTTGAGCACGTTTGGGTGCTAACCGAAAGGCTTCAGGTTTGACAACAACAGAAGCTCGGGGGCAAATGTATGGCAGCAGGTATAACTTGAATATGGCAAGTATGCATAATATTACGTTTCTAACTTTGGCGTGTCTACTTTATACTCCGGTCTATCATAGTTTTGCTGGAACCGATTTTCATATTATATGGTAGTTAAGAAACTGAGTAAGATTAAATTATTTCACAAATATAAGGCGAACGTTACAGTTTTTGGCATTTGATAGTGTATAGTAATAATAAAAAACGCTACCCCATCTTAAGTGGTGGGATGGGAGAGGTACATTTCCCCATCAAGACATGCTAGCTTACACGGTTGCCGTGAACTGTCACTGTCGCGAAGACGCCTTTTTAGCGTGCTGAAAAATCACAGCCAGGATTGCATCAGCCAAAGGTTTGATTGGCTTGGCTTTAGGTAGCAAACTAAAGATGATAGCTATGCTTGCTATGTATTGCTAGCTATACTAACGTTCATTCAATGAGTGTCTGTTGAATCCAGCGAGCTAACGTTACTTTGCCTCAACGCTCATAACGTTAATAACGAACTGCCTAACTAGCTACAAAATTAAGATTTCCGAGCAAATTTGCTTACACTCCGATAGTACTAACACACGACTAATTAAGTTAATGGCTGGTTAGTGGGGCAATGAATCCGACTGGCTTTTCGTACTAACTTTATCAGACAAAGTGCTTGGCAGCGTTACGAGGCTATCGTTTTAGACCAGTATCACTCTGCAAATGTTTCCATGTACTTTCCAACGTAACTAGCTCCGGGCTCTTTATTTGAACGTTACATATTAGCAAGCTACCGAGGCAAGTTAGGTTATTCGTTTTGTGCCACACTGCATGGCTGCTTTCAACATCCACAGGGCCGACTGAAAGTTACCTGGTGCGCATGCTCGCCGGAGCCGCTTCTTGACGCGTGGACATTCGGTAACTTGTACATGCAGGTTGGCAAATCAATCTTTGTGTCACCACTGATCGACTTTACCTGGTACATGGACATGACTTCAGGCGACTACCTCGACCGCAAAATAACAAAACAAAAAAAGGTTGTGACTCCTTAAAATCCACTTTCGCCAACGAGCTACCCGAATGCTCACGTTCCGGTCCCACCAACGGAAAAAGGCAGTTGTGTCACATCCGGGTAGGAATTCCAGGAACAAAGATTGTATGTATGGACAAGATCTGTGGCCCGCCAATATGCTGGGGTTTCAGTTTTGTGCCAACCTGTATTCCGATTTTTAAAAGTTGTTGATTTGGCACCACCGCTAGACCTCAGCCTTGCAGAGTTCAGTAATCTTAGTAGCAGTAGTGTATTGGAAACCACGACAGGCAACAGACTGGGTTTGTGGCCTGAGCTTTTGGGTTTCTAGTCTCAAGCCCATACACTCTCTCTTCAATGTTGCCAGCAATCTATTTCTGAAAACCTGTGCACACAAACGTCAGAAACAAGCCCAAAGAGAACACACAGTGGTGTCGCCAGGAATTCAGTTTGAGGGGTCAAAATTCTGAGCTGAAATGTCTGAGTGTGTGATATGCTTTTCATGGTTAAATAAATAATTTATTGTATTGTAGTCGGGTGAGGAAAAGCACAGACGCAGCAACATTGTCTTTCTCTGAAGCTTCTGGAAAGGGACATTTGTGAGATTATTTTCCGGCAATCTGATTGGGTCAACCAAATGTTATTCAGCATATTCTGTAGATCATGTCCCGGAGGGCTGCAGTGTTTGCAGGTTTTTGTGGTTGTCTCCTGGTCGGCAGCTAATTAAGGCCTAGGGAAACAAGGCATGTAGACCAATCAACAACTTAAATGAATCACTGTTACAGGAATAAATGGGAAATCAGCAGACACTGCAGCCCACCAGGATCAGTGCTTGACACCCTTACTTGTAGACCAATGGTTGATCTGGCTCAAATCACTTATCAGAGAACTACCTACACAAGATCACGATTCATCAGAAGAAACTGGCCATTCGTTTATTAGCATTGCACATCCCCAGACGTTCAACGCCACAGTATCAGTCTGGCTTGTCTCATTGCGCTGTAAGGCTATGTGCCTGAGAATTGAAGCTACTCAGGCTCTGAGCCACAAAAGACAAAGAGCTACTCTCGTAGTAGGTTTCAAATTTAGATATTAATTGCTTCCGGTAATTTCTGAGAAAATAGCATTTGTGTTATTAAAGAAAATGAGATTCATTGGTTGCTGGAGCTTGGTTTTCTCTTAAGAACATCTGTCAGAATCGTCAGATCAGATGTCCCCCATTTTTAGTGTGTCCTAAACCGGGGTCTGGTGATGGCACCTCTCCAAGGCTTACTGTGTTACTAGCCCCATATACAGTACATTCCATCAGTGCTCATATTTACTACCCAGAAGTAATTCTACCTGGTTCTGCCTGCAGGTGGCAGTGTATGTCTGTCATAAGCATATTCATAAATAGTAAAGAAAATGTAAATGTCACATGTTCAGTTCAGTGAGAAGTAAAAGGCGCTCCAAAAAGGTAATTGAACACCCATTTATGAAGACCATTCATATAAAGCAGGGGTGGGCAACATCATCCGCAAAAGGCCGGTGTGGGTGCGGGTTTTTGTTTTAGCCCAGCACCAAGACACCAGATTCTACTTATCGAGGTCTTGATTGAGGACCATGATTAGTTAATTAGTTGAATCAGGTGTCTTAGTGCTGGGCTAAATCAAAAACCTGCACCCACACCGACCCTTTTCACATGAGGTTCCCCACCCCTGATATAAAGTTGTAATGAAGTGATATGATCATTAATCATATAGCACATTACCAGTAGAGGGCAGCATAACACCACCAGTCAATATGAAACCCTTTGGTGAGTGGAGTCCAGGCTGTTGAGCTGGAAATGAGCTGAACTGGAACATTGACCATTTGACATATTCTGACACTTGTTTGAATAAAAAATTAAGCTGTCTGGGGAAAAATACAGAATCTGCCTCAGATCTCTCATCACTCAGCATAGCAACCGGTACCATCTCTCTCACGCTCTCATTTCTTATAAGCATTGTTTCCCATCTCACCCTTACAACTAATATATCCAGTGCACCTTAAGCCTAAAGTGGTAATGCCTCTACTGTACCCAGTACATTGATTTCTAAGTTGATTTTGTTTGATCATTGAAACACAAAAAATTTGCCCAGATATCTGAATAAAGATGTTATCATGCCTGCCCTTAAATGGGATCAAGGATAACACATCATAAAACATTATTTCCATCGTAGTCCTTCTGGTGGCAAGCTGGCAGAAATTGCAGGAGTACCAGAGACCATAATTCTTACCACAATATGCTGTAATGTCACAGTACTCCTTGTCATAGTTGAGGGTATGACTGAAGGAGCCTAAGTTCTAGAAGCTGATGGCAGGGCACTCAGCATGCACAGTACAGCTGTGGTTTCCTGAGCATGCTGTTAAACGTAAAGAATTACATACAAATGTATGTTAAGCATGCATTCATGGACACTGTTATCAGTTCCAGTTCTTCCATTAGTCAGGAAGTCATTTCAGTTCTATTATAATCTTGTTCATTATGTTTGTAGAGCAGACGCCTGACTTACAGTTTACATTGGTACATACTGTCCATTTATACAGCTGGATATTTAGTGAGACAGCTCAGGTCAAGTCGTCAGGAGATTTGGACCTGCTGGGGGCAGGGAGCCTGCCGTCACCCAGCCAGTGAATGTGTGAAAAATGTCAAATGTTTGTGTGATGTTGGGAGCGGTGAGGGGCGGAGCACAGGGAGGGCTAGTTCCTCCCCTTTTTGCGGATGTCAGAGATTCCCCCGCTCTCTTCTAAAGCCTGGGAGGCCTTCTGGACCACGGACAGTAGTCTCTTTGGCTGCTGGTTTTCAAAGTCATTCCTCATTTGAAGGGAAATGTCAGCAATGTTGTGAGCCCAAGGCAGGGAGCATAATCTGATAATAATTCATAGGATGGGCACATGCCCGTTTCAGCCAATCATGTTTGCAAATCAGCTCACGTGACAAGCTAGGTTGTGCGTTTGTAACTAGCACTTCTAGGCTACCTGGCGAAAAGCAAACTGATGATTTATTTGGTCCTGTTAAAGACTGTATGTATTTATTTGAGTCTGAAAACAGGCCTAGTTCGGCTGGAAATTCCATTTTGCCATACAGTTCTTGACAAGCTGTCCTCCTTGCTGGCCTCCCTGCCTCTTCAGCTCATCCAGAATGCTGCTGCTCATCTGATCTACAACCTCCCTAGACTCAGCCATGTCACGCACCTTCTCATTTCCCTCCACCGGCTATACCTATATCGGCTCACATCAAATTCAAAACCTTGGTGCTAGCCTATCAGGCCGCGAAAGGGACAATTGTCTTATTATATTTTCAAAAGACCATGAGACCCTACACTCCTACAAGACCCATCCGTTCTGCTGCCTCTGTGTGCCTGGCACCTCCCCCCTTTGCGTACCTGGTCTTCCAGGTCACGTCTCCTGTCCATTCTAGCCGCAGTGGTGGAATACACTTCCCACTGCACTCAGAACAGCAAAACCCCTGCCCATCTTCAGACTCAGACTAAAGACTCAGCTCTGGCTCCCCTTGACCCCCTTTAGATATTCTTCCTTTTTTCCTGTTGGATAATGTCATAGGTGTAGCTGTGTAAAACAGGTTCTGTTTAATCGTACATTCTCGTTACAATACAAATAGCTTTTATTAGGTTCATATTACACAATGGGCCTCTGTGCTTTCTCGGTGATGCCACATTTTTGTATTCCTGAGAGTAACACTGATGTTCTCCACTACTGTTCATCGGTCTGGATAAAAGCATCTGCCAAACGATTGTAATGTAATTGAATCTGAACCTAAACGAGTGCATGGCCTCGCAGTTTCACTTCCTGTTGTGTGCGGTATGTTCAACTCCAGTCTTTCTACTTCACCAGACGATGGTCTGGAACTCAAACATGTAACACAGAGCACACAAGAATTAGTTTTCCAGAAGCCTAGAAAACACATCTATAGTTTAGGAAATCTGACTTATAACAATTCGAACACCGTTCATATAATTGCAGTCAAAACTAAGGCTTGAGAAGTTAAATCCAGAAGCAAATTACATTTTGATATGTATAGCTTGTTGATAGTGTGTTAAAATTTACTATGGACAAAATTTTTTTTATAATATGTGTGCCACATTCATTGTCAATCAAAAAAATAATTATTATTGTGGTTGCAAACAGGCTTGTAACTTCTTCACACACACACAAACACAAACACATTAGGGAATTTAATTAAAACGCACATTTGAGTTTGGTGTTCAGGGGACTTGTTCACCGTAAATTATTCACGGTTTTGCAAGGCCCTGACAGCCCCACCGTGGCCACCCAGAAATGTGTTAAATAATGGGAGGATCCAGTGGCCTGTTGCCGTGTCCACCAGGAAAACGGAAACCGGCTTTGGTTCTCAAAATCATGCCAGAACAAGGGTGTCGAGCGAAATCGAACACAGGCTGCCACGGTAACGGCTAACTGTAACACCGTTGTGAGCCTGTTTGCTTCCTGTTCATTCAAACCCCAGTGGTCTGAAGATCTGGCCTATACATAAAGCCTATATCTATTTCCTTTGGTCCATCGTCTTGCACATTTGTAGACATACAGTCCATCTTCCAGACCTGAGGAGGACTGGAGTTAATAGTTAAAGTGCCTGCAATGCATGGGGTAGAGTAGCCCTGCACACACTTTAAATGATTGCTATTTTGTTATGCCACACACACACACACACAAACACACTGTATGTGTGTGTGCTTTGTAAAACTGTACAGTATCTTGTGTGCTACACATATAATATACTGTAAGATTAGCTATTGTAAAATGATTGTAGGGATCATTTATACTTGCAAAAATAATTTTATATGCAAAAGTGGCAAGACCTATTTTCTGCAAGAAATGCTACGGGGTTTATTTTTAGGGAATTGTACTTGATTTCATGTTTACCATTTAATGACTTAAGAGGCCTTTTCATGAGAGACCATAATTCCTGAACTCTGGTCTTATATGAACTGCACCCACCGTCTTCTTATCAGGACGAGACTGCATTCAATTATACCTATTGGATTGCAGCTTCTGTTTTTAAAAACAATGTCCTTGCATTTCGACCATCCAAGGTGTGAATTTGCTTATATAACCTACATGTGGTTGCTTTAGATGCCACTTCCCCAACCCAGAGGGAGGAACAGTTAAATTGTATTATGGTTTTCAGTAGATTTAGCTGTTTTCACCCAAAATATAAAACAGATGAGCCAATACTAATTTCGAGAGAACATACACAACAAAATTGCTAACACCTGACGTACTTGCGTAGACTGCGAATACTCTTCACGGAAGAAAGTATGTTTTTACAAGATGAAAGAAAAAAATTCTCTGGCGCAGGGCCGACACTCGTGCAATGCATTGTGGATGCATCCTTGTCACCCAAAAGACTTGGCACCATTATTCCAGCCACTTATGGCATTCGTAGTGTAGGCGATAACTTGACTTCTGCCTGGCTTGATCAAAGTAATCACGAGACCTATAGCTCGCAAAATGCCGAGAAATTCGGCAAACGGCCTGGACTTTACTCCAGCATGTATTACTCGCCCGACATCGGCCTCGACCTGCTGCTTCAGTCGGAAGTATATCACTTTGTTATCAGCTCGGGACGGAGCGGACATTAAAGTTTCAGACAAACCTAATAAGTAAGCTGAGCCTGACAGTACTCTTGGTACCTACTAGTTTTAGTGACAACGAAACAAAGACATTAATAATTGAGGTGCGAGGAGGCAGGCGCAAGGCACCCGCTGAATTGCTGCGTTTGCAACTCCTCGCGGCCCCAATAGCCCCGATAATTGCGTCGTCACACAAAAGAATTTTAGTCAACATTACTTATTTAGGCCATTCCTCGCGAGCATTATTAAAGGCGCCCATCAAATCTTCTCGAAAGCCAGACTAGGGTTACAGTCTGCTAATCCACGGCAGCATGTCAGATGGTGTTGCTCTCGGTTTGAGTTCTCATTTGCTTGCATCTATTCATGGGATTTTACCATACGTATATACAGAGTGAAGTGATCTTCATGACAGCGTTTGACAAGCTTTAAACTTTGTGAAAATGAGTGATATGGCTACGCTGATATATACCATTTGAAAACTAGTGAAACTAGCAACACTTAAAACTTTTTGAAATATATCACAATGATGCAATTGATCAAAAACAAAATAAAAAACATAATTATTACATTAAGTGAAAAACTTAGACTCGATTGGTTTAGGCAATCTTAAAAAAATACAATAGGCAGGTGTTATTTATTTGATGCAAGTTGAGTATGTACAACCGAGCAGTTCCCCAAGGTACTCGTTTCTGAGAATTTTTGAGAAAGGCACTATATAAATGCAAGGCATTATTATTATGTTTACTTCCTTGTCAGTACTCTTGGATCAGTTTAAGCGAGAGCACCAGCTGTCGTGTTGTGTAAGAAGTGTGGACAAACCCCTTATTGACAGGTTTAATTCTCAGCTGAACTGCAGCCCTTAGTCAGAGGAGCACAGCACATATCCAAACATAAATCCTGTGCATGCTATGTTTAATTTAATTAAGTCAAAAGTGCATTACAGTTTGATTGGATCCTCTCCTGCAGGTGATAACCTGAGTTCTGAGGTTAGGTGACCATCAGACTGTACAGATTCTGACAAGAAGAAGCGCTCCAGATTTGTGCGCAAAGGCGAAATTCCACAGAGGATGGAAGAAACCACTCTAGGGCACCCTCTGGCTTTTAGTTTCAAAACAGATAACAAAACGAGACACTTCAAGTAAATAATGAAATGCATTTTAGGTAGTTGTCAGAGGCAGAGGATAGAGATGTAGAGAGTTCTAGAAGAGTTCTGAAACCTCTTCACTTTCATGTCCGCCTGAACCTCTCCATAGTGTTACATTCATTTGGCAGACGTTCTTATCCAGAGCGATGTATCGTAGTGGAGAACATCGCTGTTACTCTCAGGAATACAAAAATGCAGTATCCCCACAAAGGCAGGCCCATTTATGATCACTAAGTATAGTATGTACCTAACAAACCACAATTTGTATTGTAACAAAAGAAGGTGTGACTGGACAGATAATCTTATACAGCTATACCTGTAACATTATCCAAAAGGAATCCAAGAAAAAATAAAAGGCATACGGTGTTAAGTGTTAAGTGCGTTAATGCTTAACACACCAAACATTAGTCACCTGTCATAGGTGCCACTCAGGTGCGTCACTTTCAGGGTATCATGTCGTCTTAATTCTGGCGTTGTTCTAATGACTCTCAGTATTAAAGAGGAGAATTAAGAGCGCAGGCCAGAGCCTATATGTAGCTCTATTCGATTGCTTTTAGCAGTTTCTTTTTGCATTACGTCACTTAATAGTATGACACATGGTCTTATTCATGACTTGAGGATTTATCCAGTGACATGGTTGGATATTTATCAAAGCCATTCAGGTTAAGTGCCAATACCCACAATGCCACAGCAGTGCCTTCGCCTGGAAATTAAACCAGCTTCCTCGTGACAATGCCAGTTCCTCACCTGCAATGCTGGAATTATGCGAAGGGTAACCGCGCTGTGGGCGAGCACAATGGCTACTATTGCAATGGACCATTCGAAACTCAGGATGAAAGCAAAATGGGGAAATTAAGTCATTTTTAAAAAGTAGATTTTGTCACCAGTTCTTTTTTTTTTTACAAAGCAGAGGGAAGTGAGCTGGTATGTGCCATTATGGAGATACTTCCCTGTACCACTTTACAAACAGGAAGCGATTATTGGATCTTTTTCATTGTTGAGTTGCTTTCATGAGTGTGTGTAAGTGTGTTAGTGAGTGTGTGTGTGTAAATGTGTTAGTGAGTGTGTGTGTGTGTGTGTGTGTGTGTGTTAGTGTGTGTGTGTGTGTGTGTAAGTGTGTTAGTGTGTGTGTGTAAGTGTTTTAGTGAGTGTGTGTGTGTGTAAGTGTGTTAGTGTGTGTGT
The DNA here is from genome assembly GCA_022702515.1 of Ilyophis sp. 1 JC-2022. NCBI lineage: Eukaryota > Metazoa > Chordata > Actinopteri > Anguilliformes > Synaphobranchidae > Ilyophis > Ilyophis sp. 1 JC-2022. The sequence continues at coordinate 86,380,713 of CM040394.1, forward strand.
GTGTAAGTGTTTTAGTGAGTGTGTGTGTGTTAGTGAGTGTGTGTGTGTGTAAGTGTGTTAGTGTGTGTGTGTGTGTGTAAATGTGTTAGTGAGTGTGTGTGTGTGTGTGTGTGTGTGTGTGTGTTAGTGTGTGTGTGTGTGTAAGTGTGTGTGTGTGTGTGTAAGTGTTTTAGTGAGTGTGTGTGTGTAAGTGTGTTAGTGTGTGTGTGTAAGTGTTTTAGTGAGTGTGTGTGTGTTAGTGTGTGTGTGTGTGTGTAAGTGTGTTAGTGTGTGTGTGTGTGTAAGTGTGTTAGTGAGTGTGTGTGTGTCTGTGTGTGTGTGTGTTAGTGTGTGTGTGTGTGTGTGTGTGTGTGTAAGTGTGTTAGTGTGTGTGTGTAAGTGTTTTAGTGAGTGTGTGTGTGTGTAAGTGTGTTAGTGTGTGTGTGTAAGTGTTTTAGTGAGTGTGTGTGTGTTAGTGAGTGTGTGTGTGTGTAAGTGTGTTAGTGTGTGTGTGTGTGTGGCTGCATATCAAAGCAGATTGCAGGAACCTCTGGGATTAGTCAATGTAGGGCGGGTCTCCAGCAGATCGAGAAAGCCTAAAAAAAATCCTTAAAAAAACAAATTAAGCTTTCAGAATGTTGCTATGGTAACTGGACTAATTTCTGAGCGTGGCAATAATTCAGTCCTCCCACACTAGAGTGGGGTAAGAGCAGGGGCTGCTGGAATACGTTGGTCACCCCAATCGAGCTGACCCCAGCCGCCCAACACAAAAGAGACAGGCCAGTCCTCTGGCTTCTATTACAGCCTGTCGGCACAATCCTCTGCACCCTTGCTTTTAAAAAGAGAACGTTATTCAGCGCTTCTTTCATCAGGTATGTTTTCTAGGATGGGCGGTTCCCACCTACTGGTGGGATCATGGGGGGGGGGGGGGGGTGCGAGACTGCTTGTATCTGCTGGTTTTTGGTGTGTTTCAGCCCTTGAGTGCTTAATTTATGTGAAATTGATTTGACACAGAGTCTTAAACACCTTGTTTCTAATGTCTATTGACTGCTGATTTAATGTAAACCCCAAAATCCTGCAGATACTGTAGCCCTCCAGGATTCCAGCCCAAAATGAACCTGATGTACCTCTTAACATGCACCCAGGATTGTTAAGTGAGATCATTAAAAACTCTGTGAAAGGCGGCAAAAGGTCATCAGTAAAAACGTTACTTTCTAACGTGAGATTTTATCAGTGGTATGTTTGGGCGTATACTTGCATTGTATGCATTGCATCCCAGGTAAAAAAAAAGTAGTATACTTTAGTGTAATAAAAATATAATTTAAGTACACAAAGTTTATGACAAGTATGGTCTCAAACACATCGTAATACTTTTAAAGTTTGTTTCAAACGCACTGCAGTGGTGACATAATGAAATAGTACTGCAAGTACTGCAACAAATCATACTTTTTGTTTGTGCACTTAAATATACTTAAGTACACTAAAAATAGTCCCATTTTAACATACAGACATAGTGCACTTAAGTATACTAAAATATTCCCATTTTAACATACACTCTGCTGTTAAAGTACACTTAAGTACAACTTTTGAACAACTGTAGTGCACTTAGTATACTTAAAGTGCTGCCAATTTAGCACAAAGTACATAATTAGTACAACAACTACTAAAAGTACACTTTGAAAAAGTATATTTCAAGTATATATTTTTTTCACCTGGGAAAGCCCTTTCATCTCGGCCAAACACATTAGGTTTTGGCAGTAGCCTACTGTCATCGACAAATCTAATTAAGCCAGGAAAATACACGCCAACTCCACAAAACAAGAATGGGCATTATTGGCTGTTTGCAATAACGTTTCACAGTAGGGAAATATCATTATTTGCAGATATTTTACATAAATAAACAGCCAACGGAGGTGGGATTTCTGGAAACGAGCAATTGGCGTGCGTTTTTGAACCCATCGCCTTAATTGAAATCTGAGCAGTGGAGGATGCTTTGCCACGAGGCATTGGGTACTCCCCTTCCCGGCCCCCGCCCCCCGCAGTGTAACCGTAACCTGCAGGCTGGCCCATTTGGCTTTTGTGCCACCCGCCTTGCTTTAAATCTTTAACGCCGCTTAGGCTATTCTGAAACCCGTGCGCACACGCACAAAGGCTTAAAAGCCACCGCTTCCTTTAAATTATTCAATTTTCTGTAGATTGCTTTTGTGAGGCGTCTGTTTGTTTGTAAGGCGGACATAAAGGCCATGTAAGTTTGCAGTTAAAAATAAAAGATGTGTGCGTATGAGTGATGTAAGCCGATACACCCAATTGTCTAGGGAGATAATTGCTCTTCGCGACCGAAAGAGGTAAAACGTCTTAGGCATTCGTCAAAAACAACAAATAGCCGACAACACGGCTATTTGTAACAACCAATATTATTTTTAGGCTACACATTAGGCTAAATGTGTGGCATTTCAATAATTTCTCTTTTGAATGTTGTGACAAAACAGTTGGATTGCAACTGACACACAAACTGTAGGCTACGGTTAGATGCTTTAACCCTTTGAAGAGTAGGTTTTTTCCCCCCAAAATGGGAAACATCCCCCCAGTGTTCTAGAACTCCGTAGTGATTGTTACATCAGCATTAGAATGTTCAGTTAAGAACATTCTAATCACATATTTGTGACCTTACACCTTACAGGGTTAAACTCCAACAACAAATCGAATAAAAAAATTGTGGGTCTGCGTAAAGATAATGTTTAAAAAAGAAAGAAAAGGAGGGAGGATGGGAAGAGAAAAGATGACTCACATACTCATCCCCCTTTTTGCAGCAGAGCTTCCGACCGTTTCCCAAAGCCTTTGAGGCCTTCAGCACCACGGACAGCAGCCACCTACAGACAGCACAACTGAGGCTGATCATACGGGTGCCACACCTGGGGTTTATTGGTAATGAGCCCATGTCTTCCTTGTTGTTTTTGTTAGGCTTGTATAAAGGCCAGCTTTTGGGGAAAGACTGATGTGAGCATATGCTACTCCCTCCTTCCTGGCCTCCCTGCCTCTGCCACTAGACCTCTGCAGCTTATCCAGAATGCTGCTGCTCGTCTGATCCACAACCTCCTCAGACTCAGCCATGTCACCCCCCTCTACTCTACATGCTTTGGCACCACAGTATATTTCTGACCTTCTTTGCCCTTATTCCACCTCTAGGCCTCTTAGAGCCTCTGACAAATTACTTCTATCTGTTCCTCGGTCCCAGTTGAAAAGTAAGGGCAACCGTGCCTTACCTGGCTCAATGTAAGTAGAAATGACAAAGAAGCACCGGGAAGCGGAAGTGAGGAGCTTAAATCCCCCGCAGGCAGTAGCACAGGTGAAATGAATAATAGGCGAGGTGAAGCAAAACCCCGGAACGGAACGCTGGATAAAATCCGATAGATTCCCAACCGGAGAGAAACAACGAGAACCGCAGTGAAAAAGAAAAAATAAACCAGGGACCATGACAGCCTCCCTGCGGTTTTCAAGTGTACGAGCGAACCCAGCTGTGGATGCTTTCCTTCTGCTACAGGCCTCAGGTGTCGGACATTTTTTTGGCTTCCTGTGTTCCTCGATGTTCATTTTTGTTCATGTTTCATTTTGTTGCCATTTATTTTATTTTCTTCTTTCAGCATTACAGGGTGAATTTTTTACTGGTCAGGATTCTGTTCCGTACTGTGTGGCGTGTCACTTCACTGAGAACGGTTGCTTTTGCGGGACACATGGGAGACAGAAGGAGTTCTGATCACTAATGCTGACAGATCTGTGAGCCCTGACAGGTGAGGATTCTTGTACAGTGTGTAGACTGAGCTGTACAGTGTGTCGACGGAGCTGTGCACCATGTTGACTGAGCTGTACAGTGTGTAGACTGAGCTGTGCAGTGTGTAGACTGAGCTGTACAGTGTGTAGACTGAGCTGTACAGTGTGTCGACGGAGCTGTACAGTGTGTCGACGGAGCTGTGCACCATGTTGACTGAGCTGTACAGTGTGTAGACTGAGCTGTGCAGTGTGTAGACTGAGCTGTACAGTGTGTCGACGGAGCTGTGCACCATGTTGACTGAGCTGTACAGTGTGTAGACTGAGCTGTACAGTGTGTAGACTGAGCTGTACAGTGTGTAGACTGAGCTGTACAGTGTGTCGACGGAGCTGTGCGCCATGTTGACTGCTATGTACTGCGACAGTAGAGTGTTTCTGTCATTTGTGTTTGTACATTGTCCTGAGAACTGTGCAGTATGGAGGTTGTCCTGTGATCTGTACATCGGAGACTCTGCTGGCTTTATTTACATGAGTCAGGTGTTACCTGATACTGGCAGAGTGACAGCGCCTCAGTGCCTCAGTGCTTGCCGAAGGTCACACGACACATCTCACTCTCCCTGCCACATCTCACTCTCCCTGCCACTTTCCTTCACCACAAAAAAGTCACTTCATCTGCAGAATTCCTTTAAGTCTCCTTTTATTCCAGCCTGCTGGCATCAGTCAGACTGATGGTTTATTAACTCATATACAGCTTCAGTCTGACTGATGGTTTATTAACTCATATACAGCATCAGTCAGACTGATGGTTTATTAACTCATACACAGCATCAGTCAGACTGATGGTTTATTAACTCATATACAGCTTCAGTCTGACTGATGGTTTATTAACTCATATACAGCTTCAGTCTGACTGATGGTTTATTAACTCATATACAGCATCAGTCTGACTGATGGTTTATTAACTCATATACAGCATCAGTCAGACTGATGGTTTATTGATTCATATACAGCTTCAGTCAGACTGATGGTTTATTAACTCATATACAGCATCAGTCTGACTGATGGTTTATTAACTCATATACAGCATCAGTCTGACTGATGGTTTATTAACTCATATACAGCATCAGTCAGACTGATGGTTTATTGATTCATATACAGCTTCAGTCAGACTGATGGTTTATTAACTCATATACAGCATCAGTCAGACTGATGGTTTATTAACTCATATACAGCATCAGTCTGACTGATGGTTTATTAACTCATATACAGCATCAGTCAGACTGATGGTTTATTAACTCATATACAGCATCAGTCAGACTGATGGTTTATTAACTCATATACAGCATCAGTCAGACTGATGGTTTATTAACTCATATACAGCATCAGTCTGACTGATGGTTTATTAACTCATATACAGCATCAGTCAGACTGATGGTTTATTAACTCATATACAGCATCAGTCTGACTGATGGTTTATTAACTCATATACAGCTTCAGTCAGACTGATGGTTTATTAACTCATACACAGCATCAGTCAGACTGATGGTTTATTAAGTCATATACCAGCAAATGCAAACGTATTGGGACAGTGACACAATTTTTGCTATTTTAGCTCCAGGATTCACATCCATATCAGGTGATCTGTGTGGGAATTACAGCCCGTTTTATACATTCCCCTCATTTTAGGGGAGCAAAAGTAACGTGAGAAATTAACATAATCTGAAATAAAGTTGTAATTTTTAGTACTTGGTTGAAAATCCTCTGCATTCGATGACTGCTGGAGGTCTGCGACACACAGATATCACCAAACGCTGGGTATCTTCCCTGGTGATGCTCTGCCAGGCCTGTACTGCAGCCATCTTCAGTTCCTGTTTGTTACTGATGTGTTTTTCCTTCATTCTTGTCTTCAGCAAGTGAAGCACTTGGCTTTAGGATGGGTGATTGACTTGCCCAGTCAAGTACATTCAACTTTTTGGTCCTGAAAAACTCCCTGTTTACTTTCGCAGATATGCTTGTGGTTATTGTCCTGCTGCAAGGTGAAGAGCCGTCCAATGCGTCTTGAGGCATGTGGTTGGATCTGAGCAGATAAGATGTTTCTGTGCACTTCAGAATTCATCCTGCTGCTGCCATCAGTAGTCTCCTCTGTCCATGTGGCTTTGTTCCACAACAGGCTTTTTAATGTACTTTTTTTTAGCAAACTCTAACCTGGTCTGTTCTTGAGGCTTACTCGTGGTTTGCATCTTGCGGTGAACTCTCTGATGTTATGCTGGTGTGGTCTTTACTGTAGTCTTTGACGCATCTCCGCCTACTTGGAGAGTGTTCTTGATCTGTACGACAGTTGGAAAGGGGGTTTTCTTCACAATTAAAAGTATACTTTGGTTTTCCACTACAGTGGTCTTCCGTTGACTAACAGGTCGTTTGCTATTGCTGAGCTCACCAGTGCATTCTTGCTTCCCAACAATGTAATGTTTGATTTTGACACACCCAATGTTTTGGCTATGTCTGATCAATTTATTCAGATTTTTCACCCTCGTGATGGCCTGATTCACTGGCATTGACACTTACGTTGCCCACCAGAATTATTGGCAACCTTGGAAAATATGAGCAAAAAAGGCCAGTAAAAATGTTTTTGTCATTTACCAGCATGGCCTTACACTCAAAATATACTAGTATGGAGCCGCAAGAGCCCGTCACTTTCGAGACAAAGCGCTCAGGCCTGTAGGCTTATTGAATGAATAATCAGACCGTATCACATTTTTGCACTGCCTGAATGTGCATTGCCTTACTGCACCACTGCAGTTCATTTTCGAGTACGTTGGCACTGCAGACTGACCACGGCAGGCTGCTCTGTAGAGTTCTCACTGGACCGTTCTCAGTGAAGCTGTCTGCTTGCACCGTAGAGCGAAATGTGCGGTCATGTTGATTTTGAGTTTCTCACTGGTTTAGCCTTGCATCTTGAACCAATGTGTTGACATCACAGTCCAGGACTGCAAGCTTCTGACCGCAGTTTTTTTTATGATGAAGCGTTTCCCTCAGCGTTCCATGCCGAGATCATCTTAGACACTGCTCATTATAAAACATCAGCGAGTTGAGCTGTCTTCATCGCTGAAGCTGCCGCCATCGTCTTCTCGCCATAGACCTAAGTAAATACAACCAGGTATGCCCAGCATTTTTTGTACGTGACCCTGAGCATGCTGGGATGGCATTCGCTTAATTAACTCAGGAAACACAGCAGCGTGGAAGCGCCTGCTCTTAGTATGCTTCGTGTCACTCGTTTACCCAAATGTTTCCACCTTTTAAACCACTTCCTGCACCTATAAAGTTGGCATATTCCGTGTTGAAAATTTAAAAAGCAGACCTGCGTAAAATGCGTCTCTCTTCATTATAAGCTCTGCATATTTTATACTGTCCCTGATAAATACATAAGGGTACACACAGTTAATGGACGGGTGTATGGGTCCAGCTATTCCCTGGATCACTTCCTGACCTGCAGAAACATATTCCCCTATGACCTACGTGTCAGTCTTCCCACTCCACCCCAGTCGACCGCCGCATCGGACTCCCGTCGGTTACAACTGTCGGCACACCAGCGTTTTCAAACGGGCACTTTGCGGATTCCCTTGCAGCAGGACTATTCAGCTAGTTTGCCTTCTCTAAAGAACTGATCCTCGTTTCAGCTGCATCACCTCAACCGTATGCTATAGTTGACTTCTATTGTGCCAATTTGCCAGATACCGAAGGTTTTGCCCATGATGGGCTGCTAGTAGGCCTGTATATGCTTGCTGAGACCATCTTATGCATACATACAAGTAAATAACACACCAAGAAAGCAGGTTTAAAGAAATGTTTTATTCATTTCTTTTTCCTCTGTGGGGAGTAAGCATTATATTTGGGATGGGAGGGTGTGGGGCAAAGCCACTGTGTTTGCACACCTTGATAAAAATTTGATCATAAGGCAAATACAAATGACGTGTGTCTGAGGACAGGGAATTTTAAAAAAACAGAACATTGACTACAAAGCTGGGGGATGGGTGGGCTTGGTTGGAGACAATGAAAAAAAAAAAACTGTTTTTTATCCTGGTTCAGGACTTTATGAGATGGGCCAAGAGGGAAGGATTGGTGATCTCAGGTTTCTTTGATACTTCAGGACATAACCAGGGTCTGGAACTCTGTAGGGAAGGAGAATGAAGTCAGTATTCACAGTGAATGGCATTTAACACTTAGCATGAGCAGGAAGGGGTGTTAATGATTAGCATTAGCAGGGAGTGGTTTTAGCATTCAGTGTTAGCACAAAATAATATTATAACTCAGGTGTTAACAGGAAGTGGAGCTTAGTTTTAATATGAAGTGTTGTTAGCACTCAGCATTAGCAAAAGTTATTAACACCGAGTATTCATACTGGAGTAGCTTGTTTCTACTGCTGTATACCTAAAAAAGACATTTCAGTCATTTGCAATTACTCAAGTTGTTATATACAGAATATTTGAAAGGATAGTTAGTCACTTTTTGCAGAGAATTCTTATGTTATGAAAATTCCAGCGGAGAATAAATTCCACTTAGCATAAATCTGTGACAAAGTGGGATTAGGGGGAGAGAAATATGGAGTGATAGATGATAACAACAGAGAGGATAGATGGGGGCAGGAAGGTAGAGGCTGGCACCTTGCGCTCCAATCTTTCCATCATTGTCGCCATCACCAGCAGCCAGGAAGGCCTTGGTCTCCTTATCGGTCAATACTCGAGCCCCAGAAGAGAATCGCTGCAGGAAGAACCTGCCAAAAACATTGCCATTACAAATGAATGACCAACCACAGTGGCCTTCTTAAACTGCCAATCTGACCAATCACAGCCTACATAAACTGACCTGGATTCTGAACAATCACAACCTCATTGAAGTGTCCTTGAAATCCAACCAATCAGAACAGTCTCCATAGATTGGCCCTGTAGCTCAACCACTCAGAGCCTCCTTGAACTGGCCCTGAATCTGACCAAGCGAAACCTCCTTAAACTTAGAAAATTCTCCCTCGCTGTTCAGATGCAACACACTGGTTGAGCTGTGTGGACTAACAGCTTGAATGCGTTTGATACTCTGATAGCTTGTATTTTGCACCTGTTATATAAATACAACTGAGTATTTCTAAGGCTCACTGTGATGTTGTGATTTAGCAATGAAGATTTTTTGTAGCTAAATGACCATGCGTACTGGCTAGTAAAATGGACGGTCTCTTCTTTATGACTAAAAGAACATGATATTGCAGCATCTTGGCCCAAACTAGCAACTCACAGGGGACCTCTTCCAACCTCATTCGAAATATCACTGCCTGCAGTATAGCTATACTATAAAACAAATATGTTCAGATTAGTCAAAAGAAACTGACTGCATTGAACCATTTAAGTAGTGCAGCTTTATCTGTTCCTGTGCTCACTGGTCTTTTCAGTTAAGTTGTTATAACCCCCAGTGGCCATTTAAATCCATTTAAATCACACAGTTCTACAGGAGAGCCAGGGACTATTTTACACCATACAGGCCACACAGTACTACAGGAGAGCCAGTGACAATTTTACACTGTACAGGCCACACTGTACAACAGGCGAGCTGATGCTGATTGGAGGAGAGACGTATCTCTGATGACAGCTGGTCGCCTGTGTGTTTCTGGTATGTTGTTGGGAGGAGCTAATGCAGTGGTAACCTGAGGAGCTCTGATCAACTAAAACCCACCCTATCCCTGGCGGGACCAGGCCAATAGTGCCCGACCAGTGCGGACCCTTGGCCATATGACATAGTGTATAGTAGGCCTAATTCTTTTCAAAAATCAAGTGACATTTAGTGCTCAGAAGTAGCCTACATTTTCCACCGTCAAAGTACAATTAACATATTTAACAGGAGTCCTCCTAGTGTAGCTACGTGTCCTTGTGGGACGCTAATGTACGTATATTTAAAAGACCAACTATCCTCGGTTTAAAACGCATATTTATGATTAAGATTTACTGACTTGAGCTCCTCTTCCTCGATGTAACCGCTGCCATCATTGTCCAGCACGCGGAACACGTCCTTCACTTCCTGTTGACTTTTCTTGGTCAAACCACACATCTGGAAGAACTTCTTATAACAGAAGGAATCCGGGGCTGGTCAGGAAAAACGGCACGATGCCAATCAGCGCTCAAACGTCAGACAAATTAGGATAATTTACAATAACGCTAAAATTACATCACAGGTTTGGCTTGGTAATGCTTCCCCAACAGTTTAAAGACTTCCTAAAATACAGTCCGTTCGTTTATCGAATTGAAATATTAAGCTTCAACGATCTATATCTGTTCGTTACAGTTCTGCAATAAAACGAATGAATAAAATTATTATAAAATGCAGTCGGTAGGCCTATATAATCTCTGACTCACTGAAATAGTTTATCTTTCATGAAAATCATTGTGTTAATTCAAGTTATGGACATCTAACCATTTTCGAATGGAGCACTATACGTTTTTAAAATCGAAATCGCCAAATGATGAAAGCTTAGGGCAATACCTTGACAATCCTTGATGGCACTGTCGATGGCGCCAGCGGACAGGATGGAAGTGACTGACATGTTTGTCCTGTAGAATGCACAACGGGTAAGAAAGCAGTGGAACACGTTAAGGTACTTGCACACACGAGCGCGCGCTAAGACAATTTGAATGAATTTCTAACTTGCGTTAGAATTTCGCATTATTAGTCTACATGTGCCTAGCTAAACTATAAAGACGCGCGCAATGCATGCCAGTAGGCTACGTGTGGTGACACTCAACTGAAACCATCTTGTTCGCAGCATTCAACATGTTCTGATTTAACGGAGTTTACAAAACTCGGCAGCTTACATGGGCTACATTATGAATGTTTGAGCACATACTTAATGAAACTAAACATCTGTTTCTGGAAAACTGGGGGATGGTAAGGCAACCAACCAAAACCGAAATTACGTGTACACCCAAAACTAGGCTACATACCAGCGTAAATGTAGCCTACATTTTCAATTACCTTCAGGAGATGGAACAAGGAGGCTTATCGACAAACGCTATTGCGCACATGGCCTAGATAGTAACACCGTACTCAGAACTATCCACAGCACAACGACGGGGAATCAAGCTAAAGGCACCGGGAGCCAAGGTAAAAAACAGCTAGTCTATGTTCATTCCAAAGTCGAAAAAAACGAATGCGCTTCCTGTGTCAAGTTATTTTTCTTCAGGTTTTTTATTTATTTATTTTCCTCGTATATGCTCATTTTGGAATGCCTTCTTGTGGCACACTAACCTATTTGACAGAAAGTATACAGAAATGTATCTGCTTGTCTTCTTCCAGTGGCTCCGATCCATACTTCTTTATTTGTGTTTTCCTTCACTTAATTCCATGTTTTCAAATAAGCATTGTTTATCGATAAGCATGCAGGTTACAGTCGCTTACACTCCTGAGATGCAAAATCCGAATGAAGTTATTTTGCATCCCAAGTGATGCGTCTACCAAACCCTCAAACTTGGGTGCTTCTTAAAATATGCACAGTTTAAAGAAATTGGCAATCGAACGACAACAACGAAACGGTTTAGTCTTTCTTTGATTGGCAGCAGCTAGGTAAGCAGTCGTCTCTTCAGCTACCAGTCTCTAAAGATATATCCCCACGATTTAACAGCCAGCCGCGGACATCAGACTGTGCAAACGGTCCTGTAGAGCCTTAAGCCTACTTACCGTTTGAGGTGTTTTTTCCAAGCCGACGATTCCAGAGAGAAGTTAAGGCTATGTGGTGAGTCTCTGGAGATTCAGGATGGATTTATATAGGTCTCGTTGCACTGACAATGGGCAATCCTTGAGTTACCTGTCCATGTATCAAATTCTAACTGACAGGTCAAGCTCGAGTTTCCTACCTAGCTAATTAACCTTTACTATTTATAACCACCCGCAGGGATGGTGCAAGGATGCTATATGTATGCCTGTGGGTCTTTTTTAAAAATAGTAAATTAAACTCTTTCTCGAAAAATGCACCATTTAAAAAAAAAATAATAAGTTCAATTTTATTAACTGAACTGCATTGGTGTCCCCGTATGTATCGTTTTGGCACTGTACACAATGGAGATCAGAACATAAAGTACAAAATGAAAAAATAAAAAATGACACTGAGCTAGGTAGCCAGTATTTGCTTTTCAAAACCATCACAAAACAGCTTGTGTGTGAACATGCTGTTATTCCCGCAATACTAAATCCCTTTGATATTCTGACAGAGTAACCTCGGGCCAGATGGTGTCAGATTGTTGTGCTGGCTGCTCATGCAGATCTAATGTGCCTGTGGTCCATGCGATATATGTTGATGGCGGAATGTCATGACGGATGTCACGGCAGTTTAACCTTCTAGTCTCATTCACTTGAGAGAGGTAAACACTGTGCTATCACTTTTTGCCCCGATACGCTGATTCAGGGTTCACCTTATATCAGAACCTCTGGAGCAGTGCCCTTGTGTGAAGCGATCAATTTTACTTAATGCAGATGCTAACAGGTAGAATCATCACTCTCGCCTGTGTGTGTGTGTGTGTGTGTTTCTGTGCATTTGTTGGGGGGGGGTCAACACAAGGTGATGGTGGGAACTCACATAATAAAGACTTTGATATATTAAAAAAAATACAAACCCACTGCATTTTTTTTCATTTTGTCTAATCTTTTAGCTGCGGCCTGCTTTGGGATAAGTGGAACACAGGACACTACCACAGCTAAAGCACAGGAACGACTGGTAAAATAAAATATGTAAAATATGTGGATGGTGTTAATACCATATTACGGATGTAGTTTTATTCATTTTTCTATCAGCAACATTACACTCTACTGCATGCATAAGTTGGTTAATAAGCAGGATTGGCTTGGTTACTACATGGATGAAAGACTATATGGTGGGGGGGGTTCTGGAAGTGGTGTTGGATGGACATTAGGGGGGGGTTTCTCGCAGGGGAACCCCAAATGGTCAGCAAATTAGGTCAGTGTGCTACAGTATGTTTCTTTGTTTCTCTGAAGAAAACTTTTTTCAATTATAAATTAAACTGCTTAAGTTACTCGCTGAAAGATAATAGAACCCAGCACATGATGCACTGTGACGAGACTGGAATGCCCTTTGCAAAATTCTGCGGCTGCGGCTTCTTGTCCACATCAGTATTATAGGGTTTCAATTTGGTTACAATGGGCACGCTTTTGGCAATGTTATTGAGTATCTGCGGTTGGAATCAAGCCAGTCAGATAAAAGCACGTGAGGGTGCTCAGAGAGCGCATGCACTGTTTTTCAGTGCAGTAACACGTCCTGTGGTCTAGAAACCTGACTGCCAGTGCAGACTGTTACCAAGAGCCACGATGGTCCAATGAATAAATTAGCCCATAGCATCGAATTTTCCCAAAGAATTTGAGAGCGAGGAAGCTCTTTTGGAAGTATAGTAGACGACAAATTCAAGGTGTAAATAGGTCTTTATCGTTGATTTCACATTAAAAGGGTTGACTAGTAGCGTAAGTATGTTATTTGAACGTTACCTGATTGAGGAATTTGCAATTATACGGACGGAATCACAGTCAGCGTTAAGTCTCAATTGTATTTTAGCGAGCGGGTTATCTTAGCTCTAAGTGAACTTTACTCATCTGCTTACCTGTCCCGCGCCTGAGAGATCGTCCTGCTGGACGCAAAGCAGTTGTGCTGGGAAACCCAATAGGCGCTTGGCCACAGGGCGTTTGAGACACCGAGACGGGAGACGACACCGGATCCAGTGGTGCAGTTTACCCACAGACGCTGATGTCACCGGCTGTACAGATACATCATTTCCCTATAGTGTTTCTGCGCGATAATTTATTGATTTGCATTTGCTAATTTTCTTTACAAGCCTACTGCCTCTTTTCTCCCCGATGACTGGTAGCGCGTGCGTCCAGTGTGGAGCAGGCGGCGCGCTGTCGGCATTTTTAAGTTGCGCATTCAGTCCAGTCCAATGTGAAACATGAAAACACGACAGGTTCTTTGTCGCTTTTAGAAAAGCACACCAATGGTTTTTGTGTGATTTTTTCCCTGTGTGGCCTGTAGAGTGTAAAACAGTCACTGGTTGTCCTGTAATATGTGGACTGTTGGCCGACACGGTTATTATTATAATTGTTATTTGCAAACAAAATAAATGATCGTGCAACATTTTATACCAATATATACACACATTTAAAACAATATTCAACAAAAACCAAAATAAATTAACAAAAAGTAAGACTTTTCTGCAAGTTGTTTCCGTCAGTGGTATTGTAAGTGCCTCACAGGTAGGAGGACTATTGTTCACCACAGCTGTTCCCTCCACTTCCTCTTATCACACCTATCTGTGGAATGAGCATTACTATTATGTTCTTATTGCCATAATTATTTAGTAATGGAACAGTCGAGATCTATATTCATGTTCGTATCCTGAGAGTTTTGCAGTGAGCATTTCATGGAGTGAGATTTATCACCTTTTGCACCAAAATTCTCCTCATTACTCCTATTTATTGGTAGGCTAACATGTCACGCATGTGACTACTTTACTTGTGTTGTTTGTACCCTACTTTAGTGTCACCATGTGTGTTGTATCTTTCTGTTGTTTGTGCACACATTTGAATTTCATTACATTTACAATTCAGTTTAGTACATAATATATGTTCATTAAAAATGAAATGAAAATAACCAATATTCTGATGACATTCACATTATAAAAAAAAAAAAAAAAAAAAAAAAAAATGTGTTGTTGTTTGTTGTCGTCTCAGATTTTACACAATGCATGTTGAAACTGTGCTTTTTTTTGCTTTACGGACACTTTTTTACACATGTATGTGTTTTTTTTTTTATTTATTTACAGACCTAATGAGTTTGGTGGCCACTGAAATAGAAATTGTGGAGAGGTGGGGGGGGGGGGGGGGGAACAAAAGGACACATATCCAAAGTTAACAACAAATGACTGCGTCAAAATGTGAATTATCCCTTTTTGTCTGTTACCGTGCTCATGTCTGCGTTCCGGCATTGCACTGCTCCCATTAACATGGCAAGTCACCACCGGGAGTTTGTCTCTCTCTAGTGGCTATTGGGTGCTACAAACAGGCGCCCCTTTCAAAATAATGGAACATTTGTATGTGGCTAAAAGAAATGGTCAGAAAATTCAATTAGCAAATAATTTTCCTGTACAGTGGAGATTGATTGTTAAAACAATAATAAGTTATGTGTATTGATTAGTTTGAAGGTATAGGACTGTTCAGGGCCCAGGGGTTGCCGCAGTAACCCAGGTTCTTCCGCTCAAGCTCGTTTTAACAGGCCAGGTGGTGCATAGTGTAAAAGCTGAGCATGGGTTCCAGCCCAGCCCCCTAAGGCAGAGGGTAGGAAGTCTAGGAACACTTTTCCAACATGCAGGTGTTTTTCAATCAGTCGTTATTCTAGGCCCTGAAAACAAGTTTTGTGGACACTTAAGATGATCACTTGACTTAAAGTAAACACTTTTTGCAAGTGCCAAAGCAACAGCAAATTGAGTCTGGTGTCCTACTCATAGAGGGATTGCTGCTTTACTACCTCTCAGTTGGCAAAGCAGGTCGGAGCAATCAAACCACTAAAATGATGTCAGAGCTTGGTAATTTGGCAGTGCCACCCGAGCCAACCATAAACAGGGTAAGACGGTCTGCAGAAGGAATCAGCTCAGATTAAAATGTGTGTAAAACGGGTGTAAAGGACCAAAACCAAAACTGCTGTTGGACATATACAAAATGGCTTGAGTTTGCCAGCAACTCATTTTCTCCCCTCCACACAGAATTGTGGAGAACTTGGCAAAAAATTTTTTTTTAAAACATTGTTTAATAACCTGTAGAATGACAGGTCTGCCTTGATGGCATGATTATGTTTCATTTCAGCTCAGGACATAGAAAGAACTGTCATCCTGTACATTTTACTTGGCTTTTTAAAAGGCCAAAGCATTACTTTCAAAAAGGCCCGGTAAAGTGTATGGAAAGCTTGAGTGGCTAATGTAGTACCGAAGCTCAGTGGTACGGCTTTCATATTCAACAGCCAATCAGAGGAATGGCTTAATCTTTGCTGTTTTTTTTTATAGCAGCGGCCACTAATTTACTGACATTGTGTAAATGAAAGACCAATAAATGGCGCCTATTATATGCAGTTGCATCTAAATAATGTTTATAATAGGCCTACATCATAAAGTAATGTATGTTTTATAAAGGTCTACAAGTTATATAAAAATGAATGGTTCCATGTTACGTAAATAATATAATGCATTTTACTGGTAGGCAGAATATATGCTCACTTCTAAATCCAGTACATACTAGATACAGTAAAAAAAAAAGCAGGACCTGACTGCTGTAGGTACTTGTCCATATAGAATCCCACCAGAACATGGCACTTACTGGCCCTGTCTGTCTGGGTCATTTAACCCCACCCACTCAGCTACTGTACCAAAAGTGCACATCAGCCCTCCCTTCTTCCTGCACTAATACACACCAACAATCAGTCACATCACACACACAGTAGGTGCATGGATAGAAACACGATAGATAGATAGATCCAGCCATGTGAGTAGATAGTAGATAAATAGATTGATATTAGGGTGTGTGTGTAGGCATCTTTAAAGGCGTACAAGTATATGTAGAAATAGAGATTTATTGGTGGGTGCATAAATAGGCAGATTAAAATGAGAAGTTAGAAAGAGAAAGAGAGATCGGTGTCTTTGTCTGACATTGCCAAGGCAGGTCACCGTAATTTCCCATAAATGTCAGGGACTGCTTGGAGTAATGCGAGTGCAGCGCTGACAGTCATGCGGAGTTTAGACTGAAAATGTATTAACCCTGTAATTCCCCAGTCAAAGACCCATAGAGAGCTCTGCTATCTTGAGCGTACTGGGTTGCTAAACGGGCCATCGGAATTGGCGGAAGTAGAAAAATAATTAATTTCACTGCTTGTTTCTTTGATAACTGCTCGTAGATAATCTTATTTTCCAGCAAACTAATACAATTATGTTTACAGACTATATTAAATTCATGACACTGGTTTTCAATTCTTTCATTTAACTTGAGAGCCAAGATTTGCAAAGTTCTGCTTCTAACGTTAGCCCTAGAAGAAACTGCAAGATATTGAAAAAATCCAAAGTGTCCGTAATCCGTTGGCCACAAGGGGGCGCAAATCCGTAACTCTGTTAATTATCCGCCATTGGAATGAATGATTCCCGGTGTCCGTCAATCCGATGATGCGTTGAGTTGTGTACACAGAGCGTTAGGGGAAACCCTTTAAGGGGGAAACCCCTTTCGGGGCGGGAAAGGCGCACGACAAAGAAGAGCAAGACATTTCTATTTCAAAAGAATATTTATTCTTTTCTTATCGTTCCGTTCCCGAAAAGTGCATCATAGATTTTACAATAAGCAAAATTCATATTTAAGACATGAAACACAACAGCGCTACATACACAATCACCACTTTGAACAGTGTGTTGCGTGGTATTAAACATTCTGCAGGCATGTCGTAAGCAAATGTATAAAAATTATTTATATTCAGATGAAAAGGGGAGGTCTTGGGCAATGTTGTTTCTTTCGAAGCTGGTCAGTTGCTGTTTATGCCTTAACCACGGCAGCGAACTCTGTGGAAGGGAAGAGGGAAAAGAGTTGATTAACAAGTGAAAAATGCTAAAGCAATAACCTAGTGCAACTAGACCTATGCCATTTTGTCTAAGATGTTTTTCTCTTAGTCGATAGTCGTTTATCATGTGTGTTTAGTAGGCTAGTCGTAATATAATTGATTTTGTTAAGCGTATGCCTGCGTAATTTATAACATTATGCTTACCATCAACGCCAATTTTGCCGTCGTTGTCGGTGTCGCCTGCTTGGAGGAACTTCTTTGTCTCCTTGTCAGTCAGTTCTCTTGCACCTTTGCTGAAGTTCTGGAGGAACAGTCTGGCGCAAGGAAGACAAAATGCGTTAGGTTGGACAATAGGCCTATTTATAAACAAGCTGGTGGAGCGGGAGGATGGGGGACGACGTAAATTTGTTTAGAATAGCTAAAAATCTGGCGGAATTTCGGGTAATCCTTCTTTCTTTTCCATAATAATAATTTATTATTTGGCTGGATGCATTTTATTTATTTTATGGGATGACTGTTAAACAATTTCTGCTATTGTACATGACTTTGACAGTGAATTAAAAAAAACAGTGAAAGCCTGTAACAGTTTTTTTGTTGTTGTTGCCTTTTTATGGTAAAATGTTTGTAAAAATATATATAAACACTGTCAAAGTCATGTAGAATAAGGGCAATAATTATCATTATTTAACGGCCATTCCCTAAAATAACAGGATTTATACATATGTGTTTATACATAGGATATTTTTCAATTCATTAAATGGTTTTTCACTGGCAACATTGCTGCCAGTCCTTTCACCGTTTTCTTACGAGATATTTTTGCACAGTGTAGCTTATACCCTCCACTCCCTCTCTTTATTCTCTCTTTTACTCCATATCATTTCTGTCATGAGTTTTACTTCTTTATTTTAGCTCGTCCCCATTTCTCCCATGGTCTCTAGTTGTTCGGTGTGAGTGCAGGAAGTGTGGTGCGCGCGGTCCTTACTTAAGCTCGTCCTCCTCAATGAAGCCGCTCTTGTCCTGGTCAATGATTTCGAAGGCCTTCTTGAGGTCATCACCAGATTTTGCGGACAGGCCAACTTTTGCGAAGAAGGCTTTGTGGTCGAAAGAGTCGGCTCCTGTAAAACAAATACGTAATCGTTATTACGGTTATATTGACTTAAAGTGAACTGTGAACGAATGCTTCTTGTACCAACGATAATTGTGATTATTGTTGTTGATGTTGATGTGAGGCCTACTATTTGTAAATCCTATAGTTATCAATTGTACTTGGCGTTTCTCATGCGTGTATGTGTGTGTGTGTCCGGCTCTGCACTCGGCCGCGTTACCTTTGCATGCTGCAAGGGCTGCAGTGATGTCCGCTTCTTTCAGAACTGCGGCGAATGCCATTTTAGCTACAGGGGGGAAAACAAATTCACTTGAGTCAAATCGAGCAAAGCCTGAATCAAAGCCCTGAACTTTATAGTACTATGTTCATAGCATGTGGTACAGAGGGCATCGTGAGTGTTTATTGTATTATCTATATAAAACCTACCCTGTATAAATAAAGGTTAATAAATAATAAAACTACTGTATGCCTATGTTTGTGCAAATTATAAACTAATCGATAAGTTCCCGAAAGTACGCACTGTAGCCTAACAAGTGAGTCTCATTTGCTAAATGTATGTACACATTTTGAAAACAACACTGAACACCTGTGGACGATGAGACTCAGTATTTATGATACGATATATTTATCAAACTATAAGGTCCAGGTCAGGTCAGCTTAGTTGAATGTCGCGAGGATGCCGAATTCCATTCGTCAGAATTATTTTTCACTGACGGATTTGAGGTGTCCTTTTAGGTAGTAGAGTTTGTATTAAGTCCATCCCTTTCTCCAGCTTAGTCCAAAATTGAAGCACGATAACGATGGGATTTAGAAATGTATATTATTACGATGCCTGGTTGTCTTGTAGTTCCATTAAGAAAATAGTCGAAAGCTCGCAATGCAATCGAGTTTTCTAAAATAATAAAATCGCAGTAAAATCAGGAAGTAGCGAATGTACAATTTTTTTCTGTTCGCATGTTCATTCTCTTCTGCAACGAGACTCACCTCGGTTTTCGGGTGTGGTGGGTTCAGAAGAATGAGCCAAGCAACTGCAGTGATCTTTCGGTCCGAATCGCCGACCTTATATACTTTCCCTTGTGCGAAATATGAGGCAAACTGTAATAGATACGGCATGCGAGGGGGTTGGTTAAAATGTGTCCAGTAGTCAGAGCGTTCTATATTTATCATCATAAATAAAGATGCTTAAAAGGCGCGCGTTTGAAATAAAGTCCTTAATATCTTGCAATGCTAATAATACATGCTGCTGATATAGATGAAACGACGGTTGCTGGCAAAACAGACTCTTTGTAACGGAGACACTGGTTCATATGGCGTGGAGCTCCTACTTTTAAGATTGCCGGTGCGGGCAGACAACTTCTCACAATGATTTGGGTTTCCTGTGTCGTTAAATGTTGTATAGCATAGCCCGCTGGACGATTAATATTTTATTTCCGTTATGTTTTTGCAGTGTCTCTCGTTTTCTGAAACGATAGTTTGCATTTGACATGATATTTTTGGGGACTCATCGTTTCACTAAAACTGCATAGGTTACATCGCCAATGCATAGGCTATAGATCTGGTTTAAATGGCATATTAACGAATGCAGTTAACAACTGAAATAATTGTACTGTAATAGGCTTTAATGTTTTATAGCGTCCTCGACGGCTGTGTGCTTATTCTAAATTATTCTTTTTAATTCGACAATTCAAATTTACGCGCATCTTCGTTCATTTTGTGCAACCGGGGGCTTTTTATCGGTGCCAGTAACGGATATTCTGTATACAGTAGGCCTACTGTATATAGCTGTACAGCCACTGTTTTTAGTGCAACCTCTGTGCATTAGTCCTCTTGAAACATGGAACATTACCAAATGATCCGATCAAGTAAAAAGTTATTGATAGAAATCAGGTTGAGTTTGAAATGAATTATTCAAGCAGAAGTGAGGAATAGGGTTTGGTGACTGGAGCATATGACTACATTTGTGACCAGGGGTCTGTAGTGTCGAATCTTAAAAGGGCTTCCAGCAGCTGTTGCAAGGCTGGCGCTGTACCCAGTGCAAGATTCTCCTTCTTTATTGCCTCATCAATTGCAGCGCTGTGTGGAATCCTGCATTTAAAAAAAATCCTGGATGGCGAGAACCTGTTGAGAAAATAGACAATGAAACAATTTAAAACGATACATGAAAAAAGTGAATGTCTAAATGTATCATCTGGTAAACCCAGAGGACACCTGCATTGTCTTTCATATTTCAATAAAGCCCAAAATAAACGCAAACAGCATGCGCATGCCACTTTAGTTTTGAGTGAAATTACCAATCCAGCATACAACAACTGATGAGTTATGTAAAATATTGTGTGTGTGTGTGTGTGTGTGTGTGTGTGTGTGTGTGTGTGTGTGAACAGTTGATCCCAAACGACCTGAAGCATTGGTATCTTCTGAATTTCATAATAGACTAGCTGTAAAAATATGTATTTTTATTTGTGTTCAGGCTATACACATTTGATTACTAGTTAACAAATTTTATTTTCAAAAAAATGAGGCGAGCGAACGAAAAAAGTTAGATCCCTGTAAATACATGGATTTAAACTTCTTACAACCACAAGACTATAGCAAAGCCCCTCTCCTTCAAGTTGTGCAGATGGGGGTCCATATATCAGAGTGCTTTTGACAAACGGATAATGAATGTCCAGCCTCAATTGAAATGTAGCCACTACATTTCAGTCGAGTTATTTATTATAAAATATGCTAATACGCCAATCATAAGATGTTTCAAGGAAATCGGGACAGTCCACCCTCATTTCATATTTTTTTCTTTATTCAGACAGGTAGAAAGCAGAAATGTAATACATAGAAAACGGACCACAGCTAAGAAAGTAGGCTAGCATAGCGATCGGACCCCCGCTCCTATGTGGGAAGTCACATGTGCCCGAGAGTCCGTTGCCCAAAGACTCCGCTTGTCTCGTTCAATTTTTTTGTTATTCAAAAACTGTTTAAAAACGATTAACACAATTATTCATACGGTTAAATTTGTATAAATGTAGACTACAACACGTCTATCATACTAAAATGAATACATATTAAAATATTGAATATATAAATATTTATACCAAAAACAGTAGGCCTACAAATAGGGGACTAACACTAAATTTAGAAAACGAGTAAATTATTCAAGCTAGAAAAAAGTGCATGTCAGGCATACAGCAGCTATCTATAGAGAAGTGATCATTTTGCATCATGACAAGAATCAGTTTAGTGTTATTTAGAAAGACATTGTTACAAGACAAGTTTAGAGTCCCAGTGGCATAATTTCAGCAACACATATCATTTCAGCAATGGGACGTCACATAAAGCCTAGCCGCTACGTGAACATTAATTTTACCTACAGTAGCCTAGTGCAATAGCCTACGCTGCTGATGAAAGCCTACTTAAATAACAATCTTTCTGACGAAACACTGAAGATTCCTATCAGTGAACGCAGCAGAATCGTGTGTTAATGCAACGTATGTGATAGATAGGCTATCACATACGTCGCATTAACACACGGTTCTGCGTTTTTCAAGCAGAAAAAACATGCTTTGCATTCTGTATGGCTAGTGTCTCTGGTACCTCCTCCGCGTGCTCCTGGGTTGGGGGGGCGTGCATGCTGACATAGCCCCCCAACTAGGTTGGAGTGAATATGAGTTTTGCCTAAATTATGTCACACACACAAACACACACATTAAGCCAGAGTGTGTCTCTCAGTGGCATGCACAGATCTATAGAGAGTGTGTCTCTCAGTGGCATGCACAGATCTATAGAGACTGTGTCTCTCAGTGGCATGCACAGATCTATAGAGAGTGTGTCTCTCAGTGGCATGCACAGATCTATAGAGAGTGTGTCTCTCAGTGGCATGCACAGATCTATAGAGAGTGTGTCTCAGTAGCATGCACAGATCTATAGAGAGTGTGTCTCTCAGTAGCATGCACAGATCTATAGAGAGTGTGTCTCTCAGTGGCATGCACAGATCTATAGAGAGTGTGTCTCTCAGTGGCATGCACAGATCTATAGAGAGTATGTCTCTCAGTGGCATGCACAGATCTATAGAGAGTGTGTCTTTCAGTGGCATGCACAGATCTATAGAAAGTGTGTCTCTCAGTGGAATGCACAGATCTATAGAGAGTGTGTCTCTCAGTGGAATGCACAGACTTTCTGAAAAGGCACTTTTTAGGGTGACAAGCATGTCTCATGCTGTTAGGGTGCCCCTATGATAGAAAAAACATGCTTCATTTTCCCCCTAAGATCACAAGGATCTTGGGGCAAAACTAAGCATATTTTCTCAACTATAGGGGCACCAGAGGGGCATTTAACAGTATTTCCCACAGGGTTTTCTGAAACTGTGATGGGTGGGCTCTGGTGGCATGCCCCCCCAGAAGAAAGATTTGTCAATTTCAACAGCTAAATGTATCAATTTGGTGCTTTTTCTAGATGAAAATTTAAAGACTAGATCCACAAATTTTGTTTGTGATTGGAACATGGAGAATGGAACATATGAAATAGATAGCATTTTGGCTAGTGAACTTTTTTGGCTAGACAGCTAGATAACATGCAGAAACGTGGTCTGCAAAAATAATATTCATAAACTTGTTGTCAGCGGACAAGACTATACAGAGTTTATAACAATGCATGTTAACCTGTTCTGCCCCAAAGCCCAAGTGAGACTTAACTATAAAACTATAACTTTAAAACAAGTTGAATGAATAGTTTGTTTATTGACAAGAAAGCCTCTGAATCTGATTGGCTTGCTATCAAATGTTTGCTGCCTCTGTAGAATCTTCGTCTTTTCTTAGTAAAGTACTAGTAGGCTTGCTTAAGGTTGATCCTGTTATATGATATGGAAGCCAAACGAGCCATCCGACGCCGGAGATGGTTAAAAACTGAGAGACTGCACTGAAGCGAAACAGGAAACCCTGCCGTGGACACAGCAGGTTGCGACTTGAGCCGAGCGGTTTAATTGCACTTCTTGTGTGACTTTAGGGCAAAAAGTTTTATTTATTTATTTTTTACCAGAGAGGCACCTTAGTAGCACATGTGTCCCTAACTTTTTCTATCCGAAAGCGCATCTTAATGGGACACTAGCATGCTTAGGGCAAAAATGAAGCATGCAAGTGTCTGATTAGGGAACGGACCTCCGCTGGTTTAATAAAGGTTTTTAAAAAGAGGCACTTCGGTACTCAAAAAAAAAAGGTACCCTCCTGTGCACCACAGTGAATATATACCTTGTTGGCAGATCATGTGGGGCTTTTTCTGTGCAGATTTAATGTATACATACTCAGTGTGTGTGTGTGTGTGTGTGTGTGTGTGTGTATGTCAGAGAGAAAGAGAGAGAGACACACACACACACACACACACACACAGATTTTATGTTTTGGTGATGTTCAATCAGGCCTATGTATGTCCGACTAATTTCAGAATTGGACATTCAATCATTCATCGCTAAATTCGCTTTAGACATCTGATCACATGATTTGTCATGTAAAGTCTTAAGTGAGTTACATTTTATTTGTTATATAACATATATATGGTGGTGTGGTCTCTTCCAAAAGTTGTCAGTAGGTAGTACACATTTCTATCCGATATAGAAGAAGTAGTGACCGTTTGACAGTGCCATTATGTAGAATTTACATTGGGCATTAGATGGCAGCACTGTTCTGCAGATATCAGGCTTGGGACGCCTGGCACGGTGTTAAAAGCCAACAGATAGATTATCCTGTCTGCACATAAGTGCCTCATGTTTTAAACGGATTTAAGGTAGACCGCAGTGCCTAAAAAGATGTTGAACATTTAGCTTCTTGGAATTATCACAGTCCATCATTGATAAATATACCTTAGTATAAACGATTCCTAAGTTTACACTGCAGGGTAGTTTTATATGTTAAGTTTACAACAGTTTGGACTAATTTGACAGAGGTGTTTTTAATTTACGACATGGTAATTATGTAGACTAGTCCAATGTATGAAATAGTTATTGTTCAATGTATGCAAATTGGCCGAAATATTTCACCGATGTTCCATTTATCCTCATTAAAATTCTTACATTTCTGTGTCTTTATGTCACCAGAAGGTGGCGATAGCTATATTGACACGAGACTTGAGAAATCAGGTTGAGAAATTAGACTAGATTCAGCTGTAAATTACGCTGGTACAGTATGGAACACATGACTGGCGAAATGGCTGTACGTCATCAAGGGTCTAAGATATCAAACGAGCCCCAAACCATCATTCTGCGGCCAGATATGGAGTAGATGTGGATGGATCCCTTTAAGGGTTGTTTCTCCTGACTTTTCCCCCCATAGAGTTCTATAGGAAAATGAGTCAGGAGAAATAACCCTTGCAGTGATCCATCCACATCTACTCCATATCTGGCAACAGAGTGATGGTTTGGGGCTCGTTCGATAGCTCAGACCCTTGATGACTTATAGCCATTTAGCCAGCCATGTGTTCCATGTGAGCTTATAGTATCGCTTGTAACAGTACCTGGAAATAACATATCGAGAGTATTTTGATGTTGATGGGTCACAGACTTCAGGAAGTAACAGCATGCAAAGGATATGCGACCAAATATTAAATATGATACTTTAAAAATATGTTAAAGCAAAGGGTATGAATACTTATGTAAATGAAAGATTTCAGTTTTCGATTTTTAATACATTTGCAAAAAATTCTAAAAACATGTTTTTACTTTGTCATTATGGGCTATTTTGTGTAGAATTCTGAGACAAAAAATGAACTCAATCTATTGTAGAATATGTCTGTAATGTAATAAAACGTGGAGAAGGTGAAAGGGGTATTCAGACTTTCCGGCTTGACTGTGTGTATATATATATATATATATATATATATATATATATATATATATATATATATATATATATATATATATAAATGCAGATGCTATTATTCAAAGAAAATTATATTACACCAATGCTTACATCTTAATGCATGATAGCCCACTCCAATATATCCAGTGTGCGAATTAACGGGGAATTTCTCTGTCACTGTTTTCGCGTCATCCCCTCTTCTGTTTGATCAATAGGTTTATACGTTATTTCCGAGTGTCACAAATAAAATCTAAGCTATAAGTAGGCTATAAACGTTAGGATTTCCATCTGCGCTGCTCAGCCTTCTCTTATCAGACGTAGCCTAACGTTACCTTTTAGGAGTTCGGATTTGTCGATGCTAGCTAGTAGTAGCCCATTGTCACGAATCTGTAGCAGCCTTCCAACTAGCCTACCTCTCTAGCCAACCAAGCTTTATCCAACAAACATAGCATCGGGACAACAACCTAAAGCTCGAGAAAATGAAAGGGGTATAAGCTACTTGCATTTTGCATTGTTTTAAAGTAGGAAAGGTAGAACGGGTAGAAGGTAGCTATTCATCCCTCGTAATTTTGCTTGCAAACTTTTTGTTGTTCAATTCTACCATAGCCAAATTTATATGTTATAGACCTAAATAGAGTGTATGGCAAAGATGATTCCTGCACTCTATTAGAGTTTATAGTATAGTTAATTGACGATTATCATAAATGCCTCGCAAATCTACGTGAAGTCCTGCATACACAGGTAAAGAGTTTGTGTGCACGTGTTAGCCTATATGCGTGTATACTTTGAGAAATGTCCCCCTTCTGTTTTCTTCACAATTAGTACAATGAACCTATCCCCCATTTGCCTCCCCCATTCTATGCTGTTTTACACACAGGTTTTGGTCGGAAAGTTAACTTCAGGATAAAGTTTTCAAAAAGAATGTTTTTTTATTTGTTTTCCCATTCTCATTTAAAATGCACAAAACAGGTTTTACATTTGCGCAAATCATGTGCAGAACACATGGCGTATCCAAACGAAATTAACAAAACATTCTCGGGACATCGCGCTCCGTGGTGAAACAGTCCTTAATTAATAAATAAAATATAAAAAATATTTATAGGTCAGCCGAACGAGCTGGCGAGTCTTGCTAGCAGTCCTGGATCCTCGATAAGCGGGCGTTGAAACTTGGTCAGTTGATAATTAAGCCTTCACAAGAACAGCAAACTCTGCGGAAAGGGTAGACGGGATACTGGTATCAATGAACCGCTCCAAAACCAGAAACAGATTATTGTATTTATTTTAAATAACCTGAATTTATAACTGTAGGCTACGATTGATACGATTTTGGCCAAGCAGAGAAAACACTGATTGCAGAGTTCTTGCTGATGTTGCCATGTGCTTGAATTGTTCTGTTCACCACTTCAACTGAAGACAAGTTAATGGCGCAAATAGCCTACCCCCAAACATGTATTAGATTTTTTGAAAAAAAATTACCATGAAAATGTATAGTTATTGTTATTATAATTGCTATTACTATTATTAATTCCCATACCTTACCCTAACAAAATAATGACGTAATCCAAAGCACAGTCTCACGAAATAAAGCCTATGCTGTGTCACCCAGACCATAGCCAGTAGTCTTCAGTTTGCAGACGCAGGCCAGCGTGGCCGCCCCCAGCCAACTCTACCCCTCCTCCCATCAGAATATTTGCCTAAGTCAGTCCTACTCTCAGTGTGGTGCCATTTTAACGCATTAAAGAATTATTAACATGTTTCCGTTTATATTACCGTCAACTCCGATCTTGCCGTCGCCGTCACTGTCTCCTGCAGCTAAGAAGGCTGCAGTCTCTTTGTCGGTGAGCGCTCTGGCACCGGCAGAGAAGTTCTGCAGGAACAGTCTGCAATGTGTGTAGGGGGAGAGAAGAAAAAGGTTTCACTCTGGTATTGAGGCCTGAGAGAGGCAACTGAGGCTAGCTGGCATTCTAAGACCGTATCTTACTTCAGCTCATCCTCCTCAATGAAGCCGCTGTTGTCCTGGTCAATGATGAGGAAAGCCTTCTTGATTTCGTCGGAGGACTTGCCGCTCAGGCCGACCTTGGCGAAGAAGACCTTGTAGTCGAAAGAGTCAGCAGCTGTTGGAGCGAGTTTCAGAGGTTCAGGTCAATTAAGAGATGGTTCCAACGCCCAAGCATTTCGATAACAATCAAATTAACGTAGAGAGAGATTCCCACAAAGATTTTTATCTACATCTGGCTACCTAATCGCCACCCATCTGACTGGCTGCACAATCCCCACATTCCCATCCACTTTGATCTCCCAGGTCACCACTGCTGACCTGCCCGATTGGAGAAAGTTAGAGCTGTAATATATATTTTTTTCATTTTAAAAATGCCTTCTTTTCACGCTGGTATTCTTGTAGCAATATCCATTCAATGTACCTATTCAATGTATTTGCTCCTCTAACCTATTTTCATTGGTGCCGTCGGGTGCGAAAATCCCGCCAGGTATTCAAATATGATGACGCACGCACAGGAACTTGCCCGTCGAATGCGGAAGAGCAAACGCCTATAATCCAAAGAAGAATATTACCAGAGACTGTCCGCGTCAGACGCCATTGTTTATCGTCTCTATAGGCAGTTATATGTTATCCAAAATATGTTATCGCTGGATTATAAGAAAGACACTCGATCAGTCCCACCAGGATCTCGCAGAATTTTTTTTATGATTGTTGCGGCCGAAAATGCTTGATTTTCTTAAAAGTTGCGATGCAAAGTGCGATGTTTTGTGTGTGTTTGTTGCGATGAAGTTCCGACAATTAGTGAAAGTTGCTAATAAAAATTGCGATTTCCAAAAGATATATGTAATTCAATACATATCGATATGTAATTCAGTGAGAATTAAACAGTACTGTATAACACAACTGGAAATATTGTGGAGCTTGGTTCCGAGTAACCTTACAAAAAGGCTCAATATAACAGAAATGTTTTATTTGTAAATTGAAATGTGAAACTTATTTTTTTGGACCTGAAAAGCAGTTTTGCATACTTCCGGGTAGGAGAGGAGTGGTAGTGGAGGAGTGGAGGAAAGGAGGTGGGGACTAAAGAATATTGCGACGCAGCCGGGGAGACTCGCGACAGCAGAACCCAAACGCGCTTTTATTATGAAACCATTTTTAAGCTCAGTAGCCTAATGATGGGAAAACTGACCCTGCTTTATGAGACTCTACAACAAAGGAGATATTTTAATAAAAAACATTTTGTAAGTTGCCTATTTATGTTTAAAATAATATGTG
Organism: Ilyophis sp. 1 JC-2022; assembly: GCA_022702515.1. Lineage (NCBI taxonomy): Eukaryota > Metazoa > Chordata > Actinopteri > Anguilliformes > Synaphobranchidae > Ilyophis > Ilyophis sp. 1 JC-2022. The sequence continues at coordinate 86,409,293 of CM040394.1, forward strand.
TTCTTCGAGCCGGGGTCGTAACACAACGATTTGGTTTCGTTGATTTTGCGTTAATAGTTGCGAACTTTTTTGAAAACGAACTTTTGTGACCACCAGCCACCACAAATATAGCCAAAATTGCGAAATTACATATTACAGTTTAAAGTAGCCTACATAAGGGGAAATATAAATAGAGCCATATAAGCTCATAGTCATGTTGAGTGGAGTTGTCACCTAGAGATCGGCTATTAAGTGACAACTGAAGCCTTTAAACAGAAATTAACACTCGGCATCGCGCGAGATGTAAGAGAGGAAATAATAAATAACTGTCACGTGTACCAGGAGAAGTGTTTCACCTGTAGATTTTATTTTCTCAAAATATTTAAATCTCACATCTCTCATTGGCTGCTACACGTTTTTATTCTGAAACTTCAGCAATTAATTTCCCAAAACACCTTACATGAACGTAGCCTACAACACTGTTCAGGAGCCCAAGCGCTTGAGTTGTTTTTTTTTATCTGTAGGCTATTTAGTTCTTACCTTTGCAAGCTGCAAGAGCCGCGGTGATGTCAGCGTCTTTAAGAACACTTGCGAATGCCATTTTGCTTCTTTTTGTCTTCAAAGCTGCACGAAAACAAGACGTTGATCATGTAAGTAATAAAAAAACACAGGCATTCATTAAATGCTAACGTAATATATTCTTTAAAAAATACACATTTCTTGCTGATATTGGCATACTTTCGTTAGCGGCCACTATTGTAACCGTTTTCGCAGTTCAATATAATTGTGTAAATTGTATGACATTTATTTTGTATTTAGTTTTAGACGAATTGTTTAAAACTAGATAGCTGTGTGCAAACATATTTTCTCAGCACATGATGTATCACTGAAGGGAAAGTAGCCCCATATATGAAACTGAATTAGCAGCATCCATAAATTGTTGTAACCATGTGTAGCATATAGCCTAGAATGTAGACTATAGGCTAATGCAAGTGTCACATTCACTGACCAAATAACTGGTGTCACAACAGATTGTCAAACGGAGTCTGTGGAGAAAGGTGTGCTCTTTGGTTTTCAGATACCGCAAATAAAATGCGTAAGATTATCTGTTTGTGCTCACGACTTAATGCAATACGTGCACATAAACTATCTGAGCAGTTCGTGTGAAGTACTAGGCACGAACTAGAGGGCGCATGACCCGATTTACCCCCTGTCTCTTTGCCTCTATGATTTAAGTCTGACTGACTTCAACCAGTGGTAGCCCCCACCAGTCTGTTTACATATATATCAAATTCGGTTGTGCAGCTGTCAGAAAACGTAACATTCCCGCGTCATCTTCACGCGCAACATTTCAACATTTCCTCTCAGTGCCATATTTTGACCTGAGCTGCTCTAGGTTAGGTACTTGTGGGTGACCGTGTTAGATAGGTTTGTCCTGTAAAAGAGCAACAAGATGGAAATTAGGTCGAAAAAATACAAAAGTCACCACTTCTTTGTGCTCCTAATTTATATATTTTTAAATACATCGCGCAGTTAAGCAATGATAAATAAAAAGAACCGAAAGAAAAAACCAAAAGCACTCGTTTTGTAAGTAAAGACAGCAATTATGATTACAACTCTTCTTTGTTAAAACACACTGCGAATTTCTCTTTCTCAAGAGCTCTCGTTTGTACTTTGTAAGTTTTCCACAGTTGGTTTGGTTTTTCAGCATCATTTGCGGTTTAAAGTTGGCACTCCCATCCTACATACAGCTGGGTCCGACAGAATGCACGACTCAAGATGTTTTATCCTTCCTTCGCCAGTCGAACATATCCAAAAGGCGGCGTTTCACTTGCTTCGCTTCTGAAATATATATTAAGTTGCTTTCTCTGTGTTGCTTAGATTTCCATCGGAAGCGGAAAAGAAATACCCAGCCCACAGACGAAGCAAATCGGAAACCTCGCCGTAGAAACAGCTTTGTGTCCTTCTGCTCCGCAGCTTGTGGGGCAACTCACCTTAATGCTGCTCAAGAACCAGGAGTCTGAGTCGCGTCGCGGCTGTGAATCTCTTGTCGGACTTATTCCGTCTTATATACCTGTCCACTCGCCCCATTTACTGGAATTTAAGGTTGATTGACGGATACCAATACGCAGAGGTTAGGAATAGTTTGGAGAAAAATGTGTCTAGTAGTCAAGTTGTGCTATTTTTGTCATAACAAATGAGGATGCTCAGAACCATGTAAGACGACAAGAGGCCATCTATTGGCGAGATTGGCTCCCTTACCAGGTACATTTGCTCTTTACTTTACATGGTAATGGCTTGGCGCGCGCCGTGCCTCTGCGGAATTCTGTGGATTGACAGTTGGATTTACATTGATTTTGGGTGTATTTTTCGTTTGATTAGGCATGCGGTGGGGAAACAACAACGTCCGAATATGATCCTAATTCTGAGAAGATATTTATGGCTGGCTGACTGCCCTCGCGCGGTCCCGATAGATTAAGTTTCTGTTTCCCGGGCAGAATGTAAAGTTGCCATATATGCTGGTGAGGGGGTCAGCACAAAGCCGTGTGGCGATTAACAGTCAGCGCAAAACTGCGTTTAGCGATTAGACGACAGTCCATGCGCTGCACCAAGGAATTGCCGTTTTTAATGACAGCACTAAAAGGAACATGATAAATAACGCCATTTAACAATGCTGACAGAATAACCACTTATGCTACAGTGAATCCCATCAATCAAAAATAGTATAGTTAGTGCATTATATAGGTTAATATAGGTGAGTTTGTTAATGTTTGTGTTTTAAAGCTTAAAGTAAGGCCCATGCGTGTGGCCACATTTTCATATAGCAGCCTCATTTTAGTCATGTATAGTTTCTCGGCGACCTTCAATACAGTGTTTTTTATCAGGTAACTGGATAAATCATTTTCGACGAAACAAGACAGACTTATTAGTAAACCTGAAAATCGATACGTCTGGTGAAACATAACGCCGTGTTATTGACCAGCCTCTGAAATAAAAGCCTGATTAGTTTACGTAACCCAGTGACTCATCAACGCTATCAGACACTTTCTTGAAACGCTCATTCTGAAATCTTTATTTTTAAAAAGTATTTAAAGACTGGTTCTGTCCAGTAAAATCCCGTGCTGTTATTACATAATCTTTTTCTTTGATCCAGTTTCGAATGACGGATGTTTTTAATTGGTCAGTTAGCTGCTGCCCACATCTCTCTTATATGCTTCATGTAGGCCTACCCCTTGCGCACATCATGCAATATTCTGTTTATCTAAACATAATATTCACTTAAGGTTCACTCAGTTTATGAGAGTCCACTTCGGCCCTTGTCTCATTTTTTTAAAAACTTTCTCTACTTTCCCTCGCCCTGGTATTGTTCACATAACAGGTGGTCCCAGCCACTGCAAGTTCGCCGCTGTCATTTTACAGGTTAGAAGCCAAATGAGTACTGACGCAGTTGTTTTCGCTGGAGCAGCAGTTAGGCCGCGATCCACGGGGGTTCCAATGCCTGACCACCACTAAAAACTATGTAAAAGTATTGGGACCCAAATATGCCACATTGCAGATTAGCATTTTGTGTATCACTTTTTATTGTGCAAGAAAAACATTAATTGTGCAAGACAAACATTAAAATGTGTACAAAATACAAGATGAAGTGATTTACGTGTTTTAGCCCGCAGTAATTTCACCCGACCAGATGTAAAACATGTTGTTTTTTAAGAATCCGTAGTATAGTACTTAAAACATAATTTTATTTCTTCATTGATTGATTTGTTGGGATCGTGTATCACTAATTCGCACTCATTGATCAACATATCCCGTCTATTTAGTTAGTAGGCTATAGACAATATCAAGGTGCTGTGAAATTTGGTTTTCCTTCCAGCAGAAGGCAGTGTTTGCTCTCATATAGACATGTTCTGTTGTGAAAGTAAGATGGCGACCAAGAAACAAGCACGAATTAACGTGGTCAGTGATTTATCCAACGTAAGGTGTTTTACGAGGTTGCGCTCTATCATGGGTGACAAGTTATGTTTAGCTATGCTGTTCCTATACCGTTGGACAGGGTAGCGGGTATAGGGTACATTTATGCCTCAGTGTTTTAAACTTATATTGTACGTTTTTTGTATGTTCTGTTTAATTTCACTTTATTCTATACCAAAAACGGAGCGTATGTTCATTTGTGAGTAAGACAAGTAAAGAGTAAACAGGGCTATACACTTTTTCACGTTTCGCCAGTAGCCTGAGTGACGTTCAGGCGCTGTCCACCACTTGGGTGCTGAACACCAGGTTTGAGTTGTGCCTGAGTACGGCGATGCGGAGTGACATTCTAAAAGGTTTAGTGTGGAAAAGGCTTATAGGGGCAAGAACATATTTAAGGTTGATAAAAAATAGAATTTGATTCCAAGACACCATGGCCTGTATTTTTCTAAAGCGAGTGGCGCAAGTGCGTTTAGGGCGTGTCCAAATGTAATTTGTCGCTGTAATTTAGAAATGTGAATAACGAGGAATAGGGCGCAAAAAAAGTTAGCAAAAAATTATGAAATTTGAATTAATCTTTGTTTTTTTTAATGGTATCAGGATGTAAAAATAAAATAAAAACATTGTGCAGAGTGAATCCCCGAAATTCGAAATAAATGCAATATTTGTTGGACAAGGTTTTCTTTTTTTCAGTTAAATAAGCCATTCCATTTGCTTACCAGGCTATAGATAAAGTAGCTTTTCTGCCAGCTAATCCCTCCTCACCAGCTACAGCTACAGCTGGTGTATCGTCTTCGGCAAACGCGGCTTCTAAAGTCCTGAAATGTTTTCTCATCTATGTCTATGAGACATCAATGACTTTTGGCAATGTTATGCAACACGCAACACGTCAGAAATAATGCTCCGACATTCTGAGGGCTGTATTGTAATACTCCACTGGACTTATCCAAATATCGGAAGCGCATTTTCAGCACTGCAAATGCTTAATGATGTTTCTGTTTCACTTGAAATTGTTGCCTGAATATCTTCTCAAACCCCCCTCTGCCGTCGGTGCCGTGAGATTGCTCAACTCAGACATTCATTGTTCCTGCAACCAAGCTATAAGTGGAAACAACAAACTCTGTGTTCTAGCTTTATTAGTATGTGATGTATGACAACCATACCAAATACAGAGTTTCTAAGTGCCACCATTGTGGTGTAGGGGGTCCGTTTAACAAGCAACCCCCACCCAGTCTAACGTGCAACTATACTGACCCAAGCATGACACATTGGACAATAGGGTCTATCTGGGAGTTCATAAAAAATATTTTCACCACCAAAAATTTGTATTTCGTCATAGCAACAAGATAAATCCAACAATAGGCAGAACATATGCCAATACAATACATATGCCATATCGGAGGCACCGTTTAGAAATGATCTAATCTTTTGTACATATAGTCCCCCCCCCCCATTTTCGGGCATCAAAAATATTGGACAGTTTAACATAATGTAGAATAAAGTAATCATGTTTAATATTTGGTCGCATATCCTTTGCAAGCCATGACTTCCTGATGTCTGTGACCCAACAATATAAAAATATCTTATTTTCTGGTACTCCTACAGGCGATACTATAACCTGCAATCTTCATTTGAATGGATCTCTATGGGAATTGGGGGGTGGGACTAGATTTAGCTGTAATTTACACTGGAACAGTATGGAACACATGGTTAGATAAATGGCTATCAAACAAGCCTCAAACCACCATGCTGCCAGATATGCAGTAGATATGGATGGATAACTTGAAGGGTTTAATCTCCTGACTTATTTTTCTGTTCAATAGGAAAATTTGTCAGGAGAAACAACCCTTAAAGTTAATGGTCCTAATATTTTTTATAAATGACAACATTTGTGAAACACACTATGGAGAAATGTCATCCCTGGGCATCCAGCAAAAGATTACATCCTGTAAAGTTAAGAAAAAAGTGATGTTTTATTACAAGAGTGAATGATTAGTCTACATATTTATGTACATTTATGACATGAACCACTCTTTTTTTTCTGAACAAAGTTGAGTGGAAAAAAATGAGTAAGTGAAAACTCTGAATTTGTGTATCTTGCAGACATGCCTCATTTTCAGGAAATCTCTGCCCCGCACGTGTATATACCGGAGAGACACTTAAAACAGCGGATGGCAACTATCTTAAGCTAAGTGGAATTTTGGGAGTAAGTGATTATCTCAACGCTGAATCTGGCCCTTAAATAATTGTACCTAGAGAACCAGACGCCTACCTCAGTCCTCTGCTCTATCTGCTTTAGCTGCAAACAAGAGCTAACAGAAATGGTCACAGAGTTTAGCCGTAGAGACTACAGGAATTTGTTCTGTGAAGCTGAAACTGAAGGATCCTGACAGCATGGGTAACAAAGACCATGTGATGCGGGATCAGGTCCTGGAAGGTCTGCAAGATCATACATTGAGACGCGAGCTGAGGACATTATTCTTAACTATTCTGCTAAATGAATGTAATGTAATGTAATGTTAACTGCCCCGACTCTGTGTTTCGCAGATGTGAGAAAAGAAGCCGAGAGATGTTGGGATGTTGACGAAGGCGATCTGGCTAAGACCTGCGTCTTGGCTACACGCTCTGGTCCGCGACGACGAAACACTGGCATACAAGATCTCCAGAAAGTCTGGTAAGATCTGAAAGCTGAGATGGTGGAGGAAATGAAGACACACATGATAAGCTTGACTGTGTCAACTTACCATCAGAGCCATGGTGATGTTCATAACCCATGACGTGGCCCCGCCATCTATCAATATGATGAACAGGGAAAACCTATTTGAAACCGGTGAAAGACAGCATCACGTCCCCATCACTGCACTGGGGCATTGGGGTTTTTATTTTACCAGAGGGAAGATTGCCCCCCGACTGGCCCACAACACTACTTCCCAGGAGGTCTCCAGTACTAACCAAACCCGCACCTGCTTAGCTTCAGCCATTCAGCCAGAGCAGATTGCATGGTGGTATGGCTGCTGGCTATTATGATTGTGATGCGAGCCGGTGAAGAGATCCCCTGCCTTGTGGACACTGGCTCACAGGTCAGCCCTAATTAGACAGAGTACTATTATTGTATTAGGATGTAATTTCCGGGGGTCATCACTCTGAAACTTTTCTTTTGATACATTGTTAAATGTGTTCATGCATATGTATACCTGGAGTGACCATGCTAAAACTGGGCGGAGATTATGTAAATTAAGCTAATTAAGAATTCCGTCTAATTTACTAAAACATGTATTAGTTGTGACTCTCCTCTTTGCGTGAGAATTTTTTGAACTCCTGAAAGCAGGCGGTGATTGGTTCGTGCTGATATAGCCTATTAGCTCACACTCCTGGCCAGCCCTCGGATGTTTCGCCTCACTGCACGCATGGATGGGGTTACTTTGTTCACCTCATCAGGGATGTGGGGCAGATTTAGCAGAACTATTGTTTGCTGCTGACCTGTCCACTTCCTCGTGGATGCCGGAGAAGGCTGTCAGGCTGTAGGTACGACGCGCAGGTCCACCTCGTGAGCACCCCGAGCCCGACTATTGCAACTGCACCGCAGATTTAAGCGAGGCAAAATTGTGCCCGCTATTCTACCCGCTGTTTTTTATTTATTTTTTAGCCTGTTTTAGTTTTATGACTGAAATAATTTCATTTTTTCTAGGTGGATGTCTTGCTTAGTTTAATTACTCTCACTAAAACAACAAAACGAACAACGATTGTAGAACTATAGGCACAGCCTAAGAGGCAGTCTTTAGACAAACGCTTTAAAAACAAATGTTGAGCGGGCTTGTCAACGAGAGGATAACGTGGAATTTTAATAGAAAACACATAGAAGGCCTATCTGAACAAACAACACTTATTATTTATGTGCTCTACTGCTTCAAACCTGCTATATAAATGAACTTATTATTATTATTTGTTGAAAGAACGAGGATAGGCTACATTTGCTCGTCGCCATGCCAATTCGGAATTACGAAATATGCAATAGGCCTAGCAAACGTAAAGAAGAGGGAAAACACTTATTCTTAGCTTTTCTTGTCTGTGTGTTTTTTTATTTTAAATTATCGACTTTTCAGTTTGTCACGAACGCTCTTCAAATCTGCCGTCATGTTGGCATTGAATCGAACACTTCAGCACGCAGAGCGTGACCAGCTCTGTCTGCGTGCTCAGGCGGTTGGGTGATTCAACACAATTATGTTATAGGTTATTGATATTAACACAATTTAAATCCGATCTAATTAGGCTACATTTTTATTTTTTATTTTAACTGACTCGTCCTCAAACCATTTTTTTTTATTATTCTTGTTTGACGCGAGACCGCGGGTGACTGCACGTACCCGCGCACATTGGATCAGCCCGCATCGTCGCTGGTACGCACTTCCTCAGAAGTCAAATCAGTTTCCCTTATATGGGCTGCATGTGGCGGAGATTTAAAATGAATGCATCCTCTGATGCGTACCACTCTGGAAAGGAGACATGCAGGGTTTAAAATGTTTAACACTAATTTACTTTCTACTATTGAGTTTCTACTAATCATTTCTCATCATACCGTCTTTTCTTTACATTCTCTACTGTTCGTTTTTTTATACAAATACATTTTGTATGTGATGTCACTCCAAAATTTTCCCTTCTCTGTTGGTGTTGTATTCCTATGCTGTAATACGGCATTGTGAACCTGTAAATTGACCATTACCTCTATTTTCTAATCTGTCAATTTAAGTTTTATTTTTCTTGCGGTTCCCTCGCTGCTTGTGCCTGGTTGCTCTGTATTAATTTCTTAGCGCATAATCTGCTGGACATGTAAGCATGCCATATTGTTTCTGATCCATTTAATGGGTGTTTCCTACTGCAAAATTGTGAAAGAGGGTGTTTCATTTATTTGATAGCGTAATTAGAACCAGTCGTAGTAAATTGGTCGTTCATGTGTCGGTATCTGGGACCGCAACAGAGCCGCAATATAGCTAATGTTTTTTGCGCTGCGGCTATTTTCTTAGTAAATCTGGCCCTGAGTAACTGAGATACGTGGACCTACTGTACAAAGGGGGGCAAGTCCTTGGAGGGGTATGTTCTCTGTTCCAGGTTCTGCTCTTGTCAGCCAGCCAACACCCTGGCCCCACCCTGCTGGCTGCTCAACACCCTGATCCCGCCCTTTTGGCCGCCAAAACCCAGCCCTAACAACTGCCCAGCCCCCAGGTCCTGTTCAACTGTTGAGGAACCAAGAGGCAGAACAACCTAGTGGACTGGCAGAGCAACAGGCATCATACCCAGGCCTATCTCCTCCTACCAGGACACAAGAGGAGGCAGAGCGCCAACCCTGATGCTCCCAAAGGATCACCCAAAGAACAAAGCCAGTACATTATGACCAAGTGCTGTACTACCGATGTACTGTCATCTCTTCAAAAGCCACGAGGACATGGCTAAAAAAAAAAGAAATATATAATGTACTGAAATGGTATATACTGTATATACAGGGCCGTGAAAGTTTTTGCCCCTTCCTGATTTCCTCTATTGTTGCATATTTCTCGCACTGGATGCTGTCAGATCTTTAGACAAGATATAATATTGATTTTAGGGAACCTGAGTGAACAAATGAACTTTTGTGTTTTACTTATTTCATTTATTTAATGAAAAAAAAAATCCCAACACCCATTTCCATTGTGTGAAAAAGTAATTGTCCCCTTACAATAACTGCAGCCAATGTAGAATAAAGGAATCATTTTAAATATTTGGTTGCATATCCTTTGCATGCCATGACTTCCTGATGTCTGTGATGCAATAATATCTTGATATATTATTTTCTGGTACTCTTACAAGCGATACTATAACCTCTGCATTTAGCTATACATTATGCTGGAACAGTATGGAATACATGGTTGGGAAAATGGCTGTAAGTCATCAAGGGTCTGAGGTATCAAACTAGCCTCAAACCATCACTCTGCTGCCAGATATGCAGTAGATATGGATGGATCACTTTAAGGGTTGTTTCCCCTGACAAATTTTTCTATTGAACTCTATGGAAAAATTAGTCAGGAGAAGAAACCCTTCAAGTTATTACAAGAGATACTATAACCTCTCCGCATTTGAACGGATCTCTATGGGAATTGGCGGGTGGGACTAGATTAAGCTGTAAATTACACAGAAATAGTATGGAACACATGGGGCTTGATTTACTAAGACCTTTAGCATGTGCAAAACCAATAACATAACCAATGATTGGTCAAGGTATTTGTTTTGCACCAATTATTGGTTGTGTTAACCAAAGGTTATGCACACGCTAAAGGTCTTAGTAAATCAGGCCCATGGTTGGCTAAATCACTAAGTCATCAAGGGTCTGAGGTATCAAACAAGCCTCAAACCATCACACATGCTGCCAGATATGCAGTAGATATGGATGGATCACTTTAAGGGTTGTTTCTCTTGACTCATTTTTCTATTGAACTCTGGAATAATGTGTCAGGAGAAACAACCCTTACAGTGATCCATATTGTCCACTTTTGGAGTGCACTGTATATTCACTATTTGCATTATTATTTCCTTGGCTAGTTTCAGTTTGTTTCCCATCGTTCTGCCTACAAAGCTAAGTTTAAAAAAATATTTTTTGCTGATAACTTTAAGTAGTTTAAAAACCTCTATTAAATCCCCCCCTTCATTTCCATTTGTTCAGGCTGAATATGTTAAAAGCCTTAAGTCTATCCTCATGGTAGCCAGTTTGGTTGCCCTTCTTTGTACTTTCTCCAGAGCCTTTATATCTTTCTTATAATGTGGTGCCCAAAACTGCACAGTACTCCAGATGAGGTCTGACCAATGCATTATATAGTGTCAATGTAAGATTAGATTTGTATTCTATACTTCTTGCAATATATCCCAGAAGTATATAATACAAATCTAAGTAAATAATACATGTTATACATTAATGCTGTGCAAATCAAATCAATGTATTGCTATACCTTTATTTATTTATGTATTTATCTAACTTGTAATATGTCCTATTCACTATTGTGTGGGGTGCACACAGAGTGATATATTGCTGTGTAGGTACAAATATTGCGGTGTATAAATTCACCTAATGGCATGATGTAGGCATTCCACCTTCAGTCCCATATAAACCTACACGAATACATTTTCCAAGCCAACAGTTTTTTTGTGATTTTACACAGTAAAGCCTTGTATTTTTATACCTCGTTTTCTCGTCTGTTGTTTGCTTTTGCCACTGAAGTAACATCCTAATTACCATTTGGCTCAATTATTTACACACAGACTTCACATGTAGGTTTAAGGTTCTTTATTTATAGCACGTTTGTCATTTGTCGCTTGTTAGTTACAGGTTTAATGCGTCAGGCGAATTTCCATGTCGTGTTTTTAATAAATCGCTTATCCTTGAGTGGCAATCGAAAGCGCTAGCTACAAGAGACAGACAGTGTTATAAAAAGAATGATGGGGTTTCGTTGGTCGTACAAAAAAGAAACGCCAGAGAATCGATGTCTCGGCTTCACTTCATCAGCGTGCAGAACTCTGGGGAGAAGAAAGAAATATGTAAAAGGCGTGACAACAGTAATTACATCGCTGATGTGTTAATGACTACTGCAATACAGATTTTTTTTTTTTTTTTGGATTTGTGTTTTGCATTCTACCAGAAAACTAAATTCATTATCTCAAACTGAATTTCACACCCCAGTTAGATTAACCACGTTAACCATAACACTAAGATCGTCATGACTTTTTACTACTAATACTACTACAACAACAACAACTAATAATAATAATAATAATCATTATCATCACCACCATCACAATCATCATCAGCGTCATCATTTTCACCATCATCCTCATCATCATCTTCAACAACATCATACTGTACCTTCAACCCCAATCTTTCCATCGCCATCTCTGTCCACAGCAGTCAAGAAAGCCTTGGTCTCTGCCTCTGTTAGCTCTCTGGCTCCCAAAGAGAAATTCTGCAGGAAAAACCTAGAGGAGTGGGAGGAAGATTGATGGAGAGATGGAGAGGAGAAGGAGAAAGCAAAAAAAAAAAGCAGGAGAGAAAGTGCAGAGGCGAGAGAAAATAGGAGCGGGAGACAGAGGGGAGAGTGGTGGAGAGGGAGAGAATGGGAGGGAGGTAAGAGAGAAAAAATAAAGGAGAGAGAATGGACAAGCAGAAAGGAGAGATGGAAAGACAGAGAGGGTTAGTGAATGTCACATTGCCCTGCCTGCACAGACACAGACACAGACACACACACACACACACACACACACACACACACACACAAACACACACACACACACACACACACACACACACACACACACACACACAGTAACAGTGGTGCATCTAACTCCATACTTAGAATGGACTGTAATGAGAAACCATTTGTATAACATCCATTAATCTGATACCCTCCTACACACACAAAACCCCAGGCCTTCATACTTGAGCTCTTCTTCCTCGATGAACCCACTCTGGTCTCGGTCCAGAGTGGTGAACACTATCTGTCCCTCCGCATCCGACCGCTTCAACAGGCCCACTTGAGTGAAGAACAACTTATAATCAAATGTGCCTGGAGCTATGAGGAGAGGGAGAGAGCGAGAGAGAGAGAGAGAGAGAGAGAGAGAGAGAGAAGAGGGAGGAAATGAGAGTGATGGAGAGGGAAAGAGACAGAGATGGAGAGAAAGAGAGGGAAGGAGGAATGAAGGGGGAGGGAGATAAACCTCATTGTGCACACAGTTATACCAGTCATTCAAAAATGTCAGTTAAAACTGGCTGTGTTGTAGTTACAGATGATTTACCAATAACACAGGGGTTCCCAAACCTTTTAATCGTTATTTTCCCTTAAAATGATCACTCACTTGCGAAAGACCCCCCCCCCCCACCATCACCTCTGTAAAATAACATTTTACACTTTTATGCAATACCCATACAGGCTGTGATGCAGTGGCTATTTAACACAATAGCACAGTTGGCCATTCCCACATATCATGCATTATATAAATATGTCATATATGACAAGGATCACAATATTAGCAATGATGCACAAGTCAAGGTCGCTTTTATTGGAAGGTGTTAAAAATGGTGTTGTTATTTTTAAAGGAAGAAAATATATTTTTTTTGCGGAGGACCCCTTGGGACCCCTCCGCGAGTCTCCAAAGTGCAGTTTGGGAGCCCCTGTGGTGGCACGCTGTGCCGCTGAGAGCACAGCGCTGTGTGTTTGCTGGCGGCAGCCCCCGAGAGCCCTGAGAAACAGTCTCAGGCTGTGTGTCAGTCAGGGGCAGGGGCTGGCTCTGCCCTTGGAAAGGTGTGCCTGTAAACCCCACCCCCTCTTCCCCCCGTGTACCGCGTGAAGCACACATAACCCCCCCCCCCCCCCCCCTGTAAATTATTGAGCAACGGCAGAAGGGGCGAGGACACCCTCTCCTCATGACCCGTCCTTGCTTCTCCGCTCGATGCAAACAAACCCGTATCCTGGCGATGGCCTCCTCCCCTGCTGCCCGGCAACCCAGCAACCAGGTAACCACCATCCCCCCTGCCCTGTAGCCCATGGGAGTGGGAGTGGATGTGGGAGTGTATGAGGGGGACCCTTGTGGCATGTACCCGACTCACCTTGGCACGCCTGCACCGCTGCCCTGATGTCCTCATCCTTCAGTATCTCAGGGAAAGACATGGTTCCGCCTCCTGAGCCCTGATGGACAGCCAGCATTATTTAAAATAATTAAGCCACTGGTTTGGGGATTGGTGGATGCGTCTCTCGTCTGTCCTTTCTTATTTTACCAGACATGAAGGAGTCATTAAGGGAGCATTGGGCTTGTGTGAACACACAGGCAGTGAGCCAATCAGAGGGCACCACCTCTCCTCTCACACTCACACAAACACACACACACACACAGAGACACATGCACACACAGGCAGTGAGCCAATCAGAGGGCACCACCTCTCCTCTCACACTCACACAAACACACACACACACACACACACATAAACACACAAACACACGCATGAACACGCACACCCAGCAGGCCCGCAGCTGAAGGCCTGAGCATGCCAGCCTTACGGCACAGTACCATCTGGACAGTCGGCCTTCTCTAAATGCCACGAAACGGAACCACAGAAACCCCAGATTATTTTAGGGGTTATTCATCCCCACAAAGTTTGTTGACGGCATCTGTCATCTCCTCCTATGGCTGAGAAAAGGTGAGAATGTTCACCAAGAGTTTCATGCTGTTTCCAGCTTCTCTTTCTCTCTCTCTTTTTGTATTTTTAAAATTGTGAACGCAACAATTATTTATATTTAAAAAGCAATTTTCCATTTTTTAAATCATGCACACACGCTGCAACATACACATACACACACGCACACACACACACCTAGTATTATAAGACATGGAGCATCACGCACACAGGATGGATGTAGGTGGAGGGCAGTATGGGTACTGACCTGTGAGCTGTTTTATCCTGTCCTGTGCTGTGCTGTGCTGTGCTGTGGACTCGAGCTGCAGCCGTGTCGCTGTGCCTCTTGCTTGTGATACCAGTGCAGTCGAACCCTGCCTTCCCTAACCCTCAGCCTCGGCTACAGCATCCACACAGGAGCCCATGTGACAGCTCCGCCCCCAAACCCAGAGAGACTTCCCAGCCACTAAGCCACTCCCCCATCATCAGCTAATCAGAGCCCATCATCTTGACAGCTATTGTTGTTCGGCGTGCCTGATAAACTCATACTTTTAAAATGATCAGAACCTGCAGTGTAATTATGAACTATGAATGAAAGGGTTACTCTTGACTTCCTCAATGGCAATTATTTATTGTTTTTTAATTAGATTTTTAAATGTTATATTACTGTTCCTGGCTATTATGTGCATATAGAGACAAAATAATATCTTGATTTCCTCAGCCGTGGAACTTGCAAGACAACCTTGCAACTTGTTTTGAGGACATCACAATGTGCAACTGAAGAGGCTTGAAATTAACTCGAAGCGTGTCCACTCTCAGTGTTACCAATGCAATCACAATTAGGAGTGCCTGTGTCACCGGAATTAATTCATGCTTGCAAGAAACGAGCTATTGTAGTTAACCATAAATAATTGACAAGCCACGACGCATTCATTTGTAACAGAACCATAGAGTAATGACATTCCTCTGATTAAACACTGACACAGTCTTAATGTGATTCACGCAGATGGAGTGTTCCCAAAGCTGGCTTTTAGAGCTACATCATTTTTCAATCAGAAAAAGAACGTCTTTTTAATACAGATGCGGTTTTATCACAGAGAAGCTCGGCTCGTGACGTTCAACGTTAAACATTTTAGACAAAATGCTGTGCCATTGCCTCCAATCTCAACCATCAATAAGGAGTTAAGACATGTTTGGGTCATTTAAAAAAAATAAAATAAGAACACATAATGCATGTGCATAATTACTTGACTAATTATCTTGTTAATCGCTGTGCACCGTATAGCTGCGTTAAAGGGTGTAATGCATTTACTGCACGGCCTTTTCCCCGTCTGCTGCTTGAGCTCTAGTTTGTCTGACCATGTGACCTTTCTGAGATGCTCATCAGGAACAGTAAACAGCCTGGAGGCAATGGACAGTCAAAGGATGGGGCACAAGTTTCTAGCCTAGCAATTCCTTCAACAATAAAAAACACCATGCATTCACACCAATTGGGGGGGGGGGGGGGGGTGTTAGACTTCATGGCAAATCTCTGGAACCCAGAGGCAACCTGTCCGAAACAAGTGAGGCCCAGTAAGAGTCCTAGCTGTTGTATACAAATTTACCGTCTCTTGGAGTTAGAGTGAGGGTTATGATCAGACACATTTTTGCTTGAATTCTTTCAATTAATTTGAGCACATTTAAACACAACGACAACATCTACCCTCCTCGAAATCCCCCAAAATAAACAATGAAATCAAGCAAAAAAAGGGAAAGGGGACCTCTAAGCCAAGATCATTTGTGTACTGTTTGATAAGATATGTTTCTTTTTGATTTATCAAATACTTTATCCACACTGGTCCTTTCTGTGATCTACAATTGGGAATTTGGAATTAGGGTTGGGGTTCCTGTTGGAATTAGAGTTAGAGACAAATCTGAATATGAATCAAGAGATTAAATGTCTTGCCACTACACTGAAATTAATTATGGTGTAGGTTTTATGAATTGCAGCAACTTGACTTTTCTCAGAATCTGGGGTTCTGTCCATAAACTGTAAAAGAAATATGGACAAAGTCACTGTTACATCACCCATTGCCTTCCCACGGGCTCATGAAAACCATTTTTATGCTCTGGAAGTCAGGCGGAAGTACAGTTTTTCGCCGCCATTTTGTATAAACAGAGTCTGCGCAGTGGAGCCAGAGTTTGCGCAGTAGGGAGAGCCTCTGCCACGGATTGGTCCACAAAAATGTTTAAAAAGCATACAAACGACACAATAACTTAACAAATTGGCACATGGGGAGACATTAGACGAAGAAAAAGCACCTATTGCGACTACATGAGAAAAATGTATTGACTTCGTATTTTTACCGCATTTGGTATCATTGACTTGCATTGAAAAACGGGCCTGAAAGATCTACACTGGAGCCAACTGTACTGGCGCCAGAGAGCAACGCCCGGTTTTGGCCCCTTGGTTTTGTCACAGTTCTGGCCTCTCTCCACCAGAGACCACGCTTCTCCTCATTTCTTGTTATATTTTTCCATTGATTAGAATTATTCCATTAGCGTTTTGCCGCTGTTTGCACATGTTTCCTCATCACCGCATTGTTCTCACCTGGTTCCCAATGTATTCAAGTCTTGTATTCGCTCGTTTTTTGTACTCTGTGCCTTGTTGCTAGCCCCTTCGTACGATTGTTTCTCTCAAGTTTTCTTAGCTGTAGTTTCTAGTTTACTCTCCTAGTGTTTTCCCCGGCGCCTAATGTTGTTTTATGTATGCCCTGTTTGTTATTTTACTGTACCGTTTCCTCGTGTTACCACCTGTTTGTCGTTTTCTTTAACACTCATTCAGTAAAGTCTTTATTTTTTGCACCAACTTTGTGTTCCTGCTTCGTCTCTGCATTTGGTTCCACACAACCCCGAGAGCCTTGTGACAGGGTTCAGGTGAATACCCCAGGTTAACGCATCAAAAGATGGCCAATTTGATGCAGAGCATGCAATGCAGTAACAGGACCCCTTTAAAAGTGTGTTCTTGCTGATGAATTGTATACTGAAACACAATAGTTTCATGTACACCCCAGAAGGCAATCTCATTGCGAAAAAAGCTACTTTAAATGACCATGTCTGGAATTAGCTTAAATATTGTGAAACAGATGGAAGAAACCCTGGGCTAACAGATGGCTAATTTAAAATAGCATGAATGTGGTATCACATTATGTAGCTAGCCTGAAGCTAATGAAGCACACTTTATCTATGGAGTAAAGATGGAACATGTAACCTGATTATATAAATTAGTTATTATTATACACTTTTAACATTTAAAATTATTTTTTTAAAGTATATCATTATATAAACACACAATATGTTCCTGGCTGTTATGTAGCCTACCTACAGTGTGTTCATGTTGTGATATGATAAGCAGCTAGTTTATCTTTCCATTTCATAGCTGTGTTAACTCTTCTGTATAAGAATTTATGTCAAATAAATAATAATATTATGAATGAAAAGCAAGAGCTTGTCTATAATATGTATAATCCACAATTAACTATTTATATTTCAAATTTCCTTTGATATTCATTGCAGGGGAAGATCTAGTCAAGGCTTTGCTGGTAGAGATAACAAGATTTGTACTGAAAATAGCCTGCAAGTCTTTTAAGATATAGGCTACATACAGTACATTACATTACAGGCAATTAGCAGACGCTTTTATCCAGAGCGAATTACACAAATTTTTATCTTTTTTTTTGTTTTTTGTTAACATACAGCTGGATATATACTGAAGCGATTCAGGTTAAGTACCTTGCTCAAGGATACAACGGCAGTGACCTACCAACCTTTGGGTTACAAGGCCAGTTTCTTAACCATTATACTACACAGTACATACAGTACCCTTCACAATTATTGGCACCCCTGGTAAAGATGAGTAAAAAGGGTTATAAAAAATTCAGATTAATCTCACACTGAAAAAATGAGAAAAATCCAACCTTAAATTGAAGTTAATTTATTCTGAGAATTTTTTTTTTTTTTTTTTAACAAAACCATGTGTGCCACAATTATTGGCACCCCTGCATTTAATACTTTGTACAACCTGCCAATAAAACAGCACTGAGTCTTCTCCCATAACATCTAATAAGGTTGGAGAATACAGAGCAAGAAATCTGAAACCATTCCTCTTTACAGAATCTCTCCAGATCATCCAGAGTCCTAGGTCCTCTCTTGTGCACTCTCCTCTTCAGCTCAGCCCACAGGTTTTCAATGGGGTTTAGGTCAGGGGACTGAGATGGTCATGGCAGAAGCTTGATTTTGTGTTCAGTTAACCATTTTTGTGTTGATTTGGATGTATGCTTTGGATCATTGGCAGCCAGATTCAGATTTAAAATGTTCTGGTATTTTCTGGAGTTCATGATACCATTTACCCTAACTAGGTTCCCAGGGCCTTTGGAGCAAAAACAGCCCCACAACATCACGGAACCTCCACCTTACGTAACAATGGGGATCAGGTTATTTTCGGTATAGCCATCCTTCTTTTTACGCCAAACCCTCCTTCAGTATTGCTTGCCAAAAAGCTAAATTTTCGTTTCATCTGATCATAGAACACAGTTCCAGTCAAAGTTCCTGTAGTGTTTAACAAACTCCAGGCACTTTGTTGGCATGGAGGAGATGTCTAATGGTAGTTTTGGAGACTTGATGACCCCAAGATGCTACTTTCCTCTGTAATTCTCCAACAGTGATTTTTGTGGATTTTCTTGCCTCTCTTACCATCCTCCTCACTGTGCGTGGGGGCAAAATAAACTTGGGTCCTCTTCCAGGCAGGTTTGTAACAGTTCCAGTTGCTTTGAACTTTTAAAGTATTGCCCTAATGGTAGATATGTGAATTTTCAGGTGAGTAGCTATTTTTTGATAGCCATTCCCTGACTTATGATGATCAACACACTTTTCCCTCATTTGATTTGTGTGTTATCTTATTTTTACCATGTTGATGTATGAATAAGGAACTATGTCCTTTGTGTCACCTCATATCTATACCCAAGTGAAACAGAAAGTTGTGGCTTACTGTTTGAAAGTTCCTAAACACTCTGATCAACTTTAAAAAATAAAATATAAATTTAAAAAAATGCTTCAGTTACATGTTGTTCTTAAGAATTTCCAGGGGTGCCAACAATTGCGGCACACGTGGTTTTGTTAAAATTATTATTTCTTGATGAGGGATTTTTTAAATCAGAATAAATGTACTTCAATTAAAGGTTGGATTGTTCTCATTTTTTCAGTGTGAGATTAAGCTAATTCACCAAAAGGTGAAATTTTTAATAACTTTTTTACTCATCTTTACCAGGGGTGCCAATAATTGTGAAGGGCACTGTGGGTAAGGTTTCGAAAAGTGATGCTTATTTACTAAACAAAAATACACCTCTGAACGCCCTCTAAATTGAGACAAATAGCGGCGTTTCGTGGCCCGCGGCGTTCGAATCAAGGAACAACCCGTACGATGTAAACAGTTTACCTTTCCTGTTAGTAGCCTACAACCAGCATCGCAGGCGTTTCTCACATGGTTGTCAACTGACTGATAGATCTTTGCTCACTCCTTGCTGGGCATCTCTTTAATTTGGCTGTGCATGGCCAGCAAAACTCGCAACGGCGATTGGACACAATCCGATGGCTTGAAAATAAGACTACACATGATTGGCGCACTCCCACGTCGCTTCTCTTTGCCTCTGTCGCGCACCTTTCTCACATGACGTAGAAGGACTATGGCGCTGTTGGGGAATGTTGGCGTTTGACTCTATAAAGTCTTGATAAATGAAACGTTAAATCTTTGTCATACTGTAATGTCAGTTACATTTGTAAATAGAGACATGATTTACCAGGAAAGGTACTGAGCCTTTCGGTTTTATTTTGAATGGACGACCAAGCGGGGCGGTGAATTAAGCTTACAATATAGCCAACGGCTAGCTAGATATCCCCTCAAGCTAACGACGTCGTTAGCGCGCGAGCTAACGTTAACGCAGACATAGACGTGATAAATAAATCACTGGCTCGCAATGCAGAAGTATTTATCGATCCTGTAGTACATTTGTTGAAAAATAAATAGCCAATTGTGGAAAGATCTATGTTTGCCGACGACGAACGGAACTGGCTAGCTAGTTAAACACTGGATGATGGAGACCTGTCATGGATTGTATCCGCTGCTGGTGACTGGGATCCTACAGTTGGTATTGATAGTCGAAGGTGCGCCGCTTCCTTCAGATACTGGTAAGAAATGTCGACTAGCTACAGCAGCTAGTGGATCAGAATTGAGCTGGCACCTGCAACATAACGGTGTTTTGCTCGAGTCCCAAGTGTGTACACAGTTGCTTCCTTTTTGACGCTAATGTTAAAAAGGAA
This sequence comes from Ilyophis sp. 1 JC-2022, assembly GCA_022702515.1. NCBI lineage: Eukaryota > Metazoa > Chordata > Actinopteri > Anguilliformes > Synaphobranchidae > Ilyophis > Ilyophis sp. 1 JC-2022. The sequence continues at coordinate 86,429,781 of CM040394.1, forward strand.
CGTTACTGTTAACGTTACTGTTGATATAATCTAACTAGCTAGCAGCTGTTATCAGTATTGTAACGGTTATGTAGCATCAGTGGGCAAACTCGCTAGATGAGATATCTTGGCCCTCTCGAGTTAACTCGTTTAGTTGGTAAACTAAGCTAAGGTGCGGTTGCTGGTTTGATTTAGACTAGCTATAGACATTAGCAGCTGTCCTTGTCGGCGCTGTGCATAGCCTACCCATTTGATTAAATGTTCCAACAATTGGGAAAACTCAAGGCAGAAAGATCAGAGTACAGTAACGTTATAAGTTATGTTATTAACGTGAATGCCTGCGGCTGGAGTAATGCCATTGGGGTCGACGTCTATGAGAACTGTCACACGGTAGACACCTTGAAACCCTCAATACAATTGAACTTGAACATCTCATTGGTGTTGTTCCATAATAGAAATGGTTAAACAAATCCGTAATTTAAAAATCTCACCTCGTCTACATTAACTGCAGTATTGGAGGCTTCAGATTGGCTTTAAAGTTTTTGGTAGTTTGAATAGCCCGCATGCCACTTTTCTGCTTGCCTCATCTAACCTCATAACAAAAGCAGTGGTAGTTTTGATAAAAACTCATTAATGGAGATTTCATTTTACTAATGAAAAAATGCAGAATTCATATGTTTTTAACAAGGCTTTGTACGGTTTATAAATGTAGCCTAACCGATTTTATTTTGGAGAAAATAAATGTCAGGGACATAAAAGCGGAGTATTTCTTTTTTTAAGTCTTTCAGAAAGATACTTGGCAAAACCATTTAATTAATACATTCCTCAGGTTAAAATGGCAGAATACAAAGGATTTTCACAGTATAAAATTGCAGTTATAATAGCACATGCTGGGTTATTTAGGCTACTGTTGTTTTACCGCCTGATATGACATAACTCTCTCTAAAAACTTTACAGTGTAGGCTAGTTAAGTTATAGCCAGCAGAGGTGAAAAATGTAGGTTCAGAAAGTAAAAGTCCACCCCAGTATTTTGTTCCAATCACCTGGATTTGCTAATTAGCACAATTCTTCAGCCAGGAGGTAGAACTAATTAGTGAAATCAGCTGGCTGAGTTAATGGGTGGAAGAAACACATGGCGGGACTTTTACTTTCTAACCCCTGGATTTTACACCTCTGATAGCCAGATCCCATTCAGTAGGAATCTTTGACTGATATTAAAGGTTAAAGATTACATGCTGATATCCTCTTGAGCAGGGGTCCTCAATCTTATCCTGAAAGGGCCGGTGTGGGTGCAGGCTTTTGTTTCAACCAAGCAGTTACACACCTGATTCTACTAATCAACCACCTGACTCTTCACTAAGGACCTTGATTAGTAGAATCAGGTGTGTAACTGCTTGGTTGCAACAAAAGCCTGCACCCACACCGGCCCTTTCTGGATAAGATTGAGGACCTCTCCTCTTGAGGAACTAAGAGGGTGTCAGCAAGTTTGACAGGCCACTATTGAAAACCACCTTCTCACGATAAATCACAGTGAAATCCTCACGCTAAAGAACCAGCGAACCCCTCCAAAAGTACCGCTCCGAAGTCTCTAGCTCGGGGTGTCAAACTCCGGTCCTGGAGGGCTCGGGGTGTCAAACTCCGGTCCTGGAGGGCTCGGGGTGTCAAACTCCGGTCCTGGAGGGCTCGGGGTGTCAAACTCCGGTCCTGGAGGGCTCGGGGTGTCAAACTCCGGTCCTGGAGGGCTCGGGGTGTCAAACTCCAGTCCTGGAGGGCTGCAGTGTCTGCTGATTTTCATTGTGTTTCAGCATGAGTGATTAATTTAAGTCATTGATTGGCTAAGATGTCCACACACTGTGTTCTCAAGGCCTTAACTGGGTGCTGATTGAAAGGAAACCACATATACCTGTAGACACTGAGTTTTACACCCCTGCTGTATTCTGTGATTGTGGGCACGATGCTGTATTAATGCGTGTTAATTCTGAGTGCCATCTCTTCCACGGACTGTCATACGCAGTCACTAGTTACTGAGCGGCTCAATGAATACATTTTTGGTCGCTAAAGTGTGTCAAGGTTCCCTCTGTCACGAACACCGTGTCAGAGTTAGAACGGCCAAGTGGTACTCATGGATGTAGATCCCGGGGGGGACAGGGGACACACGTCCCCCCCCAACTTTCGGAAAAAATCAAATGCCCCCCCCCCCCCCCAAAAGGTGAAAGCAGATCTACACCCTTGGTGGTACTGTAGGGTAGGCGGTCGTGCGGTTTTCCACCGTGTTGCCTAATGCATTCTTTCCTTATCACGCTAGTGAATAATTAACGCGCAACAATTTTTATTGTTTTAGTGCAGGTCAGGAGTAGGACACTGGTGAAGAGGTTTTTTGTTCTCAATTCCGTGAGGGATTTTTTTATTTATTATTCTCGCCATAAAGAATTTAGATATGTTATAGAAATTCAGGGGCAGTAAACCATAGGCAGTCTGCCAGTCAAGAAGACCTGCTTAGACCGGGTTCAAGCTTCAAGTTCAGACAACTGATCTGTGCGTTTTCTTGATATGCTACTCGTAACCATGGCTACATCACAGGGGTAGGCAACCTTGGTCCTGGAGTGCCGGTAACGTTTCTGCTTTTTGTTCCATCTGAGATGGATCACAAGAGTTTGATGGATGATTAAAAATCTGAGCCTGAATATTCCCAATTGTGAAACGAGTGCCTCCAGCACTTGCATTCATTAAACCTGATTTATTAAAATGAGCCCAGTTATGTAGTTATAGGTTTGGATGGAGCAAAAACCAGTACCATGGGGTGTCTTGGTAGCGTACCCTGTAGAGCACCGTCCAAATGCTCGTTACCAGCCGCAACGTCGGCAGCTCAAATCCGGCCGCACAACCTTTGTTGCATGTCTCTCCCTCTTTCTCTCTTGCTCCCCATTCTTCCTGTTTCTCTACACTGTCCTGTACAATAAAGCTGAAAATGCACAAAAAACAACAAAAAAATAGGACCATCTCTGCCATTCCAGGACCAGGGTTGCCTACTCCTGCTATATGATGAACTCTCTCTCTCTTTTTCTTTTTCTCTTTCACTCTCTCTCTCTCTCTCTCTCGCTCTCCTTCTCTCTCACACACACACACACACACACACACACACACACACACACACACACACACACACACACACACACATTTCATGTGTGAGATGCACACACCACACTGTCAAAGCATCATCCGTAGATGACTATGGTTGAGGGTTCTGAAGCTCTCCTCCTCTTTCACAGTGGCATTACATCACAGCCTTACATACAGAGCCCAGCGCTCGATACACACCTATCAGGGCCCGCTCATCTTAGCCTTACATAAGCCGTGCAGAGCCCAGTGCTCGATACACACCTATTTGGGCCTGCTCAGGCCGGGGGCCACGTGCGCATGCCAGCTGCGCTTTACTCCAACCACAGCACTTTGGCTTAATTAGGCCTGGCAGAGCTGCTAACTGCATCTCCGCCTGTCCTTTCACATCGTTCACTGGCTTATCTGCCTCAAGTCCACTGCAAAGGAACGTGCTGATTGGGATGCATTTAAAAAAATAAAATAAAAAAAGGCTCGCGCAAAACGTCTTTATCCACTGTGGGGTTTCTGGTCAAAATTGACCAATGTGATTTTACAGGTTTGCACTTGACCATTTCACAGGAGAGGCAAGAAAAGTTGCAAAATCACTATCTGGTCAAAATTTTGTTAATGCCTGAATCATATTCCTGAAGATCAAATCTACCATTCCCCTAAATTTCAAAATTTGAATCTTTGTATAAATATGTGAAACTTTGTTAAATATTGGAATTAGTTGGACCTCCAGTGTCCAACGGGTGTAAAAAACATTTCAGACTAACTGTAATGTTGGAGTCAGGGGCGCCAGGGATTTTGGGCCCGATGAAAGGATCTCACATTAGGCCGCACCACCCCAGCCCAGCCCACCCCTCCCCTACTGTAACCATACCTCCCTCCAGAAACAATGATCAACCCGTTCAACACTGTAAATATTTATCTTTGCAGGCATGCAGCTCTCTTGTAGTCTAATACTTGCCGTCTAAAATTTACAGTGAGCTATGAAAATAAGTACAGTACTGTGCAGACAGGCGTGCAACATCCTGCATACAGTGGAACTCACTATCCGATGCAAAACTATATGATAACCTCCATAAGCAATGTGCTAAAGGCCATATTTCTAAATGTAGCTTTAATTGTAAAATCTTGGAAATTCTCTTAACATTAATGAATAGCTTAAACTACTGAGGCACAAGTCTCTCTTTGTGGCTGGCCAAAACTATTTCTGAACAGAAATATTGGCAGCACGGCCGCCGCGGTGGTACAACAGTAAGAGCGCTGACTTTCAGTCAGTGCAGTTGTACTCCGAGGATCGGGGTTCGCGCCCCGGACCTGCCAGTTCCGAGCATGGCCGGTGCCCTGTGGGAGCAGCAATTGGCGGCTGCTTCTGGGTGGGGGGAGGGGCTTGGAGAGAATCGCTGCGCACAAAAAGGCCCTGGGCGAGTTGGAATCACGGTCAGGAGCTCGAGGAGTCGCGCCCTGTAGAGGACGTGGCGCCCTCCCTTCCTACTACCGGCTGACGGGGTTGTATAGCGGTGGTTCTCTAGCGGTTGCTACATGGGGGGGAATTGAATTAGAATAGGGATTCAATTGGCTACTAAATTGGGAGAAAAATGGGAAAAAATCAGAAACAAAATAAAAAGAAAAAAAAGAAATATTGGCAGCACAATATGCATATATGGAGTTATACATCAAACAAAATGAAAATATGTTTTCACTGTATCAAAAGTAGATTTTTCTAAACGAATGGATGTATTTCCTACATTTTTCTCAGTAGAACCGTAGTGGCTAGCTTGCCAGCTGTGACAGTCTTCTTGTTGGAGTTCTGTCACTGAGATAAGTAAGTTATAGTAAGGTAGGTAACGTTAATGAAAGTACAGAGAGTAATGGTTCACGGTGCACAATCGTGCTGTTTATTATTCTCAAGTAGTCGATGCAGGTTAGGTAACATTAGATAAGGAAGAAGACAAAATGGGATAGAAGAAGAAAACAAAAATGATGAATACCCCAATATACAGTGCCCTCCACTAGTATTGGTACCCCTGGCAAAGATGAGTAAAAAGGGTTATAAAAAATTTACCGTTTGGTGAATTGGCTTAATGTCACACTGAAAAAACGAAAAAAATCCAACCTTTAATTGAAGTAAATTTATTATGAGAAAAAAAATTCATCAAGAAATATTTATTTTTAACAATTGCGTGTGCCGCAATTATTGGCACCCCTGCATTTCTATATAGAATGAAGTAATCATTTTTAATAGTTGGTCGAGATTTTGACCAGACATTGGTATTAACTCAATAAAACTACACAGCTAAAGAAATTGTAATGTTCCAATTCTTTAAAAAAGTTATGTGCAATAAAGTGAAATGACACAGGAAAAAAGTATTGAACACGCTAAATTAAATGTATTTAATACTTGGTAGAAAAGCCATATTTTTTATATTTGTTTGCATATCCTTTGCATGCCATGACTTCCTGATGTCTGTGACCCAACAACATCAAAAGGCTCTTGATATCTTATTTGAATGGTTCTCCTACAAGCGATACTATAACGTCTCTGCATTTGAATGGTTCTCTATGGGAATTGGGGGGTGGGACTAGATTTAGCTGTAAATTACACTGGAACAGTATGGAATACATGGTTGGCGAAATGGCTGACGTATCAAACAAGCCTTAAACCATCACTCTTCTGCCAGAAATACAGTAGATATGGATTGATAACTTGAAGGGTTTCTTCTCCTGACTTATTTTTCCTTAGAGTTCAATAGGAAAATTTGTCAGGAGAAACAAAACAGAACCAAAATAACAAAAAATGTTTCACTGTCCAATTAATTATGGTGCTCACTGTATATGTCTGTCTGTCTGTGTGTGTGTGTGTGTGTGTGTGTGTGTGTGTGTGTGTGTCTGTGTGTGTGTGTGTGTGTGTGTCTGTGTGTGTGTATGCGCATGTATTTCTGTGCCTGTGTGCACTTGTGCTTTTGCATATGCTTGTAGGGCTCCTAGGATTCCATTTTCGCTGAAACATGGAATTAACCTTCAATCGCGGAATCTTGGCTTAAATTTTAGTTTCTTATTTATCTTTTTTTTTAATTTTTTTAAATGATAATAATTACAATTTTTTGTTGTTACTGTTAGCTCAGAAATTTAGGTTTTCTCAATAAATCATTATGATCCTTAAGTCTTCTCTTAAACGATCTTTAAAAAAAAAAATCTGTGATCGGTATTTCCCCCCAAAAATCCTTATTGGAGCATCCCTATATTTTCTTGTCTTCATTTTGGAAAATTTGGTGTGCGTACACGTGCATGTGTGTGTCAGGGCTGTTCATGTGTGGTTAAGTGTGTCTGATTGGGGCCTGGGTGTCGCTGGTGCAAGGAGAAGTGGATCGCAGGTAATTAAACGGGGCATCGGTCACCCTGGTGTGTGTGTGTGTGTGTGCGTGCACCTGTATGTATGTGTGTGTCTTGTGTGTGCATGCATGCCTGTGTGTGTGTATGTGTATGTGTGTGTATTAGGGATGTGCGCGTTTAGTCGACTAGACGATTAAACGTTGCTACCCTCGCTAGTCGGCACCAGAAATACTAGTTGGTTAAACTTATTATTTTATTAATGTACACATTTAAATTACATATTGACATAATTTGCACTGAAATGTCATGTTTTCCTGGTTAAATGTTGCTTTATAAAAAAACGAGCATCCGTTACTAATGTTAACAACGCCGGATTTAAAAAAAACTTTTTTTAAACGAAGGAAAAAAACAAAACGCATTAATAGCCTGTTCGCCCTGCAAGTTAAACCAGCGAGGTGGAAAGAGTAAGTAGGCCTATCGCGTTGTTGAATAGCCCAATAAAACTAATCTAATGTCACGTCGATCAGTCGGCCTAATTGTTATTCTTTTGTGGGCCTATTATTGGTAGTTTTTCTGATGACCGATTATTATTTTTTACTGTATTTGCTATGCGATCGCGTTCACCCAATGAAAATACCGTTGTAATAATCAGGCACGTTTCCTAAAAACGTTTTGTTATGTTGAATATTGTTTTCAATAAATGTTATTTGTTAACTTTTATTTAGTGAGTTGTCATGTTTTGTAGGATAATGTGCAATGTTCATAATGCCACACATTTCAGCGGCATTTAAAATACGATTTGGTTATTGAAGAATGTGATTAACGGTTTCAAATGGCTCTTATAATATACGCAATATTTTTTCGGACAATGTTTAACCTTATAGATTAAATTGTGCTCAATTTTTCTGAGTGTTTTCTTACTTTTAGACTAGTCGACTAGTCTAAGTTTAAACTTCCGTTTAAACGTCAGGGAAATTAGTCGTTAGGAACATCCCTAGTGTGTATGTGTGTGTGTGTGTGTGTGTGCGCGCGCGCGCGCCTGTATGTATGTGTGTGTCTTGTGTGTGCATGCATGCCTGTGTGTGTGTATGTGTGTGTGTGTGTGTCTCTCTCAGGGCTGTTCATGTGTGGTTAAGTGTGTCTAATTGGGGCCTGGGTGTCGCTGGCGCAAGGAGAAGTGGATCGCAGGTAATTAAACGGGGCATCTGCCCTCAGGGGCCCCAGCCCTGGCTGGCTGGCTGTGGTGTGGCCCCCGATGGCACATCACACCGTTATGGGGGAATGGTAACAGTTATCCTGTTGTATTTCATCTCCCAGTGTAGGGGTGGCCTTGCGCTTCCACTCTACTGACCTGTGAAAATAGGCCAGTGTTCTGTGCCTTTGGCTTGCGGTTGCATCTCCGTCATTACAGCCTCTGCCATAATGCTTTCAACAAAGCACAGTACTGTAAGGGCTATGGGGACCATGTCACGCAAGGTCATTCTGTCTCTTTATACATATTTTACGAAGACTATATCTTCTATTCAATTTTTTTTTGACTCATTCAATTTTTATGCAATTCAGCTGTTTTTTTCATAAGTATGTAAGGATGTGGAAGACCAGAATGCTGCTGAAAATCTGGTCATTTTCGATGTGTCAAAACGAAAGCTCAAATCGGCTGAAGGAACAACAGCCGAAAACCAAGGCTTCACTCCTTATGCAAAACAGACCTCTCTTTCTGTTTGTTGTCTGATTTTTAAAGATAATTTTAAGAGCACAGAGACGGCTGAACAAATAAACGGACATTTAGGCTGCTGTTGGGAAGGTTTATACAATTAAAATAATCTTTTTTTTAAATCTAATGGTAAACTAAAGCAGGGGAAGTAGGCTGAGTTTTGTTTTCGTCCTCTGTTCAGTAAGGTAGATGAAAGTGGAACTTTTTTTCTTGGTGATTTCTCAGGTTGTGAAATGCAGCTGCACCCCTTTTCATAAACATATCAAATGCTGATTCTTATTCATTATATTAGTATGTGCAAAAGAATACAGAAAGGAGTGTTTGGGGGGTCCTGGGGCCCCTGGTTTTCTCCCCAAATGCTACCCTGTTAATGGAAAAACTAATGTGAATTTTTGAATTTTATTTTTCAACTATTTGAATGTTATTTTACTATTACCTGCCAGGGATATTCGCTCAGAAATTTATTTTGCAATGATGACCTGGGAAATTAAAATGTGGGGAACGCAAAGGGTATAATCAGTTGGATAAAAGTAGAGAGCTAGTTTTGTGTGAATTAGACAAGGACACTGGGGTTAATACCCACACAGCCATGGGATATTTTTATGATCACAGTGAGGCCTTGCTTTAACACCTCATCTGAAAAACGAATCCAGTCCAACCAGCAAAGTCAGCACAGTGAATCAAGGCCTTGCTTTAACACCTCATCTGAAAAACGAATCCAGTCCAACCAGCAAAGTCAGCACAGTGAATCAAGGCCTTGCTTTAACACCTCATCTGAAAAACGAATCCAGTCCAACCAGCAGTCAGCACAGTGAATCAAGGCATTGCTTTAACACCTCATCTGAAAAACGAATCCAGTCCAACCAGCAAAGTCAGCACAGTGAATCAAGGCCTTGCTTTAACACCTCATCTGAAAAACGAATCCAGTCCAACCAGCAGTCAGCACAGTGAATCAAGGCCTTGCTTTAACACCTCATCTGAAAAACGAATCCAGTCCAACCAGCAAAGTCAGCCCAGTCACCTCCGTTGCTCACAGCCGGGTTGATATGACAGTGTTGAGCCACACAGAGTACAGAAAAATCCCGAATCCTTTGGCTTTTTTCCCTTTGAGCCTTGTGATTTTGGGAGCTTTCACACTGAAGGCTAGTAGGCCCTGACTAATCCAATAGCAAACCAGAGTTTGTGGATCTTCTTTCTTCCGCTGATTTGTCAGAGCAGGATTGAGAGAAGAAGGAAGTGGAGCTGTAGTCGGTGAGCGCACGGTCATGCCTTTTGCGGCAACAAATGGTTTGCTGATTGGATGCCCCAGGTCAGAAGGTTTGAAGAAATCTCTTCAGTAGTCACATGACCAAAGGAGATCCTCCATCACTTAGGCTGGCTGGATTGCTAAGAGCACACACACACAGAGGCTAGACAAGGCATAGCTGACCCTGGGTTCTTGTGTTCTCTCTGTCTCTTTTTAAGAAAAAATATTTTTAGGGCTTTTCAGCTTTATTGGACAACACAGTGTTGAGAGACAGGAAGAAGGGGATCTAGAGAGAGGGAGAGACCGCTGGATTCGAATGAGCATGTAGACAGTGCTTTAACAGGCTATGCCACCGGGACCCCTTGTCTCTTTTCCATCAGATGTATCCAGCTTTGACCTTTGAGCACAGTAAAGCAGCACTGAACAGGCATGTGTTTGGTTAGGCCATGAACAGGAAATTAATAGGTAGCTGGGCGGACCCCTTTGTGTGTGTGTGTGTGTGCGTGCGCGTATGCGTGTCTGTGTGTGTCTCTCACACACACACACAGAATGTACAAAGTACAGAATTCCATACATTTCTATTCCTTCATGAGTGTATGCTAAGCAGAAGTGAATGTCTAAATACGGACGTACTGTGGCGACCCGAACGCAGAGTAAATCCGTATTCTGTATATTTGTACATGATAAGATATGATGTGTGCAGGTCCAGAGTATTAACAGGTGCCAAGTAAAGTTGGAGTAAATGAGGTGGAATTTTACCCGATTATCTGCCTGTGCCGATTAGACGGTCCAGATGAGTAGATGTTATTTGGCATATTAACAAGTAGACTAAGTAGACTATTTAAGTAGACTATTTTATGTTATATTGTGCGGCACAGGTCAAGTCGTTCCTCGTCCTCTGTGGCGAGACAAACAACATGTCTGATAACAGAATCAGAAAGGTAGACAGTAGACAGGGAGTGCCGACGACCGTGTGTGTCACTCAGGTGTCCACAATCAACGTGATTTGCAATAGAAACCGCCTACCTTTGTAAATTTTGGCAGTTTAGTGCCTTTATAGGGGCAATTGTCGGTTTTTAATTTATTTATGCCTCATCTGCTGATTTTTAATGTACATTTCTAGATGATTATGCGATGTAATTGGACATAATTAGATAAAAATATCCAAAATATATGATAATGGTTTATGCAAATATGGAATCTCTTTACAGTGGAATGATTATGAAATGGTTCTGGATTTGGCAATTCTACAAATACCAGAATTATGCAATAATCTGTTATGCAATTAAGTAGATTCTACTATATTTGATTGAAAAATACATGTAAAGCTGCCCCAGAACAGACTTTACATACACACTTTTGGAAAGTAATTTCTTTGGGCATTTCTGCTCCAACTTTTGAGGAAATGCTTTAAACTTAAATGATTGGTTAAGTAGAACTGATGCAAGTAAGAATGGGTGTTGAAAACTGCTACCAGAACAAAAACGAAAAAGAAAGAAAAAGAAATTTGGTAGTTCCTGGAATGGATGGAAAACGTACCATCCTACCGCTGTTGTCATGACAACACTGTTATGTGACTTTGTGGCTAGTGCTGGAACAGGTCCAACGGCATGACTAGAACTGGCTCATGCTGCCTTTTGTACTCGGCCCGGCCCATTGCTTCCACAGGTGATGGTATAACTCCCCAGGGGTGTAATGCTTTGAGTGGCCTGCCATAAAACCATAAAAATCATGAAACCACCAGAAATCCACTATAAAGCCACATATGTCCATCTGAAATCCGCCTTAAAACCACCACCATAGCTGCCATAAAACGATATAAGGCCAATATTGTGTGGTAAGGGCCGATTACAGCTTGTCACATGACAGTGTGTTCTATCCTTATATCAGGGGGTCATGACCTTGCAGTACAGTTATCATTCATTCCACTGTTTCATGTCACCCCGCCCTGTGCCACTGCTGACCCCAATGCAGAGGAATGGCCTAGTGTGATCTGAGCTGGAATTACAGGACACAACTACTTATTACGACCTTTATTCCACCAGGAGGAACTTTGAATTTAAAACTTATTTTTCAAGGTAGATCTGACCAAGATGGCAGCCATAAATGTTGGCACTGCAAAATGTTCCATGTCAAAACAAACCACAACAGCACAATAAAACTTAGAAAAGACATAAGTAATAACTATTAATATGTAATAAGTCAATTAATTCAAAGTACCCACAGAACGTTCCCTCCTACTGTGCAAATAATTACCATCTTCAATCAGTGTTATGAACAAGAACTTTAAAATTACTCTGGGACATTAGTGCCTCCATTTTCCATTTTTTACAAGTTATTCCATACCCAAGGTGCAAAATAAGAATATATATATTTTTTCCCCAATATATGCAAATACCACAGGAGCTCCTGTGCCATTTTTATATATTGAGCCTTTTATTACAGTTAATTGTATTTTACTACATTGTATAATATTTATTTATTTCATTAGGCCTACATTTATTTTCATTTATCTTGTATTTCATTTCTATCATGTTGTTTTTTGTTCTTTTATTTTGTAGCCTAAAGCACTTTATAACCCAGTGTTTCAAAAAGAGCTATACAAAATAAAGTTATTGTTGTTTTTCATTATTATTACTTGCATTTTTGGTCAACTTTGGAGCTTAACAGCCATATCTTTCCAATAAAGAAGCATTTAGCAAAGACTATGCCAAATATTTCACTTAAGGTTTTCTTTTTGTCTTTAGTCAATGCACAACTAAAGATGCTCCCCTATTTGTGAAATAACTCCTGACTCTGAATCCAATTCCCCAACCTCATGATTTTGTTAACGTTAACTAATATAACGTGTGCTCTCTCGTTGAGAGACTTGACGCAATGATGTGACAATGTCGGATTGATAATGATTGGCAACCTAACGTTAGCATTAACCTACACAACTTTTGTCAACTGCCAGAATGTCATCCAGGACAATTAACGTTAGCTAGCTAACTTAGACTTCACACATACGTTTGTTAACTTTTTAAGTTCACTTATGTGTCTGCAATATCGGGCGAATCGCGGCAGCTTGTTCGTTTCACCTCGTAAACTAACTTAACGTTATTCGTTTTTTTTTTTACTTGTCCGTCCGGGCAAGTTAAGCTGTATTATGCTTGTCCGGCCACTTTTTTGACAATCGGACAAGCGTTAATGTCGAGCACTGCTCCTCGTCTTCCTCTCCACGATCGCAATTCCAGTTAAACACAAATACGCTCTCGTCACCGTTCGCCATTCTGATATCGCCTCTCGCTACTTTTTTTTCTTCAAGTTGCCAGCTCGTATTTCTAACTGCACACAAAGACCGCCAATTTTACGTAGTAATTGTTTTAACCAATAAGATCGTCCATCTATTACTGCTGACTAATATTTGGCCAGTAACAACATGTATTTGTTGTATTTAACTTATTTAATTGGCTAAAAAAAAAGAGTATGTAAAATACGAGTTCAGGCTGGCACTCTGGAACATTCGTAGTTGGGGCGCTTTAAAGAGCCTCTGGCACTGAGTGAGTTAAAAAGCATCCATTTGAAGCATCGATAACTGATAACTGCAAATATTTCAGGAAAGTGGACTGAGGTAGGAGGACGGTTTACCTGGTGTTGTTTTGTAAACAAAACAATAGTGTTTTGGTCAATGAGGTCCAGCCTACCTTTCAATAAAAATGCTGATTAAAAAACCCTTAACACATGCCTAAAATATATCACCATTAGAAATGGCAGACCGAACGCCCTTAACACATGCCTATACAATATAGCACCGTTATTAATGGCAGACCGAAAGCCCTTAACACATGCCTAAAATATATCACCTTTAGTAATGGCAGACCGAAACCCTTAACACATGCCTATACAATATATCACCATTAGAAATGGCAGACCGAAAGCCCTTAACACATGCCTATACAATATATCACCATTAGTAATGGCAGACCGAAACCCTTAACACGTGCACACGTGCCTATACAATATATCACCATTAGTAATGGCAGACCGCAACCCTTAACACATGCCTATACAATATATCACCATTAGTAATGGCGGACTGAAACCCTTAACACATGCCTATACAATATATCACCATTAGAAATGGCAGACCGAAACCCTTAACACGTGCACACGTGCCTATACAATATATCACCATTAGTAATGGCAGACCGAAACCCTTAACACATGCCTATACAATATATCACCATTAGAAATGGCAGACCGAAACCCTTAACACGTGCACACGTGCCTATACAATATATCACCATTAGTAATGGCAGACCGAAACCCTTAACACATGCCTATACAATATATCACCATTAGAAATGGCAGACCGAAACCCTTAACACATGCCTATACAATATATCACCATTAGTAATGGCAGACCGAAAGCCCTTAACACATGCCTATACAATATATCACCATTAGAAATGGCGGACTGAAACCCTTAACACGTGCACACGTGCCTATACAATATATCACCATTAGTAATGGCAGACCGAAACCCTTAACACATGCCTATACAATATATCACCATTAGTAATGGCGGACTGAAACCCTTAACACATGCCTATACAATATATCACCATTAGAAATGGCGGACTGAAACCCTTAACACATGCCTATACAATATATCACCATTAGTAATGGCAGACTGAAACCCTTAACACGTGCCTATACAATATATCACCATTAGTAATGACGGACTGAAACCCTTAACACAGGCCTATACAATATATCACCATTAGTAATGGCAGACTGAAACCCTTAACACGTGCACACGTGCCTATACAATATATCACCATTAGTAATGACGGACTGAAACCCTTAACACAGGCCTATACAATATATCACCATTAGTAATGGCAGACTGAAAAATAGCTTGTTATTTATTTGCCTCAAAGAATTAATGAGATTTGTTTCTGAAGTAAAAACCTAGTTTCCATTTAATCTTCCTCAGGAGATTATCAACATATACCTAGAAGGACAGTTTGTGATCTGGTATTATGGCCAAGTATTTGTAAGAGAGCACCCTTCAGTCATTGAACTCTTTAATGTAAAAATGCTGGCAACTTATTTTGACTGAGAACATTTGACCTAACAGACACAAGTTTGTATTTTTGTCAGAGGCAAGGTTTTTAGTTTAATAAGCATATCTTTTAATAAGGGTAACACAGTAATGCCCCCTGTGGCCACCCATAGTCGGAGCACATATAGGAGTGTGTGAACATAAAAAGATGAAGGCCATGGTGAAGATGCCTCGTCACAATTCTCGACCAGACCATCGTTTTCATTTATTTATGTGCTTATGCTTCTTTATGATTTTGTTTGATTGAATTGTATAGGCCTATTTTTATTTGCCTATGACTTTATTTGAAACACCAAAGCCTGAACCAAGTCAATACAAGCCATCAAACTGTGAGTAATCAATATGAGAATATGATTACGCGTTGGTACATCTAAAGCAGTGACTTCCAACCCAGACCTATACCATCCTGTAGGTTTTCATTTCAACCATTGTGGATGAGCTGCAGAGGCAGGGAGCCCACTGAAGAGGGAGTTACAGGGGGTCTATGTGGGAGAAGACCTGTGCCTGCACTATGAGCTGGGCTCTGTAGCTGGTGAGGAAGGGGTGCAGGTGTTGCACAGGAAGAATCTGCACGCTTGACACACTGCCCATAATGTTCTCATAGAGGGACAGTTTGTTCCATGCGTTTGATTTGGTTTTCTGAACGTATAAAACCAAAGTAAAGCTCACACAGGAGCAGCCTGCCGTGAGTGGGATGCATCCCGGAGCTCTGGTACAAAAGATGTTCGGAGAAGAAGCGTTACGTGAGTAAGTGGAGGGCAGTGTTTCGGGTCATTTCTGTTTTCGATTTAGGCATTTCATTAATTGGAAAATCCTCTTGGAACATTATGTGAATGTTTCAATTTGTGAATTGAATTGGAATTCATTTTCTGAGATGGCTGAATCGAAATGGAATTTACCTCAACCCTGGTTATAGGGTATCTGAATGTCATATCTCCAGCTGGGGTGTCTCTTTGGAAAATACTGACCGATCCATGTATGTTCTTTAGCCTCTGTGTTGAACCACTTGACCTTCAGAGGGCCAGATAGAAAATCTTACTGTAAATTGATAAGCTCTTAGCAGAGGAAGTTATTGAGTAGTTCTTTCTTTTTTTTTTCTGTGAAGCGCATTGTGACAACTTGTTGTGAAATACGCTATATAGATAAATATTGATTTGATTTGATTCTTTCCAGAAATTCAGTTTGCTCAGGGTCCACTGTTGGATTTTTTTTGTTGTAGTTTTAACAGAATTCCTGGTGTGTCAAACACTCAAGTATGCACACACTCTCTGCCGCACTCGTGCAGTCTCACACACACACACATACACACACACACACACACACACACACACATTCGCTAATGGTACTGACATACAGAAAGCGATTTACCGCGTCCGCAAGGCATGTTGGGCTAGCCGGAGAAGCGAAGGGGGAGATGGCCGCAGTTTATATTCCAGCCTTAGGCGACACAACTTTGCATCGCAATAACCAATCAGATTTGATCTACCACGTCTAAACAGTCCCACTTTAAAAATTTTAGTTGCCCATTCATTCTATACTTCCGTCATTGAGGACACGATAATAACACGGCGATGACAGAATAACATTTATTATATATAAGGTATTTACGAACAAGTTTTTGTTCCTATACTGTTTGCTGAGGTGCAAGCTGCAAACTAGTTATTAATGTCATGTTTAACAGAAGTAAAAAACGGCACTAAAGCTAGCTGGCTAGCCTGTTCTGATCGATAAAAACAGCTACACTGCTGCAATCACGACAAGTTTCCTCAAACAATCCATGGCAGAGAATAATAATAAAAACCAATACTCCTACTTTGATTTAGCCTATAGAGTGATGTTCCTCCAAAATTCGAAAACAAAGCGAGAATGCATTCTAGTTGATGTCAAATGAATTATGTTAATTCAGACTAATTTCCCCAATCTCATAGATCACAACATACAACAAAAATATACCATTATAGACTATATTCAATAGCCCAAATACAATCTGTAGTCTTACGGTTTTATAATTTTTTGAGTTTATTCCAACTGGACAATGATAACATTCAATATGACATTCAGCCAATGTTTACACAGTGTGTCTGTCAAAAAATAGATGACGCCCAAAAACGGCCGATTGTGGGAGGCGGGGGCGGTGCCAGGCAGTCTTGCTGGAGGATGTGTGTTAGTCACACCAGAGAGTAGTAGTTTATTCACTAGAAGCAGCAGGGGGATCTCAGCGTATGTTCAGCTTTTGTGCGGGTGGGTAACGGGGTTTCTCTGTCTGTATTTGCGCCGCTTTTGGGATCGAGAGCAACACAGTCTGGTCGTAAAGGGGTCCCTAAATCTGTCATCGAACCCCATCCATTTTTAAGAGCGGTTATGTCCCATAACCCACCCCCACCCCAGCGACCTCTGGGTTATACAAGGCCTCTATAACAGCAGTCAACCCCACCCTCTCACATTTCACTGTCTGCTAAAAAACAAAACAAATAACAAATTAATAACAAAAAACTGTTTTAAGTGTGCCCCAAAAGACAGGAAATTCAAATGAGCACCGCCAAGCCAGCTCTTTACACTATCAGGGATGTACTCGTCACTAAGCAGATTTGTTCAAAACCTCTCTCAAAGAGCCTAATGATTGCTACATTAGGCTATAGAGGTCCAACTAGAGTAGGTTTAGACATAGGCTATAGATCTATAATGCACATTTGTACATTAAAGGCAGCCAGTATATATTTGCTGCCCTTAATGTACATATCTGACAAAAGCAGTCAGGTATAAAAAATATATCTGAGAGACCCAGTCTACCCGCCAACCTGCTTTCACTCTCACTCTCATTTGTCCCAGAGAGGAGAGGAGTGCGGGGTGCACCTTTGACCTTAGAACCCTGCACCTGTTTGGCATGGTGAGGCTTACGAGGCTTGCGGCCATGGTGTGTAATGTTATGCGGTAATATTATGCACGCGGCCACCGTTTTCCAGCTATATGTGGATATTAGGGGTCAGAGGTCACAGTTGTGAGATCTGTAGATGATACATGAATATTACGCCAGAGTCGTGGTTTATTGCGCAATGCAGGGCGTTTACTTGTGTTACGTACTCTAGAGGAGAAAAGTATAACTTTTTAGTTGCAGGCTAAAAACAAACTCAAGGACAAACACACTCATACACGCATAACCACATGTGCATACACACCCCCAGGCACATACACACACATGCATTATACAATACAGTATATTAAACCATGTGAAAGTGATTTTTGGGACTTGCATAGCATTGAAGTGCTCTTTGCACTCTGGAATGTAGGCTTAACTCTGCTGTAAATGAGTAAACCCTGTTCGCTTCCACTGAAGCTGAGTGAGTGAGTGAATGAGTAAACAAGGGAGGGATGGATTGATTGAGTGAGTGAGTCATTAAATGAATGATTGAATAAGGGAGTGAGTGAGTCAGTCGTGGAGCGAGTGAGTGAGCTGGAGCCAAGCCCTAACACCTGTTGGAAGTGCTGTAGTTTGGCTGTGAAGTCCCTGCTTGTGACTGGCACAGCACATTCTGGAGAAAGAATGTGACATGTGCCATTTCACTCTTACTTTTTCAGATGCGAGGCAGCTGTGCTGCATTTTAAGACCCCAGGGAAACCCCTTGAAGCAAGGGACCCTTTAAACAAATGCTGTGTGTGGTGCACCAGATTATAAAGTATTTTTAAAAAAATTGTGCAGCTTTTTCCTGGTCAGTGCTTCCATCGGAGCTGCGTAAGCAAGAACACTCAACGGTTTTCTGTGTTCAGTGAGGCAGTGGCAGCTCCTCCTGACAAGACCGTTTGTCATGCTATTGCTATTGCTAATGGTAATGACTTATATTAGCTTAATCAACAACACATGGTACTCGCAAAAATAATTTTCAGATTTGTTTTTACTAAAAAACAGAATAATTTTCAAGTGTGTTAATGGGCGCAGATATCAACTCTAGCCAGTAGCCTCGCATTGTATTACCCAGGTCAGGAGGGATTTTTCATGGTCTGAGTTGTCCCTGTATCAACCATCTCTGGTCGATCAGGCACCTGCAATATGCCTATCGCTGCTGCTCATTAAACGTACTCTTCCCATGCTGTGACTGGGCTCAGCTGGTGGACTGCGGACTGAAATACTTGTATCTGCGCATACTCTGCTCTCTGAATCAACAGAGGAAGTTACAGTGGTCCAATGTACCGACTTACAAATACAATTGAACACTTCACTTTGGGAGGAAAAGAAAGTTAGGTTAAAAATACATATTAAAAAAAAAAAAAGGGTTGTGAGTAGCAGTGAGTATGACTAGATGTAATAATAAGTGAATAAGTTTTGGCTGTTGAGGTGGGGTGTGTGTGATATTTGGGGTGACCTGTGGCTCTTTGCAGGCTTCACTGCAGAAGAGAAGCTCCCCCTGCTGGGCCTCCCGCTGGCCGTGTCTGTGTTTACACTCTTCGCTCTGCTCCTCCTGCTCTTCAACTGCACCTCCTGCTGCAAGGAGCAGAACATCAACTTTGAGGTGAGTCATCAGAACCAGATGTACAGCCAGAAGCAGTCAATCAGCCAAAACCAGCCAATCAGCCAGAACCTGGCCAATAAACCAGAACCAGCTGATCAGACAGAACCCAGCCAATCAGCCAGAACCAGTCATACAGCCAGAATTCGGCCAATCAGCTAGAACCAGTCATACAGCCAGAATCCAGCCAATCAGCTAGAACCAGTCGATTAGCTAGACTTAGCCAATCGGCTATAACCAGCCAAATAGACGAAACCAGCTTATAATAATAATAATAATAATTGATAGGTTTTATATAGCGCTTTTCTAAGTACCCAAAGACGCTTCACATTTTTGATGAGGGGGAAACTCGTCTCTACCACCACCAATGTGTAGCACCCACCTGGGTGATGCAACGGCAGCCATTTTTGCGCCAGAATGCTCACCACACATCAGCTGAGGTGGAGAGGGAGAGAATGATTTTTTTTGCCAATTAAACTGGGGGATGATTAGGTGGCAGATTGAAAGAGCCAGGTTGGGAATTTGGCCAGGACACCGGGGAAACCCCTACTCTTTACGAGAAGTGTCATGGGATCTTTTAATGACCACAGTGAGTCAGGACCTCGGTTTAACGTCTCATCCGAAAGACGGCATCTCCTACAGCACAGTGTCCCCATCACTGCACTGGGGCATTGGGATTTTTTTATTTGACCAGAGGGAAGATTGCCCCCTACTGGTCCACCAACACCACTTCCAGCAGCAACTTGGTTTTCCACAGGAGGTCTCCCATCCAAGTACTAACCAAGCCCACACCTGCTTAGCTTCAGCCATTCAGCAGGAGCAGAGTGCACGGTGGTATGGCTGCTGGCAGAACCAGTCAATCGGCCAGAATTGGTCATTCAGCCAGAACCATTTTTTTAGCCAATCTGGGTCTTCATTATGCCAGATTGGATGGGCAGTTCTGTTCCTGGAGGACCAATGTATAGATTTTGTTTCCACCAATTACCCACCTAAAAAATATTCCAAGAATGTATTGCAGTATAAGCTTTCATGTGAAAATCGGTAGCCATTTAGGTTGCGGAGAATGTTGAAAGGATGGTCAAACCGCAGAGCTCTTTGACCAGGGTGAACCTGAGAGGCTGTTGGACTGGCCTGGTCCCAGGCAGGGTGTGAGGGCATGTTTGTGAACAGGGAACTTGGAACTTTGTGTCTCAGGAGTTCAACGATAACTTTCCGGATGAGGTCGACTTCACCCCCCCTGCAGAGGACACGCCCTCTATGCTGCCCTCCGCAGAGGTGTACACGCTGGCCGTGCCCCCCATTGCCCTGCCAGGACCCCCCCACTTGGACCCCCCCGCAAACTCTGCGGTCAGAGGTCAGCTTTTTTTAATTAATTTAAAAAAATTTTTTTTAGAGTGCAGCATATTCTGTCAGTTCCTGTCAACTGTCCTGTCTCTTCATTGGGAAGTAACATGGCTATTTCCCATTGCATGTAGTGTCCTGTGTGTATGTGTGTATGTGTGTCAGTGTATGTGCTGTAGTGTGTATTTATGTGGTTGTGTGTGCATGCATACTTTAGTTCATGCATGTGTGAGTGTGCAAGCTTTAGTGTGTGTGTGTGTGTGTGTGCATGCTTTAGTTCATGCATGTGAGTGTGCATGCTTTAGTGTGTGTGTGTGTGTGTGTGCATGCTTTAGTTCATGCATGTGTATGTGTGCAAGCTTTAGTGTGCATACTTTAGTTCATGCATGTGAGTGTGCATGCTTTAGTGTGTGTGTGTGCATATGTTAGTTCATGCATGTGTGAGTGTGAAAGCTTTAGTGTGCGTGTGTGCATGCTTTAGTTTATGCATCTGAGTGCAAGCTTTAGTATGCGTGTGTGCTTGCTTTTGTTCATGCATGTGAGTGCGCATGCTTTAGTGTGCGTGTGTGCATGCTGTAGTTCATGCATGTGTGAGTGTGCAAGCTTTAGTATGAATGTGTGCATGCTTTTGTGCATGCATGTGAGTGTGCATGCTTTAGTGTCCGTGTGTGCATGCTTTAGTTCATGCATCTGCACGCAGAGTGAGTTGGGCACATGTCTTTTTCTTCTACAGCGTTTCTTTGCATGTTCATAAGGATGTGACACGTGTCCGCGAGACCATTGCTCCATCTCCATTTTCTCTCTCTCGCCCGTCTCTCCCTTCCTCTCTTTCTGCCTGACGCATATTCAAACCCTATTGACCTTCCGTAAAAATCAGGGTGTTTTTTTCAAATATCCATTCATACTCACACATTCATTCATTCATACAAATACCATCATGTTTCCTATTAAACTTCTTTGCTCATTCTCTCTTGCCACTCCTCTAGCTTGTGTTGCTTGGCAGTCAGTGTTGTTTCTTTGCCTGTGTAAAAGCTAGCTATGGAAGCAGAGATAAACACTTCTCTGTGCTTAGTCTGTGCTTTGTGCTTAGTGGATGCAGGTACTCATGAATATTAATTAGGTTGTGGGTCATTACACATGGCCCTGGCTCTATGGTTGTTAGCTTCAGCGTCTGCTTCTAATTATTAATCACAAACTAGTCGGCGCTCCATTTTCATGCATCTGTGAATCTATTGCAGTCTGGGAATAAAATTATTTTACTGTGAGTAATGTCTGAATGAGTAGGCTATCATGTGAAGAAAATGTGACCAGCTTTGGCAACATAACGCTCTTGTTCAGCTTTAAAATGATCACTCATTAGTATAATCTGACACTTTTTGATAGGCTACTTTTGAGAAAACAACCATCAAAAGTTCAGACATTTTCAGCATTCAAAACTCCTTGGCTACCATATATTAAAATTATGAGCTGCTAGGTGAACAAAATGCTTATTTGTAGCATAAACACTTTCTTTACATTGTGATCGGAATAAGCATTTCCTCCTTACATGTTCACGTGTAACTCCTTTTGTCTTTGACCCTTGACCTTTGCAGAGGGGTCCACTGCCCCCCAGGTGACCAGGCAGAGTCTGAGCTACATCCAGGAAATCGGAACTGGCTGGTTCGGCAAGGTACGTATCTCTCCATGAACCCCAGTACACATTTCGCACTCAGTGGGAATGAGTCGTCAGGTGTTCTCCTGCCAACGTGTGTAAGGTAGTTAAGCAACCCAGCGCCTTCGTGCGGACACCTAAATACATATATGAGCATTTTGCTTTGGTATGTGTGTGCTTGGGAAATGCACTATATAACTACATTTGATTTGATCTTATTTGATTTTGTGGAGTAAAAACCACCCCCATATTGAGTAACAACTGGTATAGCTAAAAGTAGTTGGAATTGTAGTTTTCGGGAATCTTTGTCTATATGGTAAGAAGGGCTTTCTGAACATTAGCGTAGAACTGGGAAAAGTTAACTGGGACGTATACGGGCTGCAACATTTTCCCCAGCAACCCTGTCTCCATTCTCAGGGCTGTCTTTAGTAAAGGGGCCATGAGAAAAGGCGGAGCCACCGTTCGCTGTCAATCACTGACTTCAAAAGGCATTTGCTCTCCATAGCAAAAACTTGTGAAATCAACGATTGGTAAATGAAGCCTCAGGCCGCACATGCCCCATGAGATGAGGTGATTTATGGGTGCGTGGCAGTGTGGGGGAATGGTGTCTGGTTTTTACTGTTCTTCCCCCTCCCCCACCCGTGACAGGTGCTGCTCAGTGAGAGGTACTCGGAGCAGGAGCTGGGGGCCTCCCGAGCGGTGGTTCAGGAGCTGAAAGCCAGCGCCGACTCCCCGGAGCAGAACCGCTTCCTTCAGCAGGCCGAGCCCTACCGGTGAGCACTGCAGAGGGGGAGGAGCCGTGGCTCAGCCATGGGACATCCTCTCAGATAAACCTTTGCACTGCAGTCACGGCTGTCGCATTTCCCCCCCGAATTGATTCCCTGAAGCGTAGCTAGCAGACCTGGGTCAAGCATTTCAGATGCCGGTAAATTCTGAAAACACACCTAAAGATCCCTGTTACTGACAAAAAATATGAAAGAAGAGTGTAACCAAACTGCTTCACTGGGTAGACAGCCACAGGTGTCATTAATGTTTAATGTATGTCCAAAAATACATCTTCAATATAAGTTTCTTCCCAACTGGGAGACCTGATAGCAGGCTTGCTAATGATGGGCTTTCACACTTGGGTGAACAGATCCTACTAGTGGATGAAGTGGAAAATCACGTCTTAGACCTGCGGGCTGCACACAGGCGTTAGCGTAGTTGAACAGCGCCCTCTGTCTGCACGCAGGGGCATCGCATGTGCTTAATGTGTTACGTGTAGTCCGGCTGCGCATATGTGTGATATTTAGCATATTTTTCAGGAGGACGTAGGACCCGGACGAACAGATTCTGAGTAAGCTGTGACCTTAGGCGGTTCATTTTTACGGCTTCCTGTCCTCAGAGTGTGGTCATTTTTACTCTGTGTATTTCATTTTTCCAGGGTACTTCAGCACCCCAATATTGTGCACTGCCTGGGTCAGTGTGTGGACTCCATCCCTTTCCTTCTGGTGTTTGAGTACTGTGAGCTGGTGAGTTTGTCTCAGATAGTTTATTTTCTCACACTTCTCCCTGTCCTGTCTCCTGTTTCTGCTCCTCCTCATACATTTTTGCCAATTTTATGTCTGTCTCAGAATTTGCCCCAGTGAAATGAGTTCTGTTACTGGGGGGGCTCTGTGGGAGGGTTTTGCCAGCGTGATTCGCGATTTTGAGTTTACATCTAAGTCGCCGTTTCCTGAAGTGGAAGTGTCCCTCTGGGCTCTGAGCGCGTTGTGAAGCTGTGGACAGTAATAACAGCGCCACCGAGTGGCCGAGGAGCAATATCGCATTGCACGTCCGTGGCCACCGCTCCGAAGCACTGACTCTTGACAAGGCGCCCTGACTTAACGGCTGGGAAGAGATGGATGCCTGTTGTAGGGGTTCAGGGGTTTGGATGCCTGTCGTAGGGGTTCAGGGGTTTGGATGCCTGCAAATGGGTTCAGCACCCTAGTAGCCCCTCTCTCCCTCTGTCTAGGGTATGAAATTAACAACAGCCACCATCCTAATACTGGTAAAACTTGTGACTGGTAGGTTTTGTACTGTAGCAGCCACTGTGGTAGGTAACCACCCAGGTTGTGTTCTATTGTAAAAGATAATGTGTCTGGCCAGTGTGCCCCTCTGTCTTTCTGTCCCCCTGTCCCTCTTCCCCTCTATCCCCCCTGTCCCTCTTCCCCTCTATCCCCCCTGTCCCTCTTACCCTCTATCCCCCCTGTCCCTCTTACCCCTCTATCTCTCTTCCCCTCTATCCCCCCTGTCCCTCTTACCCTCTATCCTCCCTGTCCCTCTTCCCCTCTATCCCCTCTGTCCCTTTTCCCCTCTATCTCTCTCCCCCTCTATCCCCCCTGTCCCTCTTCCCCTCTATCTCTCTTCCCCTCTATCCCCCCTGTCCCTCTTACCCTCTATCCTCCCTGTCCCTCTTTCCCTCTATCCCTTCCTGTCACTCTCCCTCTCCTCCTGTCACTCTCCCTCTGTCCCACTATGTCCCGCTTGCCTTCAGGCCCTGGGCATTCTCGGGGGTGTCTGTCAGTGAGGTCCACTCGCCCCCAGATGTATTTAGCGTTTTGCCTGCTCTATTTCGGGTGCCTGGCCGGGCCTGGGAGGGTCTAAGGTTGCAGTGCTGGCTGTTTACAGGACGGACCTCTCAGGTTCTCACCCCCCCCCCCCCCCCTGTCCCAGTAAAGCAGCGGGCTCATTTTACGCCCCTCCCCTCCCCCAGTGTCTGACAGCTCGCTGCGCTGGACCTTTTTAACACCATGCTCTGTCTGTATGATGAAAGATGGGGCTTTGAGTTTTTTTTAATTTTTTATTCCCCCCCACCCCCAGCCACTTGTGTTCCCGTCCCCTGCTTGTGTTTCTGGGATGATTTCCACGTGTTTTTGTGGGGTTACCGCTTTTGTTTAATTACCTCTGTGGTACCTGCTCTGCTTCCCTGGGTTTGATTTGGGCGGAGTGCGGGAGCGTGATTGTGGCAGATGCTGTAATCCCTGTGTGTGCACGGCATGCTTTCAATCAGCAAACATATAGATAGTGTATGTGTGTGTTTTAGCAGGCTTGTGTATGTGTGTGTTATGTGAACGCCAGCGCACAGGTTTTGTACATGTGTACATATTGTGTGTGTGTGTGTGTGTGTTTGATGTTTTCCGTGTGTCTGTCGATGTGCATTTGTCTATGTGCGTCTGCGATAGGTTTGCGTGTATTAATGTCCGTGTGTTCCTTATGTTTGTTTGTGCGTCTGTCTCTATGTGTGTGTGTGTGTCTGAGCCCTGAAATGACCCGAACCCATTTCTGGTCGCTGTAAATCTGCAGTTGCTATAAATCTAGAGGAAGCCTCATTAACCCTGTGATGTTAGAGGGGTTTATGAGCTGCACTATCCACCCTGATTTACAATCCTGGCTGGGACAAACCCTACTGGAAGTTACATTAAGCACACGGTAATACACACTACCTCAATTTAACTCTCTATTACTATCCAGTTCATTACCTTTAGTTTAAACCAAGCCAGCCAGCGAAGGATGGGCACCCCCTCTATAGAGTTTTTTCTCACCACCGTTGAGTGTTTTTTTTCTCCCCGACCGGGTAGTTTCTTTACCTCGTTTTGCTGGTAGGGGGCCAAGGCCTGGTTTTTTTTGTTATATTTTCCTTCTGTTTTCCTGTACAGCGTCTTTGTGACAGTTCTCTGCAAAAAGCGCTATACAAATAAAATTGAATTGAATTAATGCAACAACCCTAAAATAAGCAATCACTCCTGAGGTTAAGCACAGTTAAGCACCTCTTCGTACCCCTTTGTGGATGTTAAGGTGGTTGGGTTTAGCGACAGTCTTGTGGTGTGGCGTAGGGGGGATTTTTTTGTTGCACATGGGAGAAAGTTTCATTAACAAAATATATATTCTTCTCGTTTGAGTTCACGCTCCGTTTGAAAGCGGGGGGTTTTGAAGCTTCTCTAAGCCGAGAGGCTGGCGATTTTCGTTTTTTATCTCCTGATAAACGTGCCCAACGTGAGCTGAAGGAATTAAGCTGAGAGGAGACACTGAGACGAGGGGAGGGGAGGGGACGGAAGGACATTTTATGGGGCAGGGGCAAAATTTGGGCGAACTTGGGGGATGCCATTATGAGGTTTGAGTCCAAGGAAATCGGGAACACGGAAACAAGAAAAGGGACCAACAACCCAACAGGGATTGAGGGTTTGTGTGTGTGTGGGGGTTGGGGGGCGTACAGGGTGTCGGGGGTGTCGAGGAGGCCGTGCTCGGTGTGCAGTTTGCCTTCCCCAATATGGGCGCATCTATGCTGCTGAGGGGGTATTTCTCCAGCGCACTGATAGCACAGGGTCAGAAGCTTGGAAGGGGCGGCCGTACGCTCGCGTGTCCTTCCATGTTACCATCTTTCACTGCAACCGAAGTGTGCTTCGGTGCCAGTGGCTCGGGTGTACCGCTAACGCCCGTGTGTCATCGCCGCCATAGCACCGGTGTCCTGCGGGGGAGAGGCCCGATGGCGGAGCACCGGCAGCCGCCGAGCCTGGCCCCGCCCCCGCGGAATGTCGAGCTCATTCCTCCAGGTGTTGCATAACGGCATTTGGCCCGCCTTTGGCTTCATGTCTCTCCCCGGGTCGGATTTCTCCCTCCTCCCCTCCGTCAGCATGATTCCTGACCCGGCTAGAATCAGATTGGATGTTATATTTGAATTAAATAATGAATTCATCGAGTCATTCGGTGCTTGTCTTTCATAAGTTGATGTTTATGGAGGTGTCCCTCCGACTGGAGTTACCCGATAGAGAAGAGGACTATATATATATATATATATAGGGTACAGTATATATTGAGATAAAAAGAGGGATGAGGAGCAGGAGAGACGGGAGAGAAAGAGGGAGAGGATAATAGGCGTATGTATAGAGGGAGAGATGTTTGTAAGAGAGAGTGAGACGGAGAGATATAGAGATTGTGAGAGGGCGGATGGGTCCAGCTGCCAGGGCAGATGGTGTGAATATGAGTGGTAACTCATCGGCTCTCGGGCCTTCCTAGACTAACGCACTAAAGAGTTTACATTTCCGCTGCCTCTGCGAGTAATGTGCTGCGTCGGCCTGTGTGGGCACGCAGGAGTTTGGGGACGGGGCCGTGTGGCAAGAACTCAGGGGTCGAGGCGTGGCTACTGGGTACGCGCGCTTAGTGAATTAGGCAGGAATTAAGACGCCTTCCTCTCCGCGCGCCCGAGGGAAGCCGGAGGTTAGCGATAGCGTTAGCGTTAGCATTACCGTCCGTTATCGTCCGTCCCGATCACGAAGTAGCGAGTGCGATCCGATTCTCGCGGTGGAAACAGGACCAGGGCAGCCAGTGGGGCAGCTGTCCATTTACAGTCATTTGCAGAGTCTGAAAATGCTGATTATCCAGGGGCCCCTTGGGGGGGTGGGTGCACCTAACAGCTGCATGATCGATGGCTATTTCCTCCGTTTCAGCCGTAACCCCTGGTAACCCTGAGTCAGGAGATTTTGGGGGAGAGTTTGGGTGCGTGTGTGAGGCGGAGCAGAGCGGCAGCTGTCTGTGTGACTGACAGGCTCTCCTGCACGCACTCCCTGTGGAGCTACCCCTCTCACGCATGCCAAACCGGGGTCAGAGGTCAAAAACTTGTCCGAGACACTTTCGGGTCTTTAAATGCCAGTAAAGCTCAAAAACAGCATCTGTAAACCCCTGAGAATTTTCATGGCGAAATACTGATACTGAACTCGACATGTCACGCAACTATGTAACTAAACGCACAATGTGAAAGAAAGAACTTTGCCCTGAAAAAGAACATTTTATATTGTCAGTAATCTGCCTGCAGATGCCCCCTGTAGGGTGGAGGGGTGTGCAGAGGCACTGTGGAGCAGTGGACTCTTGTGCTGGGCAGTGCAGTGGGAATACAGTGCCTAAGACACAGTTCCATAGATACGGGACCCGCGGATACGAGGCCTTACATATGGGGTTTCGGTTCGGTTCGTTGTCTGGGAAAGTTGCAGGTGAATCCCAGGTAGGTATCGCTGTAACCATCCTGGACTGCTTCAGTAAAACAGCATAACTGGATAGTATGTAAATTATTTACGCTGTCAGGGAAGTGTGTCTGGCTAGTGAATCATAAATGGCTGTGGTAGTAAGTAAGGAGCCTCTGGAGGCTGGCCTGTGGTTTGTTTCTGCGGTCTGTGGGTAAAGCGTTCCCCCCCTCAGCCCTTGTTTCTCTTATAGGCTGCAGTTTGAGGTCGTGGGATGAGTTCTGGTTGACACTGAAATAGGGCTGGGCGATATATCGCAATGATAATTATTGGTTGCAATAACGGCCGTCGCCACCATTTGGGGTATTGCCCTTCTTTTCTTCTTTTTTTTCTTGAATTATACTTGATGCGATAGTAATCTAAACTTCAAAACCTGTGTGAAATTCTTCCAGGGAAAAAAACGTCATCACTGTCTACTGCGTGTTGATAAGACAGACAATCGCAGAAAGGCGTTACACCTTTCGTGCGATTGACAAAAACACATCACATGATCACGTGGAAGCTGCACGACCTTGCTGCTGGTTGGCTGTCTTATCAACACTCAATTGATATCAGCGGTGATGTTTTTTTCCGGAAGCATTTCACGCGGCCTCTGAAGTTTGGATGTTTACTGCCGTATATCGGGTATACTTAAAAAGAAAAGAAAGGCGCCCCACACGGTGGCAACGGCCGTTATTGCATTCGATATATATCGACGTTGTATATCGCCCA
The DNA here is from genome assembly GCA_022702515.1 of Ilyophis sp. 1 JC-2022. Classification (NCBI taxonomy): domain Eukaryota; kingdom Metazoa; phylum Chordata; class Actinopteri; order Anguilliformes; family Synaphobranchidae; genus Ilyophis; species Ilyophis sp. 1 JC-2022. The sequence continues at coordinate 86,458,508 of CM040394.1, forward strand.
GCCCTACACTGAAAGCTGTTGCACCTTGAGCCATGTACCGAGCCTGAAATCTCCAGTGTTATAAATGGCTAACGTGGAAATGTAGAAGGGCTAATAATAATGATGGTAATATAAGTTCATTTATTTATTTCCCATGATGCCTGCAATGCTGAGTTGAGCTGATTTAATCGCGAAAGTATTTTTTGTGAAGTCACAAATTATGGTGATGTCACACCAACTTTGATCCAACTGGTTGAAATTCTCTTCGTCTGCCTTTATCCTCTGTTTGCGAACAGGAAGTGTGTGTGTGTGTGTGTGTGTGTGTGTGTGTGTGTGTGTGTGTGTGTGTGAGAGTGTGTGTGTGTGTATGTGTGTGTGTGCATGCATGTATGTGTGTCTCTGTGTATGTGCATATGTATGTATGTGTGTGTGTGTGTACGTATGCAAGTGTACACGTGTGTGTGTGTGTATGTGTGTGTGAGAGAGAGAGAGTGCGAGTACATTTGTGTATGCGCGTGAGTTTTGGCTGGAAGCTCGGAAATCATTCGGTGGTCCCCTGGGTGGGCAAGATTCAGCTGCTGGGCTGGAGGGGGTGGGGGGGGTGGGTGGAATGTGAATTAGCCGCAGGGGTCAGCGTAATCATCCCAACACCGTTTGCAAAGACTGCCACTCGTCATCGCGATTCAGTCGTCAGCCTGACGCTCTCGTTCAGAGCTCTACCAGAATGACGTCTCCCATGAGCACAGGAGCACCTGGCTCCAGCTATCTGAGCCCCCCCAACCCACCACCATGTTATCTGTCATCTGTCACTCACTGTGTATTCACTTAATGAAACAGACCAATATTTCATCGTTATTTTCATGGAAAATATTTTCAAATGCAAGGTTATTGTTCTGTTTCTCGTAACTTACTGTATATCCACCTAAAACCAGGCAATACATTTTTGTCCACTGTAGGGGACACAAGCCTCTGGTCTTTGTCTCAAAAACCATATATTCTGCTATGCTGAAACATACACTACAAGGGACACTCAAAATAAATTAAATAAATAATATTTTTGAAAATATTTACATATTTTCACTGCAACATGTTTTTGTCATCCAAGGCTGGCCGTGTGTGTGTGTGTGTGTGTGCGTGCGTTTGTAATAGCTGTGCAGAGCAGCTGCAGCGGTGGTCGTTAGCGTTAGCCGTCCGCAGTGCTGCAGCGGTGGTCGTTAGCGTTAGCCGTCCGCAGTGCTGCAGCGGTGGTCGTTAGCGTTAGCCGTCCGCAGTGCTGCAGCGGTGGTCGTTAGCGTTTGCCGTCCGCAGTGCTGCAGCGGTGGCCGTTAGCGTTTGCCGTCCGCAGTGGAGAAAGTGCCCCTCCCCGTGTTGGTGACAGAGGCCAGAGGATTGACGGCCTGATGTCGCTCTGAGGCGCATCTGCTCGCTCTCTTCTCCAAAAAACCCTATATATAATGCCAGTCCCCAGCCCCCACCAGACTTGCTACCAGTTTAGGAACAAACTGGAAAAATGTGAGTGTTACGCTGAAAGCAGCCCAACCCCCCAGGGGTGTGGAAGGGGGATTTTCATTAATTGGACCTCGTTCCCGGGGAACGTGGCTAATGTCCCCCACACTTCAGTCTCAGGTAGACCCGAGAAATGCAAACGGGATGTCTGGCCTGGGGGGGAAACCTGACCCAGCCTGACATCGCTGTTTTTATTTAAAATTTTCTGTGACACAGCACTGAGCAGAGCCCCATTAAACAGCCCTGCCCTTATTTGGTTGAGTCCCAGAGCACAGAAAAGCCAGTGCAGCAGACTCTGAACAGGGGTTGGAGGGAGGAGGAGGGGGGGAGGGGTGAGAGCTCTCTGCTTCCCCTCTGTGTGAGTCACGCTGCACACGACACCTTTCACTTTATAACCAGCGTGAATGTGTCTGTTCTTGTTTGTGAGATTCACAGACACAGAGAGGTTTACATGGTCCCTACTCCCTATCCCACCCACTCTCTCAACCACTTTTTAAAGCAGCCGGTGTGAATTATGGGATGTGTAGTATTCAGTCCTGTAGAATGAAATGCAGTATTTAATTTTTTTAGTGTATTTTAGTTTTTTTATTGCTAGCCCAGAGCACAGCTTTTCTTTTTGCTTTATGTATTCATTGGTTTATTTTTTGATTTATGAAATGTATTGAACAGGAGCAGTGCCTATGAATCAACGATTCAGTTTTCATGTCCACGTTGTGATGCAGGGCTGCGGGTGGCCACTGATCGCGTGATGAACAGACAGAAACAACACGAAAGAAATGCTGGCTTACCGCCTTTTAATAGGGCTATAAACTGAGAGTAACAGAGACCCCTTTAAACAGCCAAAAGGCCAATCTGGCAACCAGAACTGCACAAAAGCACTCGGGTCCAAAATAAATCACAAAAAGAAGCCGCAAAACCTCCAGCAACCTCCAACAAAAAAGTCCAAACACGGATTGCCAGGCCTTTTATTAAGCCCACTAATGCGGTAACAGGCAGCAAGTGAATTGATTACAATCATGTGAGTAGGGCCGATGCTGCCCCCTGGTGGACAGCATCCCAACTCCCTTTCTGGGAGATATTACACAGAGCAAGATTACTGAGTTAGCTGGATAACTGCCCTGGATAAATGAGTAAAACCCAGAACCCTCCCACATCTGGAACATGGACTGAAGTAAAAAGAGCTCTGGATTTTACTCAGTGCGATTATCCAGCTAAATCAGTAATCCTGCTTTTTGGAACAGGTCCTTGGCACTACAATGTGCAAATGCAGGAGCCAACTATCGAGCTAATTAGCACTATTGAGCGGTATGTGTGTTTCTGTAGGTGCATTTTTCATGAATTCCCTTTACTGACGTGTCTGCGTGTGTGTGTGTGTGTGTGTGTGTGCGCGCGCTTGTGTGCGTGTGTGTGTGTTGCAGGGGGACCTCAAAGGCTGTCTCAGGCAGCAGGACTGGATGCTACACAACATCGAGCTGCTGCAGCTTCAGAAGATGGCCTGTGAGATTGCTGCTGGCATCACACACCTGCACAAACACAACTTCCTGCACAGGTAACACTCCTCCCACACCCACCTGCACAAACACAACTTCCTGCACAGGTAACACTCCTCCCACACCCACCTGCACAAACACAACTTCCTGCACAGGTAACACTCCTCCCACACACACCTGCACAAACACAACTTCCTGCACAGGTAACACTCCTCCCACACACACCTGCACAAACACAACTTCCTGCACAGGTAACACTCCTCCCACACCCACCTGCACAAACACAACTTCCTGCACAGGTAACACTCCTCCCACACACACCTGCACAAACACAACTTCCTGCACAGGTAACACTCCTCCCACACACACCTGCACAAACACAACTTCCTGCACAGGTAACACTCCTCCCACACCCACCTGCACAAACACAACTTCCTGCACAGGTAACACTCCTCCCACACCCACCTGCACAAACACAACTTCCTGCACAGATAACACTCCTCCCACACCCACCTGCACAAACACAACTTCCTGCACAGGTAACACTCCTCCCACACCCACCTGCACAAACACAACTTCCTGCACAGGTAACACTCCTCCCACACCCACCTGCACAAACACAACTTCCTGCACAGATAACACTCCTCCCACACCCACCTGCACAAACACAACTTCCTGCACAGGTAACACTCCTCCCACACACACACCTGTATAGGTGTCATTCACAGGTGACACTCCCTCACAAACCTGCACAGGTAACATTCCCTCACACATCTGCACAGGTATCATACACAGTGTGCTATCAGGGCATTCATTATTAACTGCACTCTGGATCTACACAAGGGCCCTGCAGCCCTGCTTAGACCAGAGACCCCGCTCCAGCCGTCTCTGCTCCAGCTATTAATAACTGCTGACAGCGTGATTTGTGTGCCTCTGCTGCAGCAGGGGTTCCCTAAAATGGGACCAGCTGTGCGTGAGTCCCAGGGGGGTCCCCTTTAAAAATATTTTAGTTACAACTTTAGTTTAGTTTAGACCTGAATAAATGTGACGATTGCTCTTCATGCCTGTTCGCTAACATATGACATTAACAAGACGACATTTTTGTGCGGGTGTGTGTTTTTTTTTCATTGAGTTGATTATTTTGTGGCCTTTGTGGGGTTTTTATGAAGTTACTTTATTACTCCTTGCGCAACCTCACCCCAGTGACTGTCATTTGTTGTGAAAGAAATAGAATAATTTGCAGAAACTATTCTCGCAGATTATGAACTCTGATTCAAATCAAATTCAAGGCTGGCACCTTTGTGAAGGGTGCAAAGCACAGGGTTTGAACCTGCCACCCTGCTCACTGCTTCACAGCTCAGTCTGCCTGTGTGCCGTGTCAGCTGGCTCATAGCCAGCTGGGGGAATGTTTCAGGCTCTTCACTGTAATTAGTGGGATACCCCCATTTTAGCAGTGTGTGTGTTTGCATGTATGTATGTATGTGTGTGTGTGTGTGTGTGTGTGTGTGTGTGTGTGTGTGTGTGTGTGTGTGTGTATGTGTGGCCTGTATGTGTGTGTATGTGTGGCCTGTGTGTGTGTGTTTGTATGTGTGGCCTGTGTGTATCCCTGTGTGTGTGCGCCTGTGTGTGTGTGTGTCCGTGTATATACGTGTGTGTGTGTGTGAGAGTGTGTGTATATGCGTGTGTGTGTATGTGCCTGTATGTGTGTGTGCGTGTGTGTATGTGCTTGTGCATGTGTGTCCGTGTGTGTATGTGCTTGTGTATGTGTGTGTTTGTGTGTGCACGTGTGTGTATCGGCCTGTGTGTGTGTGTGTGTGTGTGTGTGCGCGCGCCTGTGTGCCTGTGCATGTGTGTGTGTCCTTGTGTGTGTGTGTGTGTGCATGTGTGAGTGGCGAACATGTTATGTTTTGTCTTCACTATCTGGACCCACAAGGTGTTCCCCGAGTGTTCTCCAAAAAAGGCGTGAGCGCACGCACGGTCTTCATATTTACCCCTGGAGTGTGTAGGGCGCCGTCGAGGGGGGGGGGGGGGGTGGCGGTTGAGGGGAGGGTCTGTGCCGTTGGGCTGCTCAGAATAAGTCTGGCTGGCTCCAATTTCCCAGCTCCCAGGGATTGCAGGGGTGTCGTCTGTCGTCTGTCGGGGGGATGTTGATGATTCTGCGCTTCTCATGTAAACGGATATTTCACCATCGTCCGGACCATTTTTTCCCGTCCGCTGAGCCGCTCGAAAGGGGGACGCCCAATAGAAACGCTCGCTGTGCCCCTCTTTTTGGTCCTGCGCTGATTTATGGCCCACCCCCTTCATGCGCCCTGCACATGAGAACCCGCTCAACCACTTCCTGCCACAGGTTACAAACACGCTTCATCATAAAAAAACACCTGAGCTGTTATAGGCATCTGCTTTTTAATGCACTTCCTAAATTTCAGGTGTGGCTGTTGCCGTGGCAGTGGGGGTTGAGTTGCCGCGGCGGTGCAGGGTATGTTATTGTGATGGCGCGGGGTTCCGTTGCCGTGGCATGGTGGCTTTGCCTTGTAAGGGAAAGCGGAACATACTGGCGAGTTGGAGACGGGCAGTGCTTGTACACCATCACTGCCAAACACCTGTATTATATTACGATGGTCTGACTGGGCCTGACAGCCAAGAGAGAGAGAGAGAGAGAAAGAGAGAGAGACTGGGATAGAGGAGAGAGATGGCGAGGCACTCCCAGACCACCTGTCTGCCTGTGGGTTATCCGTAGATCCACGGCCGAGCAGGGTGGGGTATGGTCTGAGGCAGGTGAGGGCAAAGCAGACCCTGTTCTTTACCAGGCTGTGCAGAGCTCGCATTACTGCTGGATTCTGCGTTTTTCAA